>OZ012548.1:23954543-25162564 GCA_963935595.1 Schoenobius gigantellus
CAAAGACAAAATTACTTCAATTCAGACCATACCAAAAATCCCCACTTGACATCTCACAATATTATTATAATAAAATTAAGCTAAAATGCGCTGATAATGGAACACTACTCGGTATAGATATAGACTGTAACATAAATTGGAAAAGCCACGTTAACAAAATAAAAACCAAATTATCAAGTTTCACTTACGCGCTTAGGGAATTGAGACGAGCAACTGACCTTCAAACAGCTTTATCTGCCTATTATGCATATGCATACTCGTGGCTCAGATACGGCATCATTCTATGGGGCAATAGTGTTAATTCGCAAGACCTTTTTATCTCACAAAAGAAATGCATACGGATCTTATTTCACATTGAACAATCTGAAAGCTGTAAGCCTTACTTTATAAACAATAAAATACTGACATTAAGTTCAATATATATTCTAGAAATTTGTAAATTCGTAAAACAAAACCCAAGTTTATTTATAAAATTAACAGACATTCCAAGGCGATTTCCAACAAGACAAAGGTATAATTTATATCAACCACCAACGAGCCTAAAAATGAATAGTAAAGGTCCCAATAATATGGCTATAAAAATATTTAATAAGCTACCCGAGTCTCTTAAAAAAGAATTAAATACAAAACTATTTAATAAATCCCTAAAAGACCTTTTAGTTAAGAAAGCATACTATAGCTTAAATGAATTCATTAATGATAAATTTTAGTTGCGTTATAGAATGAATTAGTTTCTTCGGTACAACAAATCGTCGTCGTCGTATTAATTAATTATACCTATTTTTAAGACTATTAAGTAATGAAATATGTAATGACATTTAGGTAATCCAATTTAATTTTTATTTTATTTTATTGTTAGTTTTAATGAATTTATAATTTTATTCAATGATTATTTAAATTTATTATTATATGACATTATTTTAATTTTGACCATTTGTACCTTTAATTTGACTTGATCTATCTTAGTATTAAATTTATTCAAATAATTTGATTCACTATTACTACATACATTTTATTGTTTGCTATGCCCTACCAGGGTGCATGTTTGGTACTGAAAATATGTTTTTAACATCTTGTAAACCACATGATTGCAATAAATACTTTGACTTTGACTTTGAAATATAATTCAAATACAGAATCGACATACGTTACTTACGCTACATACCTATCTGTACCAATAATCTATTTATTTACTTATATTCTATACTAGCTGTGCCCGCGAACTACGTTTCGCCATCAAAATACTTAACACAGTGTTTAGTTTTTTCCTCCATTTTATTCCATAATGATTCAACTTTATTCTGCCTTACTTGAGCATCGGCCATTTCGAAATTAGGACAATTTTCGTAGGTTCGTAATGCTCTTTTTCTAACGGTCCACAAAATTAAATACATTACATATTACTATAAACACTAAGTATAATTATTGTTTAGAGACATTATTGATATTAATAAATTCTTCTTCAGTAGAAAGAACTACACAGTTGCAAGCATAATCTTTATCGTATTCATGTTTCGAATTAAAATAAACAATTGTTAATAAATTTGAACTGTATACGAATAAAGTTTAGATTTTATAATGGGTGTTGGTAACACCAACAAAATATATTTTTTGGATATGACAACTTGGCCAATTTTGACTGGTCGTACAGTATGCTCCTTGTCAAGCTATACTGTTTGACCTTTGAACCGTTCTTATGTCGCTCGTAATACTGGCGGTTTTCGTAGAGTTAATGTATAGCATGAATGGGGGGGTTACTGTACAAATACGTTTTCCGTATTCGATATCCGATCACGGAATACAGACACGGAGTTTCGTGAACGTAGCGCAGACGTTCGTTTCTTCTCATTCGGGATTTCTACCATTCTACCTAAACGTACGTACAGAACGTGTTCCGTTCGTAATAAAAACGAACGTGTGCGGCAGTCAATGAGTATATTGTATAGATTTGATGCATTCGGATGCCCGCATTCAGAAAACGAATGCGAAAAAACGTATTTATGCGGTTAGCCTTAAAATGTATTGAGACTTCCGTTTTTGTAACGTGTACTGTGCGATATAGTGTTGCTGGCATAGTTCGGTTAGCAAACTCGCCGTGATGACTAACATCCAACACACAAACTTGGAGTTATCGTTAGTTAGTTCACGATCGTTGCATTATCACGGTCTCGAAGGACACTAAACACAGGTAACATCTAACATCGAATATGTAATAGGCCCCGAAGCGGTTCTCAAACTTTTTTGGTGACGGAGCCCTTTTGGAAAGCGAAATACTTGACGGAACCCTTAAAATAAAACAATAGTTTTTAAAAGTCTTTATTAATAAGCATAATAAAAGTACGACCAGAGAGGGTGTTTTGATTTTTCTAAATTATTGCGGAACCCTTATAGGGGTATTAAGGAGCTCTAGGGTTCCGCGGAACACACTTAGAGCATGGCTGCTCTAAGTACCCTTCAGGGCCTACTTTCATTTAATACCCCTATTGCTGGATTTGAAAAGCAACTGTTATCCGTCTTTTTTGAGCGGCGGCCATGTTGAATTTACGTCAATGTTGCTACGTTCATAGTGCTCTACTGATCAAGGCCTTTCATTTGATACCCATATTGCTGGGCTTAGAAACGAACTTTTATCAGTTTTTTTTGAGCAGCGGCCATATTGAATTTTGTGCTATTTTCCTAGGTTCATAGTGCTCTACTCTTCAAGGCCTTTCATTTGATACCTATATTGCTAGGTTTGGAAACGAACTTTTATCCACCTTTTTTGAGCGGTGGCCATGTCGAATTTACGTCAATATTGCTAGCTCCATAGTGCTCTACTCTTGAAGACCTTTCATTTGATACCTATATTGCTAGATTAGAAAACGAACTTTTATCCACCTTTATTGAGCGGTGGCCATGTTGAATTTATTTATGTGTTGCTAGGTTCATAGTGCTCTACTCATCAAGGCCTTTCATTTGAGACCCATATTGCTGGGTTTGGAAACGAACTATTATCCATTTTTTGAGCGGCGGCCATGTTGAATTTATAGCAATTTTCCTAAGTTCATAATGCTCTACTCTTTTAGGCTTTTCATTTGATACCCATATTGCTAGGCTTGGAAACTAACTTTTATCCACCTTTTTTGAGCGGCGGCCATGTTAAATTTATGTCAATGTTGCTAGGTTCATATTGCTCTACTCTTCAAGGCCTTTCATTTGATACCCATATTGCTAGGTTTGGAAACTAACTTTATTCCACCTTTTTTGAGCGGTGGCCATGTTGAATTTATGTCAATCTTGCTAGGTTCATAGTGCTGTACTCATCAATGCCTTTCATTTGATACCCATATTGCTAGGTTTGGAAACTAACTTTTATCCACCTTTTTTGAGCGGCGGCCATGTTGAATTTATGTCAATGTTGCTAGCTTCATAGTGCTCTACTCATCAATGCCTTTCATTTGATACCCATATTGCTGGGTTTGGAAACGAACTTTTATCCGTTTTATTTGAGCGGCGGCCATGTTGAATTTAGGGCGGTTTTCCTATGTTCATAGTGCTCTACTCATCAAGGCCTTTCATTTGATATGCATATCGCTGGGTTTGGAAAAGAATTGTATCGGCAGTCATGTCAAATTAAGTCAACGTGGCTAGGTTCAATGTGTTCTACTCTTTAGGTTCTTCGTTCGATATCCATGTTCCTTGGGTGGATCCAAAAAAATGTGATCCGTCATTTTATACATTAGGATCAAGAGTCCCGTCCCGTCCCTCTACGCGTAACCCAGAACATTGCAGTCAGATATTTTTTTTAATTATCAATATTAATCTATTACTTTTAATAGTTTTAAATGGATGATAGAGTTTGATTCCTTAGTCCTAATGTAAAAACATATAACACCTTTCAAAATACCTGGAAAAGAGTATCTTCATTTTTCAAAATTTCAAATATTTCAAAAATTGTACCGATTTTGTGAAAATTAGTCAAACAACTACAAAGGACATGTCCACTTTTTGTATGGAACGTGGAATTTTATTCTGAACCTTTTTTAACCAGTTTAAAAATTTATGACGGAAATAGAACTTTATGAGAAGGATGTTTATCCATGAATATTAAAAATATTAAGGCCTGCATTTAGGAGAAAAAAATTAAAAATGTTTTTTTTATTGTTTCTTTAGCAGGGCCACATTTAGTTTTTTTTTACTGGCAATTAAAAGGATGTCATTGTCAATATGTCAATGCCACTGTAGCTGTCGTTTTGACTTTTGTTTATTGTTTGTGTGTATGTGTGTAACCTTCCTTCCTTTCACAAAATAGTATCTTTTATTTTCTACAGCTATGCTCAAGTTCTTGATGTTACATGTGATTTAAATATTGGCTTGCTAACTGGACTAAGTTTTCTCGTAATTTGAACGTACGAAGTAACCAGACCCAAGAATTGAACAACAAAATGTTATACTTCCAGGTTACAGTCGCACTCCTGATACAACTTCTCATTTTTTTTGTACCAGAGTGCTATAATTTGGAATGTCGAATGGTACCATTATATTTAAGAAAGAAGATCCTCGGGGATTGTAAAATATTCGTAAAGTAATGCCAGAGTCTGTGAAAATCACATGAGTCAATATGATTTTGCATTTTTACGGTAATATAAGTTCACTGTATTGTTTACACCAAATAATTCATGCTTGACTTACTAACAATAAAATCAAAGAACAGAAACTAATTGAATTTGAAAATATAGAAAATTCCACTGATATAGTATGTAAATACTGGACAGGTTTAACAGTCACACAATTTGTTTTATTGTTCTCTTGCTTAACTCAATTAGGTGAGGTTTTTTCAAAGCCTAAAAAGACCTTAGGTTTATATTAAGTCAGACTATGGGCTAAGGAATCCCTTTGCAGAATTGCTTCTCGGGTATACATTTCAAAAACTCATGTTTACTTATATAAAAAAGTGTTATTGCTCAAAAATCAATATGCACCTTTACATTTAGGTATAGCCCATATAAGCAGGGAAAACCTGTCCAGTAGAAATCTAACTATACGTTATACTCTTTGGGTCTGATTCAAACAATTCCATTGTTTTATTAGAGGTTACTAAAATTGTACTTACAAAAGTCCTCTAATTACCTATTTCAAAAGAAATCTTATAACTTACACTGCTAGCTGCAGTAAGCGACCAACCAACCTGGTGGTCAATCTATTTTAAATAGGGCATTAGAAGCCATCTTTGTACATATTGATGCTTAAATTCCACACTTGAATGTTCCCCAGAATGAAAATATTCAATTTAATTTTAATCAGTCTTGGAACATATTAAATTAAGCAAGCTAAGTCATATTTTGAAGAACATATTCAAGAAAATGATCTATCACATGAGACTGCTGATAAGAGGAAAAATCAAATGAAATCCATGAATTTAGGATGGGCTCCGCACCAAACTCATATAACACCACTGGCTCAATTTTGAAATGACGTACTAATGAGGGAAGATGTTGAAATTGAATAAATAAAAATTACATAATTTCTGGGTTTTATTTCATACCTGCAACCAGTTTCTATATTACAACTCTTTCACATAGTTTCCACCATTATAATTATTCAACACTTCATATTACATATTTAGTACCCATGATAAAATCGAGGGTATGTAGTCATATAGAAGTAAATATTTACACTTTGAATTAGCATTATAGTAATCTTAGAGAATTTTGCACTTAGTTCATTATAATGACTTCATTAATTAGCATTTGTTTTGTAAAAAATCTTTTGTTATTGAAAGAGTAAAACTGTAGCATTCTGAAGAACAGACCAGTATATTTTATTTATGTTGACATTTCATTACTGTGAGGTAGGTGCTTATCCTAAGAGTATGCAGAGTAAAACAGGTATCACACACTAGACACTACAGCCAGGGGCTCATCCTAACAAATGCTGCACAAACACACTGCTACAAAGTAAAGTATAGAAGTCATCTGCCACCAACCAATGCATTTATTGTGCTAGATTTAATTTTAATAGCATGGACCTATTGATTACATGTATCATTTTTTTGGTCAGAGTCAGAGATGCTTGTTTGTTACCAGCAGTGACCTGCAATGCTGCTAATTTGCAATCCAATTCAATATGTGGTCACCTGGGGGTTTATTGTCGAAGGAAAAATCTATAACGTCTGCGCTGCCTTTAATTTGACAGTCATTGCGGCAACAACACAAGATTGTGCACTTCTTAATAAAAAGTATTGTGATGTATTGTGATTGCTTAGATTATAAGCGATCACGATCATTAGAATCACAAAATTATACGAGGCTTTTTTTGACGCTGTCACTTCTGCAAGAGAAGGCAAAGGGAGCTAAGTTCATACAGCCATGTTTTTCGTAAATCTTGATAAAACATTAAAAATGTAATTTATGTGAATTTTAGTCAGAAAGTCACTCACTATCACATCGTTTGTGCGCTTTTGTTACTTATTTATTCGTTTGTGACACGTTTCAGTAACTTGTCATTGGTTTCCATACAAAAATCGCTTTGTTTTACATACTATGAAAGTCAATCATAAAATTGCTGTTTTTTTGAATTTGCAGGCCTAAAAAAACCTAAATTTTATTCTAAACCCTAGATTTTTGAGTACTCTTTACAATAATACCTGAAACACGTTGGTTAATAAATAATTATATTCTTAGCCCAAAAGTGGACATGTCCTTTTATGGTCACTCGATAAGTATTATCACAAAAAACGCTTTATACATATGGCTTGATCTTTTTGCCTTACCACCACGGTACGACATAAGAAAAAGACAATTTGGTTGGCGAAATCCAGTTGGGCACAGCCATTAACAGAAAATATTAAATTTTATTTGTACTATGTGAAACACTTCATTCCTGCCTTTCAATTTTCGAAATCCAATTACTTAAGATCAGGCTGTATGGCGTAGTTCCATTGCCTTTCCTTCGTGGAAGAAAGTACCTTCTCTCTGTACTATGTAACAGACTTGTCAAAATAATTTCACGTGCGCCATGTTGTTTTTCTACATAAAGCCAATTCGAAAATGTTATATGGTATTTTTTCACTAAAAATAAAAAGTGAATTTAAACAAACGAAATTATGCCTAAATGTTCTTCCGGAAAATTCTAAGCATTGTGGTGTAAGCCATATCAAATTCTGTCCAGTAGTTTCGGAGATCTTTCCGGACAAACAGACAAACAAACAAACCAAACAAACAAACAAACAAACAAACCAACAAACAAACAATTTTTTTTAAAACTATTTTATCGTGTTTTGCTAATGATTTTAAGGCGACCTGTGTATTTTTTTTCTTAATATTTCGCAATTACAGATTTTTGTACCCCTACGATTTTATTATATATAGAGACTAGTTTTTGCCCGCGACTTCATGCGCGTGTTGTTTGTACAACGACGAATCACCGAAAGAGAGTATTGCCAAAAACCACAGATACTCTGGAAAAACGGATAAAATAATAAAATCATAGGGATAAGAAATTTGTAATTACGAAATAACTAGAACAAAAATCACAGGGCGCCTTGAAATCACTAGCAAAATACGATGGAATTTGAGTGAGTTTGAGTGATTGAATGAGTTGGCTAGAAAATGAACTAGGCCCGGTTTCTTTATTAAAAAACGACTCGTTTTTGCTATTTTCCATGGAATAAATGTCAAAATTTAACCTACCGTAACAAAAATAAATCGTTTTTTTGAATTGTAGTGCTTTTTCTTGCTGAATTGTAGAAATATAGGGAAATCTTAAAGTTAAAGAAAAAAAAAACAAACTTATTCCTTTAGTCCGATAGAAAATGTAAAGCTTTATTCTTGTAGGTACATAATTCACTTATGCATATGTTACTTAAGTAAATAAACTCCCTTAATGCAACGTAAATGCACTTAACTAAATGTTTAATCAATACAAGCCAAGGGCAGGATGGTTCAGGTTTGTTTGATCAATCTCGGCAGGTAAAAATCAGGTACAAATTGGGTACAAAACTACAAAATGAGGGGCAATAAAGTACACGAACAAATAGTTATAGGTTTCCTTTTTTTTCTAAAGAAATTAGTAGCCTTCCCCGGAGCGGTTGTTAGTAGATCATACCTTCGATGCTAAGTTTCTGCGATCACGGGTCAGAGATATAAAATTCCAGTTTCTTAGATTATTTTTTGCTTCTAATATTACTTGTGTAATTCCACAGAATTCCTCCTTGATACTAGGTTATTTTGTTATGGTTTCTAGCTGTAAGGTCAAGCAGCGGAGCCCTACGGCCTCCGGTAACTGCCCTGGAGATTCATAGCACAGTGTTAGGTTAAAAATATAATTAAATATGCCTATGATCTTGAGGTCAGTGGGTCTAACACTGAGTTCTGAAGGAATCCCAGTCAATACGTTTGAATTTCAGGTAATAAACATTGCAAGTTAATTCCAAACCTAATTTTCAATGAATTGTCAAAGTTTTTTATTGGTTAGTTAATAAAAAGGACATATGGAGGGGAGAGCACCTATTTTGTGTATAATTACTGCTATTAATAAAAAGAAAACAGCTTAATTTGTGAGTTATTTGCCAAAGAAGGATGTGAAACTTAATATTGTGAAAATTTAGAATTTAACAGGAAATTCGCAAGTGTTACTCAATATATGTCTTAATCCCACTAAGATGCCGCTTACTATCAGGTTTTTTTAATGAAATAGGGGATGAAAAAGGCGAATTTTGGAAATGTAATATGTTTGATTTAATAATCAATTTACCCACAAATAAAAATAAAATTAACAAAATCTGCTTTAAATCATGAAATATAATAAGTTAATTAGATACCTTATTGTGGGCGGAGTATTATCTAATGATATAATTTATTTATTCAACTAATTCAATGAATCGCGCGCCGGCGATTATAAATATGATTGAGCTTTTACTCTTCAAGCTGAAAACAAAAATAACTGACTTTGGGAAATTCACTGTGGCTTTTCAAATTAAATTCACACGGAAAACGAGAGAAATACCTATGGATTTTCTTCGCAGAAATTAAGATAATGTAGAAATTAAGATTTCGCAAGAAATCAATATTAAATTACTTCGGTCGATGTCTCACAGACTAATCATAACATAGACGATAGACGCGTTCAAAGACTAAGGTGAAAAAATGGGCGCGTTCCATCTACGCGCATACTAGAATCGAGGTCCGTTCACCGAATGTTAAGCGTCGTATTGGCGACGGAACCTTCCCTAAAACCAAATTCATTTCATAGCATGTGTGTCATGATGTGTCAAGTCAACATACGGATCTATCGGAATTCTACAATATGCTATAAGTATTTCCAGCCAAAGTTATAAGCTTGGTTGAAAAACGAAACGTAATGAAAAATTAACCATAAACAAACTGTGAATGCTTTCCAAATTCTATTCGACGAAACTATAATTATATGATCTATAAGTTTAAGTGTATTTTATTAAAATATGTCTATAGAAATGATCAAAACAAACGGTCTAAATGTCAAATTCCGAATTTTGAGAAAATCAACCCACCTAAATGGAAGCACGGGATTTTGGGCGAAAAAAAACTATCTTTGTAAATAAGGCCAGGATAAACGCGAGATTTATTTTGTTTATGCAAAAATTGAATAATGACCAAAGATAATTGCAAATGTCACTGACGTGACGTGAAACGACGTTGACGTTGACACTTGACATTGATATTGTGAAATTAATTGACAAAGTTATTGTAATTATGATTTTAGTTGTGAAATTTGTGTTAAAACTACAGTCACAGATTAGATAATAGTTACTACGTAACAGATACATCACTCCCATAGAAACGCTCGAATCGCTGTAATAATAATAGCCAAAACCAACAGACAAAAGTCGCTGCAAGAAGAAAAGGTCTCTATGAACGCGCGCCGAGAGTCGGGATTCCCGCGTACACCACGTGATTGCGTCATCGAACGAAAACTTAAGGGTTGTACAAAGAACATAAACAAAATGGTATACGTAGGATTAATGAAATAAAGTGATTGCGAGGAAAGCCCCTGACTCAAATGCGCTTTAATTTTATAAAATGATAATAATAATAGTACTTTATTTGCAAGAATATGGTAAAATACATGATTGGTGTTAAATTATACACATTATTCCTCATAATCTACTTCTAAATTGGCAGTGCGCAAATATTAAAAAATTTAAAATATAAGAGTCAAAAATCAAAAAATAAGAGAATAGAATATTATTTTATCGTCATTAATACATTTAAAAATTATAAAAAATACAAATTATTAAAAAATTACCAATCCCGCCCGAGGCGAATTTTTTTTTTCATTGATTTTATTCATTTGTCAAATTACAAATGATTAAAAAAATTACGAAATATTATGAAAAATACATGACCGATGTATTTTTTTCATGTTTGAACTCACGGTTAATCAGTTTTGCTAAAATAGAATAAAAATTTTTGAAAAATAAAATTTTTTGAAAAAAATATTAGATTTAGGTATCAAAATCCCGTTCGTGGTAAAGTCAAGTTCAAAGTCCCGTTTCTGAAAAGAAAATTATAAGTAAAAAAAATAATTGATAAAAAGCAAAACGAAATTAAAACCAAATTAATATAATAAACAAAAAAAAAAACAAAATAATAAAAAACAAATTTATGAAAAAAAAACAAGTTACAAGATTTGATAATAATAATAAAAGCCTCGCGTGCGGCGCGGCGGGTGGCGGCGGCCCTCTGCCGGTCGGCGCGCCGGCGCGCTACTTAGCGGTAGGTATTTATAACGCTGCATTGCGCGAGTGACGGGGGCCTGCTACAGTGAAACCAAAATGTTTTTGCAAAATTAGTGTTTTATGAAATTTTAAGAAAAAACGGTGTTACAGAATATAGAAACCGGGCATCAAACAACATGGCGAGCGTAAAATTCTGCTGTCAAATCTGTTACATCGTGGGTGACAGGTCTGACATCTCTCACATTTCATATGAGTGGAAAACTAGGTGGAAAATTAGAAATGCTAATTATTATTTAGAATTTTTTTACCAAAGTCAGACGAAATAAGCAAGACCATACAACCAAACTCTTTAGCATTCTTAAAGTTAATGCCTAGTCACAAATCTTAAGATTCGTAAGTTTGTAAAATTCTTTAATTTTTTTTATGAAATCTTTAAAGTTTCTAAATTGGATTTTGATACGTAGACAGCTATTAATAGCGAGTAAAGTCGACTTTAGCTTAGCAAAGTAAAAAGAGATCAATACAGTTAAAATTTCGTTAGATATGTCAACGGTATGTTCAAAATACTAAAGTATTTTATTGAAATTTTTTTCAAACATAAAAGCTAAAAAATAAACCCCTTCAACCATTGATAACTCGAATTAATTATTAGTAATTGATAAAAACTAAGCATCGAAATTCACTTAATTTACACGTTATAACTTGGCAAAAAGTGGTGGCATTTATATCGCGCTATCATATATAACCATTAGTGATTTTTTCTTGCTTGCAAAAAGCTTTTACATAAAACATACGCGACGTTTTACACTTTTCTCGAAGAACTTGTTCAGAGCATGTTGTGAAAGATCTAAACAGGTATGGGAAGTATGTAGTTCAGTTGTGAAGACTGATTTGCACCACACCACTACCATGAAACTCCGTTCTCTTATTCAGAGTCCTCATTTTGGAATGCAATTTGCAGTTCTGAGTTAGCGATAGGAGTTGTATGATAACGGGGGCGAATTGTTTCAGATCCACGATAATCTAATAATATTTTACATTTTTTTTTATATTTCAATGAAGCTGGTGACTGCTGTGCAATATTGGTTGCTAATCTATACTATTAATATTAATAATATTAATATTATAAAGCTAAGGAGTTTGTTTGATTGTTTGTTTGTTTGTTTGGCTAATCTCAGGAAATACTGATTCAAATTGAAATTCTTTATGTGTTAGATAGTCCATTTATGGAGGAACGCTTTAGGCTATATAATATCAGGCTACGACTAATAGGAGCTGAGCATCAAAGGAAAATGTTGCAAAAACGGTATTAAATTATTATGGCGAAACGTAGTTTGCGGGCACAGCTAGTAAGTATAAAATCAAACCTTCGATTTAAAACCTGCAGTTTTTCTCAATGACTATTATTATTGCTCTTTGGAGAATATTAAACGAATCGATTTTAAAGATTCCTTTCAGTTAAATGATAAAGATTATTGACAAAGATTCCTTCGTAACTTTAACCATCCCACAATCAGAAAATGCAAAATAAATTTTCATTATTTTTTATTGAAATCATGTTGTTTAAATACAGTAATATCACAAATCATTTACTTTTGTGTATTTATTCTGATATTTATCAATTGAATAAAGAAAAAACAAATATCTGAGTAACTTATTGCTAAAAAAAATATGACTACATCATTTGTGTCTGTCTAATTGTTAATAAGGCGAAACCAAGTTCTCGGAAGCAGCTAGTATTGTGATAGAATGTTACAATAACTACTCCGAAAAAATTTCACAAGCGAAGTGTAAATTAAAATCCATAACAATAACGATAACAGTGTTTTATCACAAATAAGTCCTCAATGTGGAACAAATTTCACCTTAACACACATCAACGGGTATAAAGCAAGCAATTTACCTTTAATAGTCGCCGTGCAGACCTTTTTTCCGATATATTTCACGGAATCCCAAGTTTTTATGGCAAGAGAAACACGAGGGTTAACTGAGTTTTCATTACTTTTTACCTCATAATATTCACATTGCTCAGTGAGGCAATTCCAAGTTGATAATCCAGGGTTTGGTTTAATGAGCCAAATGTTATCCAGCCGGATTAGTTACGTCCCGGCGTCGTGTGCTGTATAACTCTGTCTGCTTTCACTTCCGCCCACTTTTGTGTCGAGCGGCAATGGGTGATTAACCCGTTACGGTGATTTTTTTATTATTTTAGAATCACCACAGCACTTGTTATAACATTGATTTTTTTTTTGTAGTATAAAAAGAAATTCCTGATATTATAATTCGGAAATAAAATGAAATTCAACAGTTTTGCCGCTCTCAAAATATACCCTAGATAATAATTTTAGGCTTTACTTATTACTTCTGGAAAGTTTCTCTGTTCTTATCTAAAACCTATCAATTTCTATGCAACGTCTGGATTTGACGTATATCTTTACAATTCCGCTAGATCTTGAATTGTTCTTATAGTTTTGCGCAGAAAATCGCTTTTTTAAATTAAAATTACCCCAAATTTGACGCGAGCAAAGCTGCGGGCAAAAGCTACTACAATATAATATTGATACATACATACATATACATCCTACTATAATATTATAAATGTGAAAGTGTGGATGTTTGGATGTTTAGATGTTTGGATGTTTGTTACTCAATCACGCAAAAACGGCTAAACGGATTTGGATGAAATTTGGCATGCATGTAGCCTTTGATATGGAAAAGAACATAGGCTACCTTATATCCCGATTCCTTAAGTAGTTCCCGAGGGAAAATAGAAAATTGTTTACGAGCTAAGCCGCGGGCAGACTGCTTTGAAGTATGCATGTCACCTATGCTATGGAAAAGGACATGTACTTTGTATTCCTTAATGATCTCTCAAATAGTTCCCGTGGGAAGATTAAAAATTGTTAACGAGCGAAGCTTTAGACCCAATTCTGAAGTCGACGCAGACGAAGTCGCGGGCAGAAGCTAGTATAAAATAAAGTAATCATGCTTAATGAATTTAAATATTAGTTGGAATCAATCAATTATCCTATAGATGTGAGCAATGAACAATTTGCAAGTGTGAGTGTAGATACACCTCTGACTAGCCTTTCGGGTAGAGTACGTAGCACCCTTACCATGATCGCGTAAAACAGTAGTAAGTGAGAGTTGGCGCTATACACCAGGGTTCCCTAACTAATATATTAGGAAACTCCTTTGTAAAAAGATTTTTTTTTTTAATTTTAATATTTTTTCTTAATTATAATGAATTATCATAATGGTTTCTTAATTATAATAATATATTTTCTTTCGGAATTATAATATCAGGAATTTCTTTTTATACCACAAAAATACCCATGTCGCTTTTCAGACTATTTTAAAAATACAGGTCTTGCAATATGCGACTATCTAGATGAAACATCTCGTCAACTACGGAAAAAACTCAGAAATATAATGAGAGACGCCAGAAGCAAGGGTCACTACGCCGTATTAAGAAATAATGTGTTAACCATAGACGGCAAGGAATATAAGCATACGGAGAAGACAAACGTTCAATTTAGTGAGTCCAACTTTAACAATACACTACTGGCAGAAGAGTCTCTTACGCAATGTACTCACCATGACCAGTTACTTCCGGAAACCACAGTCACTAACTCCCATAATTTTCGTGAACACAAACAAACGCACTTTTAGTATTATGTTTCAGAACATGCAAAGCCTCTTCAATAAAAGAGATATTCTAGAAGCCTTTCTAGATGAACACTATAACGATTATCAAGCATTATGTATTTCGGAAACATGGCTTTCAAAAAACAAAGTAAATTTTGTTAATTTTGTTGAATACCACTTAGCTGCGTCGTTTCATCGAAAAACCTACAATGGTGGCGGAGTGTGTATCTTGTTGAATATCAACATTGAATACATCGAACGAAAGGATATTATGGACATGTCAATCGAGTATATTATTGAGATTTGTGCTGTGGATCTTCTGAAAATGAATACATTGTTAATTGTTATATACTGGAATCGTCGAGAGACGGATATTTTTTATAGGCAATTAGATATTATTATGAAATACATTTTACAAAAATATAATAATAAAAAAATTGTTATCGGCGGTGATTTTAATGTGGATATATTGAAAAGTAGTAAAGAATCTTCAGAGCTTATAAACTTCATATTAGAATAAAATTTTATACAACATATTTGTGAACCGACACGTGTCACAAAAAGCAGTTCAACATGTTTGGATTTGATTTTCACAAATTTTAACCTAAACATAAAAGTCGAGGTACTTGATTTCGGGTTTTCGGATCATAAAAGTACACTTTTACAGTTACAGAATATAATAACAGACAACTTAAATAAATATTTTTTATATATAACAAAACGTTTTTATAATGATGAAAATATAAATAAATTTAAATAATATTTACAAAATGTTAACTGGGCAGAACATATTTCAAATCTAAATTCAGTGAATGACAACTATAATTCTTTTCACAATATTTTACAGACTGCTTTGGAAGAAAGTGTTCCCCGTAAAAAAATAAAGCTTTTTACAAGACGAAATAAATCTTGGCTAACATATGGTATAAAAAAATCCTGTAAGCATAAAAGGTTACAAAAATCCATGTTCATAATTCAAAGAATAAAATCCTTGAAAAACATTATAAACAATATGAAAAATATTTTAAAAAAGTCATCATAAAATCTAAAAAACTACAATCAATTAAAAAGATGAATCAGGCTACAAATAAAATAAAATGAGACTAAAAATCGCAAGCAAAATAAAAATATCACATTGCGTATCCATGATAGGATATTATCCGACCCTGTACAGGGGCCTTACCATGATCGCTTATAGCAAGGTTAAAACAATATTGAAGCAGAGACACCGCTCTTGTTGCGTATAGCGCCATCCCACTCTCAGCGCGGTTTTAATATTGTTTTGGGCGATCATGGTTAGGGGGCAGGTTGGTGATTCCTTCAACGAGTTGTTCACATCAGTCGGGCGCGCGCCGCCGCGCGCCGGCGGGCAGCGCACGCGCAGCCCCGCTCGGCCGCCCAGTGGTTAAGCCTTGTCTACATTCGATGTTTCTGTACCCAGTCGACGATAATGAAGTAATAAGTATTATAAAAAAATTAAAATCTAAGTCTAGTTTTGGTATTGATGAGCTGCCATCGATTTTGATCAAAAAATGCGCAATGGAACTTGTTTCGCCTTTAACTTTCATTTTAAACCAGTCTTTTTCGGAGAGTATATTCCCAGACCAATTAAAGACAGTTATCATTAAACCTATCCATAAGAAAAATGCAACTACAGATCCGAATAATTATCGTCCCATCGCATTGTTATCTGTAATCTCAAAAATCTTTGAGAGGGCGATGTTGCTTGAATTCTTTTTGCGAAAAAAACAACATCTTTAATGAGGCACAAAATGGCTTTAGGAAAAATCGTTCTACAACTCTAGCGGCTTATAAATATATTAACGAAGTGCTTAATATAGTAAATAACAAAAAAAATGCGATAGGTATATTATTCGATATGACAAAAGCGTATGAAAGGGTAAATTTCGATATTCTGTTAAAAAAGCTATATGCAATTGGCGTACGAGGTCCTGCACATAAATGCTTTGTTTCTTTTCTCAACGGTCGCAAGCAATACGTACAAATCGAACATACCAACGAAGAATCGCGGACTACCACCACTGTGCGCTCGAGAGTACAACCCGTGCGTGACTCCATACCCCAGGGATCTGTGCTCGGATGCATTCTTTTTTTGATATATATCAATGACCTTCCAAACGCTATTAATGAAACCTGTGTAATGTTCGCAGATGATTTTTTTGTCGTATTTCCCTGCAACTCAGGCTTAAATTTAAATGAAAAAATTTCTGCTATAATCAATAATATTGTAAATTGGTTAAATGATCACAATTTAGAAATCAATTTTAATAAAACTAAATTAATACAATTTAGACCGCGGCAGAAGGCTGAACTAATTTTAAAATTGACATATAATGGAATAAATATAGAATGCGTCCCAAACTTTTCTTTATTAGGTATAAATATTGATTCGAATTTAAATTATAAATCTCACATAGAAAAAATAAAAACAAAATTATCACAATTTATATTTGCATTGAGAGAACTGAAGAAGTCCACAAACTTAAAAACAGCACTCACGGCTTATTCACTATGCCTATGCACATGCGTGGCTCACATACGGCACGATCATTTGGGGTAACAGTGTGGATGCTCAAGATCTTTTTATCTTGCAAAAAAAGTGTATACGCGTAATTGCAAATATTCAACAGAGAGAGAACTGTAGACCACACTTCAAAAACCTCAACACTGCCCTGCCTATATATATTGGAAGTATGTAAGTTTATTCAAAAAAATCCAAAACTTTACACAAAGGTTACAGATGTTCCGCAAAACAAAATATTACGTTTTAAAAATATCTTATTGCAAACCACATCAAACCTCAAATTGCATAGTGCCGGTCCTTACTCCATGTCAATAAAAATATTTAATAAGTTACCAGAACATTTAAAAGCCGAAACAAAATATAAGAAATTCCTGAAGTCACTGAAAAAATTGTTACATTTTAAAACCTATTATTCTTTAAATGAGTTTTTCAATGATAGGCTATAATTAATATCCGTCGCTCCCCCCCCCCTCTTCGCATTTTTGTGGTGTGTAATTTTAGAGCGTGTAATATTATTTCAACCATGACATTATAATATCAACCTGGATTTTATTTAATTTATGTTTTTTTTTATTTTATTTATTGACATTGACTTTGAAAATTTTATGAATGTGTATAATTTTTAATAATTGTTTTGTAGATTAAATTAAATTTTGACATGATTGTAAATTTGTAGATTGACTTATATACTTATAATTTAATTTAACTTTTAAAAAAATTGTAATGTAATTTTAATTTATTAATGTTGCTCACACCCATTATTTTATGTTTATTCTTTTTATTATTTTTGAAATGTAAATGTTAAGCTTAACTTACCAATGTTGCTGTGCCCTTGCAGGGTTCATGTTTGAATCAACTTATATATAAGACATCAAAAATGTACAACATGACAGCAATCATATAAATAAATAAATAAATAACTATCTCACCCCATTTCCCATTTTTAGGGTTTGTATTCTGTAAAAACTTAAAACACAATAATGTTCTCAATTATCGATAGAAGTACTCATGTGCAGTTTCGAATAACATAGTCTAATTTTGTTTCCCCATACAAATGTTGGATCTTCGTTTCAATCCCTTACAACAGGGCGGCTTTTGAAAAATTCATCATTCTTAGTGCACCCCTCTAGAACTCAAAAGGAACCTACTTATAAAATTTTGCATCTATAGATCTAGCAGTTTGGGTTGTACGTTGATATGTGAATCAGTCACTCATTTTCTTTTCCATATTTAAAAAGGATATAAAATTTAGGAGGTGAATTCTGAAAAAATCTGAAGCACGTGTTAACTCATTTATCGATAGGAGTACTCCTGTGAAGTTTCGAATAAAATAACTAATCTTGTTTGCCCATACAAACTTTGAAGCCCCGTTTCAACCCCATAAAGGGTGATTTTTGAAAAATCCTTTCTTAGTGCACTCCAACACCTCATAAGGAACCTAACTGCCTAATTTGGAAGCTCTATAGGCTATGGTCTCCTATAAACGCCGTCGGCCGCGTACAGCGTCACGCCGTACGCCGCGTCACGATGCTTACTATAGAAATGTACTGTTATGGTCTCTTTCACACGCTGACGTTGGCGTGTGGACGCCGTAGGCGACATTCAAACGCTTCTCTAGCGCCGCGTCTCTAGTTATTTTGAACCATTGCAGCGTAAACGTCATATTTGGCGTCAGTACAAAATGTCGAAATTTGATAAAGAAAAGGACGAAGATTGAATCAGTCCAATGTTATAGTGCATTATACAATAAAAGTGACAAGGAACATAAAAATAATATTTATAAACACAAATGTTTACAGCAAATTTTCGTCAGTTGATATGGGATTAGGATGCCTTTTTGATGACGTTTTTTATAAAATAAATTTAGTATTATTGTCTTTTAAGTGTTTCATTATCAAAATCTGGAAACATCCTTCTTTCTTTCTCTTCATAAATATAATCGGTGCCTTATTGCCTTGATTTTTCTTCGTATGCGGTCGTTTTGTACCTCCTTTTCAGTATAAGCTCCGCCAACCAAAAGTGTCGAATTTAGAACCATTTTATATTAGACGACTACACGCGAGAACTGTTTGTCGACTACCTGTTGTGAACGAGACGTCGTCGTTCGCGTATGAGATGTATTGACCGTTGACGCTGTGCCTGGCGTTCAGACGTCGATCGGAACATTTACGCTGAAGTCGAATGCCGCTTACAGCATTTAATAGGAGACCGAGGTCTTACCCAGTGGTTTGGGCTGTGTGTTGATATATCAGTCGGTCAGTGTCTTGCTCCATACAAACTTTGAACGCCGTTTTTACCCCTTTAGGGGGTGAGTTTTGGAAAAAACTTTCTTAGCGCACGCTTACATCATAATTCAAACTCAAACTCAAAAATCTTTATTCAATATAGACCTTTACAGGCACGTCAAACAAAACATAAAAATCTAATCACACAAGAATCTAATTAACTAATTACTTAATCCTTGTATGTACATACACCCCAACCATTATTAAGATATATGCAAATACAAGTAAAATGAAAAAAAAGTTGACTCTACACCTGTTCGGAAATTGAGAGAGCCTTCCCGAGAAGAACAGGCAAGAAACTCGGAAGGTATTGTATTTTTTGTCTCCTCTTTTAAATTGCCATCATCATCATCATCATCATTTCAGCCAAGAGACGCCCACTGCTGGACATAGGCCTCCCCCAGGGATCTCCAAACCGATCGGTCCTGCGCCTCCCGCATCCAGCGGCTTCCCGCGACCTTTACCAGATCGTCGGTCCACCTTGTGGGGGGCCTACCAACGCTGCGTCTCCCGGTACGCGGCCGCCACTCAAGGACCTTTCGGCCCCAACGGCCGTCAGTCCTGCGAGCTATGTGTCCTGCCCACTGCCACTTAAGGTTTGCAATTCTTTGGGCTATGTCGGCGACTCTAGTTCTTCTACGGATCTCTTCATTTCTGATGCGATCGCGTAGAGAAACCCCGAGCATAGCCCTCTCCATTGCCCTTTGAGTGACATTGAGCCTTCTGATAAGACCCATTGTAAACGGCCACGTCTCAGTTCCGTACGTCATCACTGGCAACACGCACGAATTGAAGACTTTCGTCTTAAGACACTGCGGTAGATTGGCCGAGAATATGCTGCGTAGCTTCCCGAACGCTGCCCAGCCGAGTTGGATTCGTCGATTTACCTCTTTCTGGAATTTGGACTTACCGAGCTGGACTATTTGTCCCAGGTAAACATATTCGTCAACAACTTCCAGTGTAGAGCCGCCAACCTTCACAGGAGTGGGTACCTTACAAATATTATACTGATTTTAGAAATGCCAACATTACAAATATTATACTGATTTTAGAAATGCCTGTCGGAGTGAGTGAAACAGTTACTCAAGTGAATGACATTTATCCAATAATTATCAAAAGTGTTAATTTTTTTTTAATGGCCTTTGAAAGAATTATTAATTTTTGAGCCTGGTATTTGGGAGCGGTAAAATATTCTTTTGTCTAGTATTCACTGAATGAATATCACTGTTTTTAGAAAATAAAAGAATGTTTTTATGGACATATTATTATATTACATTCTCGTAAATATATTGTGACGCAACTGTCAATCTATCGATTTCTTTAAATATTTCTCTCGATGAATCTCTTATTTTAAGATTATAGCACGAAAACCCCTTTTCTAGCTATATGTGTGCCAAATTTCAGCACAATACGTTCCGGTTTGAGCTGTGCGATGATAGATCAGTCAGTCAGACATGGTTGCCCTTTATATATATAGATTCCGTATATATACGTATATTTATTTTATGCATGGTGTAATGTATATATTAAAGTTATCGATACACTTCACCTCGCCAATTAACCACTCCCACAGCCATGAGTTGACTAGAAGAAAACTCTGTGAAGAAGTGTAAGTCCAATTGGTGGACTTAACTCTTAACTTATGCATAATATAATTATACTTAAGTTTTCGTCCTCGAGATTGGCATTTGACTATGTAGTACCGCGCAGGATTCGCCACTTGCGCACTGAATTGAGAGATCAACTTTTTTTTAAGGTAGTTTTTCATTTTTACCGCAATAAGCCCCTGAGAACTAACAATCATTCGCGTTCCAGTGCTTCGCCACTTCGGTGCTTCGTTATTTTAAAAAGTACATTTATGATATTTGAGAGTATTGTTATTCATAATAAAATTCATTGGTGTGATTTTATTAAGAGTGTAGTGTTAAAGTCATGCCAAAAAGAAAGAATTGTGGTGCAGATGATTATGAAAACCTTACGAAGAAACTACGTAAAATAGAAAGGAAATTAAGAAAAGTACGACGCAGGGAACGTCGTTTCTCAAGTTCATCGAGGACTTCATATGATATGTCTGAGAATTCAAAAAACGAAGGTTTGTGGTACCAATTTTATAAAACCTCTAATCCATGACTTCGAAGATGCGGGCAGTTGTGGAAGGATTGTCACTCTGTCGATGATCATGTTGACCTACTTTTTACCAAAGTAGCGTTTCTTCAACGGACGTAAGGGCTGTTGATATTACTATGAGAGGTTAAAAATATTTGTCTATACACATGAATATATTATGTGATAAACACACATTCTGTTACCCGCTTTGGGCAGGCAGTACCTATATTTATATATGAGCATTTGAATGATTTAATACCACGTGTCATAAATATTAATTTAATTAATAAACCAGAAATTTATTGACGTATTTAGTTAAAATATATATTTATAAATTTACCACAGCTCACGACGTACCGTTTTAGTTGTATATTTTAGTCGTAGTGTTTGGTTATTTCCAGAATTCTCAATAAACACTGAAGTCATTAGTGATGAAGAGTTTCTGTCGCAGCCGCCGTTGGTAAAAGCTAGTGTTGTAGTGCCAGAAATGTTATCGGCTAACGTAATGGCGTCGCCGCTGCCGCCGCAGCCGCCGCGCGCCGCTATTGCGTTGGTGCCTGAGCCGTTCGGCCTCCAAACGCGCCGGGGCCGTCAAACATAGACGTGCAAGCGCCGCAAGTGAATCTTGTGTCAAATCTTGATACAGATATCCTTAATATCCTTGGCGATGATCTGACTTTTGAAAAAAGATTTAAAGGATCAAATACAAGGCACAAAGGTCGATAATTTTCTGTTTGGTCATAATTTTGCGGATAATTTAAAAACGGCAAAAGCCATTTCGAAATCAGGGGGCCGACCTTAAACTCAATATGCCAAAATCAGCCCCACCTAAAAACCTTTCGCATCTGGGCCACCTAAAAAGGGCTACCCGTCCACTTCATCGCATCATTTAAACTGGAAGCCTCCTCCGCCGCAACGCAGGTCGACGGGGACTCGGAGAATGAACGAACCTGCGACTTACAAGAATCAGCCAGCCAGACCATCGCGAAAGTCATCGCAGCAGAGTCAAGCTCACAAATGGCGATAGACGAGGTAAAATATGCTGGTAGACTCTTTTGTTATTATTCCCGATTCGCAAAAATTACAGATGATACACAAGTGTTATCTTGGATTAATGGCTATAAAATATTCTTTTCAAAACCAGTTGTCCAACATTGTTTACCTAATAATATTGTCTTTTCCAAAACTGAAAACAAAAAAATGTTTAACGTTACTAATGAACTTATTTCAATTGGCGCTATATCAAAGTGTTCTTCGTGCGTGGGACAGTTCATATCAACCTACTTTTTAGTTTCTAAGCCTAATAGTAAAGCACGCTTTGTACTTAATTTAAAAATGTTAAATAAGTCATTTTAAAATTGAGGATATTAGAACTGCGTTAAAAATAACTTCTTAAGATTGCTATATGGGCACAATAGATCTTTTTATCAAAATTATTGAGATGCAAAGGTCATCTATCAACAGTGTATTAGATGATTATTACTTAGTTGGACCAGACTATAAATCTTGTGTGAATAATATAACAGACACAAGCAGACTTCTTAAAGCTCTAGGTTTTAAAATTAATACAGAAAAAAGTAACCTTATACCAAAAACCATATGCAAATTTTTAGGTTTCATGATTAATTCAAAAGCAATGTTAATAACTTTACCAGAAGAAAAAGTTAAAAAAAAAATAAAAAATGAATTGTTAAAATTTATAAATTTAAAGTATTGCAAGATAAGAGACTTTGCACATTTAATAGGCTTATTAAATTCGGCTTGTAATGCCGTAGAGTATGGTAGATTATATACAAAAGAGCTTGAGCGAATAAAATATTTAAATTTATTACCAGACGATAATTATGAAAAATGCATGATTATTCCTGATTTTTTATCATATGACCTGCAATGGTGGTATGGAGCTGTTGCGCGTAACGCAGGCAGTAAAATCATATCGGATTCTTACTGCTTAGAAATTTATTCAGAAGCCTCAACGACTGGTTGGGGCGCCGCTTGCGGTGCGGACAAGGCTAGTGGTCTATGGAGCATAACGGAACGAAATAACCATATAAATTATTTAGAGATATTGGCAGCATTTCTAGGACTCAAAACCTTTGCAAAGAACAAATATAACTGTAACATTCTTCTTAAAATTGACAACACCACTGCCATATCGTATATTAATAGAATGGGTGGTGTCCAATTTCCACATTTGACACGTATAACTAAAGAGATATGGCAGTGGTGTGAAACTCGACAGATACACGTGTTTGCATCTTATATTTGTTCGGCAGATAACTGTGTGGCAGACGCGGAATCGCGCCGTGTACTCCCAGATATTGAATGGGAGTTGGCCGATTATGCTTTCCAGGATATTGTAAAAAATTTCGGACAGCCTGAAATAGATTTATTTGCTAGCCGCGTTAATAGTAAGTGCGAGAAATATGTTTCATGGCATAAAGATCCCGATGCGTATGCAATTAATGCATTCACAATATCTTGGTCGAACATTTTTTTCTATGCATTTCCACCTTTTTCCATGATATTAAAAACACAATGGAAAATTTTAACAGAAAAAGCTTCGGGTATTTTTATAGTTCCATTATGGCCAACGCAAGCCTGGTATCCTTTATTTAACCGTTTAATAGTTGGTAAAAAGTTATTGTTTCCACAAAGCGAGAATTTACTTTTATCTCATTCCAGCAATCGCCTCACCCACCAACAGATTACCCTGGTTGCCGCACTATTATCCGCAAGGCACTGCTGAAAAGAATTATATCACCTTCTTCTTTAAATATCATGATGGCCTCACTAGCTGAAAATTCGATAAAACAGTATTGTTTTAAAAAATGGTTTAATTATTGTAAAAATAATAATTTAAATTTATTTGAGACATCTATTCCAAATGTTATTAAATTTCTTACAGAATTATTTGACAATGGTGCTCAATTTGGGACATTGAATAGTTGTAGGTCTGCGCTTTCATTATTATCTGGAAATCTAATTGGTGAGGACGACCGCAAAAAGCGTTTTTTCAAAGGTGTGTTTAAATTACGCCCATCACTGCCTAAATATAATGTCACATTGTGTAACACTTTGAAGTAAAGGCGGTATCACTCACCGTCTCATTTTTTGTACCTGCATTCGAAGTTGCTTGGAGGAGTCAATCGGAGGGCAGACTGAAGAAGATGGTTCCTCGGGTTTAAGCCTGCGATACTTAATAAGTACTTCGGTATACCTAACATGTATAAATAAGGTGCGTGCCAATTTTTTTTTTACCATAAGTAGCTACGTATATTTAAAATTAAGATCTTCTGTATGTAGATAACCCTCGCTCATGTTTTTACTTCACGAATAAATTGCATGTTTTATATAAGTGGTACCTTTATTAGATCCTTCCCACACCTGAAGTCTGCTTGCATCTGTATGGAGGCGCCCTTAAAAAAATATATCCATACACTTCTCCAGGTAGGCCCTTGAAAAATATTATTAAAAATTAACCCACGACCTGATGGTGCTTACAATTCTCTCTCATGCTCACCGAAAGAGGTTACAATATGGGACACATCTATTGTTTTGAATTTTCTTTCTAAGTACCCAAATTCCGAAATAACATTTGAAAATTTAAGCAAAAAACTAATTTTATTACTAGTCCTAGTCACAGCGCATAGAATGCAAACCTTTTCTAAAATTAGTATACTTAACATCGAAAAATATCCTGGTCACCTTACAATTAAAATTCCGGATACCATAAAAACATCTCAAAAGGGATCATTGCAACCAACTCTTATAATACCTTATTTTAATCAAAATCCATTAATTTGTCCATGTAAAACTTTAATGGATTATTTAGACAAATCAAAAGCTCTACGTGGTAATCATCACAACCTCTTCATTAGCTTCAGAAAACCACATACAGTGGTTGGCCCACAAACACTTAGCCGATGGACAAAATCAGTGCTAGGGAAATGCGGGAATAGAACTTCACGTACAGGTAAGTTCGTTTAATCATTAATTATATACGTATATATACAGGGTGTAAAAAGACGTATCCCGAAGCCCGCGTCTACGCATTCAGACCATTAAATAAAGCAATATAACGAAAAATCAATGATGTAAAACGAAATTAATTTTTAGGCTTAAAAAAAAACAACTACAATAAATACTACGCAATGTAACGCGTGCCCGTGCCTGACTTGCGCGTCCGATTATCGCGTCGGTGTTAAGGCTAAGTCACATGTAGCGAGTACTCGCTGCGAGTTCGATCGCCGCGAGTGAAATCGCTGTGTGTGACAACCTACTCGCCGCGACTATAATCCACTCGCCGCGACTAAATTCGCAGCGAGCAGAATTGAACATGAACATGTTCAATATACTCGCCACGAGTGCGCTGCTCGCGGCGGGTGAAACGTACGCGTGAGTCGTGGGACAAGGCACTCGCTGCTAGTCGTCATTCGCGCACCGCGCCGCTCGCGTCGTGACGTGTCGTCGTGCGTGCGCCCACCACGCCTCGCCGTCTCCGACGCCGCGCTGTCTGCGCTCCGCGTCGCCTGCGCACCGCGCCGCGGCCGCCCCGCTCTACATTGTTCAGGAGTTCAACATGGCCACTTACGATTTCGTTCTCTTCTTCCGATTTAGGTTTTTCAGCGTTCGCTGCGCTAATTCCGCGTAAGCCAAACGAATCAATTCTCTGAGACGTGCACGGCGAGGTCCGACGGACGACATTTTTCCGCGCTAAAGCCAACCGACTGTAGAAATTCGCGCGGAGCACTCCAGTCTACTAGCTGCATGTGACTGTAATAGCGAGCGAACTCGCTGCGAGCAAACTCGCTGCGTGTGACTTAGCCTTTAGTGAGTCAGTGTGAGTGCGTATAAAGCAAGACGAGTTTCCGGCGCAAAAGATTACTTTTCAGTCTTAATTTTTTTTTAAAGAAATACTGATTTTTTCGTAGATGTTTCTTTGGACAAAAATTTTTAAAATTAATTTAGAACAGTTTTGTATAAAAATCTCGAAAAAAATTTGTAAGTTTAACCTTGTATATCTCGGTAACTATTAGTTTCACAACCATGGTCTAGAAGACAAAAACTATAGAGATGATGGGAGTAATACGTGGGTTTCGGCATAGGTACCGGTCTTTTTACACCCTGTATACTTGCGCAAACTTTTTTATTCTTTTACTGTATGTGCAATAAAATGTATAAATATATTGTATAAATAAATAATAGGGCCTGTTATAAGAATGAAATATTTGGCAGTGTTAGATATACATATTAATAAAAAAATACGCATTGACACGCCTTTTTTTAAAGCTATAGGTTTAAAAAAAGCACAAAATTAGTTTTAGTAATGTGACTAACCGTTTCTTCTTTGTATTAACTCAGCACTACTAAGTAACTGATGTTCCCTTAGGGAACAGCCGACTTCAAAACCGCATTTGGGCGATTGTTAAAACAGCTACATTTCATCGTATTCACTCCTTAAATATATTTTTATTTGTATATGTCTTACAAGGCGTAAGTGAAATAAATATATTTAATTAGTGTGTTGCTTATATAATTCTTTTTAACTGACTTCAAGGAGGAGAAGGTTCTATGTTCGACTGTATCTGTTTTTTGTTATTTGCTGGAGTACTCCTCCATTAGTTTGCCGATTTGCAAAATTATGTCATTGTTATTTTTTTATTCATGTAAATAAATATTGTTGTATTTGGAACCGACATAAGAGTAGTAAGAAGAGAAAGTTTGAATTAGACTAAGTTATCATATATTTGGTAACAACATGATTTATTGTATAATGCTTAGTGTATAAGTTTATAACATTTTTTGACATTTTAAGTGTATGTAAGCCTACCGATTGTATTTTATATATTTCAATGACTATGTAATAAAACCAAAATTGTAAATGGCGATTTAAAAGAGGAGATAAAAAATGCTGACCTTTCGAGTTTCTTGCCTGTTCTTTTCGAGAAGGCTCTCCCAATGTCCTTACTGGTATTAGAATGTTTTGCTTTGTTTTGACGTCAATAAGTGCCTGTAAAGGCCTATGTTGAATAAAGATTTTTGAATTTGAGTTTGAAATAGGAATTTCTTGACTCGTAACTCTATTATTTTAAATGATACAGGTGAACAGATAGTGGAAAGAATAACTCCTAAATAATTAAGTTGTTAATGTTCGGGTCTAATTCTTTCAATACTGTTTAGAGCAAAATACGTTTTACGAGTATATTATATTATTCTGGAGCTTGTCTTGGGATAGGTTCTGATAAGTATGTATTTCTGAGCACTGGAAAAAGATATTATATTGACTTAATACATTACAAATACTAACTCTTTGTTTGAATCAAACATTTCCCGGTTATTACCTATACAGATGCTGTCTCAACAATTTGTCTTGATACCTCCCCTTGTTATGTGAAACTGCCCTAATCTCTAATTGCTAATGCGAGTAGTTACATATTAATATCTGTGAATAGATAATTACAATCAGATGCAGAGCTTATTTCTAATTAGGTACTGACATAATTATGTTGGTACAATACAACGAAATTATATTAAAAAGTCATCTATGTCATGTAGATTCAAAACGTTGTCAAATATATACACGGTGTTTCAAAATAACAAATAGATAATCAATTCTTTATCGAAAACTCATAATTAAAATGTGTTTACACGTAATGTCATTCAACCCAAAATGTCCATGTAAATCATAGTATTATCATCCTGTCTATGATTTACATGAGAATTTTGGGTTAAATGACAGATGAGTTTTCTATAAAGAATTGATTATTTATTGGATATTTTGAAACACCGTGTATAAGCGCATCACATTAGAACGGCTTCATCTATTTAGTTAGCCTTTTTATTCAGTAAATCCAAAAAAAACGACGATTAGAATATCCACATAAAGAAATTAAAGTCAGTTAGGATATCTCCTGTATATATTGACAGATTGAGTTCTTGAGCTTACATACGATTTTTTTTTTGTTTTCCTGTGAATGTTTTATGTGCAATAAGGAATATATGTATTTAAAGTAGTAAAAAGTTGTAGAACGTTGTGTTATACAGGCAAATGGTAGCATTTTTTTTATCAGTACACGAGGAAGGGAGGCAGCTAGGAATAATTAAACACAAAATCAGTCGAATATTATTTTTAATTTTTACGAAAAAGCGAAAGTGGTCCGCATGTACAACTCATTCGATACACAATATTTCATACGTAACACAACAAACATAATCATGAAGACTTTTAACAATGTCTCATCACGTTATGGTTACAAAAATATTATTTACAATACAATACCTACTACATTTCCAAAATCTTTACATTAATACGCATGCTGGCCGCGTGGAATAAAAATAATTATCTAAAACGTGATACACATTTTGGTTATGGTCCGATCATAAATCTTTAGATGCTGGAACATATTCAATTTAAATATGAACCATTTAATAACGTCACTGATGAATCTACGAGTATCTATCTACCTAAACGGAAAAAATGAGAGTACAGTGCGGAGAGTAATTAGTGCATGAACGCACTAACTTTTATTTGAGTGTCAAGGTTGGGAATCCAAAATATCCAACAACGGCCAGGTGATGCTGCTTTATCTGCCAGAGCCAAATTTTTTTACGTACTAATAAGAGGAGTATTATTTTAGGGTGGTTATCAGATAGTAAGTTAGGGTTAGGGGCTCTCTTTTGAAATACTGAGTAATAATGTTCACATGTTCGAAGTTAAGTCGGAAGCACTGAGATATGATCTATAGATCAAAGTCTAGATTCATTTATACATATAAGATCTTTAACGCAGCAAAAACATTGCAAAACATTTTCAATATTAGCTTATCGCGAAATATCTTATTTTGCTTTCCTACAAAATTTTGATGTCATTTCACATGTTCTACAGTAAATAATAAAATGTGGTTACCCAATAAATCATAATTGACATTTTCAATAATTTAATAATTGAAAAATTTATACAATCTATATGTATTTGCGAATATTCAATAAGGAATCAATTTCATTGCCTGACAACCACTACTCGGATGAAAAGAAACCGTTTTTCTTTCGCTAAGCATTGACTACATTATTTGACTAGCATAAATAACGACAATTTCACTAAGACCAATAATTTTTCTAGGGAACGTAGCCTTTGTGGTAGACAAAACAACACCATAATACTATCATCAACTCAAGCATAAAAATATCAATTTTATTAATTTAAGCAATTTAACTGAATTTAGCCAAATTATTTACAAGCTTACTCATAAAACTCAGTCTATTTTCATTAATACTTTCTTCTTACTAATTATAATATTATCTACACTTCTCTACATAAATTTTATATGAATAAAACTTTTGAAATCTATAGGATATGTCGCATGAATTTATCATTACAAAATTCACAAATATACTATGTTAATCTTGCACGAAACTATGATCTACATGTATATTAGTTATTCGAGTAACAATATTTAAAATAACATGATCAGTTATTATAATAGTTTCTACAGTAAGAGTACCTTGACTATCCTTGTTTTCGTTATTATCCCTTTCAATCCAAATTCCAGCAGCGACTATAAATTAAACCAACGCTCCAATATAGTATTCGATAATTTTGACTCGATCGTTACTTCTTAGGCTACAAATTCCAACTTCACTACAACAATGTTTTCTATTCCAGTCAAAGTTTATGTGTTCATTCAAAGTTTTGGTATTAAACATAATTTACTCAAAACATCTAGAAGTGTTTATAAAATGTTCGATGAATAAAAATCAATGCGCCGAAATAGATTTTACTTTTTAAACATATAAAAAAATTATAAAGCATATAAACAGCTATCCGTGTGATTAGGAACAAAGGCCAACTTCAAAGCGCCATCTTCGAGGTGATTGTAAGAGAAGGTATAATTAATTTATTTTCTTAGTTGCTCAAAGCGAAACATCAGCCTCGAGATGCTATCTTGATTAAAATTACTAATGAGTACAAAAAACCGTAACAGAACCGAACCTTCGAGACTGCCCCGTTGTAATCTTGTAACCTGAAATCTGAAAACATTTTCTAATTAGCTTGCAAACAACGTTTCTCTGTTTTGTGTCAAAATTGCCTTTTAAGGAAAATTTGCAGTGCTAAGAAACTTTTATCTTAAATGAAACTGGTGCTCATGATCGTTGCAAATGTTGTGTTTTTTTGCATTGTATGCATTTAAGTTTAATATACGAGTATATAAGTTAAATATACGAGATGATGGCAGTAAAATAATAAATCTAATGTTACTCTATTACACCACATGCTTTAGTCATCACATGTCCACGACATGACCACGATTTTTTTACATACGACAGCGACGCTCTTGGCCTCCATCTCACCTGATGGTAAGTGACGATAAGGCCGAAGGTGGAAGCGATCCTCACCTGGTCTCCACAACAACTGAGAAACTAGCTATCTTACCTCTAATTATCGGAACACGACAATGCTATAAACATTGTTATTATAGCGAAAAACTTAGGTAAGACGGTGGTAGCTAGCCAGGTGGGCTGAGAAGCCCTACCACCAACCAAACTGAACAGAAAAATTTCTTCCCCCATGGGGAACTGAACCCCGGACCTTTTTAAGGTACCTCGAAAGGAAAAAACGGAACCCTTATAGGATCACTTTGTTTTCCGTCTGTCCGTCCGTCTGTCTGTCTGTCAAGACCCTTTTTAGGAACGCGTGGAGGTCTCAAGCTGAAATTTATATCAAATACTCAGGTCGATTCTCCCTTGGAGCTGTGAAAAAATCAAACTTCTAAGCCAATGCAATCAAAAGATACAGTCGTTAATGCCGAAAATTTCCGCAAATTTTCGACACTCGCAAGGGAATCAAAACCCACAGGGTACTTCCCGTAAACCCAGAATCTTGAAATTTGGTACGAAGTAACGTCATAAAGCACAGATAAAGCAAAAATTGCGAAAACCGTAAATTTTTACTTTTATACCTACAGGTTTGTAAGGAACCCTCGATGCACTTGGTCGGTTTTTTTATTCCGATGAGTTGGCAAACAAGCAAACCCACCTGATGGTAAGTGGTAACAGTCACCTCTAATGCATGTGGCCCCTGTGAGATTCGCAGCAAACTGCAACCCCCACAAGAACCACAGTGTACGTTCCGTTGCCAACTTGTGACATCAGATGTAAAGTCACGGTACCCAGTAATTTCACTGCCACATCTTACCCTTCAAACCGGAACACAGCAATGCAAGCACTGCTGCTTTGCAGCAGAAATAGGTAAAACGGAGGTACCCATGCAGACGACCCTGGTACAGAGTTCCGATCAACACCCGGTGGGAGGGAGGCGGTTAAAAAAACGATCGCTGAAAAGTGTTACGTTGGGCCAAATAATAAAAAAAATCAAACCAAATATACACGAGCAAATACGAAAAGTGCAGTTTCATTTCAATATTAACTTGCCCCTCTTTTGTTAAAAATGTAAATAATCAATAAAAATGTAAATAATCATCGAAATTTGAAAAGTATAGATGATGAAACACGATCTCAATACATTCTCGTTACTTAATGTGACGTACGTGAACCATTTAGCTGGAAATAAAGTTAAGCAAGTACGCACCTTGTGTACCGAATGGAGTACTTTCCGATGATTTGTCAGCCATCACGTTCAGCCTCTGAACAACTGCGATAAACAAAAAAAATTTACTGAATATTATTTTTTACATTAATTCCAAGTGTATATGCAAATGTGAAGTAAACTACTTTTTTAGAATTTTTTAGATAAGATTTTGATAATTATTGGAGATTTTAATAACCGACCACTTAAAATATCACATATTGATTTTCACGGGTAAACCTTTCATACACGTCATTACGAAATGATCTATTTCTGAACAATTTGTTAACAAAATTAAAGAATGTTTAGTTTTGAGTTGTTATTACGCATATTCAGAAAAGGATTACTTATTGCGTAATGACGTGTTTGTGTGAAAGGATTACACGTGATAATCAACGTAAGTGATTATAACGAGTTAAGTTAATTAAGTGAAGACGGAAAGTTATAAACTGTTACAATTATGTACAACTGAAACAAAATAAGTTTTTAATAGCTATTCCACCGGTTGCATTTATTGCCCTGACATGCCATAGTAGTAATTAACAGGTAAAAAATCTAACGTTTCAAAAATGTCTCGAGACTTATTGAGATAAAGAAGTTTGTCGTTCTTTGTTCCACATGCGCCAGCAAAAAGTACTAATTGGTACCTTCGTCGCCAGAAAAATTACTTATAGCGCATCGCTGATTGTCTTTGATAACGTTGCCTACTTACAGAAACAATATTCAACTATCTGACTGGTTATCAATTATCTGTATGCAGAAATAAAAATAGAAATAGAAAACATTTATTCGACACAGACACAACTCAACAGGAACCTACACAAAGTATAAGCACAAAGTATGAACATAAACAAATCAATTATATATAAAAAACATATAGAAGTATGTTTCAGTCAAGCCATCCATCAAATCGAAAGAACGTTTTATTTTTCTTATACTATACTAGTGGGCCCGGCGGACGTTGTCCCGCCCGATTACAGCGCCACCTACCGGGTCCAACTGTACCTACGTTTAAACCTTCCTTGGATCTATTCAAATACACACAGAAAATTTCGTAAGTATCGGTCGAGCCGTTTCAGAGTTTTTGCGAGACTAACACACAGCGTTTCATTTTTATATATAAGAAGATTGGTGATTTAACCCTTTTCTATATGCATCTAAACTTTATACTTAGTTACCAAGTTACCAATGTTTGTCAACCAGTTTTTGTCAAAAAAAGAACTCACCATTTTTGTTGTCCATAGCCGGCGGGGACATTGCTGCAAAAATACGAAGATAAGTTACAATGTTAGAATACAACATCCAAAACTGCGAAAAAAACTAACTTGTTAGAAGATCTATTTTAATTCTTTTTATTTGATTGCTCATCATTGCTGACGTAAACGTTTAAAGAAGGAAACTTATCTAGATACAACAAAAATGCTCCCCTCAATTGGCTGATAAGATTAAAAAGATTTCTGCATGGATGATCACATGTCGTATTGTTAAAGGCTGTATGATATATGATATAATGCTATAAACATTTTTCGTAAAAATGGCTGAAAACTTTTCAATATGTCGATGTTTTTGAAATAGTCCACACAAATAAAACAACTAAATCGCAAATAATAATAAGCCAATGAAACTATGAATTTCGGTGCACTGTCCTATTGCGGATTAATGCACCAAGAACAAAGCCACGGTATCGTGACTACGCTTAGCTTTAACGTATTGCAAATATTTCGTTTACTACCTTAATGGTACTGGTACCTTAATTAAAGCAGATAGAAAAACATCATATTTCAAACACAATGAAATCATTTTTCAAACAAAGAAAAACGGTATAGATGTAACATTATTCTTTGAAGCAAGACTTTCGGTTTTACTAATAAACGACATGACATAGTTTGTCTTGGAGCATGTAACAAAAAAGAAAACAAAGATTTTATTGTTATCCCCTAATGGACTCCGCTGCACACTTCGCAGACCTAACAGATTGAACGTTTTAAGAGTTCTTTTGATTTCTTCAGAAGATTAAAGTGGAAAAGTGCAAAATGAGTTCTTTTAGACACCACTGCCTTTTAATTAGTAAAAGAAAATAACACTTACGATACAATTTGATGGTTCCCTCAGTGTCCCCTAGGGAGTTTTTGGAAACGCACTTGTAGGCTCCATAATCGGTTGCCGTGATCCTACGTATTGCCAAACGCAGTACTGAACGGTAAGAACTGTCTACTTTTTGAGGCTCCAACCCCCCACCTATAAAACATAAAAATTAAATTAGCGTTTCGAGAACAAATACAAAATGCATGTATAAAAATTAACCCTTATGTGTTGACTCTACATATTATTGTTTAAAAATTGGGTGCGCCTCCACTAGAAGAACTAAGGAACAGAAAAAAACGTTAAAAAAACTTTTTAAAAAACACGCTTTTACCAAAAAGACTAAAAACCAAAAAGTTGAAAATAAAATAAGATCACACTTTTAGCAAATCAGGATTTTAAAAATTTTCTTGAGACTACTAGAAATGTAACACAAAAATTTTCTCAAAATTTTAGCGATGTAGTACAAGAACACAATGACTCTAAAAGCGTGGGGCGTAATTTAAAGGATGTATTCCTTAGTTCAACTAAGTTTGTATTGAATCATATAAATGTTTGATGGTCGACATAAGTATACAATTTCATACAAAATTAAAAATTGACATCATTGACATTGGATTTCCTCCCATATAAAATTAGTTTTTATTTAATTGTACTATAACTAAGCATTTTTGTGATTCCAATATGCCAAAATATTGTATTGTCACCGGGAATACATATGTAGAAAAAATTTGAGCTCAATTGGAGCAATAGAAGTGGTCGAAAAATCGATTGCAAGATTTGATCGTGACAAAGAACCAACAGACAGAGCAACTCAATAAAAAGGGTGTAATAATAAAAATAGCCTGTCCGGCGAGAAGATCAGGAAAGAACTCGTAAGGCTAACGCAATATATAATGAAACTTTACTTTTTAACTACTGATAATAAGTTTAATTGCATACGCGAACGCTGGGATTGCATCGTATCTATTCCATCGAAGACGCATTGTCCATTCAATTGGGCCCGCATAAATGGACAGACAGCGTTCAATAGAGTATGACTAGTAGATTCGTATTAAATCCTCTATATGTAAGTATAGAGAATTTAATACGAATTTAATAAGTATGGTCAACCTAAAAATGTTTTGTTGCTTTTCACAATTTTTGTCTGATAATAATTTTGTAAAGCTGCTGTAGTAGTTTCTATATCATCTAGGGGCTAAGATCATTGAGCTTCATTATCGAAGTAAAAATGAAAGATTTTTCTTTGTAAAGGGACTGTAGAATTTCCTTATTAAAATTAATACTCCTAGACGACTTTTTGATAAAGCGGCCTATCTTAACAATCTGCGAGAAATTGTGATAGTCTTATTCTTTTCTCACGTGGTCCAATGGGGTGGTAATGACACGTTTCCGACGAGATCCGACACAGAACCCACTTTTTAACGTACTTCCGAAACACGTAAGAGGTCATTATAACTTTGATCACCATCAAAGACCTAACAATCCATCTACACATTAAAATACATCTACAAAACTTATCAAATATGGATTGCTTGTGATTATCAACAAAATACGACATTACTGTCTAAGCATTCTATTTATTATTTACAAACCTTAAACATACTATTGATCTTCTACTTTTGTGTTTAGCCAAAACTCCAAGTCGTATGATTATTGTAGCAAACACGAAACGCTCACAAACTTCTACGGCGTTCCAAAAACGGAAGCCTTTTGATGTTTTATTACAATACGACTAATAAGGTATCGCGAGCATTTTATTGACGGTTACTGAACGCGAAAATGTATTTAAAGATTTCTTATGAAAAGAAAACACAAAAGTAGAAAAGAATTTCATCGTTCGCGGATCTTAATATAACACAATATGTCCGACGCGCTCTGATACGGTTTCCCCGAGAGACTGTCAGAGATGTTGTAGGAGATGAGATGTAGTGGGACTGTTGATAGCTCTTTATTATTTTCACCAGCTGTCCAACGGTAGGAGAAAATAATAAAGATATTTCGTAGTGTCGCCTTGTACTTAATTAACAAGCATGTCCCTGCGGTAGCGCAAAATTATATTATTGTTTCACAACTGTCACACCTACACGTGTCACAATATATGTATATGACATTCTAAATTAATACTTTCAATTATTTAAATAACTTGAAAGCATTTAAAGTAATTTAAAGTTACCAGCTTACAGCTTTAAATTTCTTATCATAATAAACTAATCTGTGCTAAAATAAATATCTTTTAGCACAGACTAGAATCCCAATATATCATTTTAATTAAACATCTTGTAATAAGCTGGTCGTAGACCTTTGTTTTTCTCAGGGGGAAATGCGTAACCGCACCGTACCCGCCGTTGGCTAGACGGCGAGCGTGTGTGGGGCTCTCCCGGCAGAGTGCCAGGCCTACCCACTAAAACCCCCCGGTGTTCTCCCTGCCCTTATGGGCGCGCTAGGTAAGGTTCACACTGCGACTCCACTACCCACGCACCCGGGTAAGCCCAACCAGCTATTCTGTTACGTTCAAGCTAGAATAAAATCCCAAAAGGCACTGTTCTACCGAACCGAATGTTAGCAAGCAACATACAGCATCACCGATCCTAATATTCTGGCCCGGCGCGGCGCAGCGGTGGTGCCTAGCACTTGGGTGGTGATTTGTCCAGATTCTATTCTGTGCTAGCTAAAACGCAACAGAACAGGGGCCTAATTCCGCTTATCTTAACGTCGTTGTCGTGTCATGATAGCGTTTCAATGAATCTGCTTTTGTCGCTTTTACACGCATTTCTTGGTGCAAATTATTAGTACTACAATTTCTTGATAATAGTGACAAATGTTTTAGTTAGCTATCGGTTAACCAACAATAACTGTCTCAAAAAGCGATGCCATTGAAGCGTTATTGAGACGCCACAAATGCGTTAACGCCAGCAGAATAAGGCGCCAGGTAGATGTACAGCAGTGCTAAGACTTCTTACCAACAGGAACTATCTCCCCGCTCTCCCGGCTCCAGTAGCTGACGGGTTTTGGATACGCCTCCGTTTCGCACTCCAATACCAAGTCAGATCCGATCGCCGCACCCACCAACTGATTTCGTATCGTTATCACAGGGGGAACTATTGTGAACGAAGAGAATTATAAGATCAAATAAAAATGTATATTTCTCAAAACGAATTTAAAAGAACCTTGGTAAAAAGGCCTACCATTCCTACCTATCTAGGTAAATGTTTCCTTCCCCTTCAATTAAGTCAAAACATTTTATCTGTACTTTTAATCAACTAGAGATTACTGTAAAGCTCGGAGACCAAACGTAGCAGACGGTTACGTTTGGTTTACCTATTATAATTCGATAATTTCTTGTCCGAATTTAATTTAACAGAAACTTTTCGATCTTTTCTGTCTTCGTTCACGTTTGGCACTGTATCAGTTTGCGTTACTCCAACGTTTCATTTGGTCGGAAAACTTTTAACCGGAATTATGCGCAGCCGAAATAACATTTGTTCGAAGTATTATCTTTCCGAACATTTATTACACCACTGTTTTATTTGTCATATTTTTATTTCACCAAACGCCTTGAAAATATGAAACTCACTATTTCCGATCCTTTATTTTTGCTATAATTGTAAGCTTGCAAGTAAACCTGCAGCATGCAAGCAGGTCTACAAAAAGCAACCTAACCTAATCACCAGTTTTATCCTATAAGTTTTTTACTTGCGGAAAACCTTCGCCGCCTGCACTCCACACTCATGCAGGCAAGCAAGCCTGTAGCATGCAAGCAACATGTAGCATTATATGGGACAGGATATCCTACCTTGCTTTCTTTTAATATTTGGTAAATTTTTGTTTTAGTAAAGTGAAAGCATCTTTCAAAAGTTCTGGAGAGACTTCGGCCTAGAAAAAAGTTATTCTGAAAATCGATGAAAGGAACTTAGTTCGAAAATTGCTTGATACTTGTGCCTTTAAAAATACCAAACAATACATACAGAGCGTACTCCAATACATACACCAGTAAAAAAGAGGTCGATCGATTAAAATTCGGACAAGTAATCGTTTCCAATAGCAGACACTTCGAACGAATTACTGATATTACATTTTTTATCCATATTACCTACCGCAATATTTTAAGTCAATCATGTAATTCAAGTTCGCAATTTGAATTGTCTCCTTTACTAGAATTTTTAAAATTTGCTTTATTTGTGACTAGTAGCCAATTTAAATCCTGAACTGGAATGACATCCAAAGTGAAATAAATGCATTGGGTAAATAATTGTCTGTAAATATTAGACTGAGCTTGGCATCCACAAGGATATCAATTCTCTTGTCGGTGAAGTCAACATTGTCTCTCATTTTACATTTATGTTTTTGATGGGATCAATCAATCAGAAACTCGATTGACGGACAGTTAACTTAAGTTAACTGTATGTTTAATCCCAGTAAAAGTCCAGTTCAGATATCCACGCATATAATATCAAATTTTATCCTTTCTGCTTTAATATACCTACCTATGTATAATTCTATTTCAGTATCCACTGTCTAACGAAACAATAGACTATAATTACAAGTATTTTTCCGTTCTACAACCAAAGCATCGAAATCAAAAAGTTATTATAATATTACAGTAATTAAGATAATTACTTCTATTAGAGTTAAAACATTTCGACGTAGGTGTTCGGTATTCATGAAATACCTGATACTTAATTAAGATATATTTCTATTATTTACCTACTTGATATTTAATTTATTCGTAGGTATATTGCTTATGCTAATAATATATTTTTTTCTTGATCTATGACCAATTGAATAATAATTATATTACAGTACCTACACCAAAATAAATAATCTAGGCAGTATAATGATATAGATTTGGTCTTGTACTATAAATATTTACCATTTGAAATCTGGAAAGAATCCTTAAATTTCGATGCATTCTATTTTAGTACATTATGATACGAGCGCGCTATCTCGGTTATTGCGTACGAGGCGATATTGTGCGCGAGCCGCAGGCGAGCGCGACAAGAAAGCAGAGTACGTAATTGTAACACCGTTTTTTCTTAAAATTTCATAAAACACTAATTTTGCAAAAACACTTTAGTTTCACTGTAGTTTTAACACAAATTTCACAACTAAAATCATAATTACAACAACTTTGTCAATTAATTTCACAATATCAATGTCAAGTGTCAACGTCAACGTCGTTTCACGTCACGTCAGTGACATTTGCAATTATCTTTGGTCATTATTCAATTTTTGCATAAACAAAATAAATCTCGCGTTTATCCTGGCCTTATTTACAAAGATAGTTTTTTTTCGCCCAAAATCCCGTGCTTCCATTTAGGTGGGTTGATTTTCTCAAAATTCGGAATTTGACATTTAGACCGTTTGTTTTGATCATTTCTATAGACATATTTTAATAAAATACACTTAAACTTATAGATCATATAATTATAGTTTCGTCGAATAGAATTTGGAAAGCATTCACAGTTTGTTTATGGTTAATTTTTCATTACGTTTCGTTTTTCAACCAAGCTTATAACTTTGGCTGGAAATACTTATAGCATATTGTAGAATTCCGATAGATCCGTATGTTGACTTGACACATCATGACACACATGCTATGAAATGAATTTGGTTTTAGGGAAGGTTCCGTCGCCAATACGACGCTTAACATTCGGTGAACGGACCTCGATTCTAGTATGCGCGTAGATGGAACGCGCCCATTTTTCACCTTAGTCTTTGAACGCGTCTATCGTCTATGTTATGATTAGTCTGTGAGACATCGACCGAAGTAATTTAATATTGATTTCTTGCGAAATCTTAATTTCTACATTATCTTAATTTCTGCGAAGAAAATCCATAGGTATTTCTCCCGTTTTCCGTGTGAATTTAATTTGAAAAGCTACAGTGAATTTTCCAAAGTCAGTTATTTTTGTTTTCAGCTTGAAGAGTAAAAGCTCAATCATATTTTTAATCGCCGGCGCGCGATTCATTGAATTAGTTGAATAAATAAATTATATCAATAAATAATACTCCGCCCACAATAAGGTATCTAATTAACTTATTATATTTCATGATTTAAAGCAGATTTTGTTAATTTTATTTTTATTTGTGGGTAAATTTATTATTAAATCAAACATATTACATTTCCAAAATTCGCCTTTTTCATCCCCTATTTCAGTGTTAGACCCACTGACTCTAAGATTATAGGCATATTTAATTATATTTTTAACATAACACTGTGCTATGAATCTCCAGGGCAGTTCCCGGAGGCCGTAGGGCTCCGCTGCAACTAACCTACCTAATAACCTAATATCAAGGAGGAATTCTGTGGAATTACACAAGTAATATTAGAAACAGAGAATAATCTAAGAAACTGGAATTTTAAATCTCTGACCCGTGATCGCAGAAACTTAGCATCGAAGGTACGCTCTACTAACAACCGCTCCGGGGAAAGCTACTAATTTAAAAAAAAAAGAAACCTATAACTATTTGTTGGTGTACTTTATTGCCCCTCATTTTATAGTTTTGTACCCAATTTTTACCTGATTTTTACCTACCGAGATTGATCAAACAAACCTGAACCATCCTGCCCTTGGCTTGTATCAATTAAAGATTTAGTTAAGTGCTTTGCATTGATTTTGCAGGGATTTTGTTTACTTCAGTAACATTATACATAAGTGAATTATAGTTATGTACCTACCAGAATAAAGCTTTTCATTTTGTATCGGACTAAAGGAATAAGTTTGTTTTTTTTTTTTCAACTTTAAGATTTCCCTATATTTCTACAATTTAGCAAGAAAAAGCACTACACAATTTGTGTTAAAACTACAGTGAAACCAAAGTGTTTTTGCAAAATTAGTGTATTATGAAATTTTAAGAAAAAACGGTGTTACAGTATCCCCCTAAATTGAAGTGCTACCTACAAGAATAAAGCTTTTCATTTTGTATCGGACTAAAGGAATAAGTTTGTTTTTTTCTTTAACTTTAAGATTTCCCTATATTTCTACAATTCAGCAAGAAAAAGCACTACAATACAGCGACCAATGCGCGCGTGTATCATACGACGTTTTTCAATACACTTGAAAAACGTCGTGAGGAAAATAAAAGATCTTGTGTTATTAATATTTTTCTGAAAATGACTGAGCTTTTTTATCAATCTTCCACTGCATGAACTGACTTTGGCGGCAACAAACTATTACTCTCGCTTTGCGCCTCCATATTATTTCTAGCAGAGTTAATAATATGGATTCTTCTTCACTTGGACTCGACATATGTGTAGATAATTAATTATCAATTACAACAAAAAGGCAAAAAAATTAAATAGCGGGAAAATACCGCGCGCCTTTTTTTTCGCGCACTGCCCGGGCATGACTAAACTCTTCATACAGCCATCAAAAAAGGGCCAAACAGTCATAATTCAAAACTAAATAAACCGAATATTTTGGTTTTTAAAAAACAAGTTTGTGTGAATTTTTAATAATTTATTTTAGTTATAGTTATTAATTATTGTTTTTTTGAAATGTCGTTGTTAATTTAATATTTAAGTAACCAGTAGTAGGCTGTTCATTTGTTTCCAATCGTCCGTGGCTAATGCCCAAACCGTAACAGCCAAAAGAAAAGAAAAAATTGTTTCCAATTAGCAGCCGCATAAAGTCGTGTTAAAAAAAAGTGTATTAAGCGACAAATTTAAGAATGCGTACTGGACATACTCGTACATTTACTTTGCAATCTTGAACAAATTAGAATTTGTCGTGTTAAGACAAAATACTTGTGCGATTATGTAAAGTGAAAAGCACTCTTGTTTAATATACTGAATAACGGGTCTAAACGCAAGGTAATAAGACCCACTTTACGAGCAAGTGTGTTGAAAAATAATTTTCTTTACCGTTAGTCCACTGAATAATGCATTAAGTTATACATGTCAATGTGCCAATCTCATTTTTAGAATAATCGCACTGGCCAACCCGATTACTGTATGAAAAAATAACTTTCAATATTACTAATGATAGTAATTTTACTATTTTTTTTGTAAATATTCAATCACTAATTTAATATATTATCTAAGTTGTTTTTAGCACCTATCACTTTCCTCGTTATATACAGTTAGGTGATAAGATGTGTTTCCCTACGCAGCCAAGTTAATCTGCTTTTGGTACCATTGAAATCCGCGCTACACTTCTATATTTAAACCATTTGCTTGCTCAGATTTCAATACAAGTACTCAAACTTAAAAACAACTTTGAAGCCTTGCATAACGAATTTGTATTTACTGCCTCTAATCGGTTGGTAAACGATAATTTCTTGAAGTAAATAAATTATAACTTTGCTACATGGAAGGTATTTAGATTTGAAATTATGTTTTACTGTGTAATGCTTTTTCTTGCTAAATTGTAGAAATATAGGGGAATCTTAAAGTTAAAGAAAAAAAACAAACTTATTCCTTTAGTCCGATACAAAATGAAAAGCTTTACTCTTGTAAGTACATAATTATAATTTACTTATGCATATGTTAACACAATTCCTCAATGCAAAGCACTTAACTTAATGTTTAATCAATACAAGCCAAGGGCAGGATGGTTCAGGTTTGTTTGATCAATCTCGGCAGGTAAAAATCAGGTACAAATTGGGTACAAAACTACAAAATGAGGGGCAATAAAGTACACCAACAAATAGTTATAGGTTTCCTTTTTTTTCTAAAGAAATTAGTAGCCTTCCCCGGAGCGGTTGTTAGTAGGTCATACCTTCGATGCTAAGTTTCTGCCATCACGGGTCAGAGATATAAAATTCCAGTTTCTTAGATTATTCTCTGTTTCTAATATTATTTGTGTAATTCCACAGAATTCCTCCTTGATACTAGGTTATTTTGTTATGGTTTCTAGCTGTAAGGTCAAGCAGCGGAGCCCTACGGCCTCTGGTAACTGCCCTGGAGATTCATAGCACAGTGTTAGGTTAAAAATATAATTAAATATGCCTATGATCTTAGGGTCAGTGGGTCTAACACTGAGTTCTGAAGGAATCCCAGTCAATACATTTGAACTTCATGTAATAAACATAGCAAATGAATTCTAAAACATAATTTTTAATAAATTGACAAATTGTCTTATTGGTTAGTTAATAAAAAGGACATATGGAGGGGAGAGCACCTATTTTGTGTATAATTATTGCTATTAATAAAAAGAAAACAGCTTAATTTGTGAGTTCTTTGCCAAAGAAGGATGTGAAACTTAATATTGTGAAAATTTAGAATTTAACATGAAATTCGCAAGTGTTACTCAATATATGCCTTAATCCCACTAAGATGCCGCTTACTATCAGGGTTTTTAATGAAATAGGGGATGAAAAAGGCGAATTTTGGAAATGTTATATGTTTGATTTAATAATCAATTTACCCACAAATAAAAATAAAATTAACAAAATCTGTTTTAAATCATGAAATATAATAAGTTAATTAGATACCTTATTGATTTTTTGCAGTTATTGATACAATAAATCCATTTAATTTAATGAATCGCGTGCCGGCGAGTAAATATAGTATTTTTTCCTTAGCTTTACTCTTCAAGCTGAAAACAAAAAGAACTGACTTTTGAAGTCTCACTGTAGCTTTTCAAATTAAATTCACACGGAAAACGGGAGAAATACCTATTGATTTTATTCGCAGAAATGAATTTAGATACTTTATGATCTTCGAATCAATAACAAATACCTTCGGTCGATGTCTCACAGACTAACCAGTTCGGAGATCATAACATAGACGAAAGACGCGTTCAAAGACTAGGGTGAAAAATGGGCGCGTTCGTTCACCGAATGTTAAGCGTCGTATTGGCGACGGAACCTGCCCTAAAACCAAATTCATTTCATAACATGTGTGTCATGATGTGTCAAGTCAACATACGGATCTTTCGAAATTCTACAATATGCAATAAGTATTTCCAGCCAAAGTTATAAGTTTGGTTGGAAAACAAAACGTAATGTAAATTAACCATAAACAAACTGTGAATGCTTTCCGAATTCTATTCGACGAAACCATAATTATATGATCTGTAGCTTTAAGTGTACTTTATTATGATATGTCTCAAAAAATGATCAAAACAAACGGTCTAAATGTCAAATTCCGAATTTTGAGAAAATCAACCCACCTAAAGGGGAGCACGGGATTTTGGGCGAAAAAAAACTATCTTTGTAAATAAGGCCAGGATAAACGCGAGATTTATTTTGTTTATGCAAAAAGGGAATAATGACCAAAGATAATTGCAAATGTCACTGACGTGACGTGAAACGACGTTGACGTTGACACTTGACATTGTGAAATTAATTGACAAAGTTATTGTAATTATGATTGTAGTTGTGAAATTTGTGTTAAAACTACAGTGAAACCAAAGTGTTTTTGCAAAATTAGTGTTTTATGAAATTTAAAGAAAAAACGGTGTTACAACTGTACATATGTGTATCTTATTATCTTAAATAACCAAATTGTCTGCAAAGATTTATTTAAACTGAGAAGGCTGAGATACTTACATTCTACGGTGAGCATTATCCTCTTGCTAACAGTGGGTGGCACTCCGTTGGAAGCTATGCATAGATATGCGCCAGCATGCTGCCGACTGACGCGGCTTATATTAAGCACAGGACCCTCCAGGGAAGTTACTGTTAACAAATTAAATCATTTATTATCCTTTTTACTTGTCCCTACAAGGTGGACGGAAGATCTGTTGAAGGTTGCGGAAAGCGCAGGACCGTTCGGTTTGGAAATCCTTCGGGTAAGCTTACGAGTATATTCAACAGTGGGCGTCTTTCTGCTAATATGATGATGATGATGATGTTGATAATTATCATCTTTATCATATATATAGTACATTGTACGTATATTTAGGTATCATAAACATTTTGTAATGACCATTAATAACATAACTTTGATGAGGACACTGGAATCTTTTCAGTTCACCTTTTTACAAATAGAAATTGAACACAATTTTTTTTATTGCTTTAGAAGGCAGACAAGCAAACGGCCCACCTGATGGTTAGTGACCCATGGACTTTGCCAATATCAGGAACATAGCCAAGCCGCTGCCTACTTTGAATGTAATACTCTTCTCAACCTCGCTTGAAAATAGACGTGTTATAGCGCTCGGGAAACACAGCAGCAAGAAGTTCATTCCAGAGCCGGACCGGAGCCGGTACATGGTAAAAAAGAGCACTGAAAGCGAACCGTACTAGACGATATTGCTTCCAGGTAGTAAGGATGAACTGTACTGCGGTGCCGAGTTGTATCAGTGATAAAAAGGTGACGTTGGTACCAAGTCGAAGAGTTCCTCGGAGCACGCACCGTTGCAAATTCGATAGAAGACAAAGAGAGATCCGAAGTCCCTCTGTGACTCCAGCGACTCTGATGAGTCCAGCAGATCATAATCACCGATGATTCGAGCCGCCCGTCTTTGTAGGGAGTCAAGTGGCTCAAGTTGGTATTTTCGGCCCAGAGATGTGAACAGTAGGTACTCCACGTGCGGACGAACTTGAGCTTTATAAAGCACAACAAGACGTTGATGTGGCGTGAAGTACCGCTTTGCTCTGTTCAGGACGCCCAGCTTTTTGTTAGCTAGTTTAGTCTTGCTTTCCAAATGACTCCCGAACTGGACTTTGCTCGATATATCGACACCGAGGATCCCGATACTGTTAGAGATTTGAAGGGGTACTTCTTGGAACTGAGGCGCTATACAATTTTCTTTAAATTATGAAACTTCAGATCATAATGTGCAATTTAATAATGTTAGTGTCTTACCTTGGATACCATCAGATATTGTTATTGGTCTGGAATGTTCCCTTCTCCAGGTGATCTGAGGGTGCGGAGATCCAGTGGCGGCGCAAGTCAAACTTATAGCGGCGCCTTCCCGGACGGTTTGATCCGTGCTCGTGCCTCGATCCAAGATGTCCGGAGGAACTGTTAATAAGTAAATAAATATTAACTTGAATATACATAGAGCTCAAAGCTCTAAATAATTGTAATTGGCTAGATGACTAAGAATTTTTTTTTGCTTTAATAGAAGCTCATTCATATAATAAACAGAAAGAAAAAATCGGTTTTCGAATAACTATAAAAACAACCGAGATATAAGGTATTAAAGATTTTTCTCCATCTCTTTGTAACAAAACGGCAATTTACAAGGAGTCAATATGGCCGTACTCAACAATGACGTCACAGTTGATGTCGGATCTCTCTGTCTAACCGCATACAAATCAACAACTTAAAATGCTTGTATCTAAGGTATTTCTAAGCCGATTTTAATTCTAATTTCACAGGACTGCGTCTTTTTCTACGGTATTTTAATATTTAATGACGAGACGTAAAAATTTGAATTCAGTCATCATCCCAATTATCTTTGTTTTATATAATTTTAGTTCTTTATAATAAGATCATTTAATAGATTTATGGGGACATCAAACAAAATCGAAATTGAAAGTCTTACCAGCCCCCATAGCCGCCCAGCTAGCGGTGCTTGCATTACTGTGTTCCGGTTTGAAGGGTAAGACAAGCAGTAAATTAACTGGGTACTGTGATTTGACATCATATGTCACAAGTTGGCATCGTACATTGGCGACCTTGTAGGGTTTGTAAATTTACAAGTTTTACGGAGCCACACTGTAGCTGTCGGCTGCATGCTTATTTGCCAACTTAGTTGTTTAAAAAAAATAGTGAATCGTGGAAGCCTTTATTTGAGCTCTTGTGTTTTCAAATTATTGCTTTAAGTTTTAGGGAAACTGAACAAAATTTTAACTTTTCAATGTTTCGTCAGTTATATTTTGTAGAAACTAAAAAATACATGGGGTGAAACTTATTCTCCTTTCACTACATTCTGAAATAACCTATATTGAAAAAGGTTTCACAGAGAAACATAATAATGCTCCTTGAATATACTAATTCTTACCTACAACATCCAAATATCCCAGTTGACTCTTCATTGGATCCGTGTTAATCTGACACATGTACCATCCTCTGTCCGTCTCGCGCAGCTCCCGTATGTGGAGGAACCAAACGCGGTGGTCGTTGTGGGTGACGCCCACACGTCGGCTCCTCGATATGACGTGGATATGGATTGTCAGAATCGTCTGAGTGTCGACTCTTAACCATGCAACCTGAAACAAACTTCTCGGGTCAAAAGCAGCAGCGATAGAGCAGTCGCAGTCTTCAGAATGCTGGGTACCTAAAGACATTCATTTTATAGCTAAGCTTATCTTAGAACAATAACGGAAAATGAAAGCACGAAGGCAAAAAGAAGGTGAATAATTTTGGTCCGTTTGTCAACCTCCATATACGGCGCTTATCATAGAGTGTTATTTGTATTATACAACTATAAAATGTTTTACATACTAATTTAAATTCTCAACAAACTTTTTTTTATTCAATTTATGTATATTAGTATTTAATTAGGGAATCTATCTATAGAAGTTTGACAAAATCACACAAATCTATTTTCTCAACATTTTCCATTATTTGGTGCTTGCATCTGAAGGTATTATCGCATGTTGCTGAACTAATGTTCCTACTACCAAACTCCTTGAATATTAAAACCGTGTTAGGAGTATGCTTTAAATGGCTATCAGCTAATAGCGAAAAATTTCTATACCTAACTATAGAAATTCCCTGGCTAATACATAGAGTCGTTATCGCAATGTCTTAAACTTCACCGTTAATAATTACAATATTTTTTACCATAAAGTTCATAAACGTACAACACATTTTTTTGCAGAATAAAACAGTCTTCCTCTTGAAGCAATTCCGATCGATTGAAATTGGTGTTGTGAATTGTGATGTTTCGTACACAAATGCAACACTAGCGCCAAATTGTATCTATCTTGAGAAAATTAATTAACACTGAATTTGGTTCACTCAAAATCTGCACAATACGAATCTAATTCGGCGCCAATGTTGTAACTCAAGTATGCGAGAAATTATAATCTTAATTTTAATCGAACGGAATTGGATCAAAATTGAAAATAAAATACGTCAGTAGCACTGACCTAAAGAAATGATATGAATGGAATTGTGAAATCTTTTATCTAATTCAAGCGATTTTTTAAGCAGTGACGCATGGCGTGATGTATTCCGTTCCCTGAAATTATTTTAATGAACGTGTTGTTTATTAAATGAGCTTCATTCATCACGGCAACATAAATAAAACAGTGAAATAACTAAATGACTGTCTATATCAGCATAATAGCAACATAACGGTTATTTTTTATCACCCTGGAAAATTTTAGGGACGCTTCACGACATGGTATTAGAATGATTTAAATATGAATAAAAAAAGCTAACTCACTTACTTAATATTATATTAATTTTCTAAAATATCCAAAAAATGTTGCACTAGTTGAGAGTAGCATTTTTAGAGATTTTTTTAATTTTTTATTTCATTTTTTTTATAAAATAATGGATGTGTCCTAAAGCGTCCCTAAAATTTTCCACGGTGATAAGAAAATAACCGTGTATAAATGCCTTATAATTACACACGCTAAGGAGTTTCTAGAAAAATGGTACACATTTTCTTATTTTTTTTTACATACGACGAGAAAGCTCTTGGCCTTCTTCATCTCACCTGATGCTAAGTGACGATATGGCCGAAGGTGGAACTACTCAATAACTGAGGAACTGGCTATCTTACCTCTTATTGTCTTAACACAAGAATGCTATTAACATTGTTACTATAGCGACAACCTTAGATAGGATGGTAGCTAGCCAGGCGGGTTCAGAAGCCCTACCACCAACCAAACCGAGCGAAAAATTTCTGCCCCCGTGGGGAATTGAACTTCGGACCTCCCGATAAACACCCGGTGGTCTCAACTATTCATTCGTATAATTACACTACATGTGCCATAATTATCTCGCATTTACAAGTAGTGTCATTTCTATTAGAAGTAAAATATAGAATCTAATAAAATAGTGTTACTAAACGATATCCTTATTGATGTTATCTGGAGCTAGTCAAATATCAAATAAAAATATAGTAATATCTAAAGAGTCCGTGCGATGACAAGTAGAATAAATGTATCGCCACTCTCTTTCTTTCTGTGGTTGTTGTTGTTATTGTGTTATCTAAGAAGAGACTCTTTTCCTTACAGTGGGACGGATATTAACTGAAGTGATGATGATGTAACACGAATTATAAATATACCTCACTCTAATACAGTGATCCGTTCAGATATAGATTCTGTTAAGTACTTACGAGTATTATGTTATCTAATTTTCATCTTCAATCATCACCGAATCTTTAAAAACAATATTTGACGTTCAATCTAATAAGACACACCTATATAATACCTATTTATATTTTAAAAGCTAATGGCGTAGCAAATTTAAAAATTGTTTTTATCGGCATAACTTCACTTAATATTCCGTGTTCGCGCTGAATTTCATTACACGTTTCCTTTAAGACGATGTCAGTAGATATCTTAAGTCTTGCGCAACTGCTTCGTATTCGCTTAAGCTCCTTAAGCTCATACACTTGTCTTCCAGCATGTTGTTCAAGTGATCTTGTGAATGTTCTAGCAAGTTAAACTGTTGAGAAGAATAACTTAAGTTTGTAGTTTCATTGGCAGATCGTTACAAGCTCCATTACACTTTGTAATATAGCTTTCTCAATTACCTATTTGTATAGTAACTATGACTATACTTTTCACTATTAATGCAGCATCCCTTATTCATTAAGAGGACTGTAGCGGCAATACCGGTATTGTAAATGCGTTAAAATATACGATCTACTATAGTTAACTGAAAAGTTCTATATCATATTTCTACTATGATACAATTGTTTCACTCTGTTATTGATTTAGATATATTGATATAAGAGATAATACTTACGGATCAGTATATAGTGAACTTTTTGAGGAAGTTTAATAAGTGCGTGAAAATAAGAAAGCCTAGTAAAAAAAAACAATTTAAAAAAACGAGGAATAAAGAATAGATCATATCACTTGTTCATAGATTAGTGCAGAAAGGAACACTTTCGGAAAGTTGAATAAGCATGAGAGGATGACGATTGACGAAGCCTTTATTTAAAATGCAAAGACGCCTGGTGAAAAACGTTAGGAAACCTAGTCTAACTGGTTTTGTATACGGCCGAAAAAGTTTTTCACTGGTTACGAAAAAATTGGGCTATCCCTTCAATCGCAACTGGTTTTCAGGATGAAATGTGTTTGTTCATAACTAGCTACCAAAGTAACGCGGTCGTAAAAGCCAGCTGCAGCCAAAACTTACAAGTTTTTATTTATTATAGTATGTATGGATACTACACCTAATTGTGAATCAGATTTTTTTTCATAATCTTGATAAAAGCTTTAGTTACCTTCACAAAGCTGCTAAACTTATAAGACAGGTAGTTTCTTTACCCACGACATGATTTAGCGTCCTTACTAATATAGTCCCCAAAAAACGTCTACATTTATTTGCTGCCCGCTGTACTTTATTAAAGCAAATCAGCATTTACTACATCACATCACGAAGCAGTTACATTTTGTCGTGGGTCATTTCCTTTACTACTTTTGACTAAATTGACTTACCTTTACGGCCTTCGGCTTATACGAGAAGCTATGTATGTTATTCCACATATAGAAAAAATTACTTGAACTAACACACGTTACGATTAATGGTGTGTTAGTTTAAGCAAATTTTCTGAGATAGATAGATGAGATAAAGAGAGACACTAAGTCAAGAAATAAATTGCCTAACTTACTTAAGCAGCACCGAAAAGGACATTGTTCTGCGTCCATACATTGTTCGCCCCAATACCAACAGCAGTGAAAAAATGCTTTTCGTATAATTAGATATTAGTAAATACTGTACGTCCACATCAATTACTACGGACCAGCTTCGAAATCGAATTATTTTACAAAATTAATCAGATTTTGAGGTTAGGTGAAGTAACAATATTTATTTCGTTAGAGCAATACGCATAATCCATACATATACAATTATTAAAATAAGAATTATTGCAATCAATCAAGGAACGTTATTACAACTACGTAGTAAAGAACAAGAAATCTCGAAATTAAAAGAAAGTCAAAAACACAACAAACTAACAAGCGACAGCGCGTGAGTAGTCAATTGACGTGTGTTAACGTTGTAAATTGTAAAAGAAGTTATGAAAAACATAATTTATACAAATAAAAAAATGTCCATATCTACTTAAAATCGACTCAATTCCATTCAATCAAGCAAAAGTAACAATAATCATTCGTTTATTTTACTTCATTTGGGTTTTGTTTCGGAAAATACTTTTAAAATATTTTTGATTTGTCCGTCGAATACATATATTTGTAATGAGTGTTATAAAATATGCATATAATTATGACGTAAATCAAATCTTTGTTGGTCATGGGGCGATTTTCGACATTGTCCTTTACTGAATGCACCGAAAAAAAAATACTAACAAGAAATAAAAGGTGTAATGTGCGAACAGAGTAGGATAACCACTATAATGATTGGCAATATAAGTACATTTTTAGAATCAAATATCCAACTATCGTTAATATACAATGTTGATATATTTGTCGATATTTCTTTGGGTTCTAGATTTCATAAGCAAAGATTTGTTCTTGTAGTTAATAGCACTTGTATTTCACTAAGAAACCTCGACTGTGTACTATAGTAATATACGGGCAATATAGTGATTAACATAGTCGCCAATCATGATATTGTCTATTAAACGAAATAATAGTCATCGAAGTTAAAAAAATAACCATATACTAAATCTGACATTAAAATCAAATTCTGGCAATTAGAATTCTAGCAATTAGAAATCTAGACATTAAAATTGACTAATCATATTTTATTGAATTCGTCCACACTTATTTTTTTACCATCATTTGTACGACTGAGGTTAGAAATATAATGAAGTGACATCGGTGTATAAAATGATATTCTACATTTCTAGAAACAATTGCGTTGCAAGGGCAAGAACATAAGACGACATCTTTAATCGAAACTCTGTATAACACCTTTACGTGCGCGAGAAAAAACATTATGTAACAAATAATGAATTAAAAATAACCACTCAATCAATTATTAAGGCTGTGTTATCAAGTTTCGAAGTAGTAGAAAAACTTAGGCCTTTCAAAGTTTTACTACTTTAAAAATCTTATAGTACATTACGATATGTTGGTTAAAACTCACGAGGGCGTAATAGAGCCGAGTGTGTATAACCAATATACGCACGCAAATCGTACGACGTTTTTCAACACTCTTGTCAGGAAAAATACTGAATAAACTGAATGTTTGGATTGAATAACACAAATTATTGTTAATTTGTAGACAAAATTTAATAATGATATGAAAATAATCGTTTGAAAAATCTATGTAATTTGTTGATGTCATTTATATTACCTCTAGCTTTAAAAAAATATACCACATTATTGTCGCGGCCGGCAAATGCAGCATTGCCGGACTCTGTGATGCATGCTTCGGTTATAAAACACGCATGTTTTATGAGCCGCTTTATGTATTTAAAACCGGTTTAATTAAATCACTTTACGAGCAAGTGTGTTGAAAATATTGTTGCGCCGATGGTATAAGAAACTTCCGGCGTGGTTTTCTTGGCCTTAGAAGCGTTTTCAGCGGCCTGAAAACACAGTTCAGCGCGTTTCAGGATGTGCTCTATCACATACTAGAATATCGAAATTTTACCCAAGTTGCCGTTGTTTTCAGGCGCCTGAAACATGTTTTCAGTCCGTTTCAGGCTACCCTCTATCGAACCACATTATAACCTGAAAACCCGTTTTCAGGCGTTTTCAGGACCCCTTATGGGCCTTTGAACCACACTTCGATATATTACTAAATTTTCAATAGGAGTGAGTGAGATAGCACGATACGAAAGAGACAACAATAGTGGGCACCTTCCAGAGATAAAAGATAGATCGTGATGCATCTAGAAACTTCTAAACGTGCTGACAGACAGAGATAGAACATGCTCATAAAGACAAACAATCGGGAATGCGATGGAACTTTCTAGAAAGACAAACAATCGATCGGGTATGGAATGTTCTAGAATAGAACCTTCTCGAATGTCTCGGAAGTTTACCCTACAGCCCTACGGTAGAAGCGCGAAGGCATCCACGGAACTTTCGACAAGAGAAGATAAACATTCGATTGGGTACGGAATATTCGAGAATGGAATATTCTCGAATGCCCTGAATGTTCGTCGGCCCTACTATATAAGCGCGTAGGCGAATGCAAACGGGCAGTTCATTTTCAAGAGAGCGAACCGAGCGGATCAAGCGATACAAAGTGACTTGGAAGCGCTTCATAGTGAAGAATTCTGTGTGTTCAGTGCTTAGTAACGTTTTACAGTGTGTCCGTAGTGTTTATAGCGGTTTTCAGTGTTAAGTGAAGTGACCTGATTAGTGCTTAATTAAATCTTATCTCATAATTGTCGGTGTTTTGCGAATTTTCTATTGAACACCCACCCCACAAACGTAACAATATTTATATCGCATTGTTTCAGATCTTTGAAAAATGTGATACTTAAAAAAGTTTGAAAGCAAAAACATAACATAAAAACATTTATATTTTGGAGTCAATGCGCAATTCACATGTATTATAAGACATCGGCACATTTTTGTTTTACATATTTCTTACATAAAAAAATAGCTTCACTTGAAAATATCCCTTTTTTTCGAGGGGAATGCGTGACCGCACCGTACTCGCCGTTGGCTAGATGACGAGCGGGAGTGGGGCTCTCCCGGCAGAGTGCCGGGCCTACCCACTAAACCCCCCGGTGTTGTTCCTGCCCTAATGGACGCGCATGGCAGAGTCCACACTGCGACTACCACTACCAACGCGCCCGGGCTAGCCCGACCTGACTGGTTGGGCTATCGCCAAGGGGGGATTGCCCGAGAACACCAGGGCAATCCCTAGACGGAGGGCCTTACGGTGGCGTACACACGGCCAACCGTCACGCAGTCCTCCACGGCAGACGACCATTAGACGGGCATCGCTTGTGCGAATGCCCGGCGCCTGACGGTTCGCGTGCCTGCCCGTCTGCGGCGGATGGGAGCGGCTTGAGGATCATTCTCCCGCTCCCACTCCACGGCCTCCTGCGAAATGACGTCCTCGCAGAAGGAGGCGACAGCCCCCCATTCCGCCTCGCCGCGGAGCATGCCCACGACCATGCTCGGCAGCGAGAGGTCTCCACCGCCCAGCGCAGCGTTAAGTTCGCAGCGCTGGCGTCGCCGGGCCAGACACACCAACAGGGTGTGCTCGGCAAATTTTGCGCTGGATAAAACATTATAATTAAAAAATTGTATTTTTTTGTGAAATATACTGATTGTAAATGTGAAAAATAAGCAGTCTTTAAAAAATAAAAACTGTATAATTGTTTATTTTCCTAACTATTAAAGGATGTGATTTTTGTATTTGAGTATAAAGTCCTGAAATAATGTGAAAAGAATATTTTAAAAGCTTTATAAAATGTTTTCCTCTTTTACCCCTTATTGCTTTATTAGGACTTTGTTTTGTCTGTAGGAACCCCTTCAGACAAAACAAAGTCTTAAAACATCATTAACGTTCAATTAAATATGTATCTAACTTATTCACTTATCAGAATAAAAACAGTTTTAACTCTATTGATAAATAACTATATCCGATAATAAAAATAAAAATTATTTGAATCAGTCTATTTTTCTTCCGTTGTAAAATAATTAAGATGACTTCTCGGTCAATGAAAAGAGGGACGTCTTAAGATTTTCAAATCCACCCACGTGAATGAGGAAAATGACGGCTTTTCCTAAGGGCAAGAGAAACAAAATGTCATTCATTACATTATTAAGAATCTCTTGACATAGCAATTTCTTGAAAAACCAAGATAAATTACGTTTTCCATATTAATAAGTTGCTCAATATGATGATCAAAATATAATTACTGTAATGTATAGTCAGAGTCAGTATGTCGATTTTGGTACTTCTCACTAATGATATCTCTCAGTTGAATATGCTATGAAGTGATAACTTCACAGCAAACAATGATAAAATGCTGGTAACTTACATGCAAAAAATATTTACAACAAAAAAACCGACTTCATAAACACCAAAAAGTCCTAAATAATATAAGAATACATCCATCACACTTCTATATTAAAGTCGGTGCCAAGCAATGGCCACCTGGAAAATCTTTAAAAAATTAAGAACAATTAATGTACTAGGTTATTTACCAAATTTTTTTGTAAAAAAATTTTGCAAACTTTTAAGTAAATTTAGTACATGTGTGTGAGAGACTTCAGTATAACAATGCGTCTTTAAAATTTTATCCAATGCAAACACCAAAATAACTAAAAATAAACATTCGCTCTAAACAGTATTGAAAAAATTATTCCCGAACTCCCAACAACCTAATTGTTTAGTAGATATACTACCAGAAACCTTCCATCATCAACTCAGTAACATAATATGATAACTCTCAGATGCAAATACTTGAATATCTTCTGAAAAAACAGTAAACACGTTGGAAGTGCCTATGAAACTTAAGGGAAACCCAGAAAAATCGAGGGAAACCTCAATTTTTCTGAGATCCCATCATCAGATCATGACTTAGTGATAATGGGACGCCCTCAGGAATATACTCTTTTGATAACAAAAAGAATTTTAGAAATCGTCTCACAAATGGCGGAGTAATCGGTTAACATTATATAAAAAAATAGATACAGTCAAACATAGAACATAAAATGGAAAGACCAATAATAAAATCCAATCGCTCAACTTCCCACTAAAAATCTCATCATAAATAACTGAAAGTTTTAAAAATATGTACTTACTTGCACTTCTGTGTAGCAGAAAATTTTATATAATTTGGATATTAAAAAAACTAAGTTAAATTCAGGAAATAAATGCAGACATAAACTTCAAGTTCTCTATTACTCCTTATTAAGCTTTGGAAAGCACGTAACACGAAGATGACAGAGAGACTTCAATTAGTTTAGTTTAGCCAAGCTAAGGTGAAGCTTCAGCATTTAAAAAGAAAGGCACTGCACTTCAGCAGGTTTCACAAAAAGAGCTTTAAAGACTTAATTGGAAAAGAGTATCTTTTCCCCTATTTTTTAAGTGCCAATACTGCGAAGCTTGTTTTCATTGAAAGTGTTCAAAACATTTTACTCACGTCCGTCTATTTAGTAAAAAATAAATAAGTAGAGCTCTTTGAAAATGATTTTTCTTTCCTGTATTTTATTTTAAATATAAAAATGCAACTTTGATGTTAATATTTCAAATATGGAATAAATAATATCTTTGCTCTTGCACTAAGACAATTACGTCGATACACTCGGATTGCATTAATGTTTTATCTGCAGACTATTTTATACTACCGTTGTGTGTAGACCTATTGTAGAGATCATATTATCAAATGATCTATTTCACTATATTTACGAGATCGACGTTCCATTTTGCAGCTGATCGTCACTGTGCCTAATATCATTCATATTCATTCAATTATCCAATCGGGCATACCGTTTGTTCATCTTGAGGTCCCGCTCGGTGATACTTGTACTTGGCCTAGATTATAGATACCGAACAGGGTCTTACTGTGTTTTCGAATTGTGCCTACTTATACACTCACAGTTACATGTGTGAGAGTAGTTGCATGTTGTGAAACTTTTCGCAAAAGAATTATTTAAAATCAGTTTGGTGGTTTCAGAGTTCCAAAAACCAATCTTTTATTCTAGATATAATTAGGTAAGTTAACACTTAGGTCATGAAATAAGTTCAAAATAATGTTTAACTTGTCGAAATGTCATCTATTATTCTCAATATAGATGTTGATATTCATTATTATCATATCTTTGTTGTTATATAGGTATCAATTCCAGTAAGCAATGGAAAAACTTATGAATTGGCAAAAAGCTGTATCAAAATTACATGCTTACTGTCTATTTACTAAATAAAACAAAACTAATAACAATTCTCAAAAATTTTAAAATTTCTATTAAATACCTTTCTTTGACTTTCAGAAGCGAAAAAAGGGAATACACTCTACCTTGACAAAAACAAAACTTGTAAGGCTGTTCCATAATTTTGTTCATACACCAAATACTATAACAGTGACATATAGTGTTAGTTTGAGTTTGAGATAATACTCCTTTAATTGTATGACATCATACATCACATCAAGTCTCAGTTGTTTCTGAATACCAATCTGTCTTTATTAAATATAGTAGTACAGGCACCTTAAAATATTGAAAATACATAAAACACAATTAAATGATAGAGTAGTCATATTTGTCACAGAAATATTCTCATGGAGTCGAGTGGTCTCCAAAATCACCTTAAATTATCCAAAAGAGTAAACGCAGCTTCAAGTTTTCCTTCCTCCACTTAAATGTACTACTGTAGCGTGGACGCGTGACAAAAAAGACGTTTTTATACCAATATGTAACACCACGCGAGTCTCTGAAATATAACGGAATAATTAAGAGAAAAGTAGACGTACCTTGTAAGTGGAAAGGTTATGCACGGTGCACGCCAGGATCGCCTCTCTCCCTAGCGGAGCAGTGACGTTTGCAATCGGCCCACTGAACCCCGGCTCGTCTGGAACAAAACAAGCCAACTGAATATTTCATTTTTCAATACTTTTCAAAGTGAGAGAGACAACTGTTACGCACTAGCGCCTAGCATACCGTAACAGGATTATTTTTAGTATACAGAACTCGACGTATGAATATCCAAATCTACAGTTATCTGATTTATCGTTTTTTACGAACCTTATTTAGTACACTCTAGGTCTCTCTGCCAGCATAATACGAATAATTTCTTACATGCCGCTACAGCAATAAAAATAAATAAAAAAATATATGAAACAACTCAGGGCTTATACATGACACTTTATTGAACAAATTATACAAATTTATGTTTTTCACAATTTGCATTGACAAATGGTGCATCGTTGGCAAATGGTGGACGTACCTATCTCTACAAGGGATTTCATACACAACTTATATACTTAGTTAAGTTTGTACAAAACCCTCGGTGCGCGAGTCTAACCTGCACTTAGCTGTTTTTTTATTTCATTTAGTAACCAACAACATATATTTTATAATACAAAATTGAAATATGGAGGATGACAATAACAAGTTTCACAATAATAGTGCTACAAAAAGTCCAAGAATGGACTGTAATTTAGTACATTACGATATAAGTGGGTTATGGTGGTTATAGCCCACGAGGCGGAATTCCAGCCCGAGCCGAAGGCGAGGGCGTAATAAAGCCGAGTGTATAACCAATATACGCACGTATATCGTACGGCATTTTTCAACACACTTGTGAGGAAAAATACCGAATAAATTATTATTTTTGATTAAATACCACAAATCATTGTTAATTTGTAGACAAAACCATTATTTAATAGTATAAAAATAAACGTTTATTTATATATATGTTTAAGTAATAGCGTTTATTTATTTACAAAAATATTTACCAACTGTTTTTAAGACAATTCTTTGCTGATTTAATATAATTATACCCTATAGATTTTTTCGAACACATTTTGAATGGATGATGTATCCACGTTCCTACAATAAATCAATGTAGTTCGTTGATGTCTTTTATATTACCGGTAGCTTTTAAAAAACAACACAATAATGCAAATAGTACGGTTATAGATCTATAACCGTACTATTTACATTAATGTGTTGTTAAGCAGGCGTGTGTTATGTGCGATATAACACACGCCTGCTTTATAAGCTGAGTTATGTATCTAAAACCGGTGAAATTAGATATAATTTGAAGTGTGAAATAGTTCATTTGAAGTAAAATTAGGAATGTTAATTTACATAAATTCTAGTTTGAAACACAATATGCTTTATTTTTATTTTCAGAATATTTTTAATTGATCCGTTTCGAAGGCAAAACTTATAGAGCTACTCGTATTAAATAATTTTTTGTTAATACCTATGTAGATGTACGTATTATGTTAACAACAAATAATATAAAGCATTATAAAGTGGCACAATTTAAAGTGGCGCGTCTAAAGGTCTCTGTATACGTAACGTGCTCAGAACGTGGACGGAGCGAGGACGGCACGGAGACGGGACGTGGTTTAGAAAACCCTGACGTGGAGTTTAATGCATACGCAACGTGACAGTGACTCGTAACTAACGTACTAGTGTTGTGAATAGGAAAGATGGACTTTTCATTTGAAGAATTGACTATAATTGCTTGCTTTAGATGACGAAAATGCTATAGCTGCCAAGAGGAAAAGGAGATTTTCTGTACATACATGACAAACAAGAGAACAAGAAGAATTTCACAAATTTTTGAGCATATGTTGTCGAATCTGAATCATTATTTTTTTCGCTTAACAATATAAGATGGGTTTCTATCAAAATTTAAGTATTTTTTGTGTTCCAAATAGAAATTAATGAAATTCAGTATAATATTATATCCCTGTTTTTAGAGGCTTAAAATGAGTTACTTTGTGACGTGGTGAGGTTCAGCGACGACGCAGTAGTGCAGTGGTTAGGGAAGTAAATACTTGTAACGGTGGAAGAGAAATATATAAACAGTGACGTACCTAACCATTGGTGCTTAATTTATCGGCCCTATTACCCTAACCAACCACTGCACCACTGCGTCACTCCTGCACCCCACCACGTTACAACTTCACATTGAGTTTACATGACCTAAAATTAACCAATCTTGAGTAGGTGGTGCGAAAATATTATTAATAAAGTTATGAATGCAGTAAAAAACTTAAATGAAACTTATCGTTTTCAGTGAGTAATAATTTGACTGCAATTTTACGCCACAGAAAATTTTTATGCTTCGTATCTAAATACTTTGCGTCTACAAAATTATACAAAGCTGGATATGAACGTACACACTCGATTAGTTTTTGGTCTTCCATTTTCAATTCTTGTGACATCACTATAAAGGTATCTGAAGCGAGCGGAGTGAGTGTGCATACACAGCGAAACCACGGACGGGACGGGGCACGTGCCGGGCGGGACGTGCTAAACATCGTCGCCGACGATATTTTTCCCCTCACGTGGGCGCCACGTTCCCGTCCCGTCCGTGTGCTCGTGACGTATACACTATCGGATACATTTTCTATAAAACGATATTTCCAAAATTTCCCGTCCCGTTCCGTCCGAGTAAAAACACGTTACGTATGCCGAGGCCTTTAAAGAAAATGTTTCAGAATTCGGGCAGCATATGTATATAATTCTATCCATTCAATTTCTGAATAATTCAACTTATACATATTTACCATAAAAACAACTTAAAATTTATAAAAGAGACACGATACGGCTTTGCATAATATTAAACCAAATTTCACCATCTGCGACACCGCTGAAACGAATCAGAAACTACTGAGCGTATTTTGAAATCAATCTTTTTGTAAGTTGACGCAAAGGACACTGCAGAATAAAGGTAATGCAGGCATACATTTACGTAAGCTGTTATTGTGCCTTAGCTTTGGAAGAACGTTTCAATACCGCACTCAATATTGAAAATATTCATTTAAGTTTAATAAATGGAAAACATAATTATTTCGATGAAAGATCTACAACAACGAGCATTTCCTTCTCGTATTCCGTAGTTCACTAATGTACCTACATATAAGTAAAAACTTAATAATTCTTGCCTACAGGCACCGCCCTGGATATATTCCGCTTAACAAGTTTGGCTATCTCATGAAAAAAGCTAGCTCCTCTAATTGTGGTGGACGACAAAACTGAGCACCTGGTTAATTTTTTGGCAGAATGGGTCCAGAACCGAGAACCGGAACCGGTGAAAAGGGTCAAATTATTTAATGAATTGAAGGTCAAAGAGAATACTTGCAGACCTTCATTTTTAAAAAAAAACGTCGCCCCACACTAGGATTTTTCTCCTGTGTCTTGGTTCAGTTACAAACATAGAATATCACATGCACATACGCCCAGACCGGAACAAATTTCTGTAGGCCATACAAAATATTTGTCTAGTACGGGAATCGAAACCGCGACCCGTTGCGCAGTAGACGATCACTTAATCTCTGCGCTAACCGTGTCATCACCTTCAAAGCAATCTTTTTTGATAATGACGTTGTTGTTGTTTTGTTTTTAAAAGCCCTTTAAAATTATATAAAAAATGAAACAATATTCAAGTTAATACAGTCGCAATATTAACACGACCAATAATTACTCATCATTAGGGTTATACCAAAGTTATATCGTTACCAACCGTGTCTGTTCCGCCTTATTTACACTGCCCAAAGCAGAATACGTGGGCCTGGTTCATAGAATGGCTGTTGTGCGCACGTGGAGCCAATAAGCCGTAAGGGTTACCCAAGCGCCATCAAACCGCACTAACTACCTTTGAATCACGGTCGTTATTATTACATTCCATTAGAGCCTCGTCCGAACCACTGTGACTATTATCATATGAATTGATTTTTGTTGTGGTTGGAAATCAACACAATATACTTTAGTTTTAATTAAGTCAGTCAGAAGTACCAATCTGCGTGGCAAATGTCGTTATATAAGTTTCAATCAATATATACGGATATAATGATCGATTTATATTGATAATAGAATTGAATAGTACAAATAGATAGATTTTGCCAAGCCGAACATAATTTAAACAAGGCCACCGAGATTGAACCAAAAGTAAATACTTATTGTTGTGTATTTATTTAGAACTTGCCCTAAGACAAATTTTTGCTTAAATTGATTTTATAATTTTATTTATTATTTTTAAAGAAAAACAAAACAAACATGTATTTGTGAAATAAATAAATAAAATAAAACAAATATAAGAATTTTAAAGGAGATCCCCATTTTGGGCCCAACGTCACACGAATGATTTGTGTATCAAAAAATTCCTCTAATTTGAGTGTTTAGTATAAATAAAAATTTGCCCTTACTGCAATGGCCAAATGAAGAAAATCACAATTTTATTTTATTTTAGCAGACTTGTAAGTTGCTTTGTATACGCAACGCACCTTATTAAGTTAATAGTTTTTCGTGTTAAAATAAAAGTATTTTCAGTGACATATTCAGATACCTATACATGTAGTATAAGTTTTAATAACTTATCGCCATCCTTTAGTTTATTTTTTAATACATTGAATCAAATTTTACCTTCGAAGATTAATATGTCTAGCTTACTTTGTAAACACACCAGATGCATCATTAAGTGATGTACTAAATCGATTATATTTAAAACAATTGCTGTTATCGATTGAAAAAACCAGAAGTACTTACCATTCTACGGCCGATTTGCTGCCTCATTTTATCTTTTTGAACGACAATTAAGAGTATTTTATAAAATAGTTACTATATGGAATTAAAGGTAAAAAATAAATATTACGATAAAGTATAAAATCGATACTGAATCATCGGACATCACGACATCTCCACAATGTGTCATTTAACAATATGTCAATATCAATTTCCTTCGCTATCGTACTTGTGCGTTCAGTAGATGTTTTTGTTTTATTTTCTGACTAGCTGTGCCCGCGAACTACGTTTCGCCATCAAAATACTTAACACAGTGTTTAGTTTTTTCCTCCATTTTATACCATAATGATTCAACTTTATTCTGCCTTTCTTGAGCATCGGCCATTTTGAAATTAGGACAATTTTCGTAGGTTCGTAATGTTTTTTTTCTAACAGTCCACACAATTAAATACATTACATACATACTATAAACACTAAGTATTATTATTGTTTTAGAGACATTATTGATATTAATAAATTCTTCTTCAGTAGAAAGAACTACACAGTTGCAAGAATAATCTTTATCGTATTCATGTTTCGAATTAAAATAAACAATTGGATAATAAATTAGAACTGTATACGAATAAAGTTTAGATTTTATAATGGGTGTTGGTAACACCAACAAAATATATTTTTTGGATATGACAACTTGGCCAATTTTGACTGGTCGTACAGTAAGCTCCTTGTCAAGCTATACTGTTTGACCTTTGAACCGTTCTTATGTCGCTCGTAATACTGGCGGTTTTTGTAAAGTTAATGTATAGCATGAATGGGGGGTTACTGTACAAATACGTTTTCCGTATTCGATATCCGATCACGGAATACAGACATGGAGTTTCGTGAACGTAGCGCAGACGTTCGTTTCTTCTGATTCGGGATTTCTACCATTCTACCTAAACGTACATACAGAACGTGTTCCGTTCGTAATAAAAACGAACGTGTGCGGCAGTCAATGTGTATTTTGTATAGATTTGATGCATTCGGATGCCCGCATTCAGAAAACGAATGCGAAAAAACGTATTTATGCGGTTAGCCTTAAAATGTATTGAGACTTCCGTTTTTGTAACGTGTACTGTGCGATATAGTGTTGCTGGCATAGTTCGGTTAGCAAACTCGCCGTGATGACTAACATCCAACACACAAACTTGGAGTTATCGTTAGTTAGTTCACCATCGTTGCATTATCACGGTCTCGAAGGACACTAAACACAGGTAACATCTAACATCGAACATCCAATAGGCCCCGAAGCGGTTCTCAAACTTTTTTGGTGACGGAACCCTTTTGGAAAGCGAAACACTTGACGGAAACCTAAAATAAAACAATAGTTTTTAAAAGTGTATTCTTTATTAATAAGCATAATAAAAGTACGACCAGAGAGGGTGTTTTGATTTTTCTAAATTATTGCGGAACCCTTATAGGGGTATTGTGGAGCCCTAGGGTTCCGCGGAACACACTTAGAGCGTGGCTGCTCTAGGTACCCTTCAGGGCCTACTTTCATTTAATACCCCTATTGCTGGGTTTGAAATTGCTGTTATCCGTCTTTTTTGACCGGCGGCCATGTTGAATTTACGTCAATATTGCTACGTTCATAGTGCTCTACTGATCAAGGCCTTTCATTTGATACCCATATTGCTGGACTTAGAAACGAACTTTTATCAGTTTTTTTTTGAGCAGCGGCCATATTGAATGTTGTGCTATTTTCCTAGGTTCATAGTGCTCAACTCTTCAAGGCCTTTCATTTGATACCTATATTGCTAGGTTTGGAAACGAACTTTTATCCACCTTTTTTGAGCGGTGGCCATGTCGAATTTACGTCAATATTGCTAGGTCCATAGTGCTCTACTCTTGAAGACCTTTCATTTGATACCTATATTGCTAGATTAGAAAACGAACTTTTATCTACCTTTATTGAGCGGCGGCCATGTTGAATTTATTTATGTGTTACTAGGTTCATAGTGCTCTACTCACCAAGGCCTTTCATTTGGTATCCACATTGCTCGGTTTGAAAACGAACATTTATCCTTTTTTTGAGCGGCGGCCATGTTGAATTTAGGTAGATTATCGTAGGTACCTAATGCTCTACTCTTCAAGGCCTTTCATTTGATACCCATATTGCTAGGTTTGGAAACTAACTTTTATCCACCTTTTTTGAGTGGCGGCCATGTTGAATTTATGTAAATGTTGCTAGGTTCATAGTGCTCTACTTATCAAGGCCTTTCATTTGAGACCCATATTGCTGGGTTTGGAAACGAACTATTATCCATTTTTTTGGCCATGTTGAATTTATAGCAATTTTCTAAGTTAATAATACTCTACTGTTTTAGGCTTTTCATTTGATACATATATTGCTATGTTTGGAAACAAACTTTTATCCTTTATTTTTTGAGCGGCGGCCATGTTGAATTTAGGTCGATTTTGCTAGATTCCTAATGCTCTACTCTTCAAGGCCTTTCATTTGATACCCATATTGCTAGGTTTGGAAACAACCTTTTATCTATCTCTTTTGAGCGGCGGCCATGTTGAATTTGTGTCAATGTTGCTAGGTTCATTGTGCTCTACTTATCAAAGCCTTTTATTTTATACCCATATTGCTGGGTTTGAAAACGAACTTTTATCCATTTTTTGAGCGGCGGCCATGTTTAATTTAGGGCAATTTTCCTTAGTTCATAATGCTCTACTCTTTTAGGCTTTTCAGTTGATACCCATATTGCTAGGCTTGGAAACGAACTATTATTCTTCTTTTTAGAGCGGCGGCTATGTTGAATTTATGTCAATGTTGCTAGGTTCATAGTGCTCTACTCATCAGGACCTTTCATTTGATACCCATATTGCTGGGTTTGAAAACGAACTTTTATCCTTTTTTTTTGCGGCGGCCATATTGAATTTAGGTCGATTTTCCTAGGTACCTAATGCTCTACTCTTCAAGGCCTTTCATTTGATACCCATATTGCTAGACTTGGAAACTAACTTTTATCCACCTTTTTTGAGCGGCGGCCATGTTAAATTTATGTCAATGTTGCTAGGTGCTCTACTCTTCAAGGCCTTTCATTTGATATCCATATTGCTAGGTTTGGAAACTAACTTTTATCCACCTTTTTTGAGCGGCGGCAATGTTGAATTTATGTCAATGTTGCTAGGTTTATAGTGCTCTACTCATCAATGCCTTTCATTTGATACCCATATTGCTAGGTTTGGAAACTAACTTTTATCCACCTTTTTTGAGCGGCGGCCATGTTGAATTTATGTCAATGTTGCTAGGTTCATAGTGCTCTACTCATCAATGCCTTTCATTTGATACCCATATTGCTAGGTTTGGAAACTAACTTTTATCCACCTTTTTTGAGTGGCGGCCATGTTGAATTTATGTCAATGTTGCTAGGTTCATAGTGCTCTACTCATCAATGCCTTTCATTTGATACCCATATTGCTGGGTTTGGAAGCGAACTTTTATACGTTTTATTTGAGCGGCGGCCATGTTGAATTTAGGGCGATTTTCCTATGTTCATAGTGCTCTACTCATCAAGGCTTTTCATTTGATATGCATATCGCTGGGTTTGGAAACGAACTTTATCGGCAGTCATGTCAAATTAAGTCAACGTGGCTAGGTTCAATGTGTTCTACTCTTTAGGTTCTTCGTTCGATATCCATGTTCCTTGGGTGGATCCAAAAAAATGTGATCCGTCATTTTAGACATTAGGATCAAGAGTCCCGTCCCGTCCCTCTACGCGTAACCCAGAACATTGCAGTCAGATATTTTTTTTAATTATCAATATTAATCTATTACTTTTAATAGTTTTAAATGGATGAAAGAGTTTGATTCCTTAGTCCTAATGTAAAAACATATAACACCTTTCAAAATACCTTGAAAAGAGTATCTTTATTTTTCAACATTTTAAATATTTCAAAAATTGTACCGATTTTGTGAAAATTAGTCAAGAATTAAACCAATCTACAAATTTTATGGTCACTCGATAAGTATTATCATAAAAAATTCTTTATAAATTGGTTGTATGGCTTGATCTTTTTGCCTTACCACCACGGTACGACATAAGAAAAAGACAATTTTGTTGGCGAAATCCAGTTGGGTACAGCCATTAACAAAAAATATTAAATTTTATTTGTACTATGTGAAACACTTCAGTCCTGCCTTTTAATTTTCGAAATCCAATTACTTAAGATCAGGCTGTATGGCGTAGTTCCATTGCCTTTCCTTCGTGGAAGAAAATACCTTCTCTCGTGACAGACTTGTCAAAATAATTTCACGTGCGCCATGTTGTTTTTCTACCTAAAGCCAATTCGAAAATTTTATATGGTATTTTTTCACTAAAAATAAAAAGTGAATTTAAACAAACGAAATTATGCCTAAATGTTCTTCCGGAAAATTCTAAGCATTGTGGTGTAAGCCATATCAAATTCTGTCCAGTAGTTTCGGAGATCTTTCCGGACAAACAGACAAACAAACAAACCAACAAACAAACATTTTTTTTTAAAACTATTTTATCGTGTTCTGCTAATGATTTTAAGGCGACCTGTGTATTTTTTTTCTTAATATTTCGCAATTACAGATTTTTGTACACCTACGATTTTATTATATATAGAGATTATATATAGAGATAATGTTTATTTTGGCGATCATACTTAGATTCCGACGAAACCGCTGCTTGACATTGGACAAAGTACTTTGTGTTACTAGAACTAGAACTTTGTGTTTATTTCTGAGTATCAATAAACCTGTTTGACCATTGCTGAAAAGGGTGAAAATTGGGCGTATGAATCTGAATAATAAATTGGACCTAATTACTTATAGACCAAATTTCAACCTTGTAACACCAGGCCCAGATTTGTATGGAAACTGGGAATGTTCTTAAGGTTTAGCGGTTTCAGAGCTTGATTTTCATGCGATTTCAAAGTTGTTCCCATAGTGAAAGTTGTTCAGTTTGCTTGACTGATCAAGCACACAAAATTTTTTTGGTAATTAAAAATAAACTTGTATATCAAAAGCTTCTAATAATGCATAATATTTAAACCTAATAGCCGCCTCCGTGGTCTCAAATATACAATCAAAAGCTTATAATAATGCATAGTTAAACCTAATAGCCACCTCAGTGGTCTAGTGGTTGAGATCACCTTGTTCTGATCTTGAAGTCCAGGGTTCGATTCCCCATCGGGGCAAAATTTTTCTATTCAGTTTGGTTGGTGGTAGGGCTTCTGAGCCCGCCTGGCTAGCTACCACCGTCTTACTTAAGTTTGTCCAAACCAAAATAATAATGGTATAACAACTTTGTTGTATTCCGGCAATTTAGGTAAAATAGTCGCAGTGACGAGGAGTGCAGGTGGAGCTCGCTTCAATCTTCGGCATTATTGTTACTATAGTCACTTCGGCATTATAGTCATTACAGTCACTTCGGCATTATAGTAACTTACCATCAGGTGAGATGAATGCTTCCCTGTGGTAAGCATAAAAATGATACAATTATTATTCTCCAGATCTTTCGCGCAGAAAACAAAAATGTTAAACTTACATTATAGACTAGTTGTGCCCGCGACTTCGTCCGCGTGGAATAGTAACTTTTGGCAGCATTTTGATTTTTGTAGGCAATTTTTAAAAGATCTTGATAAAAAGTAGCCTATGTTATACCTTAGCTATCTATAAGTTTCAGTCCCGTTAAAATCGGTCCTGCAGCCGTTCCGGAAATTAGCGGGAACAAACAGACAGACAATTTTTTTTTAAATTATGTTTTTGCTATTGGTACCCGATATACATTCATACCCATTAAGTAAAAACTTGTTATTTTGACATTACAAACAGACATTTCAATTTTATTTATTTGTATAGATTTCGCTCTCTCTCAATCCCATTTTTATCTAACAATCACTATGTCGAGATTTCCAATCTTGTCATACAAATAGAAACGTCAATAGCACCTCGATTGATGTGTTGTCCAGAATTACACGCAATAAGCTTTATCTATACCTTTGAAAGTTCGGGAGGGCAATGAGCGAAGCAGCCAATTTCGCGGTGTGCAGGTGGCACGCTACAGAGGGGCGGGCGCGTGTGAACTTGTTTGTATTGTGAAATTCGACCGATCGATGAATAGCGAGAGAATGTTATATGTTACCTCTGTAAAATACCTCAGGAAAGTTCACGGTAAGTTAATCTACTTACTCTTTACCCTCCGACGAAACATATACATTATAGGGGGGATTAAGCAATATTGTTATGGCAAAGAATCATTTGCAAACTAACTCGAGCAAACAAAAGAACTCCTAAGGAACTCGCGCACTAGACGGCCTCATCCCGAACAGTCATGACAGCCCGTTGTTTGTGGCCCTTGATCGCTGCGACTTGCGACCATCTTACTCGTGGTCCCACTACTTTGCCCCACTCGGAAATGTCCCACCGGCCAATGAGACCACGCGGAATACTATTTATCGTTCCCCATAGATCATTCATAATGATATCCTCTATTTGCCTATACCCAAACTGATTTGCCAAAATAATTTGGCCACAAGAAAGTATGCCAAACTCTTATGACTTACTTTCTGTGCAAAATTCTGAAGTTGAATAATCGGAATATATTTTCGATAAAAGTTCAACTAAAATCATGGACCTGAAAAAATAAATAATATTGACTTGATGTAAAATAAGTAGTAAAACAAATAGCAATTGATTTAAACAAATAAAAACAAGAGCTACTCGTATAAAAGATTAGTTTGTACTTGGTTGGAAATAACTTAAACCGTGTGTTCAGAGCGACTGCTTTATTAGTACTGACTACTGAGTAACATGAATACAACTCGATAAAAAAATGCTACATTACACAACAATTTTATTATTGTGATTGTTGGTTGGATAGTGGGAGGGACTACGAGGAACCACATTTCCTCGTGGTCCCACCAGTGGGGCAATGTAATGGGACCAAAAAATAAATAATATTGACTTGATGTAAAATAAGTAGTAAAACAAATAGCAATTGATTTAAACAAACAAAAACTATAAAACAATTTTATTATCGTGATTGTTGGTTGGCCAGTGGGACTACGAGGAACCACATTTCCTCGTGGTCCCACCAGTGGGGCAAAGTAGTGGGATCACGAATAACAACCCGCTGCGACCAAGTGCGCGACCATTCATATGGGTCTATAGTTAACCAGGGCAGTGAGTGAAAATTTAACTCACATTGCAATATAAAACCCCCGTCATACTGGGAAATGGTTAATTTTAGCTACAAAGTTCGGTCATCCAAGAAGAAGAAAAATATATTAAGTGACGTCTACAAATGGTAGGCAAGTTAAGGTGGCGAGAATTGGACATGGTGCATTGTGCATAGGGCGGGCGTTATAATAACTTACTGACTAAATTATGAATCGAATTTTATTTGGGCCCAGTTACTCATTAACTCACCGATCGGCGGCCACACGTTGATTTATACTTAAGGCGCTACATCGAAAATGAATCAAACAATGGGAGGCGTGGTCTATACGTGAATGCGGGGCGCCCCCCGTGCTCAAGTAGCTAGTCCTTATATCTATGGCATCAAAGTCGTGAATGCACTGCGCCCGCATGCAATCAGGTCCTTTAGAAATTATTGACGTAAGCGACAAATTACAAATTATTTTATAAAAAAATAACTATAATGATTAGAAAAAAATGCTTTTACACGATTCTAAATAATGATGATATCTACTTATTTATGAAACTTTTTAATGAATACCTAATACCGTTTACTAGTAATCCTGAATTTTCTTATTTTTAAGAGGTAATTTAAAAAATAAAATGTATCGAGGCAACATCTTTAAATCGCGTTTCCGGTTTTTGGCGTTTCTAGCTAAAGATATAAAGAAACACATATTTAAGTTTCAGATCTGTAAGATCTCTCAGTGACCTATGACATTACATTAAAAATAACCAATTTTTTCGACATAGCCCCTTAACTCGCTATACCAGCCCCCCTAGCATGTCCATCAAAACACGATATGATTAAGCGGTTTATCGCGGTGAACTGCCAAAAGACAATAGGGCAGGGACCGGAAAACCCGTTCATTTGCTTAAGCCGTTCGAAAGGGTAACCCATTCGTATGGTAACCCAGTGGGCTCGGTAAGCCGTTCAAGAGGTTTCCCAACAATAACGATAACCCGTAAAATAGGGGTTACCACCCACAACAATAATTTACCGCTTACCAAATCTTAAAGGTTTTTAGTGTTTATGCGCTTAACCGCTTACTGTTCGGCTTAGGGTAACCCTTTCCCTCACGCACATCAAGCGATTGAAATAGCACTGCGGGCGCAATAACGCCAGAGTTCGGTCGCGACCTTCGGCAAATATGCGGTGCAAAAGCAATCTACACGCGATATACCTAAGGTCTAAAATATTTTTTACAAATTAATCAGCGTTTAGAACGGTAACCCATTTGGGGGGCTTTTGATATCGGTTAGCGGTAACCCGAATTAATTCAATCGAAGGGATTAATGTGTAAACCGGTAAGCCGTTTGAAAGCTTACCGTAATGCAAAGGGTTTAAAAACCCAGCATTATAAAATACCCCATCAAAACCCTAAGGTTACCGGCTATAACGGTAACCGGGTCCGGTCCCTGCAATAGGGTTTCGTCGTAATTTGACAGTTCACCGCGATAAATCGCTTTACCATATCGTGTTTTGGTGGACGTGCTACGGGGGCAGGTAAGTTAACTTAAAATATGCAGGTGCCCCTTTCAATCGTGCATGTCACCGAGCATTCAACCTAAACATTAATTCTAAAATATTATGAGCTCCAACATTCAAAGGTGACATTTTACTTATAAAAGTACCTAAATCACTGGTGCTGTCCACACCAAAGATACGATAAAATTGCTAGAAATACTTAAGTAACAGCAGGTGTTCACTGACATTCCTAACATGAAAAATAGAGAAATAAACTTTTATATATGCGCAAGAATTCTGGTTTTTCCTCCAATCGTTACTCTTATTAATTAAGTCGATAACGTACTTAACCTTAGGACGTCAGCGGGCCCGAGGCAGGGCGTTAATGCCAAAATACCCTTTAACATACCGTGTTTTTATTAAATTAGTTCAGTGGCACGCGACTCACGAAACTAAGTATACGGACAAATCCAGGTCAAACTGACACGACTTGAGAATAACAAATTTTCCTTCAAGTTGCATAAAAATATTGTACCCGATTTCAGTCCGCAAATAAAAATGTTTCAACGTCAAAGGTTAAAGGTAAAGGGCTTAAAGTTTATTTTTAGTTTTTGCGACTTAAAAAGTTTTCAGCTACAAACTCGATTTTAATACTTCTTGGGGTATATTTTTATCGAAATGCCTAATTCTGTTGATCATCATCATTTAAGCCCATATACATCCCGCTGCTGGGCAAGGGTCTCCCTTTACACAAGAAATTGGCCTACTACAATCACGATGAGCAATTGCAATAAACTCCCTTGGACAGATGTTGCCACACCCACAAGAGGTTTCAGAAGGGCGGCAATATCTAAGTTTGCCACCTTTACACAAAACAGAGTACTTATCATCCACAAAACAGTGCTTATTTAGTTTTGACTTATTTGTGTTAATAAACATATTATTTGTTGCTCATTTTTAATTAAGTTTAGGAAAGCTTTGTTCCTGTCGTCTGTCATTCGTCTACGTTACGTCCTAAATAGAGTACTTTAGTGTACAATATTAGTATCGTAGATTATAAAATACACCAACACTAAATATCACTCTATTTTAGAGTACGGTACCCTAGGCGACACGTACTCGTATATTCTAAATCCGTTATCACACGCACGCTACTCCTATTTATTGTTAGTAAATAATAATCGCTTTATGATATTATTATTACATCTAAGAAGAAAGTAATAAGAAGATAATGTATTTAAATTTGAAATTCTTCGAAATCGTGAATAACAAAATTTGAACTGTCAAAAAAATTAAAAAAAGCAAATTGATCAATAATTTCAACCCAAGCAAACTTTGGAGTTATGAACAAGAACTACAACTTGTTTACGCTATCCATGTATTCTTACTTTTTTGAGAAAAGAATAAAATATTGTATAAAAGTGATGCATAGATTGCTTTCTTACAACTTTGCATTAAGTATCAGGGAGATATAATAATATTATTATTATATCTCCCTGATTCATCAGCATTATCATTTCAACACATACCTACCTACACGCCCTTCTTTTGACCACTAGTCTTAATCAGGGAGTGGATCCAGCTTTTAGAAGAAGAAGAGTCATCTCACTCTCGTAAATAAGACTATAATACTATTCAATTGACTAATAACATGTTCAATAACTAATATATCGTAAAAAACAAAAGTTATCATATTCGCTCAAACATGAGTACAAAAGTTAACAAAATTGGAAATTAAATTAATTTCAAAAGTTTTCGGAACATTTAACCGCATAAGTGCTGGTTTGTTCTCTTTGGCATGTTTCCAAATTCTTAGATCCTCGGGCTAATACCACATATGTCCGTATCCATACTAATGCACCATAATTTTAAGCGATTTTGTAATACGCTTCTGCAAAGGTTTGTGAAATATGTAACACGTATATTTTGTGTATAATTAGTGATTAAACGAACTTACCTGAAGTGAAGTTCTATCATAATTATACGAGTTGCTTCGTCCAAAGAGATTAGGTAATAATTGTAGTAACACGTATCATGTCGCCTTTCATCCACTAAGTTAAAAGTAGGTATTCACACTTTTTTTTCTTTGATGGTGGTACACAAACCTTCCTAGAGACACCAACCATATAGTCGCTCATTTAGTTGAAAGTCCCGCAAAACCTATATATTTCACTTTAAAGGGGGCATATTGGGAGGGAGGGACCTAATCTCTTCGGACGAAGCAACTCGTATAATTATGATAGAACTTCACTTCAGGTAAGTTCGTTTAATCACTAATTATACATTCGTTGCTTCGTCCTTTGAGATTAGGTAATAATTGTAGATTTTGAAAGCAAGTAAAATATTAAAACCAAATAATAATTAAAATATATTATGATATTCATTCTGTAACCAAAAAAATCAAATATATAAAGGAATCAAGGCAACAACAAATAATATCAATTATTTATTGGCATAATGTTAGCTATTAAGGATAGCCAATGCAAAACTATTAGATTCATCTGGTTGAATATTTCTATAGTAATAATTAGCAAACACATTGGCTGCCACTCCCCCCTACAGTCCTGCGTATTGCTGCCTATGCGCCGTTGAGGTAGCTGCATGTCTGACGGAGTGGGCAGAAAATATTGAAATATAAATTCCGCTAGATAATAAGGTGTCCTTAATCCACTTGCTGATTGTATTGGAAGATAAGATAAAATAAGATAATGAGGTCTTTTGAAACTTATCAAAATGTCTTTTTTTTTTCATTCTTTACCAGTCAACCGAGCGGAAAGTATTCCGCTCGGTTGACTGGTAGAGAATGTCTTGTTGCATTAAGTCCGCCCTTTATACTGTTTTTAAGTGCAATAAAGATTAAATAAATAAATAAATCTGTGGGCGGTCTTTGTAAAATGGAATACACAAATTTGGTTGATTTGATCCTGGACGTGACGTTTTAATCAAATCTTTAATTTTAATAATAATTACTTGATCTCTAATAATTATGTTATCTAATTTTATTTTTGCAATCGTCTGTACTCTGTGTGCTGTTACGAGTACAAGAAGTGTTGCAATCTTCTTTGACAATTGCTCTAAACTCAACGTGGTATTTAGATAAGCTTTTGACAGGTAATCTAAAACTAGAGAAGGATTCCAGGTAATGTAACATATTTAGGGGCTGGAGGACGAAGTCTGAAAAACCCTTAAACAGTCTTGTAATGCGGTCATTCGACCTTACTCTCGATCCCAAAATCAAAGATAGAGCAGAGCGATGACTATTATTTTAATCATCCATATTGTAAACCCGAATAAAATATTTGTGTAAGAAAATAAATAACCTGCGGAGAAAGTTGATGCTTCATACACGTCAACATTTTTTTTCTTTTTTTTTGTACAATAATTTACCCAGCGATGTATTGCGAATAATATTCTTTGATGGAATTTTTTGACAGGGAAGCCATCATGATGTCTAAGGATGACGGTGGTACGCTCCTCTTCAGAAGTGCCTTTCGGATAAATTCCCTGCTATCAATGTGAGCTTGGGCAGGCTGTTAGAAACAGACAACAAAACGTTATCTGAAGGGCTGTAATTGTACAGTCTTTGAACAAAGAAGCTCTTGGAATAAAGGAAACCAGGGTTGTGTAGGCCAGAAGGGAACAACGATACTATTCCCTCAGCTTGATCGGTTATTATTTTTCGTAAAACTTTTAGTATTACAGCAAAAGGCGGAAATGCATAAAATGAAAGATGTTTCCAATTCAAGGTAAAAGCGTTTACCGCCATAGCCCCTGAACACGTTAATCTGGATCCTTATTTATTACAAGAAACATACAAGTTGCATTTTTATTGACTCTAGAGGCAAAAAGATCAATGTCAGGCTTGCAAAACGCCTTTAGAATTTGATTAAATGCATGATTTTTTAGCTCCCATTCAGTATCAGGGTGAGATTTTCTTGACTCCACATCTGCTATTTAATTATATTATCTTTAGAGCTTATGTAACAAGCAAACACAAATGTACTTCTAGGTTCGCACCACTGCCACAATTACCTGGTTATATCAGTAAGGTGTGGAAATCTCCACCCATGCGGTTGATATACGAAATAGCAGTTGTGTTGTCAATGCGCAATAATATTAGACAATTTCTTCTTTTGCGAATATTTGAAAGCCTAGACAAGCGGCCAAAAGTTCTAAATAATTTATGTGTTTGGATTATTCCTCTATAATCCATTGTCCACTAGCGGTCTCCTCACCGCATGCTACCCCCCAACCTTTTTTGCACGCATCCGAAAAAATTTCGATATTGTAATAGTCTTGTCTAATAAGATTAAATGTTTTTATCAATGGAATTTTTCCACCAGGAAAAATCTGTTTGCAATTGTTGTAGCTATTGTTATTGCATAAAGCAAGGTATTTGCATCTCTCCATTTGTTTGGTATACAACCAACCATACTTACTGCTGGGCAGGATGAGGTGAGGAGTCCCAGCAATCGAGCGAAACGTCGAATTTTACAATTTGTCTTATGTTGAAAATAAAGCAATTCCTTTTTAATAATATTTCTTTTATCCTATGTACTATAAACATATATGACATTTTTTCGTGTCTATTATAAAACCAATAAATCTACAACTAGTGTTAGGAATCATACAGCATTTTTTTTTAAAACGTCGCCCCACACTAGGATTTTCTCCTGGGTCGTGGGTGCAGTTACAAACATAGTATATCACATGCACATACGGATACGCCCAGTCCGGAACAAATTTCTGTAGGCCATACAAAATATTTGTCCTGTACGGGAATCGAACCCGCGACCCGTTGCGCAGTAGGCGATCACTCGACCTCAGCGCTAACCATGTCGTTCAATGTTGATAATAAATCCAAAGGACTCTAAAATATTTTTAGTTTCAGCAATATTTGCTAGACATCTTTGGTAATCCCTAGCAATGACACAAATATAGTCTAAGAAAATGGTACACATACAGGGTGTCCCAAAAAATAGTGTCAAGCGTAAGTCCAGAGTTAGAGCATCTCTTGGAGTACCCGAATCACCCCCATGTATATTCCGCGATTATTCGTAGTTTTCGAGTAATAATTTTTTTTCTGACTTTTTGAAAATTTTGATCAAAAGAACTTAAAAATTTTAAATAAAAAATAAGTAGAACATTTTTTAATGTTTTTCTTTTTGCCACTGAATCATCTTTAGTGCTTCTTTTATGTCTAAAATAATCAGCTTCGTAACTTTAGTGGAAATTTAGAAAACAGTAGTGTAAAGTCAAAATTTGAATGTTAGTAAATAATTACTTAAAAATTCATATTTAAATAAAAAATCTAAACAGGCGAATTCATGGTTTCTAAGTATGTGTAAAAAACTTTTCTAGACTCTCTGCTTTCATAATCATTTAAAAAAAGAAGGGCTACTTTGGCTTAAATCGGCCATCAAAGACAGCGAGGTGAAAATTTCATAAAATTTACCAAATTCCTATCAGATGATAAAAAAAAATATCTGGTCTTTTTATAATTTCTAAGGTTCAGATTAATTACAATTTAGCAAAAATTAACTACATGAAACCCATATTTAAATATTTTTCTCGCGGATCACATCGGTTGTAGTGTTGGATGTAACGCAGTACTTACCTGCTAAAAAATTGCCCGAGTGAGAGGATATGAAAGAGACCGCATTATTGCTATCTCTCTCACTCTCATTGGCGAAATGGATAACTGTAACTGAGGAATGCTATTCTTTGTGACAAGGGGATGAGGCGGGGGGTGTAGTCCGAGCGCCTATTGTGTTCTGGCGCCAGTCGTTTGCCTGCTTTTGTTTGCGCCTTACGTACGATACGCTCATTTGTGATTATTTGACGAACTTTGCTTTCTTTACGGACCTTGAGTGCGATTACGATTTGGTTTTGTGTGAATACGGGATTTTGACAAATTTGGCATTCTTAACGGACTTTTCAAGCTCTTCATTTTGTGATGTCTTTTTCATCGCAAGAATATGCTCTTATGCATTACTTTTATGGATATGCAAGAGGAAATGCTTCTGAAGCAGCCAGGTTGTTCCGGCAGCAAGTACAAAATGGAGGTGGACCTCAGCCTGAAACTTGGCCTGATCATCGCATGATTTTAAGAGTACATAACTCTTACATGGAAGGACGCCTACCAGGTAGAAGATCGGGGCGCCCATCTGAAATGAGTGACCCAGATACTGCCCAATCAGTGGTCGAAGAAGTGGTGAGAGATCCATCAGTTAGTGTAAGAACAATAGAACATCGAATCGGAATTCCGAAATCACAAGCACATCGAATACTTCATCAAGAGCGTTTTCACCCATATCACATCCAGAAAGTTCAGCAGCTCAAGCCCACAGACTACCCGAGAAGGGTGGCATTTTGTCAGGAAATGTTACGGAGACAAGCTGAAAACGAAAATTTCTTTAAAAATATTCTATGGACTGATGAATCACATTTTAAGCGATGTGGGGTGTTTAATGCGCATAACTACCATTCGTGGAGTATTGAAAATCCACACCTCACAAGGGAATCTAATTTCCAAGAACAATTTAGTATCAATTTGTGGTCAGGCATCCTAAACGGACAGCTGATTGGTCCGTTCGAACTACCGGACCGACTGAACAGCGAGGCCTACTTGCAATTTCTACGACGTGATCTCGGCGTCTTATTAGAAGATGTAGACCTATTAACGCGGAGAAATATGATTTTTCAAAACGACGGCGCTCCATGCCATTTTGCTAGAAATGTTAGACAACATTTGTCTGAAACATTTCCAGGCAGATGGATCGGTCGTGGAGGGCCCATTGCGTGGCCGCCACGGTCCCCCGACTTGAACCCCATAGATTTTTTCGTCTGGGGATACTACAAGGAATTAGTATACGCCAAGGACATTACAAACGTCACAGTGTTAAGAACAAAATTAAGACAAGCGGAAGAAACAATAAAAAACAACAGAATTGCATTTATAAATTTAAAAGAAAACTTTTTTAGACCATGTAGAATATGTATTGAGCACGAAGGTCGTCATTTTGAAAACTTTCTTTAAGCGATCGAATAATAAATACTTTGAAAATAATGTTTTGTTTCATTTATTAAGTTATAATAAACCTTCAAAGGTTATTAAAGATGGCAGCAGGAACAGTTATTTTTGACCTTCAAATAATAAATTTTTAGCTTTTCTACAATCATTTTTGGTTTATTAATAAATAATTGGAATTAAAAAAAAATATTCAGAAGTCGAGTTTTATGAAATTTTCACCTTGCTGTCTTTGATGGCCGATTTAAGCCAAAGTAGCCCTATTAAGTACTTTTTTTTTTTAATATTATGAAAGCAGAGAGTCTAGAGAAGTTTTTACACATACTTAGAAACCATGAATTCGCCTGTTTAGATTTTTAATTTAAAGATGAATTTTTAAGTAATTATTCACTAACATTCAAATTTTGACTTTACACTACTGTTTTCTAAATTTCCACTAAAGTTACGAAGCTGATTATTTTAGACATAAAAGAAGCACTAAAGATAATTCAGTGGCATAAAGAAAAACATTAAAATATGTTCAACTTTTTTTTATAAAAAAATTTTAAGTTCTTTAGATCGAAATTTTCAAAAAGTCAAAAAAAATTATTACTCTAAAACTACGAATAATCGCGGAACATACATGGGGGTGATTCGGGTACTCCAAGAGGTGCTCTAACTCTGGACTTTCGCTTGACACTTTTTTTTGGGACATATGGCGACATATTGTATATATGGCCTAAGGATCGAAGTAAGTACATCACCGTTTTAAGCAACTTTGTTACTACAAATGGTGCGGTGTTAAGGCCAAAGGGAAGAACGTTAAATTCGTATAGTTTATCTTCGATATAAACCCAAAATATTTTTTATGAGCTGGGTGGATTGAAATTAAAAAATAGGCATCTTTTAAATCTATGGTGGCCATGACACTGTTTTTTGAAACTAATTTCATTGTAGCTCTGTAATCTGTTTTTACATATTGGTTGTTTAATAATAAAATAGCTGGACAAGAACTGTTTATTTCACTTGGTTGACAAGGTGAAATAGCTCCTGAATCAATCAATTCAGTAATGGCCACTCTATATTGTAAAGATTTAGAAGTTGACAAGGTCGGCAGTTTAGGTTCCCATAATTTATGAATAGGTCTGGAAAAAGGGATCTTATCCATCATAATATAACCGGGTCATCAGTTAAGAGTAGCCAATTATCGTAAAAATTACTTAAACGACCTGCTGAACATACCGAATCCAGCAACGTGGGCCTAGGTGCTGCTGCGAGCGAGGCGGCGGTCGCGGCAGCTGCTGTTGTCGCGGCGGGCGCGGTGCCTGCGGCGGGGCCAGCTCCGTCCTCCGCGGTGCTCCCACCTGCCTGGACCTCGGTAGCGGAGGCTTCTGGTTTAAATGACGATTTAAAGGTTGCTTTGGTTTTGTCGCTGCAAGCGTCTTCTTGGTTGATGAAGTAATCTTTATCTCAGCACCAGACTTCGATATCGCCTTTGCGGCTTTGAGATTGTCGGCTAATTTTCCCCCAAATAGAAAACTGTCAATTTCAGCATTGTACAGTTGCTCCTTTATGTCATTTTTTAGTGCTGAGCAAATAAAAAAGCGTCTTGTTTTTTGACTCGGTATGTTGTGCATCGCACATTAAATGGCTGGCCTCGATTAACAGTTTTTAGACTCACTGGTCTTTATGTTCTAAAGAAAATAATGTGGTCCGAGCGTCACCAATGCAAGATATAGCAACTGCCTGCTGTATTATTGTTTATTTTCTAATGCTTTATCTTTCTTAACAAGCATTTCCGATAAGGCTGCCTTCATCTCGGGGTTCATCTTTGGTGTGTTTATTTTTGATTTTTGAGGGCACAGTTTTTTTTTTTTTTTTTTTTTGGAGGTTGTTTCACCCAAAAGACTTAAAATCTCTTCATCCAATTCAACACGAACTGATTCACTGCTCACATGTGCAGGTAGTTCGGTAGAATCTAAAGGCTGTAAAGCTGTTGTTGCGCAGTTGCAGCCATAGAAGTGGATGGATCTGAATTGATCTCTTCTACAATCGAGACTGTCGACCTCTGATTGCACTTCACTTTCACCTGCAATACGTTTGTGTCGCATACAGGTAACTGTGTGTCCAAAAATACATATGACACAGAAGAATACACCTTTGTCAGATATCCATAACAGCTGCTTAATTTTTTAAATGCGGTTGTATATCAACGACCAATGTTTGTGATAATAAACCCTTTAGTGCCGTATGAAACTTTAAAAGGCAACATTCCATTAAATTGTGCACATACTTTATTAGTCATGAAGTTAACATAACATATAAAATGTACACAGTACATAAACAATATGACGGTAGCATCCCGCATAGATGTACACTACATACAAGATACCAGTGGTAATTATTTGTGACGGTAGGTAATATCCCATATAGATATACACATCACTAAAGATTATCTGTTATAGATAACAGGCAGATACTTTAATATTATCAGGTATAATATTTTGTGCCGGTAACATCCCCGTATAGATGTACACTACACAATATTAAAAACCAGTGGTGGTCTTTCGTTATGAAATAATCCCATATAAATATAGGAACACATTACATCACATTAAGTGATACAAATGTTAACCACTTTTAATAAATAAGTATAATATTATTTAACAACTGCGTACCTTCGTTTCCTGATAGCGTCAGAAGTGCCACCGCCGGTGAGGCTGGGCACGACGAGCTACTATTGTTTGAAATTATTCGATTGCGCGTACGCTTTTCTATCTTTATCATTTCTATCTTTCTTATTTTCTTGCGTAAGTAATCACTATCTTCCTCCTTATGACTTCGTTTCGGCATAGTAACGTTTTCTATGAAATTAAGTAGGATACGTGGTGATCGGCGAAGCACTAAAACGCGAATGAGCGACTATATGGTTGGTGTCTCTAGAAAGGTTTGTGTACCACCATCAAAAAAAAAAAAGTGTGAATACCTACTTTTAACTTAGTGGATGAAAGGCGACATGATACGTGTTACTACAATTATTACCTAATCTCAAAGGACGAAGCAACGAATGTATAATGTGTTCCCATGGGATTTTCTTGTAGAAAACAAAAGTTGTTTTTAATCCAAAACATTTCGTTAATAGCTTAGCATTAAGATGCCACCAAAGATCGCAGTATTATTAGAGGATGAATTTGATATTTTTAAATTCAACAGTATTCCAATTAAAATCAAAACAGTAAATATGCAAAGAAATTGAATGGTGTATGTGTCGACCAATCCGCACTGGGCCAGCGTGGTTGACTAAGGGCTAAACAATCTAGCTTAGGTTGGGCTCGAGCCCCTCGAAAGGGACGTATATGAGTTGTTATGATGATGATGAAGCGAGACTCGGATCCACCAGTGGCTATTTTGCTGTTACTCCCATATCCGAGTAAGCCTCCCTACGAAACCTGTCCTCTCCTCTCCTTTCCTATGGACGCACGTGCGGAATCAGTCGAAAACACTCTTTTTTTTTTGGTAGGGGGAAAATGCTTTTACGCATCCCTCGTGGTCGAGCCAAACCACGAGGGTATGTGGGACTCCCCGGGCCATATCAATCCAGGCCTACCCACTAAAAACCGTTGTCCGTGAGTGATCTGTTGCCGGACTCGCGTAACGCCAAAGAGACGCGTGACTCTGCTGCTTTATCGGCGGCGCAGATGTTGTGCGCCGCCCTACGCCCCGACACTTCCCGGTACTAGGTGCCCTGGGGCTTGGAACTATTTCTTGAGCGGGGAACCGCCTCCTCCTGGAATCAGCCGAAAACCCTACACCAACCAATGCCAATGTTATCGTTGACCAAAAAAGTGGTGTGCCAGTTTTGACAAAATTTCGCGTACAAAACAAAATATCGTTAAACTTGCCTTGCTGGCTGTAATTATGTTATTGCAAAAGAAAGTCAACTGTGTGTGTTGTGTGGCATGAACCTGGCCTTAGGGTTATTTCAACGTTAGGATGGTAAACCACTTTTTTGACCAACTGTACAGTAAACACCTCTCCGTCAGACCCGCGTCCAGCAATGGGTTATATCAGCTGGATTGATATGATGATGTGTGATGATTAAAATTTTAATATACAAATATTACAATGTAGAAAATTCAGGATACGAATGAAATTATTTGAAATACCTAGATGAAATTTTAAATCGAAACAAAGTGATGCGAACGTAAAGCTCAAATAGCCAAATATAAACATTTAGTTACCAAAAATAGCACATACAAATTCAAGGGCCAACGTATTAAGCCTTCAATAAGATTAATGAATTAACGTTGAACATAATACGCCTTTTTTCAAAACGACAAAAAGTTTCTATATCAACAGTGTTTCTCGAAAGGCTTTCTTTGATTTATTATTGTCTAAGTGGTAGTATCATAGTTAAAACTAGTGACGTTGAACTTCCGGCGTTGTCACTGACAAATTACAGGCCTCGCCTTGTCCCACTAATTGACTGCACGTCAAATTTAACCGTAACGGCTCTAATATACGGATGTTGTTCCTGTAATAGGGTGTGTTTGCTGATTTTAAGGTGAAAGATTATATTCACACCTACCCATGACCAATTGTGAGGGAAAATAGTCCTTAAAGCACCATTTAGTGGTACCGTTCTCGTCCCAGTACGTCCGCAAATTAAATTTAATCATAGTCCCTCGCGACGAATATTGTGTTCATGTATTTAAACCGTTTCACCTTTACCTGGCCCTCGCGCCAAATAGTTATCTCAATAGTACTCTTTAACCAACGGTTTAGGAAAGGTACTTGACAACATTACTTAACCAGGGTACGTTGTGCTTACGGGAATGCTACAAAAGTACATCACTTAATGTAATAAAAAGAAGCCGCGTGTTTGGGTGCGTTTAGGAATTTAAAAACTTTTCCCCAAAGGACAGAGTGATTCATGGGGAAGATATAAATATATACCATAATTATAAGTTTTTGCATAAATTGGTCCAATTATGATGATGATTGCTAAAGATGTTGGAGTATCACAGACGTGTGCCAAATAAAAAGAAACACATTAACTGCATCTAGGCCGCTATTGCTGTTTAACCATATAAATTAGATTCATAAAAAACCATTTAGTTTCCACGCATTATCTGTTAAGCATTAAAATAAAGATTTAATACTTCATTCGATTATATTATTAATTGACACGATACAATTATAGAAACTGCCGAATTTCGGATCGATAGCTTATGTAAGTGCTGGGCTATAAAGATAGGACAGGCAGACGGACTAAAGTGAATCATAGGTGACTTTATATTTGTGTGAATGAACAATTAAACGTGAAATCCGCAGCTATCAACTAACTGTGTTAGACAAAACCCTACTATTCTAATATCACCTTTGACTCTTATTGACTAGAAAAGAAAAAAACCCCTGCATATACTTAAAATTGTGCCCTTCCTATATACACTTCCGGACGCCTGAATCGAACCACCTTGCCCTTCTAGATTATATCATCTATAAATATTTGAGCAACCATAAAGTTTTTATGCAGTTTTATAGCTAACATAGTCATGTTCAATCTGATGTGCTGATTATGAATATACGAGTACTAGCTATAAAATTGCATAAAACTTTTTGGTCGAGCAAACATTTCTTAAAAGTTATGGACAATATTATATTCCAAAAAGAAGTGCAATGTGGCTGATTTAGGTGTCCGGGAATGTATTTACACAAACTGCACAATTTTGTGTAAATATGTATATTGTATAAGTATAAGTATGTATATTGTCTAAAAAAAATAGGAAAAATCCTACGGGCTTGTCCTTTAAACTATGAGCTTGCCGGCTTAACAGAGATTAAAACTGCCTGGTTATTTCCTGCTCAGGTAAGGATTTTCCGGAGAATTGGGATTCAAAAAAGACGACATTCAAAGCCAAATTATATATTACTATCTTCTCAGCCGCACAGGCTCCGGAAGCGCCAGGCTCTTGGCTGTGTTGTAGAAAGGCTGTGGGAACAGAGAAGCTGGCGCCTGGCTGCACGCCTTTCCGTCCGTCGGTGCAAACTGGTAATTTCTTGGAACCCTACGTGCTACGCGTTGCGACCTGTCTACGACTCGGCGGCATCCGGGTTTGTGCACCGCATAAACGCCCCTGCGGAGCCAGCGTCGACGTCCACGGACCCCACGGGCTCTCTTGCCAGAGGCTTCTCTTTCTCTTGTAACTTCTCAAGGCGTGCCGCGCTCAATGACATACTCCGCCTGTCTCTTGCCAGCGGCAACATCCCGGCTCATCTTGAGCCGCCCGACGTTCTCAAGGACGATGGCAAGATGGACGATATATTATAAATAGTTTTTAATTTATTTTTAGTTATATTTTGTGCTTGTATTATTATTTGCTAATTAAAGGTATACAGATACCATAGGATATAATAATTCAATGCTTTATAGAGTAATTCAACTTTTTGATTTTATAATTAATTTATGCTTTTATATAATTAAGAATATTATCATTTAATCGCAGTCTGGCTTCAACACTGACTTGACACTGCTTTGTCCCGTCTTCAGCGAAACGAAGCGGGGACGAACAAAGTGTGAAGGGGTCACAAAATGCAGTATTTCTTTATTTGACATCTATTATCTCTGTGGTGAGACGTTACATAGTGTATTACATTGTGAGTCGTTACGTTGTGTACGTACGTAACGTGTGAATATTAGCACTCCCATAGAGCAGCACAAGTCAAACTAAGCCCTTCTATCTCGAAATTTTAAATACCAAAAATTGTAATTATGCGACACAATACATTATGTTCTAACAGACTCATCTTTACCGAGCCTCAGCTATTAATGCTAGCGATATAAAATTTGGTCAGGGGATTCCTTTCATGATGCTAACATTTCGTTATTTTTTAAGCTTAAAATATAAATATATGTATTTAGACAAATAAAATAGGAATGTAAGTTTTAGATTTTTTCGAAATACCAACCTAAAAGGGGAGAAATAGAGGTGATTCGGGACTTTTTAAAAGTTTCTGCTTTAAAGTTCGGATTGTTTTTACTGCAGGAAAATATAGAATTTCGACGGGAAATGAAAATGACACAGACGCAGCTAGGGGTGGACCTACAAATTTGTAGTTGGTTTAAATCAATAACTAGAATGGTGATAACACAAGCATTTTAACAAATTGTTCCTGAAAGAAATGGGTTCTAAACTGTACTGTTTTTTATATTCAGTATAATCCTTCAAATACTTAACGTATTTTAACAGGCTTTTCTTTGAAAGCTTCTTCAATTAATTTCCAAATTTGGGAAAAAAACAATAAAGTAGAGCAATTTATTATAAACGTTCGTCTTTATTGTACTACTAGCTGTGCCTGCTGTTTTGCTTGCGAGAAATTCAGCTTGATCGTCGTAACATAATAATATAAATATAGACCACAGTCTTCCTCGATAAATGGACAATTTTTCAATTACAACCAGTAAATCCTAAACGTTCGCACGTTTAACTTAACAAACAGCTTTATAATATTAAGATTGAGGACAAATGTACTCATAATAAAAAGAAAATAATAGCAAGGTAAAAGTAAGATCACACATGGAAAAATAAATAACTAACAATTTATATTTTTGCAACTTTTTGAAAAAAATACTTTAATGATGTCATACAAAAATACTTATCTAAAATTTTGTTACAATAATATGAGAAAGATTTTTAAATGTTTCATGTAGCATTTATAATATTTGTATTATTAGATATAATGAGGGCTACATAGCTTAGCTACACATTACAAATTCATCGTTAATCAGAAGTCATAGAATAGAGCAGTCATACTCTAAGTGTGTTCCGCGGAACCCTAGGGTTCCGCGTTACCCCTGTAGGGGTTCCGCAATAATTTAGAAAAAAAACAAAACATCCCTCTCTGGTCGTACTTTTATTATGCTTATTAATAAAGAATACACTTTTAAAAACTATTGTTTTATTCTAAGGTTCCGTCAAATATTTCGCTTTCCAAAAAGGTTCCGTCACCAAAAAGTTTGAAAACGGCTGGAATAGAGGATCTATTACGAATAACAAGAAAATAAATGTTGCGTACCTTGCATACCTATCTGCTTTCCCAGTACCAGTCATAAGTCATTTTTATTCATTATGCAAGTCTCTGAGCAAGTACTAGGAATATGCCTTAAGCAACCCTGGAGACTTTCGAGTCCAGGTGTGTAGTAGAATTTGTGATAGATTTTTTTGTTGATCTGTTGTGCTGAAGAAATAAAAATTCTCTGAAAACGCATGTTTTCATCAGGCTGATATTTTGTTAAAGTAAAATTCTTCAAATTAATCTTACGAGTTATGTGGTGTTACCCACCAGCCCGTAGGAGCAGCATTGTAGGAGATGGTTCAACCATCCCTTTTAACCGACTTAAAAAAAGGAGGAGGTTCTCAATTTGATACGTATGTTTTTTTGTATGTTACGCGATTACGCCGCCAATTGTGGACCGATTTTCAAAATTCTTTTTGTATTCGATAGAGTATATTCCAAGGGTAGTTCCATGGTCACCAAAGTTAGGACCTGATGATGAGATCCCATAAAAATCGAGGGGAAACCCTTTAAATTTTTAGGTGTTTCCAACATATTTTGTGTGTATGTTACGCGATTACTCCGCCAATTTTGGGCCGATTTTCAAAATTCTTTTTGTATTCGATGGAGTATACTCCTGGGATAATGGACTACCAAGTGGGTGGGACTACCAAGGTCACCAAAGATTTCATTCACTAAAAAGTTAAAAATAAAAAAGATTTTACAAAAAATAAAAGCCGACTTGAAAAACACTGTAAAGTTAAAAATAATATAAGAATTGTCTGTACACTCACACTTCTGTTTTAACGTCGGTGACAAATTTTAAGACTTTCTAGGAGAACATCGTTTGGCACTGACTTCAATACTTATAGAAGTGTGATGTTGTATGTACCTATTTTTATATTATTTTTAATTTTTTCATGGGACCTATTTGGGCTGACCTGATGATTCTTAAAATATAAAGTAAGTACCTTCACTTACATACTTTCCTTTTAAAAGATAGATAAACTTATATTTTGAAAACTTAACACGTGTGTAGAGGCAGTAAGGTCACGCTATCAATTTAAAATTTACAACTGATACGAAAATGTAGCTACTACACGTACGTATTAGAATCTAAAAGAATTACAACTTCAAAACAGAAAATTACTAAATATTGTGTAAAATAATCCGCTAGGTGGCATAAAATATTTCCGAGAAACTGTGACTTAATTTTCTGTGTTTTTACAATAAAGAAACACGAAACTGTTCCGGTAAACGCAAACATATGCCATATGAAGACAAGTCCCAGTTCATTTGCAGTAATACATGTTTCCTTGTAATTTGCACTACCTAAGTTAGGGCTGAAGGATTGCGCACCGGCGTAACTAACGACTAGCAGAACCGTAATGAGCAAATAAATGTCTTGTTCATTTGAACACACGCGTTCTATTTTTGTACATTACAGATTTGTTTACGGTACACTAGTGTTTTTATTTGTGGAATCATAAATCCAGTGATTCATTCACTGCCTTTTAAAATTAATTACACGGTTCATGACACGATATGGACGTAATGAGTCACATAACGTCCGGTTCTTAAAAATAGATACTTTAATCTATGATATTACTATAGATATTGAACATCGAAACAGTTTATTGTATAGCCATGTTTCGGTGAAAATACTTAAAGAAAATATTTTATTAAAATTTTAATAATGCTTACGCGCTGTTGCATCTGTCGATCCCGCCAGCAGCCAATCCAAAACAAGCAGAGCTAATATAATTTTTCCGCTACTCAATAAACTTAGTTGAAATTTACTCAACATTTTATCTCTAAAAGATAACAGAAATCTAACTATCTACCCAATCATCCTATTTTTGTTACTTAAACAATACCACGTTGGGTGCCATCGCAACGCTACTCATAATAATACGAAAATCAAGCCATAAAATGCTCGCTTAAATAACAGCAAAACTTTAAAACTAATCAAATTCGTCGAATCCCATTCAGATTGCATTTATCACACGCAAAAAAGTTATTAGGGAGGTTAGCAAGCTCTACAACGTAATGATACGCTTCCGATATTCCGAGAAAAGTTTATACGAGACGAGTTTCGCGAGCACGACGCGACCGTTTCTGCCGCCGGTTCGCAGACAACTAGTGCAAGTGGCGTGCATCGGCCTACGAAAGTGCCACCCCTTCTCGCTATCCCCGTCTCTTTCACTGAAGGCACGCGGACAATTCATAAAGCAACCCCAACTACATTTTGGCTCTGACATTTCTTTCGTAGTATGGTAATATTGGAATCATTATTAAGGTACGCCCAAATGATGTCGCCTTATAAATGCCAAGAACTTTTGACATCGCTACAACATAGAGATTCCGTCAATGTCACTTATATGGCAATTTAATGTGCAAATCGTGTAACAAATAGAACTTACTTTCTTTTCTTCTCGGGCAAATCAAACTGTATTCTAACTTGGACAACACCTGAATAATGAAATAAAGTTTGTGACTTCCAAACAAGACCTCAAGAAAGGACACTGATGAAGTTACTGAATATTAAAAGACACTTCGCTCACGAAGAACATTAAAAGGTTTCTCGGCCATCGATAGTAGCCCATCTATGCCATGATTACAAGGAAATATATTTTGAGGTTGAACTTCCGGAATTATTATTTGATTTCGAAAAACATTTATTTGCCATAACTTATGTAAAATGGAATAAGTTTAAATTATAATGCAGACTATTTCCGTCCTAATCGTTGAAAGGAGTTTGTTGACTAGGAAAAAATGCCCCGGGCCCCATACACAGTTTTCAGTTGTTGTCCAAACAACTTTAAATAAATACATAAAAGTTTTATGAATGGCAAGCTGCAAGCAAAGCTATAAACTAATTATCGCATTCAATTATGTACAACAAATATAAGTAGGCGTGTAATTTGAGGAGTATGTCTTGTGACTGAATTGAAATCGATTTTTATTATGGGTTGGTGGAAAATTCCGTTTGGCAGGGTTTATTTGAACACCGGTAACCGCAACACTGGGAAGCCGTGCTAGTTCTTTTCACTGGTTATTGTGCTCATTGATTTTTAGAAGCTGTATTAAAATAAGGCAACATTTTGTATAATATGAGCGAGTTCATAAATATTTTTAGGCAACAGTTCTTTGTTATTTGTATAAAATAAGCAGAATTATATTTTGAATGCGTTTAGCGCTAACTCTATTAAGTAAGCTTTGTGTAGTGTAAGGCGCCCTTAGTAAGTAAAAGTTTAACCTATCTTCGTAGTTCAGGTTAATAGTCTGTTGAGAAATTTTACGTGTCAGAGATAAAGAAAGCTAAATAATTAATATGGTTCAACAGCAAAGTGAATGAAGATGCAAAAAAAAAATGATATATCATCGTCAAATCAACACTTAACGTTGAAATCGTCGTCTAGACGTCCCACTGCTGGACAAGGAGAGAGCCTTAAACGAGGAGGAATGAAATAACGAATTCAAATCATATACAAATATCTAAATATATAAGAGCCATCTGAAACTAAAACACGTACTATATTTCCAGAAGTTAATCTATGTGAAGCTAAATAGAGTTATTCTTTGGATCCGAACCGAAGGAATAACCTAGTCAACCCTTTAAAATAAGCTTTGTATTAGCTGCGCTGAAATTCCTCAATAAATACCGGCTCAAATAAAAAGCAATACCATTCTGAGGAGTCGTCGAATTCTAAAAATCCCCTTATTATTTATTTTGCTTCCCAGTAATAATAATGTCCGGCAAAGCGGCGCCATTGAATTGAGTTCCGCGAACGGCGGGGTATTTCCTTGCAACTCCCCTAGGCCACCCTAGGCGGCCTTAAAGGTACTATTAATATTTATACACACACACGTCACTGCTTTGCTTTACCACAGTATAAGTACAAAAGTAAACCAACTCACACGCACCGAGCGCGGTTAGTACGAGTATGCGTGCGCGCTGGTTATTTAAAGCAGATAATAATAAAGAGGCGCGCGCGAACACGTTTCTCTGCTATGGTGTGCTTATTAAAGTAAAAACGATAAGCAGCCCTTAGCAAACGAGCCCGCCGGATGCACTGTCAATTGGTCGCAGGATTCTGAAAGTTATACTGTATCACTTTATCATCATCACTTCAGTCCATCCATAAACATCTCATGGTTGGGCACGGTCTTTCTTTAAGCAAGAAGGTACTAGCCTACCTCACCACGCTGCCTGGTGAGATAGATTAATGTAGCTTTCCGTTTAAGATACGAGTAGGATAAAACTTTGAAAATACGATCATCATCATCATCACAGCTCAGATACGTCCCCACCGAGGGGCTCGAGCCTACATTAAGGCCTGTTTAGACCTTAGTCAACCACGCTGGCCCATTGCGGATTGATCGACTTCACATGCAGCTTTCAATTTCTTCGCAGATGTGTGCAGGTTGAATTTTGGTCACCCATCATAGGAGTGACCACAGCCAACGTTGCTTAACCTTAGCAATCGTTCACTGAGCGCACGTGCCAATGCGCAAGAAGGCCAGTAACGAGTCCACAGCGCCACCAACGACGACACCGAAAAAACGATATATCAACGAATTTATAAAATTTAAAACTTCTGACAACACAACAATTTTGCTACTTTTTAGCACCTCATTACCATAGTAAAATTTTTATTAGCTTTTAAAATATGTCCAAATCCGAAGAGCTTTTGCCCTTTCAGTATATTTTGGCTCCACTGTCAATCGTTGCTAATTAATCAAAAATGGAAACAAATGTTTCTTCAGTTTTTTATATTTAAAAACAAAGTAAATTATTATTATAATATTATGTAGGTACGTACCTACATAGCCTAGGGTCATGTCACCGTGACTCAATGCCGCGCGTGGGCTAGAGTCGACCTACTCTTTTACCTTATACTATGGTCTTTTATGCGTTTACTGACTTTTTGCCAACATTCCACAAATTCAATTTGGATTCGACTCTTTATTCACTTCTGCTTTATTACTTTGCAACACAAACATAACAACAAAATACTTACTCACTTATATTACAACTAGCTTTTGCCCGCGGCTTCGCTCGCGTTAAATTTGGGGTAACACGGAAGATTTCCAAAAAAAAATAAGGCAGGTTTCTCGTTGGTAACAAAGAGTCTGTGTACCGATATTTAGCTTCCTACCTTGAAAACTGCCAAAAGTCCCATATAAAATTTCACTCCCTCTTTTAAGAGGTTACTCACAAATAGTCCGCATACCAATTTTTAACTTTCTACCTTGAAAATTGCGGAATGCTCTATACAAATTTTCACCCCCCATTTTAGAGAAGTGGGCGGTTACAAAGAGACAAAAAATAGCCTATGTCACTCTCCATCCCTCCAACTATCTCCACTTAAAAAATCACGTCAATTCGTCGCTCCTTTTAGCCGTGAAATACGGACAAACAAACGAACACACACATACACTTTCCCATTTATAATAGTATGGATAAGAACGAGTACAGTAGATAAGCATGACATGCTTCAAATGATCAACAGATATGAATGAATACGAAATTGACTACTTATTTGACACATACATTTATGTACAATTATCTTACTTTTATTGAAGTTCGACTAGAGCCCCTTACATTTATGTCCATTAGCTTTTAAAATCATTATTTTCTTTGACGTTAGTATTGTTAAGCATTAATACTTTCTATTCCAGCGATAATTTTGTTCATTATTTAGGCAAAGCAAGTTTTTTATTTTTACACCACAAGTGGCAAACAAGAATACGGACCGCCTAGTGGTAAGCAAACACCTCAGCCTATGGTCTGATATATCCGGGAACATCACTCGATTTTCCAACCCTACAAAAACATCTTCACAGTTTTTTTAAGGAGCCCCATGCTGATAGTCCTTACAATAAACTTCTGTAGACTTGTTCGATAACATATAATCGTACGCAAGAGATAACTCTGGGATTGCCCACCGATGGATAGCGGTACGATGGGTGTTTGAATTGGACTGTTGTCATCATGTCTAACATTCCATTGTACAGAGACGGTTGGCAAATTCTTACCTCAGGCATATTTATATAGGCGGCGTCTACAATCCACACAGCAGTATAAAGATAGTTGAGTAATATTTTCACAAGCGTCATAATTTATATGTATATTTTTTATACTTTACTAGCTATGCCCGCGAACCACTTATCCCCATAATAACTGTCAAAAAAATTCTCAAACCTACCAAATAACACAAAAGAATCATAAAAGCCATTTCGGAGTAGTTCGATTCGATAACAAACACTGTGACACGAGATTTTTATATATTAGAAGATAAATCTTTTGTCGACCACGACCGATTGCCATAACTTTAAAGAAGAAGAAGAATAAATCTATCGAAGTAAACTATGCCTAATTGTCTATGTCGACATCGCGTAGCCGGTGAGATTACTTGTCAGTGGTTAAAGATGTCCAAATTGTATCTTGATTACCGATTACATTTCTATCAAATTATAGCCACTATCAACTGAAAAACAAATCCCCTAACACAACTGTCAGAGATATTTGTTAAAGTTTGGTTAAAGTCAATTGAATGTTCTTGCAATAAAAAAAATTCAAAAAAAAAATCATTGTTACATTAACCAAAATCTATTGTTACTGAAAAAAATATCGTCACATTTTTCACTTGGTATCTCGTACCTTTTAAGTAAATGACAATTTAGATTTCATTCGTTAAATGATTACTATCTTCCGTCAACATATGCGATCATTATCAGAGAATATACATCGCGGGAAGCATAAGCATGAAGCCACCTTGAAAAAGGGTCTATTTATATTCCGTGTCACTAGAACAAACATAATATGAATATTGTTATATCCGTGGAAAATATCACAGGAATATTTTAAATAGAAGCCTCGTCATAGTACGTCACCACAGATTAGATAATAGTTACTGTCATGCTAGATTTTCTGTGACAGCACTAATTTGCACTACGAAAACCGAGTACTTGCATTATTACGAGTGAAATAAGGGCAATCCAAAGGTTAAACAGTTCATATAGCTTGACGTGGAGTTTACTGTACCTGGCAGGCAGGAATTTGACATATTTCTGTGTTTGAGCACAATAAAGGGCACAATAATTAAAATACTTTCAGAAAAAAAAATACAATTCATGTTATATAGATTTGGAAAGAAACATCATTATTAAACTGTCATATTAAAAAGCTTGACGCCACAAATTAATAACCAAAATTACAAAGAGATACTGAACAAAACAAAAAAAAATACAACTTAATAACTCGAATGTGAATCTTATATTTTGTAAATCTAGTTCACAACACCACTAATTGAATCATCGCCATAACGCATCAAACTCTAACTAATATCAGTTAACATGAATTCGCATCTTGCATAAAGTTTATTGTTCATTTCTTAACCAGCGTTTGTTATAAAATATTTTTTTTGTCATTACTGCAGTAGGAATAATATAGATAGATCATTAAAAAAACCTCAGAGTCTTAAAGAGGTTGAGACTACCCGGTTCAACTTTGGAGGTTCAGGGTTTTTATTAAAATGGTAGTGTCTCTTTTTTAATGTTAATATTTACGAGAAGAAAAGGAAGCGGGGCGGTGCTTCATGAACTCGTCACCGCCCGGACAATCATAACATAGTCATGATTCAATCAAATCATAGTAACAATGTTAACAAAAATGTTTTTATTACAACGTATTGCGTTAAAATAGCTAATTCTTATGTTATTATGGAACTCAAATAAAGCATGGCTTCATTTTCAATCTTATCATCATATACGAGTACTTAAGAGCTTTCCTGATTGCAAAAACTACGAATGTTGCTTAACAGTACTTCGAGTAAAAACAAATATGTGTTACTTCTAACGAAAGGCATCCGCTCTTGAAAAATTAAGCGTAAAGGGCGTGAAGCATACCGTAAGCGCTTAACAAAAGGGCATTCACACAGCGGATCCCCCATTCAGGAGCTGTTTATTTTCCGTGGCCAAACAAATTGAGGGTACTGACCAAAACAAAACACAAGTCGCCACCTCGAAACAATTCGAATTTCGTGGCGAACGAGCTGTAAGAGCAATTTTCGTGATGTGAAGCATTCGAAAATCCCTAATTCGCTCCCCCAACCAACATAGGCTATAACTATACTCAGTTCACAAAACTTGAACCGTGGCGGCGCCCCTCTTCCTCGTGCTAGGGGCATAATAATTGTTTCTAAGAGAATGATCGTTACAATACATAATATGTTTGAATTTGTCTCTATAGGTGTAGGTAATACTGACCGTCCGAGTTTCTTGCCTGTGCTTCTCGAGAAGGCTCTCACAATTACCGAACAGGTGTAGAGTCAACTTTTTTTTTTCATTTTACTTGTATTTGCATACATCTTAATAATGGGTGGGGTGTGTGTATATACAAGGATTAAATAATTAGTTCATTAGATTCTTGGTGGAAGATTTTTATATTTTGTTTGACGTCCTACGCACTGGCGGTTAACCGCGGGGGCGGCTAACCGCGCGGCTGGTCGCTTTTTCCATTTTAATATGGAACCGCTTGTGATCGTACGCACTTAATAGCGTAGCGGTTGCATATTAAAATCTAGCCGCGCGGTTAGCCGCCCCCGCGATTAGCCGCTAGTGCGTAAGGTCTATGTTGAATAAAAAAAATTGAGTTTGAATAAAATTTTGTTAGAGCATTGCTGTGTTCCGATTTGAAGGGTAAAGCAGGCAGTGAAATTAGTGAGTCCTGTGACTTGATGTCTTATGTCACACAAGGTGACAACGTACTTTGGCGTCCTTGTGGAGGCTATGGATTTGCAAGCCTTACAAGAACCATAGGCGACTGTAATTAGCCTTGCCTGCCAACTTTACTGTATAACAAAATGAGAAAACACAAAAAGTTTAACAATCAACAAACTATTTATGATCTTGTGATGATTCACTGATGAAATTAATGTTTACTGTTCATTATTATAATTTTTTAATTCAATTTTCAATGTTCAGTTTAATCAAAACGTTAAAAAATAACACAATTTTAGGTGTGAATCGAAAACGTGAAATCGTGACGCAAAAACTGGCAAAGTGCGGGTTGGACTCATATCGTGCACCGAGGGTTCCGTGCAAACTTGTATATCAGTTCCTAAGTATGTATGTACATATTTACGATTTTCGGAAAAATATTCCGGCGGTGATATAGATTTAAAAAATTTGTATGACTACATGTAGGCATGCTTGACTATGTTACGAGTAATATAACCCGTTTTAGTAACGAAAAACCCGTTTCAATAACGAAAAAATCAGAATGGTGGAGGATATTGGCATATTGCTGTCAACTGTTAAAAATTCCTTGTTTCCCCGCTATTTTAGATTCGTTTATTGGAACGTGTTGTAATTTAAAACCATTTAATTTTCTTAATAAGTATGGATTTTTTACACTTTCTGGCTAATAAATATATACCTAACTAGCTTTCCGCTCGCGACTTCACCCGCGTTATTTTTGTTTTTCCGTGGGATTTTTTTCCCGTAGGAAAATTACCCTATGTCCTTCCCCTGGTCTCGAACTATCCCTAAACCAACTTTCATCAAAATCGGTTCAGTAGTTTCGAAGCCTATTCAATACAAACATACAATGAAATCTTTCCTCTTTATAATATTATAGTATATTAGTATTAGTATAGATAAGATAGTTCAGTAAGTAATCGGAAAGTGTTAGTGCAAGTTTATTTAATCATTATTTTATGTCAACGTCTCCACTTTTTTTATGAAGCTAAATGATACCTGCATATCACTACGCCATCGTGTCAGTAAACAAAAACGAGTCAACAAAGTATAAAATTAGCTGTCGTACAAATTTCCAGAAAAAGAACCGACACTTTATGAGCCTAATCGATCAAAATTAGACAAAGTTTAGCAGGTGCATTGTTGACTATCGAGATGGCATCATGTCATGAAATGAACTCTAGCATAGACTTAGAATATACTTAACGACATTATATCCTAGTATCTAGCGTTTTCCTTGTGTAAACTAAAATTCACTTTATTGGTACTTATCGATTGAAATAAATTTATGTATATTTTCTAGTAATATATCACCATAAGATCAAATCACGATACTTTTCCAAATATGTCCTATTGTAGATATTGCTCATAAACATTGCTCAAACTAAAATATTTATTTCACTGGTAGCATGAACAATTGTTGAATACAGTTAGTCGGTTGCGTTTACAACCCTCCCTCTAATAACGGTAAAGTTGTTCAAACCTATTTCTGGTGATCTAACCTGAGGCAGTTTCGGTTGTTCGTCATTAGTAGGGCCTTATTCGTAATTTTCTATCTGTGTCTATTATTATAAGTGGTCTGAAAATCGAAATTCGACTAGTCTGACATATTGACAGAAGGTCTCAAAAAACCTAAATAACCGAAAAATTCTGAGCGAATGCAGTATATTATTGATTTTAATTTAATAGTTCATCGTCAAAATGGAAATCAATTCATATCAAATTACATCAAATTACACATTAATTATAGTCAGATATATGTATCCATACAACTAACACCCTTACTTATAAATGGAGTATAAAATGAAACTAAACAAAGAAATGCTAAACGAAACAAAATCAAATGACACAGGTAATCGCAGACAAAATTCCACTTTTTTAATTCTGATTTTTTCCTAAGTTGTCTATGAAATGCAACGTTGCCGTTTTGTGCATCTGACATAACGATGGAATAGTTATAATGACGTCACACCGAGTTTATTGGTTAAACATTATTCTGTCGTTATTCTTAGTTTATACCGAGTTTAACTATTCCTAGTTTAAGCATAGAATAACCTTGCCATGAAGAGTTTTTACAAGAAAAGCTGTAAGCTGGGATTTGCATCCTTCATTTCACTATAGTCAAGTTTTCGTGCCTTGAAGAGGCACCTTAGAGTTACCTTGCCATGAAGAGTTTTTACAAGAAAAGCTGTAAGCTGGGATTTGCATCCTTCATTTCACTATAGTCAAGTTTTCGTGAATCACTTGTATAAAAAGATGAAGGCTAAAAAAATATAGGTTATTTATACTACCTCTCACCTCTTTCTAGTGTGTCATTATTTTCTGTGCATTACCGTTTAATTACAAGCGAAAATTGTGTCCAGACATTACAATGTGTACACGTCAACCTATTTTGGTCATATTAATTGAATAGCGCTTTCTAATTTTCATGTACGAGTAGATATCGTTGTTCAATTTGAGCTAGGTCGCCGGGAATCTGCCGCTCCAAAACAATCTTTGTTCAATTTCAATATTGATTTATTATACAATCACAAGCTAATGAAAATTGCATTTTAGTTTTAACTACTAAACAACACCCCGGTAAATCACTTAAACTACACACATGCCCAGTGACGGATTAACCCTTAATCAAACTAAGCAATTGCCTAGGGCATCACGTCTGGGGGGCACCAGAAGAAGCACAAAAAAATCCGTCCTTAGGGCATCTCGTCTCACTCTCACGTCACTAAAAACCACACCAAAAAAAGTTTCTAGGACTAATTTGAAAATTCGCGCGTTTTAAGGTGACATAGAGTCCGACCTAGAGTCATAACCCAGCTCCCGCTGGCCCACTCGCTGTCCGCTAGTGCATTCGGCAATTCGAATGCTCCGAAATTGCGATCAGCCAATCACGGACCACCCCTTCTGTGGGTCTCTGTCTGTGTCAATCAAATGTTTTGTTTTTGAGTAATTGTGCCGGCCGGCTTCTATGCATACGTAATACAATTAATTTTATAATTAATAAGTAAGTCAATAGTTTCAGTAAACTAAAAATCTACGGTGCTGTGTGAGTCACACAGCACAACTTAGTGTGTGTGTGTTTGTCAACAATTACCTAATTCAAGTTCTGTTCATAATATTGTGTTCGCTTAAAGTCAACACAAAATAAGAGGCCCGTTTTGACAGTTCACGTCCATAAAGTTTTGTATTTTTTACCTATGGAAATGTTCCACAGTAATTGGATTTTTCATGGACGGGCACCGCCCACTCGGCTCAGTGATGTGCTTAACGATTTTTTCATAATGTCCATAGACTACTCATAATCGATTATGGAAAAAATAAACAATTCTTTTACTGGTCTTTGTGTACGATTTTACAATAAAATCCCAACTGATATCAAAGCACTTAACTTGAATAAGTTTAAAGATAAAATTAAGAATGTACAGTAAGCTCCTTGTCAAGCTATACTGTTTGACGTTTGGACCGTTCTTATGTCACTCGTAATAGTGGCGGTTTTCGTAGTGTAAATGTAAAGTTTGAATGGGAGCTTACTGTACTTGTAAAAAAGGCATATTATAAGGTGTCTGATTAAACAAGCAGTTTCATCGTCAATGACAGATAAAACTGCTTGGGGTTGAATAAAATGTGGTAATTGACGTTCAAAGTCTTGCACTTTGTGATTTTATTAACTGTATAAATATGAATCATTTGCATAACTGTTTTATTGACTCCAACAGGCATTTCTATAATATGTACATACATACATAGTTAAATTGTACCTTATTTTATTGATACCTTAAACATTATTGTTATTATTGATATTATTGTTATATTGGCTGTTTAAAAGAGGAGAAAAAAAATAGACTTCCGAGTTTCTTGCCTGTTCTTCTCAAGAAGGCACTCCCAATTTCCGAGCAGGAGGTAGATTCACCCATTTTTTTTTCAAAGTCGTAGTTTATTTTTTTTTGTATTAGTAGCTTAAATGTTTTAATTTTGTAAATTTTATTTTACTTTAATGTCTATTTTTATTTTGTTTTTAATGTTATATTCTTTATAATTTGACGTCAATAAGTGCCTGTAAAGGTCTATGTTGAATAAAATTTTTTGACTTTGATAATAACATGAAAAAATACGATTATGGAAAATTTTACTTGTTTAAAAAAGTATTCATAATGTGGCAATAACAAGAAAAATTCTGGAGCAGGTTTATTCATTTTCCTGGTCAGGTATACAATACATATTCAAATCAATTAAATACTCATACAAACTACAATCGATTAATCATGAGAATCGAGTACAGAGTCGTATGGTTACATGACTAGTTACGTCATGAAGTCAAATGTCAAAACGGGCTCCTAGGTCTTATTTTGTGTTGACTGTAGGTACGTAAAGTTTTATTTTGTTTTGTTTTGATAATGTCCAAAGTCAAAATATCTAAAGTATTTTGTTTCATTTAAGTAATTACTTTTGGTTATGTAAATTTACTCAAACCAGTCGAAGCTGAAGGTTTCTGCAAGCTCCAAAATAGTGTGGAAATAGTTTTTTCTAGGTAGGTAAATAAATTATGCTTTGGTTTTTATTGTTGTCGCACCTACTCCACTTCTAAGGTACGTTACATCTAATCATCTTATTTTACAAAAAACGAATGTTTTAAGGCGGTAAAGGTAAAGACCGATTCTAGTTGACATACGGATAGGGGGGCCCACAGGCGTGGATTGCTTAGGACATCGCGTAGTCTTAATCCGTCACTGCACATACCACTACTGGGCAAGAGGAATTAGCCTTTTTTTTTTCTCGGGGGGAAATGCGTAACTGCACCGTACCCGCCGTTGGCTAAACAGCGAGCGTGTGTTCTCCCGGCAGCATGCCAGGCCTACCCACTAAAACCCCCCGGTGTTCTCCCTGCCCTTAAGGGCGCGCTAGGTAAGGTCCACACTGCGACTCCACTACCTACGCGCCCGGGCAAGCCCGACCCACCGGTCGGGCTATCGCCAAGGGTGGATTGCCCGAGAACACCAGGGCAATCCCCAGACGGAGGGCCTTACGGCGGCGTGCACTGACTTCACGCTGGTCAGATTGGTTGAAAGATATGTAGCGGTGACGCGCGTATTCTAAATGTACCTACGACCCGCTTTCTCAAAATGGATTCAATAATTTTAGATCAAATATTCTCTCAAAAAATCAATTCCACGATTTGCCACAAACCATATATGCGAGCGTCGGTGGCGCTGCGGACTCGGCACTTGCCTTCCAATCGGGAGGTCCGGGTTCGAGACCACCATGTACCACTGTGTTTTTCGTTTCGAATTTCATATGTATATTTGTCTGACGCTCCTACGGTGAAGGAAAACATCGTGAGGCAACCTGCATACATCTGCGAAGAAATTCAAGTGTGTATGTGAAGTCGACCAATCCGCACTGGGCCAGCGTGGTTGACTAAGGTCTAATCACCCTTATATAGGATAGGCTTGAGCCCCTCGGTGGGGACGTATATGAGCTGTGATGATGATGATGATGATGATATGTACATATGTATTGAATTTAAATTTGATTTTTGATTTGGTGACTTGACCCTGACCATGACAAAACATTCCAAAATTGGAAAACTAGAATGCGTACCCTATCTTTGTACACGTTTGTACTGAATATTACATAATAACAATAAATAAATATTAAATATAATATTAATCATACCTCTATACGAACGGATAGGATAGCGCGCAAGCATGACTTATTGCCGGGATCTTGCTGCGCTCTCAAATCTGTCAAGCGTTATTAAACTATGACATCTGTGATTTATGCACCCTTACGACAGCCACTCTCAAGCTACCTAGCCACAGACGAATAATGAGGAAGATATTAACTGAATACTAGGTCAACAAAAATAATAAATACAGTTTCTGCGGTATAAACTGTATTTATATCTTTGTGAAGATGATTCGGCAGAAAAAAAAACAGATTTTTTCTTTTTAATGCAATTTTCGCTTAAGTCAGCAGTCGAATCCAAAGTATAATATCTGGACACCAACATAAATTACCATCTTCTTGATTATTATTTGCACTCATAATATTTTTCAAACAACATGCATATTTCAACATATGTATTATTACTTTTCCTTGGATAGTTTGGTAAGTTTCCATATTCCAAACTATTTTTTTTGTTAATGAGATAAGCCTAATGTACGATGTATTTTTAATGGCGTATAATAATAATTGTCTTTATATGACCGTAGCCACCAGCCATCCAGTGTAAAGTCTGCCTGTTCAATGCTTACTAACTTTGTGATTAATATCAGAAATTCAATTTCAGTTTCAAGCAAACTATTCCGTGTATTTCCAACACATTTATTCGGACAATGGTGTTCTAACTTTGATATCTATCTTAGATAGTCTATAGACTTGTTTTTCTTGAAAAATAATAGTGAATGCTAATTTCTTTCAGGAAAGTTTTTTAATGCTCACTATCAATGCAAGTTAAGCAAGGTAGAATAGATTTTTAAGAAAACTGCCTTGTTCTTTTTGAACCTATCTTAAATTGCTGTTAAAATAGACTCTGTTGTGAATCGGATTTAGCTGATTTGGAGTTCGACAAATAAAAACAATATATAAAGCGCACAGCCTTGCACCGCCAACGCACAGATTAAATAAATAAGATCGATAGAAGGTGACTAATTAACACAACTAATATTATATAAACATTTAAAGCTTACATAATCTCAAATTATGTTATATTAGAAGCGAGCCTGCATTTTTAACAAAGTTAAATGATCATGTTATCGCGGGGTGGTTTTACTTACAATGCTTCGCCTTAAAAGTTCAAAGAAAAACAGTTAATCCCGCGGGAACTACTTACTTTTCTGGGATATTAATCCCTGTCGTAATCCGTGAACCTACAAAATTTCATCCAAATCCATTCAGTGGTTTTTCCATACATCTATACATGCACAAACGTTCGCGTTTATAATATAAGTAATTAGTATGGAAGGGATGGAAAAACACAGAGAGTGATAAATTAATACTGGTCAAGTGAATAAAATCAGTTCTACGGGTTTTGTCAGAGAGCGTGGGTACACTCGCCTTTCGAATGACCGATCAATTAGAGGTTGTGGGCAGTAGGAGAACTAAAATAGCCATTGTTTAGCCGCAATCAATTTGAGTTGGGTAATTTAAAAATTAAGATATATCTTTTAATATATAAAACTCTCGTGACCGATTTTTATGACTTTTTTGTGTATATTCGGCACTGAAAAAACTAATTAACTAAACTAGTTGAGTTAAATAAAGATTAGCAAAACTTTGTTAACTTTTAAATTAATTTCATTTATGTTTAGATCACCTGGCTTGTTACAATTTACAAAATCAGTTCAGTTATTTAATTTTGGTTATGAACTTCTAAAGTTTTTGTTATTTACTGTCAAATTCAACTTCGGTACCTTGTAACATAACAGTACTTTGCTATAATTAAACAAACTTAGAGTATTTTCTAACATGCAGTTGGCTAAACTTGAATTAAGCTTTTACATAATTATTGTGCTATTTATTACCATAGCTAAAAATTGTTTACAACTGAATAGTATTGTTTAAGATCGTGTTACAAAGTTGCTATAAACAAATTAAATATTTGATTGAAACCAACTAGTATTAATAATGTTGATTACAACAATGTTTTTGTAAGCCAGAACGAAATAGTTTTGTCAGAGGTAATAAAAATGATGCTGCGTGTAACAAAAAAAAATTGTAATTTCCCACCCGAACTTGCATCACACGTGACACGCAGGAACATAATGTTCATTTCGCTTTACCGGCCATTGCGGTTCGCACTAGTTCGCAGAAAGCAAGTGGCATTTAGTGGTAACTTTGTGATATTTTTCAAAAATAGAGAAGAATCATGGTACACATGAAGAGTCAAAACTGTATGGTGATGCCGTATTCATGAATGCAGCCCCCCCGAAGCAAACGAACCTGCGGAAAAAATTTCCTACTATCTGAGGTTGTGGGGCTTGGAAATGACTATTTCAAATTTTTGGATGGTGAGTGAACAGAACAAAACTTTTTTGATTTTTATAAGAAAATGTTTGTCCGTTTTTCGTACAGTTGTGCGACTAATGTGTACTCAGCTATTCACTTACTTCGGTTACCAATTCCGAACTGTCATTTTGAACACAATATCATACTGCTATAATGAACCCTGCCATAACAAAACTCACGTTGCCATTGCTATTTCAGCGAGTAGTTTTGTGTGTAATACACTCAGTAGTATATCACAATGACATTTCGGAGTTCAGAGTTCGGAGCAACCGAAGTTAGCGAATAAGGGAGCTGGTGTTTTTGGCCCAGTGATATTTTTCTTTCATTTGCTTCTTATTTTAATGCAGATAACTTAAACATGTTTTTATTTTACAGAGTCTTATGAAGAGCTACTGGACTATGCCGCTTTGACGATTTCGAATAATAATTGTACAAGTCACTAGAATTGACCACGATCTCCGATGCCACCACGCTGGTAGCATTGCCAGCTGCAGCTCCAACAATATTTTGGACAAGGATACCAAAAGAGGATTGGCGCCTAGTGTTGAGGCGTAGTTATTTATAGTTCTGTGATTATTTCTTTTGTTGATCAATATATTTAAAAGTTTTCTGTAATTAATTAATTTGTTAATTAATGAATGCTCACTTATTTGAACAAATCAATTTAGTTTTTAATTTGTCCCAAGTTTGTAGTCGAAATTAATATATGGAGTTTCAACAGCGCTTGCCTTTCTTGCTGAAAATTCTCATATTATTAGTTTTGGCTACAAGCTATAAACCTGTAGGAAAAAACCGCTATAGTAACCTAAAAGTAATGTTATTATTAACTGAAAAGTTCAGGTACAGATTACATAACAGTGATGTTGTAAATAATCTGAAACTCTAGCTATATTTTAATCACAAGTTTAGTAACAGGTATCAAATTAGTTTGGTCATGATTACAATATATTGATGCTATACTAATCTGAGAATCTAGTTATAATTAATCAAAAGTTTAGTAACAGATAGCAAAATAGTTTAGTTGTGATAACAGTTTAGTGATGCTAATACTAAAGAAATAGTTATTTATAACAAAACAGTTTCGTAAATAGTAAACATAGATGTGGTCTATTCTTACTTAAAAGTTTTGTTATTAATACATTTATATTAGTAATTTACTCGAAACACTTTGGTAACTTATGGTTTATATATTTGGTGGGAAGTAATTATTTTTGTTTGGCTATAGATAACATAACTGTTTTTACAAAACTGAATTTGGCTACTAGTAACATTAGTTGTGAAGTCACTATTTTTATGTAATAGGTTACTCAAATGTTTGTTATTTGTTACTAAAAATTTCTTTCAGATGTCTGCGAATAGCTCGTAAACTATTTTTGGTTTATGCGAACAAAGGATATTTTTTTTGTCAATTATTATGGCGAAACGTAGTTCGCGGGCACAGCTAGTATATATGTATATCTCATTATTTGATTTTCTTATCAACATGACAGTGTGGCACATGGCTGCAACAGAGTCTGCTGAATCTTCAAAGTTCGTTCTTATCCTACCCGAGATAGATTTTTTTTGTACAATATCTTTAAGAAAACATGTTTGTATATTAATACAAAACATATATTTATGTATTTAAGAAAAAACTTTGAAAGAAAACATAAGTCACAAAATTATATAAAATAATAATAAATTAACACTTTTTATCGTCCTCAAAAGTTAATATATCCCCTTGAATTGAAGTGTGAGAGGCTTTTCCCCAACAGTAGATGAATATGAGTGAGATAATGGTAGCAATTCTGTTGGCACTAATTCGATTAAACTAAACCGAATTTAGTTTTGTCTATTCCGTTAAAATTTTCGAATAAAAAGCACGATTTCACAGCACTAAAACTAAATTTAGTTTAGTCTATTCCAATTAATGCCAACAGAATTGACACCAATGTCTACCTAAATCAAACTAAAAGCCTGCAACGTCTTATTGATATTAGAACCTACTGAACTGCTGTTACTATCCAGTAATACTCGTAAGAAAGATATTAATGACAGTTATATTGACAAATGTGAAGGAGGCGAAAGGATGATAAAAAGGAGATAAAAAATGTAATTCAAACTACACATAAATATCGCCATTCAGATTTCTTATACGACAGTTGCATGATCAAACGCACTCAAACGGAGCTTTAACTTTAGACAGCTCCTAATAAATACAGTTTTTTATTGCTCCTCAAGTTCAAGTTTTAACTTTATAAAGTATTGTAGCTTCTAAAGTTTTATGCAAAGGAAAATAAACTTTTTATGCAAGTGTAAAGTAGTAAGCTTTTATGTTTAAAATTAACTCCTAGGGGTAATTTGGGCTCTAATATCCCATTTTAATCTGAGGCATTGGCATTGTAGTGAAATAAATCAATAGTATTAATGTTACATAAATAAGAAATATATGAAATAGCAACACATACCGGAGGAAGACTCTATACACTGTGGTTCATGAGGTTGCAGATTACAAAAACACAAAAAGTAAAAAATGTAAAGTCGGTGCGAATGGTCGATTTATCATGAGACACTGACTTCAAAATAAAAAATGTGATGTTGGTATTCTTTGATTCTTTTGACTTTTTGTTTTTGAAGTTTTTATTTTAATCTTTGTAATAAATTTATTACCAGCTCAACGAAGTACCTTGAAAGAATACAACTAAGGGTCAAGTGCCTACGTGTTCTTTCTGTAAGTCGAACAACAAAATTATTTAAAAGTCAAGGTATAAACAACACCATATAAAAATATAAACTACAATAAGGTTTTGCAACATCCACCAGGCGAAAGAGATAAAAATTAAATCGCAATACCTCGCATAACCTTATACTTGTCACGAAACGTTGCTACGAACAAAAATAACGCGTCAAATTTTAAAAACGCAAACAGCAAAACAAGTAATGACTGTCTCTACGGTATTTATATTCCAAAATACGGTATTTTGCTTAACTATAAATTTGTAAAAGGGCTTGGAGCAAAATTAGAGCCACTAATAAACTAAACTAAATTATTATCAATATATTATTATTAAGTCTAAGTGTCATTAATAGTCGCCTTTGTACATCTTACGAAATACTTTTTATAAATGTAATGTATCCTGTATTTATGTTGTGTACAATAAAGAATAAATAATATTTTTTATATATTTTAGGGTACTTAAAAAAAATAAGCCTCTATTGTAAATCTATTAATTATTAGTGATCCAAATTAGTAATATACTCGTACTAGCTGTGTCCGCGAGTTACGTTTCGCCATAATAATTTTTTCCCGTTTTTGTAACATTTTTCATTGATACTCAGCTCCTATTAGTCGTAGCATGATGTTATATAGCCTAAAGCCTTCCTCGATAAATGGACTATCTAACACAAACATAATTTTTCAATTTGAATCAGTGGTTCCTGAGATTAGCGCGTTCAACCAAACAAACAAACAAACAATCAAATAAACTCATCAGCTTTATAATATTAGTAGGTATTAGTAGATTATATATTATTAAAGAAAATACAGTTATAAAAATAAAGTTTTTATAACAGTAAATTCAGCTCTACATTTGCCATCAGATTCTGGTACCGATAAACGTCTTTTAAGAGTCGATAGAGGCAAGATAAGAGTAGTAAAGTCAATACAATTTAATTTTAGTTGTACTTACTAGATTGTCTAAAGTATACCTCGGTGTTAAATGATTAGAAATGTTTATTTTAATGTTAAAACTATAAAGCACATCTAATGTTTTCTATAATTCCTACTTGCCCTAATAATATAGCATCAATATCAACTACTGCGATGCTAGCTAGATTCCTTCGCTATTAGAATGCAAAAGGAAGAAAATTGAGATCTTTTTCATAAATCGCGAAGCAATTCGCAGTTTATTTGGCATTTAAGTAAATTTAGAGGATCCCCTTTGCTGGCATTTTGTTTTATACGCCCGCTCGTTACCGGCGCCGACCGCGCGTGAAGTTACGGCCGCGCTGGGCCCACTGACGCCGCGCTCGCTGGCCTTTCTGCACGCCGAATGTAGCTTTGATGATCTTATTACACTGCTAAGGATTCATTTCCATAACTATGGACCTTTTAACGACGATGGATTGAAAACGTCTTGCTGGGTACCGCTTCAGCCAAACTGTTTCTACACACAACTACAATTCCTTTTAATACTCATCGTAAATATGTATAACGTAATAGAAATATGAAAAATAATTTAATTTTGTTATTTTTTTAATATGATTGCCATCACAATTTTTTAAAAGATTCAAATACACAGCCATACCTATCAATTTCAGCACTTATGAATCCAAACTGAATAATTTAAAAAGCTAGAAACCCTATTACGACATTTTTATCGGCAGTAATGATGGGTCCTTTCGGTTGGTATTTTGTTTTATAGTCCCGTCGTGACTGCTGAATGTCTCGCTCTGTACATTTTGCATGAAGCATTTGTCATGGCCATGAACGACTACGCGTATTTATTTGACGTCTTAACATCCGAAATTCATTTGCCAAGTGTAAATGTCAAGAAGGAATAAAATACTACGGCGGAACATTAATCGCCGATTATATCGGTGCTAGAGTGCCTCATTTAATGTTCTTGATCTGAGCTAACGTATACAATACGTAAGTGTCAACAGCCTTTTTTACGAGGTGGAAAGCTGTTATGCCCTGAGCCTACCTGCCGACGACGACGGCTAATCGACAAGCGACTGTTAGGCTCTCCTGGAGAGCTAGTTTTGAATTACGTATGCGACTTCGAAATCACCGATATGACTAATAATCACCGATTTTCAATAATCCTTATTTTTGAATATCACATGTGACTACCTTAGTCACGGATGTGATTTCATTACGAGTGCCCTCACCCACTCGTAAACAAGTCATCACTGTGGAAACGTTATCTGTGTTTTGTTTAGAGAACATATTGACAAGTTGATGTGTGTTGATTTTGAGTTGGATTTAAAATTTTTTAAATTTCTCAAGTAAGTAAATATACACGGTTATTTTTTTATCACCCTGGAAAATTTAAGGGACGCTTCACGACATGGTATAAGAATGATTTAAATATAAATAAAAAAAATTACTCACTTATTTTATTGTAATATTTTTAAAAATACAAAAAATGCTGTACTATTGAGAGCAGAATTTTTGGATTTTTTATTTGTAATATACACGGTTATTTTTTTATCTGAAAATTTAAGGTGGGCTTCACGACATGATATTAGAATGTTTTAAATATGAATAAAAAAAATAACTCACTTACTTAATATTAGATTATTTTTTTTAAAAATACAAAAAATGCTGCACTAGTAGAGAGCAGCATTTTTTTAGGTTTTTTAATTTTTTTTATTTCATTTTTTTAATTTTTTATATAATAATGGATGTGTCCTGAAGCGTCCCTAAAATTTTCCAGGGTGATAAAAAAATAACCGTGTATATGTATATTTTTTTCTTTTTTTTTTATATAATATTGGATGTCTCCTGAAGCGTCCCTAACATTTTCCAGGGTGATAAAAAAATAACCGTGTACAAGTTTAAAATCTTTTAAATTTGTGTCACAAACAAGCTTAGACCAGTATTTTCTTATATTTTGGCCTAGTTGCAATGAATTACGGAATAAATACATACTTAACCAAATATAAAGATTCCGATCATCAATAAAATTACACTAGTATTTGCCATAATTACTAACAGATGGTAAACTAGAAGTGTTTAATAATTTAATTTCAGTCAAGAGGTGGTATCATGTCAGCTTTAGATATTAAAGCGTTCCTAACAAAACAATAAAACCGAAAACTTCACAAAATGGGTATCTATACTGAACAAATGTGGAGGAAGGTTGAACGACCCCTGTGGGAGGTTGAAACCACCTGCAAGCGAGTAATATTAGTGAATCTGCGAGTTGCAGAGACTCAACGACGTATGCGTGCGAGCAAAACTCTAGGGAGACGGTGCAGCTCAGCTGCTAGTTCAACTTTTATTTTCATATTTGCGCGTTCTACCAGCTACTACGGTCACAAGCGCCGGTGTTTGTCGGTCATGAAACAAAAGCACGTGCTCTTTCAAGATATATTATATTTTTGTATGATATTCTGTGCCACAGAGTATGAGCGTATCCTATTTCATGTGTAGGGCCTCTTGTAAAGTCATGATACACTTTAGAATGGCAATGTGTATGTAAGACATAACAAGGTAATGTGACTTATTATTCCCATACTTTTCCACACCTATGGCCCTTATACTCTGTAGAACTCAGTGCCTGAAAAGAAAACAGCTATTTGAAATTATCGTTACTTAGCTGACCATCTAACATAATGTCAATATCTAAGTAAGTACTTGCTTACAAAATGTACATTTCTTAAAGCACAAAAGCATTTGTAATTTATCAGTTAGTAATTTATTTGGAGATATATTTTTATATTTGGTTACAGCAATAAAATAGTTTGCGACAGTGTCCTTGCGATGGCGAACTTAGAGTACATGTGTCGTGAACCCGTGATATAGAAAGGGCCAAATATGCAAATTAAAAGTAATACACTTCTCTTGCGAGATGGAAAATTCGAAACAAAACCTCGGTACAGGGGTCTCAAAGGCAATTAGCCTTCTAAGGAGAGACTCATTGCACAGCAACGGGACGTACGTATATGCCTTCAAGTGAAACATAAACAAAAAAATCAGACTAAGAGCATCGCTCATAAAATGCTAAATCTCCAGCTTAAGCACACAACGTTTGCCTCTTCAACTAACCATCTAGATAAATAAAAATACAAAGTGTCACTAATTGAATCAAAATAAACAGGGAGCATTCAGTTTCCCATCCAGCGATAAGTATCGTCACTGTAAATAAGCATGATACAAAGAGAAAGCGTGTTTTATTTTGCAACTTTATTCGAAAGTTATTCGAAATCCTCCACACGAGTCCGCGGGCGCTGGCGTCAAAAACGGGAGATATTTTCACTGCATTCCACTCACTACGGCGCTTACAAAGCGGAGTGTTTGCGCTAAACAAAAACTGGTTGCTTCGGCCGCACATTGTTGTCTGTACAATTAAATCCTGCTATTTACGTCTGAATAATGTATCTAATTTAGTAATTTCTCGCCTTTGTACTTAGTGCTGGAGCTTAAAAGTTACTCCTGGTAATAATGTTGTACTGTGATTAATTAGTTACTATTCACTTACTTTACTAACTTATCACTTACATACTTTTCATGAAGTGATCGTTGAATTATTTTCAAGTTTTCATTTTTGATTGTCTTTGATACAAATTTAGTTATAAATAAGTTTGATATTTTAGTAAAATAGATTTCAAAATTTGTAAGATTTATGAAGCATATGTTTTGACGCAGAAATTAACTATTTCATTCTTTTTTGAAAAGTTATCCGTTATTGGTGGATGGAAACCCGAAATCCACGCAAAAGATAGTATTAAAAAAATGTCTATTAATATACGAGTACAATATAGAAAAATACATAAAATTAATTAGGAAATTGATTTTTAGTCTCTACGACAAACTCCCTCTAATCAGAAAAGGTAAACACTATAAGAAAAATAACATCTTGAAGAAATAGGCCCAAGTCGATTAAGTAACTGAAATAAATAAAATACCGTAACGCACGGGACCACCCATCCATTATTTGAAAAAATAAAGACTGAACAAACCTATTTCCCTTTTTCAATTCGCCAGAATTTCACGTTACTCATACTGAGCGTTCCCTTGTCAAATAGAAACTTTGCCCATGTCTTATCGAATCAATTACTTTAATAGGCAAGAAGCCGTTTTATATCAGGATTTTAGTGCCGCCTAGTCTGTGGGACTACCCTATTATGGGAATCTTATATACAAAAATGTTTTTTATTTCATAAAACAATAAATTATTGTGATATCTTTTTTACTTATTGGTATAAAAGTTTTCACTGCACCTTATGGAATGCAAGGTTAAGATTAAAAATTAAAGCGTGAAAAAGCGTCATAGGCAGAAACACAGCAGAGCTATTTTGGAAACAATCATTTTTAATCCATGCAATCAGTATTATTACTACAGTATTTTAATGATACCTACTGATTTGCGAAAGTTGAAATCTATTAAATACTTGCTTTCCGCTCGCAGATTCGCCCGCGTTATTTTTGTTTTCTCGTGGGAATTTTATATAAGGTAAAAGGCCCAGTACTCGTCAGGTTTTGAACTTTGCTGACTTTGGAGCTGTGTTACAGTAAACCTTGTAGACTTAATCTAAAACTTCGATAGCTTGCTAAAATATTTATTGTAGTTTTCAGAGGTAAAAGTGGTTTTTAGATAAACTAAATAAATAATTTATTGTAATATAAAAAAGTAAAAAGGAGACAATTGTACCAGTAGTCGGCAAGTTTGTCCTAGTAACCGTCATGTTGACCCAAAAGTCGTCGATTTGTCACGCTACCTTGAACTTTATTGCTATACGTTAAAGATTACATTATGATAATTACGAAAAAAATATATAATTATATTCGTTTTATTTTTCATATAGGTACTTACGTTATGATAAAATAATGTAATATTTATTTGTATTTTATACATATTATAGTCATAAAGAAAGCAGATCCAGACTAATAATTTACTATAAATAAATTTCTTTAAAGGGTTTGCGAAAACCAAAGAGTATATTAAATATAAAAGTATTAATAGAAATGTTCTTTTTTAAGTATGACAAACTGATTATCATTATGATGAATCATATAAGGCCTTCCTCCATATTTGTTTTAAAGGCCGGAAAACCGCCACATCCATCGGTTGGAGTATTTGCAGCGGAGCGGGCGCAGGAGGAGGACTCTCAAGCCGCCCCGCTCCGTCGTAGGCGGTTAGGTAGGAAGAGGCGCGCCTTGTAAGGTGCGCATCTACTACCCTAAGCAGCCAGGAAGGATTCAGGTCCAACCAACCCACAACCGGCTGGGAGATATTACATCACCTTCCTGGTTACCCGTCTGGGGGGTCACAACCGAGTAACCCCTTCCTTGGCAAGTCCCAGCTCGTTTATACCACTCGGCCTGTTCCCAAGGGGTGTGTTCGGGAAATGGCTAGTTCGATCCCGAACATGCCTTCACCGGGGTAGAGAGGTACCGCAGGGTGGTTTCGCCGGGTATGGGGTTGTTACCCGAGTCCTACGGCATATCCAAAGGACAGCCTTGTCAGCTACAGTCCCTTGTGAATTGTAAAGAGATTCCCTCGCCCTAAAAAAGTGTGTCGCATTAGGATAGAAGGGCCCATTAAGATATAGATATCAGGGTGATGTTTTTTCCCGGCAAAAATTGCTCAGTGGTTGCCTATGAGAGTAGTGGCCATCCAAAAACAAAATTATTTTGCAAAGAGATGTTATTTTTTACCCATGGGTAAAAAAGCATTCGTTACATATTCAAAAAAAACTAAGTCACTAAGATCCAACATTGATCTTGCTGGATCCTATGATACTTCATTTCTTTTTAATGCTCCACTAGTGGATCGAACAGCACACGTCAGACGACCTCAGAAGCCCCCCCCCCCCAAATGGATCGGACTAGCCAAAGGCCCCAAGTACCCGGCGGTCCCGGAGGCCGTGTCGGCAGTGACGATCGTCGACCCAGGGCGAAGAATCCCCGGGTGGCGAAAACCCCCAATCAAACGACCTTGGCTCTGGCAACGTATAACGCGCGTACACTGAGGACCGAGGAGCAGCTGCTGGAACTACAGGAGGAATTGAGCAGGATTTGTTGGAGTATTGTGGGGCTCTTCGTTGTCCGATGAGAGGGTTGATAACACGATGGTCCTTAAATCTGGCAACCTGCTCTATTTCCGGGAGGGCAAAGACCTGTCCCAAGGTGGTGTCGGGTTCATTGTCCATAACCTCTCTCGTGAACAACGAGGTACAGATCGAAAGTGTGTCGAATAGGATAGCATACCTTATACTCAGAATCACCAACGGTATTCGCTGAAGGTCATACAAGTCTACGCCCCGATCTCAACCCACCCCGACGAGGAAGTGAAAGCTATATATGAGAACATTTCTCGAGCAATAGGTAGATGCTTCCAAGACTCACTACACCGTTGTCATGGGAGACTTCAACGCAAGGCTAGGCAAGCGGGGCGATAATAAGTTGAAAGTGGGGCAATTTCGAGCTGGAATCCGGAAATACCGAGGTCAAATGCTAGCCGATTACATGGACAGAGAGGGACTCTATATCATGAAATCTTTCTTCAAAAAACGGCTGCATCGAAAGTGTACCTGGAAAAGTCCGGATGGCGTGACAAAAAATGAGATTGACTTAAACATGTTGATTAAGACCAGTATATTCAATGACGTCTCAGTAATTAATTCGTTTAACATGGGGAGCGATCACCGAACGGTAAGAGGCGCATTGAATCTTAACATAAAAGCGGAAAGGTATCGCTCCGTGCCGAAGCCATCCAGATCCAAAACCCCGAGCGCTTTCAACTCGAATTGCAAAATCGCTTTGATTGTCTAGAGGACTGCACGGACGTGGACATTTAACATGACAGGATTCTGGAAGCTGTCTTTACGGCGGGTGCAAAGTTTTGCAAACCCAGCCGTACTCAGCAAAGAAGTAAGATCTCGGAGGCGAGAGCTAAGCTGATGGAGGAATGGCGTGGAATGGGTCTACAGTCTTCTGAAGATGCTCGTCGGTGACTCAACAAACAGATCTCTTAGGCCCGTATTATAAAACGATTCTCAGTAATGAATCTAGTTTTAAAACTATGTAGTTTTAAGATGAGCTTTAATTTTTGAATGTTTCTTAAAACGAGATTCATTGATCGTTGTTCATCTGAGTAATCGCTTATTATAGAAGTGCCTTGTACGCTCAAGTAAAGATTTGATCTTTGATTACTTAAGTATGGTTGAAACCACTCTTGAAAAAATAAATTCATATTATGTTACCAAATAAAGTTGAAATTTACGCCAAAATCTGATGCTGGGCGAGTGTCCAGCTGTGGGCTGGTGCTGGATGAGTGTGTCCATCAATGGGGCTGGTGCTGGGAAAGATTTCCAGCAATGGGATGGTGCTGGACAAGATTGACCAGCAGTGGGATGGTGGACAAAATTCCCAGCAGTGGACTTGTGCTGGGCAAAATTGTTCAGCTGTGGGCTGGTGCTTGGCATGATTCCTAGCAGTGGAATGGTGCTGGACAAGATTATCCAGTAGTGGGCTGGTGCTGGGCAAGATTGTTCAGCAGTGGGCTGGTGCTGGGAAATATTGTTTAGTAGTGGGCTGTTGCTGGGCATGATTCCCAACAGTGGGATGGTGCTGGACAAGATTGCCCAGCAGTGGACTTATGCTGGACAAGATTGTTAAGCTGTGGGCTGGTGCTGGGCATGATTCTCAACACTGGGATGGCGCTGGACAAGATTGTCCAGTAGTGGGCTGGTGCTCGGTAAGATTGTTCAGCAGTGGGCTGGTGCTGGGAAAGATTGTCCAGCAGTGGACTATTGCGTTCTGTAATACGGGCCTTAATGTCTGACTCGCGACATACGCTGATTTAATACGAAACGTATTAAAGAGGCCATCGAGCAGAACAAAGGCTCCAAAGTATTCGCAAGAGATCTGTCACCCGGTCAGAGTCTGCTGAAGACAGAGGACGGCAGAGTCATTACACCCTGACCTGAACTTATGGTCGAGATCGAACGCTTCTATGGACAGCTTTGCGCATCATCACAGGCACCTGTTATTCTGGCCACAGATCCTAGAGCCAAATTGACTCGGCACTACACTGAAGACATCCCGAACGTCAGCCTGTACGGGATTAGTGTAGCTCCCAAACAGCCTAAAAACAACAAGGTGCCGCGTGATGATAGAGTTACAGCCTAACTCCTAAAGTGGATGGACTATCAGTCCGGAAAGCGCTGCAACGGCTATTCAACTCCGTCATACTTGAGGTCAAAACGCCTAAGGCATGGCATAGGGGCATGGTGGCACTGTTCTTCATAAAGGGCGACAGGGCCCAGTTGAAGAACCATAGACCCATCACGCTCCTGAGTCATGTTTACAATCTGTTCTCGAGGGTCATTACGAATCATCTCGCAAGTAGGTTCGACGACTTCCAGCCTCCCGATAAAGCCGGATTCCGAAATGGCTATAGTACCATATGTTAAAACTTATGACATTAATAAGGACACTGGCAGTTTTATACTTGTTTACTTTTCTAATATGAATTTTGAATTTGACATGTATTTCATACTTCTACTCTAATTTTGATAGCTCGTGTATATTTATCCAATGAGACTCTTCCTGAAATATAATTTTCAACAAATAATCTGCGTTTTTCACTGCACCATAGACCACATCCATACGCTGCGGCAGGTTATACAGAAGACCGAGGAGAATAATCTGCCACTATGTTTGGCTAAGAACTAGAGTTACAAGTTACTCAAAGGGCAATGGAGAGGGCTATGCTCGGAGTTTCTCTACGTGATCACATCACAAATGATGAAATCCGTAGAAGAACTAGAGTTACCGACATAGCCCAAAGAATTGCAAACCTTAAGTGGCAGTGGGCAGGACACATTGCTGGTAGAACTGACGGCCGTTGGGCCGAAAGGTCCTCGAGTGGCGGCCGCATACCGGGAGACGATCTGGTGAAGGTCGCGGGAAGCCGCTGGATGCGGGAGGCGCAGGACCAATCGGTATGGAGATCATTGGAAGAGGCCTATGTCCAACAGTGGGCGTCTCGTGGCTGAAATGATGATGATGATGAAGCAAACTGCCTATCTCACGAGTCATTGAAAAGTTCAATACCTGCTCGACCAAAGTGCATAGAACAGTTAATAATTAATAATTATTTTTGTAAAAGTAGGTCCCATAAAAACGTAGTCTATAAATGTTACTGAACCATATAAAAATGTAATCATAATAATGAAACTATTATACTGATATAACTATAACTAATATTAATTTTCAAGAAATTATTTGAATTTAAAAAAAACTGTAAATATAGAGATACCTACGTACTTTTTATTCAATAATAAAACAAATTGATTCAAACGAATATCGTACATAATTCAAGGTAATAAGAGCTCTATGATGGGCTCAGGTACAATTGTAACGAACGTCCCCATATCCGTCGTTATCTAAGTATAAGATTTTTATAATGTCAAAGGAAAATTAAACTTAATACCGAGAAATAAGGTAACAATGACGGGTTAAGGTATTTTTGTTAATGCTCGCCCCAGTATCCGTCAGAACTACATAAATTTTGACGAGTATTGGGCAAAACAGGCATAAGCGAGCACCAATGAATGTCACATGCAATAAAAAAATAAATTCTCAAGATTTAGCACTAATTAATAGGTATAGTGTTAGAAAATGTATTATACTATTATTAAAAAACAAACACACTTACCGTATAAATATCTGAAGCGGTATATTATGTAAAAAATAGGAGCCGGTTGTTGCTCAGTTAAGTTGCCAAACTATACCTATTACTGATTTTTTTCTGAGCGCACACTTTTAGCACCTCGAATTTTTGACACAATTACAATTTTAATGCAGTGTTGCAAATATAGTAAAACATTATAGTACTGTGATTGCATTTCAATCACAATTCTATCATTTACGGTTGGTAGAAATATTATAAGCCCCTTTTAAAGTGTAGGTATAGGTACCTGACGAGTATTGGGACACTGACGAGTATACCAGCGTTTACCTTAGCCTACGTTCATCAGCGATAGCGTAGGAATCTCAATGTGAAAGATTTTTTTAAATCGGTCCAGTAATTTCGGAGCCTATTCAATACAAACAAACAAACTATCAAATCTTTCCTCTATAGAATATTAGTATAGATGTAGTATAATCATGATTGTAAAGTTTTATTTAAATGAGCTGTTGTCGAAATTTCAGATAATAACAACAACAACATTAAAATTTCCTTATGGGATAAATTATGAAATTAGTAGCTCGAGTAGAGTAAGTGATGTGCAACTATTTAGTGTTACGGAATTAGAATAACTTCTCTTAAACTTTCTTATTAATTTATTTCAAGCTTATTAACATCTTATTACTTGAACTGTTCGCGCGCTTGACTATCGCGAACTTTTAATGTTGCGTAATTTGGATTGGATATTTTTTTACTATTACAATAAAACATAAAATATTCATCCAAAGCATATAGACATTTAATTTCGAATAAAACATTGTCAAAATATAAACAGAAAAGTCATAAAAAACGTCAAACCGAACGCTTGATCTTGAGACTTCAAATCTTCTTGTCGTCGCAAGGAGGTGCGTCGACATCCTGCCCCCCCTTGAACTACCTGTTCAAGGTAGCAGTGGGCTCAACTGAGACACCGCTCTCCTGATTGTGCCCCTTATTGTTTTTACATCGACGACTCTGCATACGCCGTCTGGTCCTGGGTAGAGTTTTATAATTCGACCCAACGGCCATTTCAGTACTGGACTCTGAGTGTCCTTGATGATCACCAACTGCCCGACAGCGACTCCACTTCCTGCTGATGATGATTTCCATTTGTGGCGCACTTGGAGTTCACTCAGGTATTCCTTAGACCACCTGCCCCAAAAAGCTTGACGTAGCCGCTCGATGTGCTGGTAACGGTTCGGTGCTAGCCGCTGTACCGTGGGGGACGGCAATGACGTTAATGGCCGCCCGATAACAAAGTGACCTGGTGTCAACGCTCGGAGATCTGAAGGATCTTGTGACATAGGGGTAAGTGGTCTTGAATTTAACACGGCTTCTATTTGTGCGAACAAAGTTGTAAGCTCTTCGAACGTCAAATGAGAATTACCCGCGATTCTTTTCAAATGATGTTTCGCAGCCTTCACTCCGGCTTCCCAAATCCCACCGAAATTTGGCGAATACGCAGGGCTAAACTTAAATGCAATACCCTCTGCGCACGCGTAATTTTCAACGTCTCGGTTGCAGGCCCGCAGCAGTCTACCTAATTCGTTCATTGCCCCTACAAAGTTCTTGCCATTATCGTTATATATTATTTGTGGTATTCCACGCCTAGCTACAAACCTTCGGAGACAAAGAATGAATGCATTTGTTGTTAAATCGCCAACGACCTCTAAGTATACGGCCTTTGTCGACAAACACACAAAAATACATAAATAACACTTAGATGTTTTTGAACCACGACCTTTACGACTTGAAATTAAGAATGGTCCCGCATAATCACATCCACAAGTCTCAATTGACAGACCTGGAGTAACACGAGGCTGTGGTAATTCGCCCATTATTGGTTGCATAGTAGTAGCCCTAACTCGTCTACAACGAATACAATTGACGACAGTGGATCGCGCTAATGACCTACCACCTATCGGCCAAAAGGTATCCCTAATTGAAAACAGTAGTTGTTGCGGACCACAATGAAGTAAGCGTAAATGTTCCCTTTCGAATAACAACCTTGTAAACCTATGCCTAGCGTCAATCAATATGGGGTGCCGCTTATCGAAATGACACATCGGAGCTTGATCTATTCGTCCGCCAACTCTTAAGAGTCCTGTGTTATCAATAAAGGGATTAAGTGACAGAATTCGTGATTTGCAATGTAAAGGCCTTTTCGCAGTCAGATACATAATATCACGCGCAAAAGACTCTTGTTGAGCCAATTTTCCTAATACGGTAAGTGAGGATGATAATTCGTCAGCAGACATTTCACCCTTCCTTCTATCCTTCCTAATGAACCTCAAAACATATGCCATTACTCGCTGTAACTTGTATAATTTAGAATAACGTTCAAAATCGATAACAGTTTTAATATTTTCTTCAGACAATATAAAAGTTTTAGTTTCAGGCAGCGGCTGCTCCTCCACTTGCGTCTCGCATGGCCATTCATTTTCGGTTTGTGCCAAAAACTGAGGACCATGCCAGTATAATGTATTGTCCACAAGTTCGGATGGTTTTATGCCTCTTGACGTAAGATCTGCCGGATTTAGGTGCGTTGGCACATGTCGCCATGCTTGTTGGTCAGTAAGTTCCCTTATCTCATTGACCCGATTGCAGACAAAGGTTTTCAAAGTTTTAGGTTGTGTTTTCAACCAACCCAACACTATTTTAGAATCGCACCAAAATATGGCACGAACCTTAGGTCCATTGGCTCTCCTGGACTTCACTACCTTTGAGTAGAGGCGAGAACCTAATAAAGCACCTAATAGTTCCATTCTTGGAATAGTCATCTCTGGTTTGAGTGGTGCCACTCTTGCTCTGGCGCACAGCAAATTCACATTAAACTTGTTAGGATTGTCTTCCCGCGCTGACCTCATGTATATACAGGCGCCATAAGCATGTTGCGACGCATCGACAAAGCAATGTATTTCAATGAAACCTGCTCCACTACAAAGTACATGCCTTGGAATTCTTAAACCTGCTATACACTGTATATTATTTAAATATTGCCGCCATGAATCTTCAATAGCCTTTGGCACTGGGTCATCCCAGTCTAGCTTCATCATCCACAATTTTTGCAGTAACATTTTTGGAGCGACTGTACACGCTGACAGTAGCCCCAAAGGATCAAAAACTCGACAAGATGCAGACAATATACTCCTCTTAGTTGTCTTTGGTGCAGCTTCTACATCTACTGAAAATTGTAGAGTGTCACATGAAGGAGTCCACTTCAAACCAAGTACGGATGACTCCTTAGAAAAATCTTGAGTCTGTGTCACCGTTTGCATATCGCTAAAGATTTCTGGGACATTCGTGCGAAATTTTCTCAGTGGAAGACGAGCCTCAGCCAATTTTTCTACAACACATTGCACCACGCGAGTCAATTCAGATTTTGATTCAGAGCCTGTATTAAGGTCATCTACGTAAAAATCATGACGTATGACGTTTGCTATAGTCTCATCAGTGCACTCATCTGCTATTTGTGCTAAACATCTCGTACTCAAATAGGGGGCTGATGCTGTTCCATACGTCACTGTGTTCAGTTGCAATGTCTTCAGTGGTTGCTCTTCTTCATCTCTCCATAAGATTAGCTGAAGATGACGCTGCGACTTGTCGACCATAATCTGTCGATACATTTTCTCGACATCTCCAGTAACTACAAAAGTGTTTTGTCTAAATCTTAATAAAATTGAAAAGAGGTCATCCTGCACTACGGGGCCCACCAATTGAATGTCATTGAATGACTTACCGGATGTGGTTTTACACGAGGCATCAAATACAACTCGAAGGCGAGTCGTCTCACTCGATTCTCTAATCACCGCATGATGGGGAATGTAGTATCCAAAAGCGGGGGCCTTTACTTCGGTCAAATGCCCGAGACGTTCGTATTCGTGTATAAAGTCGCTATAATCCCCTTTCATACCAGACTTACTTATTTTCTTTTCGATGTTTAGAAATCTTCTCTTCGCTACATAATAGGACTCTCCCAACGACTCTTCGGGGCGCTCTCGTAGTGGGATATTTACGCAAAACCTACCATCAGGTAAGCGCTTAGTTGTTTCTAAGAAATGAGTTTCACAAAGCTCCTCCTCTGCAGATAAAATCTTATTTTTCTCACACTGGATTTCCTCCAAATCCCATAATCGAGAAATGTCAGGAATTTCTTTAGTAAAATTACAAAATGTGTGATTATTATTCCTGTCACCAATCGGCCCTGCTACAAACAAACAAACCCACACTACAAGAGTCGAAGTTAGGTTGGCTAAACCTAACTTCGACTCTTGTAGTGTGGGTTTGTTTCGCCCCAACTTGAGTCGACTGTCAGTTATTATGTCCCAAAACAAGTCGGCTCCCAGTAAAATGTCAATCTGAGAGGGACGAAAGAAATTAGGATCCGCCAGTATGATATTCGCTGGTAAACCTAACTTCGATGTTTTTATCTCAAAACTTGGTAATGTGTTAGTAATTTGTGGAATAACCAAACATGTTGCATTGAAACTAAAATCGTTCACTCGAGACTTGACTAGTATTTCCATTGATTTACTACCAAACGTAGATAACGCATGGACGTTCGAAATGTGGGCTGGTAAAGAACTGCCTCGTGCAGTTCTTTTCCATGCGTTGGAGCGACAACGCGATAAGCAATTTTGAGCATTATGTTTGAGAGTATAAAGTTGATATTTTCTTGTAGCAATTACTAAAACGTCAAATTTAATGTGGCTAGGTATGAAATGATGTAACTGCACACGGTTGTACTTCAAATAGTTGCCGTAATAATAAAGAATAAGGTTGAATTCGATAAATACGGTACTTTCTTTATGGTAATTTTAATTCGGGTGTGCATATTCAACTACCTATTTAACAGCGTACAAATGTATAGTCGATTAGGTGACAGATTTCAAGCGCGTTTTTGTATGAAGTGCTCTATCTACGTTTGGTAGTAAATCAATGAGTATTTCACAAGATTTTGATAGCTTTGTGGTATTATTATTTATGCCTGACACAGTAATCATTTTTGTATTTGTACAATTGTTGTTCATTTTACACTGCAGAGCCTCTGTAATAAACGAAGACTGGCTTCCAGCGTCTAGCAACACCCTTGCAGTAAAAGTCTTGTTAGTGCTTAACTCCACTACATCTACCTCGGCTGTGCACAATAGTACCTGCCCTGACACACTGGCAGAAAGGGCAACAGGGGACTCATGTTCGCGCGCTTGACTATCGCGAACTTTTAATGTTGCGTAATTTGGATTGGATATTTTTTTACTATTACAATAAAACATAAAATATTCATCCAAAGCATATAGACATTTAATTTCGAATAAAACATTGTCAAAATATAAACAGAAAAGTCATAAAAAACGTCAAACCGAACGCTTGATCTTTAGACTTCAAATCTTCTTGTCGTCGCAAGGAGGTGCGTCGACATGAACAATTTGTTTTTATAAATATGATAATTAAATTGTTTTTATAAATATGATAATTATTATGAGTTAATATGAATGTGACAGTAATTGTTATGAAATTTACCTTCACCACACACACACGCCATTCCTATAGTGTTCGTTGTGAAACTCGTTTGCTATTTTATTTAAAGAGCCATAAAAATTGAAAAATAAGCAAAAAACCACCATCACGGAAAAATACAAATCGTAGTTATAGCTATCGAACGTAGTTACACATATTACGGGTCAGATATTGATTGCCTAAAACCACTAAGGAAATTAACTAATCAAGTAGTTGGAGCAGTCAGCAAGCATGACTGCGTAATATTCAAGGAATTGTATTGGAAGCTGCAACATGCTATCTAAATTCAATAGCGATATAGACTAGTAATTGGTTTTACATTACAAGCCTAAAGCTACGTATAGCCTATGGCTACATCTAACTGAAGGGCGATTTAAAAAAAATAAGATTGTTAGCTTTAAGGCTTAGAATATTTTGTTTCTCCATTTTGTGTATTAAGGATATAGTACATTATGATATGAGCGCGCTACGTCGGTTACTGCGCATGCAGGCGATATTGTGCGCTCGCCTGCGGCTCGCGCGACAAGAAAGCAGAGTACGTAATGACCAATGCGCGCGTGTATCATACGACGTTTTTCAACACACTTGTGAGGAAAATAAAAGATCTTGTGGTACTAATATTTTTCTGAAAATGACTGCGCTTTTTTATCAATCTTCCACTGCATGAAAGTATCGTATGCCGCCAAGTATTTATCCTTTGACTTTGGCGGCAACAAACTATAATATTACTCGCGCTTTGCGCCTACATAATTATTTATTTCCGGCGGAGTTAATAATATGGATTCTTCTTCACTTGAACTCGACATATTTGTAAATAATCAATTATCAATTACAACAAAAAGGCAAAAAATTTCAATAGCGGCAAAATGCCGCGCGCCTTTTTTTTCGCGCGCTGCCCGGGCATGTCTAAACTCTTCATACAGCCAACAAAAAAAGGCCAAACAGCCAAAATTCAAAACTAATTAAACCGAATATTTTAGTTTTTAAAAAACAAGTTTGTGTGAATTTTTAATAATTTATTTTAGTTATAGTTATTAACTAGCTGTGCCCGCGAACTACGTTTCGCCATCAAAATGCTTAACAGTGTTCCTCCATTTTATTCCACAATGAATAAATTTTATTCTGCCTCGGCCATTTCGAAATTAGGACAATTTTCGTAGGTTCGTAATGCTCTAGCTAGGTACTCTTCAGGGCGTACTTTCATTTAATACCCCTATTGCTGGGTTTGAAAAGCAACTTTTATCCGTCTTTTTTGAGCGGCGGCCATGTTGAATTTACGTCAATGTTGCAACGTTCATAGTGCTCTACTGAATAAGGCCTTTCATTTGATAGGTACCCATATTGCTGGGTTTGGAAACGAACTTTTGTCCGTTTTTTTTGAGCAGCGGCCATATTGAATTTCGTGCTATTTTTCTAGGTTCATAGTGCTCTACTCTTCAAGGCCTTTCATTTGATACCTATATTGCTAAATTTAGAAATGAACTTTAATCCACCTTTTTTTAGCGGTGGCCATGTCGAATTTACGTCAATATTGCTATGTTCATAGTGCTCTACTCTTGAAGACCTTTCATTTGATACCTATATTGCTAGATTTGAAAACGAACTTTTATCCACCTTTATTGAGCGGCGGCCATGTTGAATTTATGTCAGTGTTGCTAGGTTCATAGTGCTTTACTCATCAAGGCCTTTCATTTGGTACCCACATTGCTGGGTTTAAAAACGAACATTTATCCTTTTTTTGAGCGTCGGCTATGTTGAATTTATGTCAATGTTGGTAGGCTCATAGTGCTCTACTCATCAAGGCCTTTCATTTGGTACCCACATTTCTGGGTTTGAAAACGAACATTTATCCCTATTTTTGAGCGGCGGCCATGTTAAATTTAGGTCGATTTTTCAAGTTCATAATGCTCTACTCTTCAAGGCCTTTCATTTGATACCCATATTGCTAGGTTTGGAAACTAACTTTTATCCACCTTTTTGAGCGGCGGCCATGTTGAATTTATGTCAATGTTGCTAGGACATAGTGCTCTACTCATCAAGGCCTTTCATTTGATACCCATATTGCTGGGTTTGGAAACGAACATTTATCCCTATTTTTGAGCGGCGACCATGTTAAATTTAGGTCGATTTTTCAAGTTCCTAATGCTCTACTCTTCAAGGCCTTTCATTTGATATCCATATTGCTAGGTTTGGAAACTAACTTTTATCCACCTTTTTTTGAATTTATGTCAATGTTGCTAGGTCATAGTGCTCTACTCATCAAGGGCCTTTCATTTGATACCCATATTGCTGGGTTTTTGGAAACGAACTATTATCCATTTTTTTGAGCGGCGGCCATGTTGAATTTATAGCAATTTTCCTAAGTTCATAATGCTCTACTTTTTTAGGATTTTCATTTACCATACCCATATTGCTGGGTTTGGAAACGAACTTTTATCCGTTTTATTTGAGCGGCGGCCATGTTGAATTTAAGGCGATTTTCCTAGGTTCATAATGCTCTACTGTTTAAGGCCTTTCATTTGATACCTATATTGCTAGGTTTGGAAACGAAATTTTATCTACCTTTTTTGAGCCGCAGCTATGTTGAATTTAGGGCGATTTTCCTAGGTTCATAGTTCTCTACTCATCAAGGCCTTTCATTTGATATGCATATTGCTGGGTTTGGAAACGAACTTTATCGGCAGTCATGTCAAACAGTCAACGTGGCTAGGTTCAATGTGTTCTACTCTTTAGGTTCTTTGTTCGATATCCATGTTCCTTGGGTGGATCCAAAAAAATGTGATCCGTCATTTTAGACATTAGGATCAAGAGTCCCGTCCCGTCCCTCTACGCGTAACCCAGAACATTGCAGTCAGATATTTTTTTAAATTATCAATATTAATCTATTACTTATTATAGTGTTAAATGGATGAAAGAGTTTGACTTAGTCCTAATGTAAAAACATATAACACCTTTCAAAATACCTTGAAAAGGGTATCTTTACTTTTCAACATTTCAGATATTTCAAAAATTGTACCGATTTTGTGAAAATTAGTCAAGAAATAAACTAATCTACAAATTTAATTTTGACTCGATATTGTCATAAAAAATGCTTTATACATTAGTTGTATGGCTTGATCCTTTTGCCTTACCACCACGGTACGACATAAGAAAAAGACAATTTGGTTGGTGAAATCCAGATGGGCACAGCCATTAACAGAAAATATTAAATTTTATTTGTACTATGTGAAAGACTTCATTCCTGCCTTTCAATTTCGACTTACAAATCTTACAATTACTTAAGATCAGACTGTATGGCGTAGTTCAATTGCCTTTCCTTCGTGGAAGAAAATACCTTTTCTCTGTACTATGTGACAGACTTGTCAAAATAATTTCACGTGCGCCATGTTGATTTTCTACCTAAAGCATTGTTCGAAAATTTTATATGGTATTTTTTTTACTACAAATAAAAAGTGAATTTAAACAATTATGCCTAAATGTTCTTCCGAAAAATTCTAAGCATTGTGGTGTAAGCCATATCGAATTCTGTCCAGTAGTTTCGGAGATCTTTCCGGACAAACAGACAAACAAACAAACAAACAAACAATTTTTTTTTAAACTATTCTATCGTGTTCTGCTAATGATTTTAAGGCGACCTGTGTATTTATTTTCTTAATATTTCGCAATTACAGATTTTTGTACCCCTACGATTTTATTATACATATATAGAAATAGAGATTTTTTTTTAAATGTCGTTGTTAATTTAATATTTGAGTAACCAGTAGTAGGCTGTTCATTTGTTTCCAATTGGCAGCCGCATAAACTCGTGTTAAAAAAAGTGTATTAAGCGACAAATTTAAGAATGCGTACTGGACATACATTTACTTTGCAATCTTGAACAAATTAGAATTTTTTCGTGTTAAGGTAACCGCACTTGTGCGATTATGGAAAGTGAAAAGCACTCGTGTTTAATATACTGAATAACGGGTCTAAATGCAAGGTAATAAGACCCACTTTACGAGCAAGTGTGTTGAAAATATTATTATCACTGCAGTTGTATGTATTAAATCTTTTAATTTATGTATTTTATTTGCAAAGTAAATATTTAGGTCAATGCTTTATTTTCTCACCCGTCATTACCACTTTACACATTGATTGTCTGATAGAGAAATGCTGCTTTGGCAATAGGGTAACCTATTGCTTGTATTTTATCTTCCATTGTTTAATATTTTATTGAAAGCAACTTAAGCATTATTCAAAAAAATTAAATCGCTTGCTGTTTTCTTAATGCTATTCCCCACAAAAGGTAAGCGTTCCTCAACTGACATCCTAAAAATACATTGCAAATGAAATCGTATGAAAATATGGAAAACTTGACAGAGGAATATAACATTCGTTCCACATTGTTGCGTAGGAAATTACCGAAGAGGGACGAATTTGTAAAGGTATACCCCCATAAGCTTATGTCTCAACTGAAGAATCGTAAAATATTTCACGGGCGACACACACGTAACGCTAGACAATGATATACTGCATAGAATTTCTGTGTCAACTAGATTAGCTCTAATAATATTCATGGAAATGAAATTAAGAGAGACTATAATATTTGCAGACGAGCACACCATCTTCGGAAAAAGTAAGCGTTTGTAGACAAGACAATAAGACAACACCATGAATTCATGTTTTAACGTAAATTTTCAAAAACCTGTTACAATATTTTGCTTGTTATTGATCTCGATATACTCAAAAAATACCTATTTCACCACCTGCATCGAATTCTCAAATCAGAATCATGAGATAATTAATAATGATTATTATAATAATAATATAATCAATGTGGTCCTAGGTTATCGGCAATGTGTTATCCACCATTAAAAAGACACTTCCAGTATATCGTCGATCTAACTCTTTGTTACGAAAAACAACTTGCTCCTTGATACGGACAAGATCTCAATTTTGTTGGTAACTGCAACTGAATGTTACCATATCCGTGAACAAGCGAAGATTGAACTGTAAATGGCTCGCTCGTCGTAAACCGCCTGCGTTGTCACGCATTTTCGTACAGACAAAATTTATGAGTGGACACCTCGTGTCGAGTCGAGAAGTTTTTTTGGTTTCTGAGAACAGCCTTTTCATATTTCAACTTTAGGTCGGTGGCAATATTATGACAAAGTTGTCAACTTGACTATTTATACCGTTGAATAAACTTTTGAACGTAGTAAGTATTGCTATTCTTTTAAATAAAAAAGGTATAATGGAACAAGGCTGGCAGACTAATAATTAAACGTATAGTTTGAATAAAAATAATTAAGCATAATTACAATTACAGGACGTAAATAATGGAAATTCTGGACGTAAAAATTGAACTAAATCCCAAGTTATAAACCTATAAAATCCTAAGTTTCTTCGCTTTTAGGTAAATCCAACATCCGGGGACCTGGATAGGTCTGGTATAATTGGTTCTTTTTGGTTCCTATTGAAACGCCTTAGAGGCGTTTCAATAGGAACCAAAAAGTGGGTCCCCAGAAGTGGGGATATTCGACAATTAATGATTTAAAGCAGTAGAGGACAAATGTATCTTAATATTGTACAAGCTATAATAATAATGTACACTTTCAAACAGACATACCTGGTATATATGAAACTGCCGTCACAAGCCGGATACACCTAGTTTTTGAGGGGTAGAACTCCTAATCTAGGCAGCTAGTCTACTGGCTGCAGGTTAAGTGTAACCGTCAACTTTTAGCCGTAACATGAACAACATTCTATATCTGCAGAATAAATGTTAAGCAAACATATCAGAAATTCACCAAATAGAGCATGTGTGAAAATAGTGTCGAAACTGCGTTGTGTCGACTCGCATACAACGATGTTTCTCGAAGCGTGAATTCCCGACGTATTATAAATAGGTTCTTCAAAATATGTTTGCTTAGGGTAAGCGACGCGGGTGTTGCGCTGGTTTGTTCGGCTCACCGTCTCGTGTCACGACCAGTTCATCTGGTTCGGTTGAATATTTCATTCTTTAAATTGTTTTCCCACATTTGACATTTCATTCAGCCAATAATAGTTCAACCATTTATAATTATAGTCAACATTTAAGCATGCTTTGAGAAACTGCATAATTATATTATAGTCTGCCATGTGTGAAAGCTCAGCCGTTTGGTGAAAATCACGTAGACTCTCCAATAGAATTATATATTATCCAAAAAAATTTTTATTTGTTGTTTTCATCATAAATATTACTGTTACAATAATAACTTATCCTTGATAGGTTTTCTTGCAGATAACGTGTCAGAGATTTAATACAAGAATTGTCAAGAAGCGGCGTTTAATATTTGCAAGGTCATACTCAAACATTTTTATTCAGTATATACTTTTACAGGCAGTTATTACCGTCGAACAAAACAAAAATCTAATTAACTAAGAATCTAATTAAAAATCGAATTAACCAAGAAATGTAAATACATAGGGATACTCCAACCTTACTTAAGTTGTTCACACAAATACAAGTAAAATCAAAAAAGTTGAATCTACACCTATTCGGCAAAGTTATATAGTCTCTTATTGAGAGGTTATAAATTGCTCTTCAGCAGCACGAAAACGGTCTGAATGTCTCCAGCATTTCCCCACATAAAATACCATTAAATATCACACTACGAAAATAAAAAGTATACTAGTCTCGCTGTATCAACATTTGGCAGCTAACGTATTTTCCATACAGCGTAAGCTGCAGAACTAAGTCTTTTCGCCAATTTATCGATATGTGACTTGTGAGCGTTGTAGCGTTGAATCTAGCGTGATCCCCAGAAATACTGTAGTGTCCCCACAACATTGATTTACTACCAAACATAGATAGAGCGCTTCATACGAAAACGCGCTTGAAATCTGTCACCTAATCGACTATACATTTGTACTCGCTGATATATACTTGAATATTTAGAGCAAAAAAAAACTACCTAGTAATAATGCTTACAAATATTTTAAATAGTATAGGTACGAGACACTGAACCATAGTAAATAAGTAAGATCATTAGTCCGAGGGTGAGGGCCTGGCGATCCGTCATACAGGGATTACCCTGTATGGACACCAGTCTCTCACAAGGGTATTGTAATTTAATCATCTTTTATAATGTACCTTATTATTTTGTACTTACCTTTGTGATGAGAAAATAATAAAAAGTTATTATTATTATTAATATGCACGCCCGAATGAAAATTACCATAAAGAAAGTACCGTATTTATCGAATTCAACCTTATTCTGCATTATTACGGCGACTATTTTAAGTACAACCGTGGGAAGTTACATCATTTTATACCTAGCCACAGCTCAAATAACGTTTTGGTAATTGCTGCAAGAAAATATCAACTTTATACTTTCAAACATAATGCTTAAAATTGCTTATCACTTTGTCGCTCCAACGCATGAATGAGATACCACATCGTGCGAGCGAGACGATTGTGATGTACTGACACTGACGCGAAGCGACATGTTTATGATTAAAATAATTGTTTTTGATTGGTTTTTACGTATAAATCGAATATTTGAATACATGATAAGATGAGTAATGAGTTTACTCACGCAATATATGAAATCCCGTCTTTTTTCTGCCGTTTCTGGCTATTGTTACCACAACTTTTGATTGCGCACTTCGGCATGTTTACGTGCCGACAGCTAATCACTCACTATGGAAAGGAACTGCACGAGTCGCGATAGAGCAGTTCTTCACCGGCCCACTTTTCGATCGTTCATGCGTTATCTACGTTTGGTAGTAAATTAATGGTCCACAACGTAAACATTTTCATCCTATGATTACAGTGGTGTGAATCTCTTTGACATTGGGTAAAACAAATTTTATACATTTTGTTTTTCCTTCATTAAGTAACAGATTGCATCAATCCATTGAACTATTCCCGAGATATAATTATTTACATTGACTCGAGCATTGCCTTTTGATTTTAAACTGGAGTGAAGTACCTCTTAAGAAATGAGGACTAAATCAAATAAATAAAGGAAAAATCTTTTAAATTTAGTACACTATTTAATGAAAATGTTATAACAAAATAACAAGACCATGACCAAAAAGCCCAAGGTAAAAGAGAATACAAAATAATAAGATATAAAATACAAATAGGTTCTCCACATGCTCCCCTTTTTAAAGAAGGACAACCTCAAACTTTTTTAAAGGTCTTATCAGTACCCCACCTGCAGTCCTAATATCTACCACCCTGACTATACCGTCTCGACCTGGGTACGTGGCTTCGATCACTCCCCGAGGTCAGGTTCCTCTTGGGAGATCACCGTCCCCAATAAGAACCGGGTCACCTGACCTGATCGACGCAACGGTCCCTGGGACGCAGCGAAGAGTTAAGGTTGGTAAGTATTCAGAGACCCACCTATGCCAAAAATGATCAGCAAGCCTCAAGGCTTTCTGCCAACTGCTTCTTCCACAAAGATCCGAGTTCGCAACTTTAATGGGAAACGGCCGCCCTGTCGGCTCTCCGAGCAAGAAATGATTAGGCGTCAGTACCTCTGGACAATCAGGATCAGGTGGGACTTACGTTCACTACAGCCCCAGCTTCCAACAAGAGCGTATGAAGAATCTCATCTGATGGCGCTCAATCTTAACATTGCACTAAGCACCGTTTTCGCAGTCCTGAACATTAGAGAATGCAAAATAAAAAGGTATGAAATACAAATAGGTTCGCCACAGTACCATTTGTAACTAATTGTAACCTGTCTGCCCTTAGATCCAATTCTACTAATACATCGTAGCTGAAACGAAACTGAACCGTTGCGATCGAACAATCGCAGCATATAAGATTAACTTTCAAATGTTCCATGACGTGATAATGGGATGTTCTAATTTGCTAAAAACGCCATTTCAGTTTACATTCAGGGGTGTTTTATTAATAGAATTGACCCTTTATATAGAATCAGGTAGTGAACCTATATATTTATTTAGAGATGAGGTGGATCTCAATCAAAAACCAAACAAAAAGGTGATTGAGGGTCTATGTTCGACTGATAATTTTCCATTGCACATATCTATACAAGTAACACGAACCTAACCAAAACACCTTAACAACTTGAAATAAGACTACTAAAGATCTAAAGAATTCTTAGAGAATTGTTCTTTTACTCCTAACTGTTATGGAGTTATGCTTTCCATCATCAGCTCACCTAAGGAACGTAAACAATACAACAAAGAATTAATACGTGCTCATCATATTAACTAGCCCCTAACTCCTATATAAGTCATGGATCCTTCCATCATCACTTTAGTATGATGTAAGAATCCTTGAGATGATGACTACCAGAAGCAAATACCTAAATAGCTTTAGTAAAAACATACAACACGTTGGACGTGCCTATGAACTTTAAGGATTTTCTTCGATTTTCCTGGGATTACCTTCTTACCTTCTATACCTCTTTTGCATATAAAAATAATTTTCAAAATCAATTTACAATTGGCGGGGTAAAAATTGAATATTTGTATAAAAAGAGATAGATTCAGTTGAACATCGAAACTCTTTCTTTTTTGCAGTCAGTTAATTAACCAATGTGATATATGTGAAGAGTACAGTATGTTTGGTGTATGATAAAAAAGCTTTATGTTTGTGATAATGGATAATGACTTTTTTAACACAAATTATTTTTCATTCATACCTGTGATTCTTAAAAATCTTTTTATTATTCCCTAATTGTGGTAAGCAGAAGAGTATAGGTGTGTATGTGCATAAAATGTAATTTTTACGATTTTGCGCTTTTACTATTTTGCTCTCGTATGATATTTTACCATTGTGAGCTTTTGACGTTTATGCTCTTTTACCATTTTGCTCCTTTACCATTTTGAGATCGCTTACCGTTTTCCTTTTTTACCATTCCACGCCTAAAGGATAGAAATCTAATAACGAGAATATGACTTTATAAGCACAAGATAATAACAAAGGTTTACAAGCGTCGATATTTATCGTTGTTCGGTAGTAATTGCTATAGGCAAAACAAGCTTTCAATATATCTGAAATCCTGTTGACGAACAAAGTCGTCTATTAAATTCTCACATTGAATGCAAATTGTTTTATCGTATCCCGATGTTCAAATAAAGTTGGATCTTTTTTATAGCAATTGATGAACAAGTGCCGGCAAAATGCTATTTATTCTTTTTGTGTTTGCTCGATTGTACGACTATTTATTAATTAAAAGGATTGCGGGCTCAATATAGGGGTATTTTTACAAAAGAGTTGTGCACCATAAAAAAAGGCATGTTATTTATTTAGATAGGTTTGTTCATAAGCACTAGTGTTTTCATTGGTAACCTATCTTAATTTCGAAATTTTCTTGTTCGAATTTCATTTGTTCGAAAACGGTTCACCGACGTCTTTTTTGCCATATGTATTGTTTGCCATATTTTTAAATCATCGAAATATCATTTGACATAGGTGTTATTATACCGAACAACGTTTCACCGATTTTCAAAATATTTCTTTTACTATTGGTCGAAGTTTCTTTTGAACTTTTTTCATTTGCCATATACTTTCACTTCACCAAAACAACATTTTACCGAATATTATTTGGCTACAAATGTTACATTATGTTGTGTATCTACTTGTGCTATTACATCAAAGGTAACGAATGAGCCAGGCCATGCAAAAAGTGCAAGGGGTGCAGCGTGTAGCCCCCCGAAAGGAAAAGATGTTATAGGATAAAACGGGATAATAGCTAGGTTAGGTTAGGTTAGACATTGTGACCACGCACAGTGGAGCGAGCGATGCGAGCGAAGCGAATAAAACTGCATGTTGCATGCTGCATGCTTGCTTGCAATCTTGCTTGCTTCTTTGTTAGCATGTTCGGAAACACTTCGAACAAATGTTATTTCGGTTAAGCATAACTTCGGTAAAAAAATTTCGACCAAATGAAACTATGGAATCTCACAAAAAGTACAAACGAAAATCGGAATTATAGTAATATGGCAATCGTGTTTTAGTCAAATAAAAATATGAAAGATAAAAAAATTGACTTACGTTTTCGACAAAACTAATATTCGAACTAAAAAAATTCGTCTTTAAGATAGGTAACCGTTTTGATTGTTTTCTTATCATTCTTTAATCAACAATCATCTAGAGTCTAGGTCCTAAACTATGGCATTGTCTCGCTCAGCGTAAAGATATATGACTTATAGGGTCACAACTATATCTAGATTTCTTGGATACTATCGAGGATGCTATAGCTTAGTCATATAATTTTCCGATCATTATTTATTCCACTAAGTAATGCAAAAAAGTACCCCGTCCACTCGATACAGTTCATGTTAATCAATAAACATAATTAACAGCATTATTTTGTTCCCAGGACAATAACTAGGTCACACCAGAAGTATGCTAGGCAACAGTGTGAAATAAACAGTACGAATATACATAGCGGAATCTTTTCCTATAATCGCTGTGACAGAACATTAGTCACGGCGGCGATCACTCTCAACAGAGACTGCGCAGGATACATTATAATGCAAGCGTCTGCGCAAACACAAGTGCACTCTTTGTTATACAGGTTGGCCAGTCCATAGGCGTTCATAAAAAAATTTCGATACATAAAAAGAAGATTCTTGACAGCCCAGCTATGGTAATTGTGAATGTTGAACACTCCAGATCGCTCGAATCGAGACTCATCTGTCCATAAAATGTAATTTAAAAAATGGGTTAGTCCAACTTGTATACTATTAGTTATACGATATAACAAAATGGACAAAAAAATCCAAACTTTTATACTGCTCAATATAACTATTTGGAAACTGCGTTTTTTCTTAACATGGTTTGGCAAAAATCAACCCTTCATTGGTTATCTGTAGGCTGTAATGCCTGGACCCTCTGAATGTGGTACACATGATAACCTTCTTCTTTCAAAATCTTTTGAATAGAAACTGGGAATATTTAGTCAACGAGCCATTCTCCTCGAACTTGTTGTACAATCCCTTTGCACTTCCTCCACAACTCTTTGCCTGCGATCAGGATTAGCTCTGAGGATCCCTTCTCCAACACCATGTTGACCAGGAATCCGGCCTGCCATAAACGCGTTGTGGCTGTTAATGAAAACACGATGATCAGGATAACGATCGATTTGTCGTCCTCCTCCACGTTGAAGCTGTTCTCTGTAGAGTCTTGCTGCTTCACGGCCGTTGCCCTGGGCCACACCGTAATAGTAATATGCATTTCTGCATATTCGCTCAATGAGTAGCTCATCACTACCACAAGTAACCAGTCCAAGTCGATATGCAAAACGGAGTCCGATAACGAGCGCACAGTCCAAATCGATAGGCAACACAGAAAACAGAGTCCGATGAGGTAGCAGGGCTCGTGAGTGAAGCGATATGACGTAACGAGCAGCAGTAAACACGCGTTGTTTGCGTTTGCAGTCCTCTGCCTCCGCTGGTGCCGCTAGCTGTCTCACTCCCACAAACCGGTTTCATTGTTCACGCTCGCCGAAACCACGACTCAGGTAAAGGATTTCTTTACCTGTGTCGATGTTACATTCAACTCAATTCATGTTACAGTTCAACATCACTTAAAGAAAAAATAAAAACAAAAAAGACATTAAAATTTGTGTTTAAAAATTTTTCTCAATTAATTAGCTTTGTTGTCCTTAAGGCCAGTAACAGGAGAAAAACCCCTATTATGGTCTAGTTTTATGAATTATATTTGTTGTTACAGGTTCTTAGCAGTTTTTTTAAAATGCTTAAAAACCTCTGGCACCCCTCACTTATTTTTTTAAGCCCTAATCATTTTTGACTACTGTACGGTAACTCCAACGGTAATTTTGAACTTCAGATAAAATTTTGCGTAAGTTTTGCAATACCTAGCCAAACCGCTTTATTTTAGGTGTTAGCTAACATCATGATAATTAATTACACAAAAATAACATCGGAAAATGTTAGGAAAAAAAAGACAAAAAGAAAAACCAATGTCAGGTGAAAACAACAGAAAAAAACTAAAAATAATTCTAGCTCCTACACTACAAAAAATCACTGAACATACTGATTCGGATACACCATAGCATAAGGCTTCTAAATTTTTCTTTTTGTACGCCTATGAACGGGCCACTCTGTATAATCCAATGGGATGGGATGGGTTAAGCGACGCAACCAGAAATAGATCAGGAGCAGGAACTACTGTTTAACGTGATTTCCGATTCAGATGTTTCACAATTCTGGTCACCCATCGTCGGTAGCCTAGAGCACTTTTCATACACAAAGTTTAGCGTCAATATAATAATAAGTTTACTTGTGTATCCCAAATAACTCCCACAGCCTGTATACGAAAAATCTAATTAAAATACTTAACTCGTTTAATTGCGGCACATAACTTTTTATTTTACATTTTTTCTACACACGATGTATAACATTCTAGACCTGCACATCATAGACCCTGTATTGGTATAAAAAGACTGTTTGGTGTGAATTATGGTTGTTTTTGTTGGCGGTCGTTGTTCATATGATGATGACATCATCAGATACTGCAACTTTGCCGTTATTATTGCCGTATTAAAATATTTTACAAAAAATAAAAACCGACCTCAAAAACACTGAAAAGTTAATATAAGAATATGTACAGACAACATCACACTTCTATATTGAAGTCGGTGCCAAACGATGATCTCCTATAGAAAGTCTTAAAGTTTGTCACCGACTTCAATATAGAGGTGTGATGTTGTCTGTGCCTATTCCTATATTATTTTAAACTTTTCTATGTTGTTGAAGTCGGTTTTTATTTTTTGTAAAATATTATTTATTTTAAACTTTTTAGTGAATGAAATCTTTTTAGTGAAAGAAACCATAATTTAATACCAACTCGACGAGAGCTGGTATTAAATTAAGGTTTCCCTCGATTTTCATGGAATCCCATCATTATATCCTAACTTTGGTGACCTTGTGACCACTCCAGGAGTATACTCTATCGAATACAAAAAGAATTTTGAAAATCGCTCCACAATTGGCGGCGTAATCGCGTAACATACACACAAAACACATTCCCCTATCTGCCTCAGCCAATATTGAGATCCTTGGTGTCGACATATCGAGCGAAGTCCAGTTCCGTGGCCACTTGGAGGGTAAGGCTAAATTAGCCTCTAAGAAGCTTGGTGTGCTCAATAGATCGAGAAGGTATTACAGTCCAGCGCACCGCCTACAGCTTTACAAGGCGCAGGTTCGGCCTCATATGGAATACTGTTCTATCTTTGGCACCCCAATACCAGCTTCTCCCACTGGACCGCATTCAGCGGAGAGCGACTCGAATCGTCGACTGTCAGGAAATGTCTAATCGGCTTGATACCTTGGCGCTGCGTAGAGATGTCGCCTCACTATGCATCTTCTATCGCTATATTACGGGGAATGCTCCGAGGAATTGTTCGGTCTCATACCTGCCGCCTCTTTCCGCCATCATTCCACGCGACAAAAAATCCATGCCCATCACTTAGATGGTTGGCAGTCCACAACTGTGCGTTTTTCTCGCAGTTTCCTGCCTCGTACAGTCAAACTTTGGAATGAATTGTCGCCTTCGGTATTTCCGGACCAATACGACCTTCAAACTTTCAAGAAAAGAGCGTATTCCTACCTTAAAGGCCGGCAACGCACTTGTAACTCCTCTGGGGTTGCGGGTGTTCATGGGCGACGGTACTCACTTACCATCAGATGATACGTTTGCTCGTTTGCCCCCTATCCCATAAAAAAAAAAACAAAAAAAACATACGCATGGAATTAAGAACCTACTCCTATTTTGAAGTCGGTTAAAAATATAGTTGGGATGGTCAGTTACTATTTATCTTGTCAAATTCATATTTTTACCTAATTTTGCCCGTTCTTTCATATATTGCGAATTGCGATATGTCGTATTGTCGTCTGTACCTTGTATAAGAGTGCGGTGTCTAGACTTCGTCCATCGCATACGCGCACTGTCGTACACAGTCCTCACTAACGGCTGTAGCACAAATGAATAGTGAACAAATGAAAAATATCACTTCATTTGTATGAGAAAACCTCGTTCCACTGCCTTTTTCAATTATATTTCATTTAATTTGCCTTTCACTGTGAAACTAAAGTAATCAAATCACACCCAATAGAACTTCTGTCATGGACCGTGTCGAGCGGTGTCCCTTTGTACATTAAAGATATTTTGTATTTACCTTCAATTATAAAAAGATTGGTTTGTGTATATTACTAATTTAATAAAATTTCATTTAAAATTTATAAAAGTGAATATTTTTATGACATTTTTACCTCCTATTTAATACAAAATGCTCACGGACTAATTATGATATCATAAGGCTTTCTTTATTCTTCGACATCTGCGCAGTTTATTTTAACCGCTAGCGTAGACAATTAATTTGAAATGCGAACGTTTGAACATGGACTGGAAATATGAATTCAACCTTTGTGGTCAAATACTTTCTCATTTAAACAAGCAGAATCTACATGTTAAAAATGACAACATGATAAAATTAACGTCGCAATGTTCGAATATCAATATGTAATTTTCGTCACGTCACGCATTCGATGTTGAATTGTTTTATAACAGTAGTAGGTATTTTCCTCGCTGAGGTAAGATGTAAAGTTGTGTCTTGCGCTCGGCTGCAAAGTCATTTGCCTCTCGTGCCTTTAAATCCCTCGTTACGCTCAGGATTCTACTTTTGAATCCTTCGCTTTCTCGGGATTCAAATTCAGCAATCGCGACAAAAACCAACTTTGCAGTCACGCATAACAAATAACCATTTCTAGTATCCGTAAATAATACTTAGATATCAATTTGTATTACGTACATTTTCCCTCACTCACCGCTCAGTTCTCTCAAAAAGCAAAGAAAACGGAGGGTGGAACTCCACCCTAACGTGTCATGGATGAATCCCGAGACGGAGAAAGCAAGCGCGAGCCGGCACAAATCCCTTCCGATTTCGCAGTCGCCGTGCACATTACGAGAAACGGGACAAGCTGCATTTTTCACGGGATACTGCGAAAAGCCACTAAACTTACGACCTTTGTCTCGGCGCGATTATGTAGACGATGTGCTTACTTCAGTAAAATCTCGTGGTTTTCAATAGAGTACGAAGTTTGTATGAATGCTCAAATAAGTAATGATTAGATTATTATATTTCAAAAATTGATTTAAGTAAAAAAATATCACACTTCCTCAGGGGCTTGAGGAGCCTCCTACTAAATATTTAATTTACAAGTGCATCTTAAGAATGCGATCGATGTTAAGATGCTGTGTTTGACAGATGTTCCATACATTAAACGTCAAAACTGCATCTTAAGATCGATCTCAACTTTGAGATGCATTTATTAATACAAACCTTAGACATAATGACCGATCGAGTGATTGTTTATTCATATCACTAGCTGTTCGGCGAACTTCGTATCACCTTGACAGATGACAGAAAGTATACCGTCATTTTACATATACAATTATTATCATTTTTTCATTATATTATTTTTAAAGGTTTTCTTTAGGATTTAACCTATTATTTTTCTTTTTAAACCACCACTGCAGTAAAACGAACAAAATTCAAATGGGTCAAGCCGTTTTTGAGTTTTAGCGAGACTAACAAATGGCAATTCATTTTTATATAATACTCGTAAGAAGATATTCATATTATTATAGCAAACTAGCTGTGCCCGCGAACTACGTTTCGCTAGTAAAAATACTTAAGAAATAGGGGTTGAAGTGTTAAAAATCTCGGGTTATAAGTATAGTTTGATACAAAAAAAATCACCAAATATAGGTAATACGATTCATAAAATCGGACAAGCCGTTTCGGAGTTCGATAGCAAAAACTGTGACACAAGATTTTAATTTATTAGAATAGTTGTATTGATGCATTGCATATATATATAACTAACTAGCTTTCCGCTCGCGACTTCGTCCGCGTAGTTTGTATCCTTTTATAAAAATAGTAAGTAAGGCTTTCTGAGGATTAGCGTTATTCAATCAACACGTTGTATACAGGTATCGCATTCCTATGATAGTCATCATGGAAATCAAACCTAAAGGATATATTATGTAATATCTGGACACAATTAAACAAAGCACACTTTATTGTACAAATATAGAGCCCGCATAGCAATTTTTCTTTATAAATCATTGCATTGGTATAATTAGACCGTCCTTACGCTCGCGAGTTACAAACGTCAATAGTACTCGTATAGGGTCAACAACTGAAAAACAATAAGAAATAGTAGAAACTCATTAGTCACGCAAACAAACCGCACAAAGTTCCCGTTGTTGATTGGATATTCGATACTGCTATTTAAACTTCGAAGCCTTCTCTGAATATTATAAAAACAAAGTTTTCCTGACACAGCTCTGCCTCAATGTTATTGTAAAGTTTGCGTGCTGAAAGCTAGATTTATTGTTAGACTAATCGTGTGCCTAGATTTTGTAGTTCTATTTGTATCCCATAATTCAAATAGTTTTATTACACATAATGGTATAGGTAATGAGACGAAAGTAAATAAATGTAATATGACTCAATATAATTAAACGTTTCTAAAAGAACTTAATGTTGCCGTTGCCTTAACGAATCAATATACATCGTATGGTTTAATATGGTAGAATAATATAAATTACATGAAAAATCATTCGCCCAATAACACTGAGGCTATCTAGGGCGTTCCTTTCGTGACATTTTACATTAAGGCGTCCAGATAAATACATAAAGTCGTTCAAAATATTATGAAAAAAGAGCAAACTCCGAAACCTTTATCAGAATGTAAATTTACAAAGGAAAACATTAAACTTGGTAAACTGGGTGTAAGTTATTATTATATAAATATGGCCCTTATTTATAGCTGAAATTCGAGACTTATTTCAGATTCATTTCAAGATAAGAACTCCAATGCACTCCATAAACAAACGTTTAAAGTGTATTATTTATATCTGTTTTTGGAACTTAGGTAGGTAGAAAATTGAGACATTCATAATGCAAAACAATGTGAATTACGACCAAACCGCCAAATAAGTATTATTGGCTTAAAAATTCATTGCACGTTAACTTTCACAGCCTAAATTGTATTTTCTATTTTAAAACACTAAAAAGCATTCGAGATCTTTCTTATGCAATTTTTTGATTATTAGAGTTCCGAAATACAAAATCCACAACCATTAGAATAAAAGAATAGATATCTATTTACTTAAATAAGATCGGACCGATATGTTGTTTAGCCATTATCTTTCACAATGAACATTTATAAAGAATCACCATAATATTATAATTGGTGAATACTTGAGTTCGCAATTGAGCAACCCCAAAGTCTAGTAAGGCTAACGAGGTTTTAATGCGGAGAAAGGCCAAGCTTATCACTATCTCGGCCAGTGTAACTCACCGATGAAAGAGTGGCCGCTGAAAACGTCCCACCCATTCGCTATGCAACCGGAAAATGCGATAACCCGCACATTTACCTACATCGAACACTCATTACCTCGGTGATACTATATTTCCAGATTAAATTAGAAAAAACCGACCTCGGACTCGCGCACCGAGAGTTTCGTACAAACTTATCTAAGTACTAGCTTTCCGCTCGCAGCTTTGCTCGCGTTATCTTCGGTTTCCCGTTCCCGTGGGAGTTCCATATTTTCCCGTAGGAAAATATTCTATAGCCTATATTACTTAGTGATATTGTAGCATTCTATTAGTGAAAGAATTTTTCAAATCGGTCTAGTAGTTTCGGAGCCTATTCAATACAAATATACAAAAATACTAATCTTTCCTCTTTATAATACTAGTATAGACTAGTATAGATATAAGTTCACTCACACATTTAGATCGGTTAGTATGGGCAGGTCTGTAACTATAAGATATACAGAGATCTGTTCTTAGGAACCATGTCATCGATAGTGGCAAGAAAAACTGTAGGTATACGTATAGATTACAAAAACCTTGTACACAGTTCCGGAATCGAACCCGCTCTGCGAATATGGAACTCTCGATAAACAAAATTTGACAGCTAAGATCGACATAGTCGACAAAAATCGAAAATTTGACAGATATTTCTAAGGAGTGAAAAGGAAAGATGCTTTCGATCGATATATGTCGATCGACAAGTCCATGCTCCCAAGGCGGTCGTATTAAAAAATAAAACTTACAACGTAAAAACTGCTTTATTTCAATTTTAATGACCCAGAGTCCTGCAGAAAGTGCCAATTTCTGGTACATTGTTATCTCGTATTGACCCAGAGGCCTTTAAAAAGAACCAAAAATATAAAGTCTAGACTTTGCAGATAAGTCCTAAGGTATGTAAATTATTAAATGACACTTAAAAATATAGTTTTCTAAAAACAGCTAGAAAAAAAGATATTTCATATTTTTGTTTGGGTCTGAACATCTCTAAAAATTAATCCTTTTGAAAGGACTATTGGGTTGTGATACAAAAGAATCATTTATTGCCCTGGGCCCTACGAGGATTTGTTAAATAGACGATGACATAAAGAACATTATTTAAGAAAAAAAAACCAAATTCATATTCTTTATGTACGAGTAGGTATTTTATTTAAAATCAATAGGTAAATATTACGTGTATACTCGAAAATATCATCATGAAATTTTAGTAGAAAATCCTGTTTGTTGCAAAGCTAAAAACACAACAGCCCGACGTTACAGCCCGGATTTACTTATCCCAAAACAATATGAAACGAAACACAGTGGGGAGCTAGCATTACAATGAGCCCATCGCATACGTCCTCGTAGCTACGTTCTAAATGATAACTCACTGGTAAATGTATCTAAAAGCAATATCGAATATGGATCATTTCACTGCGTATAAATAAAGCGAAAGTGAGGTTTTATAGGCCAATACGAAATTGTTACGGCAATAACTTAGCATCCTCAATCTCTCTGATATTGGAGTGGATGAGTTACGTCTAAAACATTGCCCATCACGCTTAGTTCGGGCAATCCTCGCGTTTGCGGTGAATACTAATGGCTTTTATTCGAAAGGATCACATTATTTTATCATAAAACCATATAGTTAACGTGATCTTATTATATGACCGTGTTCCTTTTTGTAATTTTTGAATTTGTTTTAGATTTTTTCGATCAATTTCAAGTTATACTTTCACGTGATTGTTCTCACAGGAAATCTGTTAGGCAAAGGCCACACCGGAGGTGGCAGGCTTAGAGGTCAGCTAGGAGGCTAAGGCGCATAATACATTGCACCGGACACCGCTCCGGTGTGCGGATAGTGCGGTGATGCGGGGCGTCGTGCACCGCAGCTCCGGACGGTGATACGGAGCAAACCGTACGGTGGCTCGGTTCCGTGCCGCCGCAGCCGCATGCGGTTTTCGTCCCTCCGTACACCGCAGCGGGATGCGGCGGCAATGTGTTAAGCGCCTAAATGGTCAAAATGCTTCGATAGATTGTGGCCACACTGGCAGTGGCAGTGTCTGGTGATCTAAAGTGTATTTATACCGGGTGTAACAGGATACCGCAATAATATTTAAGGTTGTTGATTAACAAAAAAAATGTTTTATGACTATTCTTTGTATTTTTATTATATGCCTACTTTCGATTTAATACGCTTAACTGTTAAACTTATATATTTACTGATACATAATCTTAAGTAAGTAAGTAAAGACTCCCGCCAATAATACTCCTATTGAGGAATAGACAGATAAAAATTATCAAAGTTCACGATGCGTTTTGAAGCAAAATCTAGATATTATAAAAAGCTAAAATTCCACAAATTTCGAAATGTAATTAAACTATTATTTTGGCATACTCATCTAGAAATAATTTGTTAATACAAGTTTAAGTGCAAGTACATACAAAAAACATAAAAGGCATGCAAACTAATATTGAATAACAGGACAAAACAATAGTAACATAAAGCCTTGTAGATCTCTCAAATCCTCGAGGTGAATCCCAAAAAAGTCTGTTACGGAAAATTTGTTTAACATGACTTGAAAAGGGGCTGTATAGTAAAGTAAAAGATTTGAAGGAATATTTATTCAAGAGAAAATACAACAGAATCTTCTTTAACGACTTTTTTAATTGTTAGAGTTAAGATTATTCTTAAATTTGTTGTGTCTTAAAAGTTTTTAAGTAGTTAGTAGAAAACACAGTTCAATTAACTGTGTCAAAAATAATCATGACATGACAGCTAAAAAATACAAAAAATATAATATATATAATGCCACTTTTATTTTGACCTATGCAAAAGAGCCACGCAAGGAAAACATAAAATATTACTTTTTCCATTTGCGTCCTTAATTTTTTCCTTTTACACCATTTGGTTGCGTAACGCGTATTCACATCTAGATATATTGCAAAGTAAAAGAATAGAGTTTATTTTGCATGAATAATCTGAACCGAACGTTGGCTGCGTGAAGCCTGGGAAGCTTGGACCCTTATCAAAGGCAATATTATCTTGTATCAAAACTAAGGATATACGCGTACCCAAAATTTCTTCCACTAACTAATTTTCCAGTTTATGACAGTTCTGGAAATATCCATTTATATTTGGTCATCATCCGACTATGTCTCTGCCGTTGAGCGAGTGATAGAATCTGCAACTGCATAGAACTAATTCAATTATGAATTAGTAATTGTATTTAATATGGAAATTATTGAGCTACGGCATTTGTAGACAAGTGTCCTAACTCTGTACCAGGGTCGTCTGCTTAGGTACCTCCGTCTTACCTATTTCTGCCGCAAAGCAGCAGTGCTTGCATTGCTGTGTTCCGGTTTGAAGGGTAAGATATGGCAGTGAAATTACTGGGTACTGTGACTTTGCATCTTGTGTCACAAGTTGGCAACGTACACTGTGGTTCTTGTGGGGGTTGCAGTTTTGCTGCGAATCTCACAAGAGCCACATGTATTATAGGTAACTGTTACCACTTACCATCAGGTGGGCAGTTAGCTTGTTTGCCAACTTTCTGCAATAAAAAAAAAACGTGGACATTGTGCAGATAATCAAAGATTAATGGAATATGGAATGCCTAAACTTTTAAGATCGAGTAACGAACCAATTTTCAACTTAAAACCGTTTTATAAATTTTATTTAAGGCTTTGTGTTTAAAAAAGCAGTTGTTGGTGCTACTCGTAGATACCGGCACCTTGACCGTACAAGAAATCATTAAACAGTAGGACTATGTTATTACTCGTATTTATTTCGTCGTCCTTAGCAAAACAAAAAACTAATTTTAAGTAAAACAATGAGAGATGACTAAAATTTCTCGAATAAAAGCAGGCACTTGTAAAAAGTATCAAGTTACTATACACATTTTCCAAGAACCTGAAGTATTAAGTTAGCTTCTAGTCACTTAGATCTGCAGATCCAAACGTACTAACACTTCGCTTTACCAATACAAATAAAATTACCGAGACCCTTGTACGAAGCATTCCTATCTCCTGGCAGTCGTCGGTGTATTTATATTTGCGGCGTACGATGCCCGCTCAAGCTTAAATTAAGATGCGCGTTAAGCTGGAGTGGATGAAACAAGTCTAGGAAACAGCTTTAAGTGCACATAAAGTGGGTTAGCCGCCGTCGCCCGACTAGCCGACGTAATACTAGATCGCGTTCTTTTTAACGAGTCTCCGACCGGCCATAATTCATGGCAAAGAAATAAAAACTCGGCTGACTAGTTCTCCGCCATGGCGGTCGCTAAATTTCCGTGCACCTGAAATTATGTGCTTTCCAATGATAAATATGTGAAGGCCTGAAGCTGGTTTACAGCATTCTGAAGTTAGGAATACGTGTGCTGCATACGAACCAGTGCCGTCGTTTGGTTTGATGTTTCAGTCGAAGTTGAATTAATAATATTCTAAGGTATATTTGTGTAGTATTATAATTGTTTGGGTATGTGTGTTTTTGGGGGTATTTTTGTGTTGTGAATTAACTATAAATATATTTTTACCGAACAGGCTGTATTAGTGGATAACAAATAAAAATATAACAAACCAATGCCTATAAAATTACAGACTTAAAATAAAAATCATTAGAATATTCGTCTTTTGCTTCGCTGATGACATTAAAATCTATTCTCCGGTCTCAAGTTCCATTAATGCTCAGGCTCTACAATAAGATCTCGTAAGTCTAGAGAACACGCAGCATGGTGTCTAAAGCAATTCTAAGTTTCTTTTGACTTACACAAAGATAATATTGCCTCGAAGGGCAATAAGGCCCATCATGAGACGCATATCTAGTGACTTCATAAAAGCTAAAACGCTTAAAATACTGTACTGCACTCTCGATCGGTGCCATCTGGAATATGCATCTCAAGCTTGGAATCCCAGCTACCTTTACCTATTTGTCGCATATTGAAAGAATACAGCGTAAATTCGTTAAGTATCTGTATTATCACACCAAGAAAAGTCACAATTCTAATGATTATGATGCCACGACAATGACGACATTCTATTCTTATAAAAAACTAGCTGTACCCGGCATGCGTTGTAAATGCCTTTTTCCGCTAGAAAACCTCACGGGCGTCCCCAGCGTCCCCTACGTTTCCAAAGTTTCATTATAGTCTAATGAATGGTTTCGGAATGCATAGAGGACAAACATACATGCATTGATTTTTATTTATATAGATTACCGCAAACAGGTTAGACTGTCCAGAATTGTTATTACTGCTGGCCTTAATGTCCCTTCCAAAGGTCTGCAACATAAGTCAATAGTCCACATTTCTTCTTCGTCTACCAATTATAGGCGAAATGCATTTATACAGCAAGCAAGCAGCAATTTTAATAAGCACAAATAATAGCACGATGTATTGCTAGTTTTGTAAGTTATTGACAGATGGGTGTTAAACCTTATTAGCTTAATAATTTGTCCTCTTCCATTTTCGCACGTATATGTATGGCGGTTATTTTTATTTGTTAAATTTTTTAATACAGTTAATATTAAATATTTATGTTATTCTGTACTGGTTTCTTAGCATAATATTACTTTCATTTATATGTTTATGTATAATACAATTGATCACTTAATAAACAATTGTTGACACTTTTAGTGGAGACCTACTATTTAATATTAATATTGGCTTTCTATTACCAATTTTAGTATTTCCTATGTTTGTTAGATGCTGGTTTTGTTGAAGATAAAAAAAAATAATAAAAATATTATACTCGCTTACAGTTACGTTTTCTAATTTTTTCAAAATGTTATTCTTGCTTTAAATTTTAAATATTTTTCTCAATTGATGAATTGCAATTTTAAGCTGTACTTTACTTTTAAACGTATTTAAGTTTTCAGACTTTCTCACCTGCTTAAGCATTAAAACGTTACTTCGATATATTATTGAACCTTTAAAGATTCAAAATGACATTACTATAAGATGATTTTTTATTCTTTAATATATCTTTTTAATATATAAAATTCTCGGGTCACAGTGTTTGTAACCAAACTCCTCTAAAACGGCTTGACCTATTTTTATGAAAATTTTTGTGTACTTATATTCGGTAGATCTGAGAATAGATCGTAAACTATTTTTATACCCCTAAGTGATAAAGGTGTTTTTTTTTAAATTATTTTAGCGAAACGTAATTCACGGGCACAGCTAGTAATAAAAGCTCGATTCGATTCCCCTGTGTAAGTGGCTTTTTACTTTTGCTCGCCAGTGTACAATCTTATGAGCACTTCTACCGTTTCCAAAAAGGGCATTTTAGCTGTAAACAACAATGTTACCTTAATTCTACAATTTAAGTTACTAAATGTTTTAGAAGTTCGTCCACTGTGTGACTTTTTACTTTTGCTCTCAATGTACAAATTCTCAAACTCACAAGCAACTCTAATGATCCCAAAAAGGGCACTATTAGCTGTAAACAACAATGTTATAAGTGTGGGCTTATAATCTTCGTGGCCTGTAAATGGAGGAGGTTTGGCTCCGACCCAGGCTGACTGAGACCGAGTCAAAGACTAAAAGGTGAACAACATTATGCAAATAACCATACTCTTTGTTCTACGCTGGGGCTATTTACATTTTATTTATTTGCAACAACGTAATGGCCGGCTTGTTTAGGGCAAGTCAGCATTGTTTTTGGACGGCGTTAAGTGCGGTTCGCGTTAAATCAAACCTATGAAGCCATGGGTGTGATTCACGATCTTAATCCTGCTTTCAAATCTGAAATAGGCTTGGGGATTCTCTTTCATATTTTTATAACGAAATGTTGTTGTTTTTAATCAACAGCTAAAACGGGACCATTTTACTTTTCGTGTGATTTGCTTGTTTAAAGAATAAACTTGATCGCACAATCAAAGCTTATTGGTTGTTATTTGTGTTAAAAGATTATAGAGCCGTATATAAATATTATTATTCACTCTCAGCCTATTTTACCCACCCTTATCTTATTGCTCTATCTAGGGCCCTAGATCTAGCTAAATAGTCAACATTAAATGTTTCTTCCTTCACATCAAGTATTTGTTTCGTTTTAATGTTACTTCCAATTTTATGACATTGCTTTTTTTCTGATATCAAAATTGAAAAATCCAAGTTACGTGCGGCCAGATGCACCACTATGCTTTCAATTCATTATTTATAATTTAGCACGTCGGTATAAATCTGGCCACAAGATAATATTAAAACGTTTCGTCTAAGGCAAAGAAATTTGTACGAGTATACCTACAAATTGCAGTGTCATACATGTGTCTTCACCCGCTTACTTCCCGGAGTGTCCTAAGAGACAACTATGGAGTTTATCGCAAATACCCCAATTATACTTCGGAGTAAATCAAAAGCGAATTAAAATCCTACACCAATCCGTTGTGGCCAGCGTTAGATCAATAATTACTCCTTAGTATAAGGAGAGAGCCGCGCCCAGCAGTGGAATGCTTCCACCGGTTACTACAGATATGCATGTGAAACTCATGCTGTCATAATAGTAGATTATGGCACCGAGAGATTAAACCAATGTCTTCGTCTTAGGCGATATGAACCCCGAGCGTAACAAGGGACTCTACAGTTAACTCTCGAATGTAGCGAGAGAGTTAAAATAAACATTTAAAATCGGTCACGCCATTTTTGAGTTTTTGCGAAACTAACACATAGCGTTTCATTTTTATATTTAAGAAGACTAGTGGCGCTGGCAGACATTGTCCCGCTTGATCACAGCGCCACCTACCGGGTCCAATTAATAGTACATTATTGCAATTGCCATTTCCGCCGAGGCATATACATATAGTGCTTTTCTCAAAAGAATGCGGGGAAATAAAACATGCTTTTTATATAACAAATTTACCTTTGTCGCTAAATATCGCATCTGGGGCTTTAATTAAAAAGTTAAATAAATTGCCCATAATGTAGATGCCTTTTTAGTTTTAGCAATCTTATTATAATACGCTAAAAAGATTATTTCGGAGAAAATGTTCACTTATTTCTCGGTTTTTTAAACTCATAAAATTTTCATATACCTACTTTCATGTATTTTTTGACTTTGCTGGAAGTAAATATATAATATTTACAATTTATATTTAATGAATACACACCTATCAACATCAACATAATCAAAAATAATAGTGTGGCACCTGGCGGAATTTTTAATTTAAGCCCTTACCATTGGCAGTGAATGTGTTAATACACGGATCTCAAAGAGAGCTACAGTTTTGACGTTTAATGTATGGAACATCTGTCAAAAACAGCCTCTTAAGATCGATCTCATTTTTAAGATGCAATGAATAATACGAGGCTTAGGTTTTATGTGCATAGGACGTGACTTATACGTAACTAGTAGGTTCTTATTTTTATTCCTTTTTTACGACAATAAGGAATCTCTTGTCCTTCATCTCTTTTGATAGTGACGATAAGCCCCAAGATGGAAGTGAGTTTCAGCTGGACTCCCTAACGGCCGAGGAACTGGCTACCTTACCTCTAATTGGGATGATGACTGAATTCTAATTTTTACGTCTCGTCATTAAATATTAAAACACCGTGGAAAAAGATGCAGTCCTGTGAAATTAGAATTAAAATCGGCTTAGAAATACATTAGATACAAGCATTTTAAGTTGTTAATTTGAAGGCGATTAGACAGAGAGATCCGACATCAACCGTGACGTCATTGTTGAGTACGGCCATATAAACTCCATGTCAATTGCCGTTTTGCTAGAAAGAGATGGAGAAAAATCTTTAATACCTTATATCTGGGTTGTTTTTATAGTTATTCGAAAACCGATTTTTTCTTTCTGTTTATTATATGAATGAGCTTCTATTAAAGCAAAAAAAAATTTTTAGTCATCTAGCCTATTGTCGGAATACAACGATGTTATCAACGTTGTAATTATGGCGACTAACTTAGGTAGGTCAGTGTTAGCTAGCCAGGCGAGCTCTGAAGCGTTTCCACCAACCAAACCAAGCAGAAAAACTTCTACCCCCATGGGGAATCGATGCCCGGGCCTCCAGATCAACACCAGGTGGTCTCAACCACTAAACCACGGTGGTAATTTAAGAAACAGCACATCAAATACAAGTTTTATATTTACACTAGCTGTGCCCGCGAACTACGTTTCGCCTTAATTTATTTTTTACCGACATCTTCAACAAATATCGTTATTGTACACAGAAATAAATACAAAAACTTAACAAATAAACACAAACCTTCCTCGAGAATCACGCTATCGAGTGGTAAAAACCGCTTGAAAATCGGTGCAGTAGTTTTCGAGCTTATCGCGAACAGACAGACAGACAGATTATAAACATTGCAGTACAGTAACAAAGAGGCTCGTTATTAATTCCTGCTCAGGAAACTCCAGCCGGATTAGAATGTAAACTTGAAAAATTGGATCCGTAAGTTGGTGGTAGATTTACGACCGTCGACTGTGACCAGTTGCTTGCCTCGACCATAAACTGGACATCGGAGCAATCTAAAATTCTCGGCATACATTTATTTCCTTGCGGCACTGATTCCGCCGCAAGCTGCATGCCCACTTTATTTAAATATACTCGTACCTACCTACTGTTTATTGTTGCAATGATCAATGTTGCAATGTCACACTTGATAAAAGACATTAAAATTATTGCGAAATTTTTAAGCCTATTGAGACTAAGTTTATAGTTTACATGCAAATATTTTATACAAATAGTTATTGTCAAAAATTATTTCATTCAGTTTTCATTGATTTACGGAAAAAATAACCGTAATGTGTCATTTTGTGAAATAATGTTTAACTGCCGAGATTTTACTATTACTAATTCTATTTGGGACACCCTTGAGCACCTTGAGGCCCACTAAAGTAGTCACCTTCCCTTACATAAGTAATTAAGGGAAAACTGTATAAAGGCCATCTGCGGCCAACGGCGTAGGTTGAATGGACCTACGCCGTTGGCTAAAGAAATCTATTAGTCTATAAAGAAATCTATCAATGAATTATCATAAAACACAGTCTTCTCTTGGAAATTATACATCACTATCTCAGCTTGTACCTATCACACAAACTTTTCTGAACCCCAGGGTTGCTTGGTGAAAGTCACTATATGTAATTAAATAATCATACACAATGATAAACACTCACACTCTTATCTATATTCAAGTCAAAGTAATTACTTGAGTAAAAGTCGTTACTGAAGTTGTGATTTTTATACAATAAACGAGAATTTGAATGAAGTGAAGAAAGTTATGCTTATCACCTAGTGCAGGTTGGTGCATTATAACGATTGCAAATACACCTGGGACTCCTGGGAGCAACGGCTTAACTAGCCTTTTGAAAGACGGAGGAGCTCGAGATACTAAGTTTTTGGTCACCCATCTCGTGACGGACCATTGCGAAAGCGTAATCACCATTATCACAGGCCGGACGCAAACTACTGTGCCACGGAACACAATAATAAGACAATTTTTATTGTCACAGTCCTTATTGTATAAAAATCACAACCTAAGTAACGACATTTACTCAAGTAATTACTTTGACTTGATTATAGATACGAGTGTCAGTATTAAAGTCGTTTGCGGGATTACTTCTACTAGTATCTTACCTTTTTCTGTAGCATTGCCGAGTGAGAATAAGAAAGGCTGTGAAATTATTGGGTACTGTGACATCATAACATCTTATCACAAATTGGCAACGTACATTGTAATCCTACGTCGTCCTAATGGTTGTTTTGCAAATCCTACACAAACCACATTACTATAGGCGACTAGATGGCTGTAGCCACATATCTACCATCAAGCGGGCACCCTACTTGTTTATCAACTTAGCTGATAAAAAAAATCAATATTAATAAACAATTATCAATATTAATTAAATAAAATTAAGTTTCTTATTTATGGCGTGATAGGGGCTCCAAATTGGCTCTTCGCAGGACCCAAAGCAACCTGGCCTGCTTACACCATGCGCTGATGAACGGACGGTAGCTCGGACGTTCATCGACAATCCGCACCACCTACACTGGGCCAGGGGGCTTAGACAAGTGGCAATCGTTTCATAGCGAAACGATAACTATTCGTCATCGTCTTTGATATAACGAAAACAAATTCCTAGCCAACGATCGCTGTGTCGAATTGTTCTTTCTGTAAGAAAACAACAAGGTTATTTAAGTAGTCAAAACTGAGATATGGAACAGAAATGGTAAAATATACTTAATTGAAATTCATCATTTCATTTTAATGAAAAATGAGTTGCTTTGAGTAGATAGTAAGTATATGAAAGTTACGAAAAAACAATTCGCTACTTCATCGATTCGTTGCGAATCAATTTCTCTACCAACTTACATATCGATGACTCATCGATTATTTAGCGATGGCATATGTCAATCCCATACATTTTGTTCTTATCGAACTTCGTTATCGTTTCAAAATTGTCACTTTATCTAGGCCGCCTGGAGCCCTATATTTGGATCATTTGCCTAGCGTCGAGCGTCGTCTGCGCTTGATGTCGAACGTTTTCGACGAAAATCGGTATAACAATACAACGAATATCAATATTATCAGTTTGATCATCATCAAAAACGAAATGAAAATGAGTAAAAATTGAGCAAAGACGACGTTTGACGAGCGCTCGACGCTAAAGGAATAATTCAAAAATAGAGCACCAGCGTCGCAAGAGATGGACGAAACCCAATATTCTAAAAGGACACGCTGTTAGGCGCTGGCCAGACGGAAAAGACGTAAGACGCGGACACGTCGCGGACAGGGCGGCGTCCTTTTTAACGAGTAAGCGTCGTGTCTGCGCCCCGTCTTTTCTGTCTGTGTTGTGTCGCGACGTTTCTATACATTTTGTTTCAAAGTAAAGTAAGCGGGCGTCGTCGCGTCCGCGCCCTGTCCGCGACGCGTCCTCGCCCTACGTCTTTTCTGTGTGGGCAGCGAATAAGGCCTTGTTTACGGAGACGCGGGCGTCGCGCGTCGCGTGTGGCGTGGCGTCTCGCGGCGCGTCCGACGTTTTTCCTGTTTACAGTGGGGCGGCGCGTGAAGTGGCACTCATAATCGCACGCGTAAACACAAACATATGGCAATATACGATGTTGTTCATAGAGATGCGAGACGGGAACACCGACGGACGCGGCGGTGTCATCCGCGGGCTCGGCCGTAAAAAACGCGCCATTTCAAGCAAAGGCGTGTAAAATCGCTTCTTCGTAAACGCACTCATACAACGCCATATGTTTGAATTCGGAGCGGGCCGCGCCGCGGGCCGCGCCGCGCAACGCCCCGCGTCTCCGTAAACGAGGCCTTAGGCGTGTGTCTTTGATAATTGTTTTTCATTATATTAATCTTGTGTCCGTGTGGTAACGGTTAAGAAAACATGTTTCGCTGCACCTCTTTTTCCGTGGATATCAGAGCAGCCGGCTCTGGGAATATAGAACTACAGTTATACCAATTACACCTCTGCGTGTATCACCAGAAAGAGAGACCAAAAACCCATAACAAACCTTTACCTCAAACCATCAGGCCAGCGTCAACTAGTGAGAAATAAATACCTGTACCCAGCAGTGAGACCTGCAAGGGCTGAAGTGAGATTATTACTTACCTTAGTTTCCTCTTATTGTTATGGAAAAATTAACAGGTGTATATTTAAAAGTAAGTACAGTCCGTATGGTGATGGAATTCAATTAAATAACATAAACAGTTTTACTAACTCCTTAGCCGTTTATCTGAATGTTCTAAAAACGGTATGTTGTAGTCCAATCTACTTATCAAATCTACTATCCATAATACCTACAATTACAGCAAGACAAAGATTACTACGAAGTTCAAGCTGTGTAGTTCAAACTAGTTCTAATGTCGTTGCTTGGAAACCCATTATTATTATTAGCTGTAATTCAAATTATAGCTAATAATGATAATAATATTATTAGCTATAATTATTGGGTTCCCATAATTCAAATCCTTGTAGTGATTTTTCTTAGAACGCATTTACATTACATAGCGTCTTGATTTCCAATACCAATTCATCTTCCCATATAAATATAGGCGAAACGGCACCCCACTAACAAACAATATCATCACGCTATCATTCATTATCCATCATTAGCGTTAGCAAGTTTGTTAACATGGAATCGAATAGGGGAACGGCTTTCCTGGACTTAGCCCTCTGGGGATAGAGTTTTCGTGCTCAATCTTATAGAAAGCAATCAATTCATCCCGGGGATCTTCCGCCATTTAACACCTTCCAAGCTAATGAATTAAAGATCTTTCATCTATCATTAAAAATGAACTTTCATCGATATGAACAGTAAAAGTGTACACTTCGAATAGACATGTTCAGTTCAGACTTGAGTATTCATATTTTAGCATTATTTTATAGATACAGGAGATCTTTGCATTATTTCGGTTAAACTACAATTTCTTTCATCTCTTCTTCCTCACTAGCCTTTGTCAGTTCCGCGTCGGGGCATAAAATGCAAATTGCACGCTTCCATACGCCGCAGCATTATAAGAGAGCCGCTCACCATTCACTTGTGTTCGGGAATTACGACCTACTCAGACATACATCTGGAAACTTATGAAATTTCAAAGGCAAAAGACACGTGAATTTTCGCTTGACGTTCCTAGCCATACTTGCTGATAAATAGCAAATTATTCTACAAATATTACACAAATATTTCTATGCTTTTCATCCGGTATCGGATGGTTAAACAGGCAAGAAATTAAAAGGCACTTTTGAATAGGCTATGTCAAAAATTGGAAACGTATACAGTGTTCTTTCTGGGGATTTCAGATTTGAGAAACTTACAATAACCACATGTAGGGAGGGCGTAGGTTTGTTTTGTCGCTCGGAACCGATAAGTGTGAACGGAGCTTTAGAAAGCAGTAAGCAATAATGTTACGGAACATAACCGAAATCCAGACTGTACGTCTAACAAATGTGTCTTCGCCGACAGTCAAGTCAAGTCGCCCTTATGTGAACAGCGCTCTTTAAAAATTGAAATTCATATGCTACTCATAATATTCATCCGGCACCTTTGTCGTTCCTATAAACTGTCGATCCAGTCTAATGCGAATCAGGTCTGAAATTGACATTCAGCGATATTGATTTACAACTAAATATACGTCTACTTTTAAGATTAATTGTCAGGGAAGCAAAAGAAATCTTCAATAAAAAACCGGCCAAATGCGAGTCGGACTCGCCCATGAAGGATTCCGTACGATTTATGACGTATTAAAAAAACTACTTACTAGATCTCGTTCAAACCAATTTTCGATAGAAGTTTACATGGTAATGTACATCATACATTTTTTTTTTCTCATTCGCTTATTTTAGAAGTTACAGAGGGGGACACACACATTTTACCACTTTGGAAGTGTCTCTTGCGCAAACTATTCGGTTTAGAAAAAAATGATATTAAAAACCTCAATATAATTTTTGAAGACCTATCCATAGATATCCCACACGTATGGGTTTGATGAAAAAAAATGTTTTGGGTTTCAGTTCTATGTATGGCGAACCCCCAAAATTTATTGCTTTTTTTCTATTTATGTGTGAAAATCTTAATGTAGTTCACAGAATACATCTACTTACCAAGTTTCAACAGTGTAGTTCTTATAGTTTCGGAGAAAAGTGGCTGTGACATACGGACGGACAGACAGACAGACAGACATGATGAATCTATAGGGGCTCCGTTTTTTGCCATTTGGCTACGGAACCCTAAAAATGAGGGTCAGATACCCTCATTTTTTGTACTTAATGTGTTTGACGGGTTTCACATTAGTGGGATATATTTTATTCAATAATAATAATAAATGCTTGTCTATCTCAAGCTCAAAAATTATAAGTACCTACTTACATTTTATAGAAAAGAGCTTTGGGATGTTTCTTACATTCTTGTAGTGAGACATGACGCACTTGTCTCGATCCGAAACTATGTATTGTGAAATAAATCTCAATATTCAACTATATCTTCTTATTGTATTTAAGTAGTATTACCTACGCAACGCTTATAGAAATATTTACTACTAGCTGACCGTATGCAACTTTATTTGCATTATAACTAACTTTCCCCGTAGGAAAATTACCCTATGTCCTTCCCCTGGTCTCTAACTATCCCTATACCACCTTTTATTAAAATCGGTTCAGTAGTTTCGAAGCCTCTTCAATACAAACAAACAAACACTCGAATCTTTCCACTTTATAATATTAGTATAGACTATAAAAATTTTGATTTCCACCGACGCTGAAATTACCATAACAATAGGCATATCATTCTTTCTAATACGAGATGTTTCCTCTGAATACGTAACAGTAGTAGTACACTCCAATTCACAAACGAGTAGAGAAGCGCCCTCCCGCGCCACTCTGAAAACCTACAATTGCATAACAAAAACACACAAGTGCAGAGAGCCTCGTCTTTGTGTAAATCTGACTTGGCAGGTGAAAGAAGATAAACAATGGTATATGCAGTCTAACACCAACTCGAGCCCCTAAAGAGACAATGGCGGTACGAATATGGGCGTAGTAGAAACATTTTCATCTTGTTATCGCGAGCAGTGTTGTTAGTTTTATGAAGGAACCGAGAAAATCGCGCCCCACATTTTTATGAGCACAATACGATACAAGAACTTAATTTTCCCAGACTAATAAGCTTATTACACAATAATACTTTATTACTAGTGGGGACAGCGGACGGGACAAGGGTTTTGGTGAAGTGAATCTTAAATTCTACCTCCAATATACGACTCACTCCACCGTTCTTGACTCGATCTGGTTGTGTACCTATTTATTGAAGGGTATCGCTAAATTAAACAATTTTATGCGCATTCATATTTCAGAGCATTTTAACTACTGGCAGCAATGGTTGTTATCCTCTCTAACGACCAATTGCCAAATTAAAAAAGAAGAAGAAGAACCATAATAGTTTTTTTACACACAACAGGGAAGACCTTGACCTTCTTCCCACCTGATGTTATGTGACGATAAAGCCGAAGATGGAAACGAGCGCCACCTGCAGGCGTAGCACGGACCGTGGATAAAACGGGACAAGAGACAAATAACATGTTTCTTCTCGCTCTCTCATATAACAATGACGCGAGACGGGACGAGGGTTAGTCACTTTCTCTTCTATAGTCCACGCACCGTGCTAGGCCTACTGGACAACTGCGGCATTATGGCTATCGGAACCCAACAATGTTATTAACATTGTTATTGTGGCGTCTAACTTAGGTAAGACCGTGGTAACTCGCCATGCAAGCTGAGATGCTCTCATCATTATAATGATGTCAGCCCAGAGACGCCCACTGTTGGACATAGGCCTCCCTCAGGGATCTCCAAATCGATCGGTCCTGCGCCTCCCGCAGCCAGCGGCATCCCGCAACCTTCACCAAATTGTCGGTCCACCTTGTGGGGGGCCTAATTTCTGGCCCCATGGAGAAACGAACCCCGGACTTCTAGATCAGTACCGGTGTCCTCAATCACTAGACCACAGTGGCGTTTCCATAGTATCACATTTTTAATTAACTCTTAAGTCTAAACAAGCCCACAAAACTTAGAACTGTCATCTGAAAAGGAAATCAGCGCCCAGAAGTGAGACGTATTATATGCAAGTGTAAAGTTGCCGCCGTCATAGTTATATCAATCATTTCATTCATAGGGTGTGATTCAAACCTACTAATCTTTATCCATATTAGATTAATATTAGACCGTATAAAGATTTTGAGGCATTCTTATGTTATCAAAATTAATGACCTTTTTGCCGCACACAAACTTATTATGCTTGATAAACTAGTCTAGTCCATATAATATGTTATAGACTGAAGCGTATTTTCATCAAGATTCAAACTACTCGTATCTACCATTTGCCTCTATTTATATTCAATTTAAACAATTTTCATTATAATGTACTCGTATAGCCATAGCAGGCTCATATTATACATTCGATAAATGAAATTATTTTCGTTCTAATTATTTTCAGTCTAGAGCACTTTCAGGGCGATTAAATTAAAAAGTTATTTTTGAAAATCACTTATGAATTTTTGTATTTTATGATTGTTAATTTACAAAAGTTGTAAGTATTAGTTTTTTACATTTTGGTTTTTATCTGAAATTTATTGACTTAGACGCAGTCAGATAGAAGGATCACCAAACATTTGATACTGGGATCCAGAAGGCTGCGCTACTGTATATTTCTTTTTAATTTATGCACATACATACATTTTGAACAGAACAAACACAGGCACAAGAGAAAATATAACGTACAAAGGAACTGCTTATTTCTTCCCAAATCTCTTCCAGCAGTCCTGCGACAGAAAAACCCGTAACAAACACAAGGGTGACACTAAAATAATAAGAAAGAAAAAACAATACAAAATTAAGTAAACTACATATAAATAAAAACATATAAATATAAATAAACTACATACACTAAAATACAATATGACAGTTATGGAACCAAAGACAGGTAATGCTCCTTAAGTCTCTTTTTAAAGGAAAAGAGAGACTCCGAGTCACAAATTTTGTGCGGGAGTGCATTCCACAATCTGACTGCGTACACAGTAAAGGAGAAGAAAAGGAAAGTAGAGAGAACCAGAAGAAAAACGATATCTGAGATAAGACGGGAGTTTGGGATCATAAAGGACTTTGAAAAAGAGACACAGCACCCGAAAGTTCCTACGGAGATGAATAGGAAGTCACCCAAGTTCATTGCGTTGCTAGGACACGTGATCATATTTCCTTAGGCCATGGACAAAACGAATACCTAGATTTTGGATTCGCTCCAGTTTATTTAATAGCTCTTCACTGATATGCACGCAGCAAGTCTCAGCGTAATCAATAATTGGCTGAAGCAGACACTTCACCAAGGTAATTTTGGTCTTTAGGGGCTGGAACTTTTGTAGAGTTTCAGAGAGTGGAAGGTAAAATAGACTTTACGACTATTTTCATTAATGTATGGTCGCCAGAAGAGAATACTGCCCATTATTACCCCCAAATCCTTAGCAGTATCACCACAGATTAGATAATAGTTACTCCGTAAGTATCACTAAAAGGAATCCAAACCCTATCAAGTACAAGCGGCGGTAACATATTTATGTCTAGGCGATCTCTATAGTAGCTACTGCCTAATATCAAAGCCTGGGACTTAGCCGGATTCAGTTTAAGATCAAATGAGATCCATGCATTTACAGAGTCTAAATCGCGATTCATAAAGAAGATATCATCAGCCGCATCATCGATATTAAAGTGATGGTAGATCTACAAGTCCTCTTCATAGAGATGAAATTTTGAAGAAAGGATTAGTGACAGAATTATTGAAGATAGAGAAGAGTAAAGGAGAGAGGACGCCACCATGAGGAACACCCGCTAGCAGATCGCACCAGCTAGAGAAAGTCTCGCCAGAGCGTACACACTGCGAGCGACCCTGAAGATAAGAGGTAAACCAAGATAAAGCGACTGAAGAGAATTAAGAGAACTTAATGTAGCTAGTAAGATATCAAAATCAACAGTACCGAACGCGTTACTAAAATCCAAGAGAACAAACTCAAACTCAAACTCAAAAATCTTTATTCAATATAGACCTTTACAGGCACTTATTGACGTCAAAATAAAAACATAAAAATCTTCAACCAAGAATCTAATTAACCAAATTATTTAATCCTTGTATGTACACACACCCCAACCATTATTAAGATGTGTGCAAATACAAGTAAAATTAAAAAAAAAAAAAAATTGACTCTACACCTGTTCGGAAATTGGGAGAGCCTTCTCAAGAAGAACAGGCAAGAAACTCGGAAGGTCTTGTATTTTTTTTTGTCTCCTCTTTTAAAATGCCAACATTACAATATTATATTTCACATACATTTTTTTAAATAATATAGAAATGCCTGTCGGTGTGAGTGGAACAGTTACTCGAATGAAATTTATCCCACTATCACAAAGTGTTAACACCCTTTAAACGTCAGTTATCACATTTTTTGTCAATCCCAAGCAGTTTTATCTGTCATATAATCAGACACTTTATAATATGCTTTTTTCATAAGTGCGCCCTTGATAGCGACTTTAAATTTATTCAAGTTAAGTGCTTTAATATTATTTGGGATTTTATTGTAGAAACGTACACAAAGGCCTTTGAAAGAATTATTAATTTTTTTAAGCCTAGTATTTGGTAACGCTAACATATTCTTTTGCCTAGTATTTACTGAATGAATATCACTGTTTTTACAAAACGAATGTATATTTTTATGAACATATACTATATTCTCGTAAATATATTGCGACGCGACGGTCATAATACCAATTTCTTTAAATTTTTCTCTCAAAGAGTCTCTTATTTTAAGGTTATAAATAGCACGAATAGCCCTTTTTTGCAGCACAAAAACAGTCTGAATGTCGGCAGCATTTCCCCACAGCAAAATGCCATACGACATCACACTATGAAAATAGGCAAAGTGAGTAGCGAGTTTTAGTTTAGGAAGTAAGAAAGCTGACGGTGAATAATGTGCTCAAGTACCTTTGATAAATATGGGAGGATGAAAATAGGATTATAGTGTGGTAATAAAGTAGGCGAGGAGGTCTTAGGCAAGGGAATTATATGAGTTAACTTCTAAGAAGACGGGAAGGAGCTACAGGAAATGGAGTAGTTAAAGATATGTACTAAAATAGGAAGCAATAATGGGAGAAGAGGAATAATCATACAGGAGCTGAGCCTATCATTACCAACAGCTAACGAGGAGATCGCTAAAATAGATTTATCTACATCTTGAGTTGTAACCATTCCAAGAGTAAAGGGAGAACAATTTGGCATTGGTGTTTGGGCAAGGTAACAAAGGGTGGAGGATTTGGTTGTTGAATCCATAGGTGTAGGATATGTATAAATCGGATCTCGAAACTGTAAGAATAAGTAGAAAAATGTGATCATGTCCTTTCATTATCATAGCCTGTGGATCTAGCAGACCCCAGCAAATAAATTTTTATTAACTTATATGAATTCACTGATTTAAAGTAGGAACTTAAATGAATGTAAAAATTGATGCCAAGAATGGTAAATTGTAAGTTTTGTTGTAAGTAATGTATTTATTCTATGTGTATGCTCCAATGGAGATGGCATGATCAAATCTCCTTTATCAAATCAAATCAAATCAAATCAAATGCTTTATTTGCAAAATACAGTGATATTAAGGTGTTATACATTGTCTGGTACAGGATACAGGAATAAAAATAAAGAATGGTAAATAATTCGGTACAATAAAAAAAATACGTAAAACATTATCGGTGGGACATTAAACAAGAGCTACTGGTAGTGATCAAACGGCTACATGATTGAAAGGGACGTAGTTCAGCAAACACAGCTGGGCACAATGGCGGCCGACCGTTTGTGTCGTCCCGTGGCCACTCTTTTGTAATTAGCTAACATCGGAAAGCTCAAAATGCCATGTTTTTCAAGCGATGCGCTCTACCGTACAATTATCTGTTGTCCTACAATGCACTTTGTTTTCACCGTGTTTAATAGAGTAATGCTTTCACTATATACTAAATAATGCTGATAAGAATTGTAATATTATACTTGTTATTGATTTGTGATAAAATGTAAAAAAAGCATGTGTTAAAGTGAATTAACGATAGTTTTCTGAAGACACGAAGACGACAGTTTATACACGACTGAATACAATCAGTTTTACAAAATTACATCTTCTCACTTGGGAAAAGTAATCAAATAAAAAACTATTTTATATTTGTGACTACATTTTCTATAAGAAAGCAAAATAAATTTCAACCAACATTAAAATCAATACAAGATTTTTCACAATGCCACAAAAAGAAACAAATTGTAAGATTGCTTTTTTCTTCACAAAATTTCCAGGTATGTATTAAGATGTCTAAACTTGATGTTGACACGCTTTTAACACGGAATAAGGTCAACTTTGGCTTAACAAAATACGAGATCAATACAGTTGAAATCGTTTTTCAAGATGTCATCATAAGTCATGGCGTCAATGCGGAATGTTAAATACGCGCACACGCAGGTTCGAGTTCTACTCTCGAGATTAAATTTTTAACGTATTGCTTAATATTATTTGGAATCAATAGTAATTTAGTAACAAAAATGCTTACAGATGTGATTAATACTAAATAAAAAGTGGAAGGTACCGACTCTGAGTTTACATAAAATCAACTAGCTTCACACACTTGCAAACTTTTCAAATCCTCTAATATCGCAACTCGATCTATAATTAAAAACCATGATATCAACACCATCGAAATTCTTTAAAAACAAATCGGCGCCCCCCAAATACGAAGGTTGGCAACAACTGATAGCGCAAAGTTGAGTTGTTACGTGGCTGTTAAAAACTTTCTGCCGGCAATCTGGCGCGAAACACGCAACCTAACGAGCTTTGATCGGCGTGCGGCCGCTTATTTAACTAACCAAGACACGGATCACCTCGAACACTTTCTTGCTTCAATATATTATCAAACATATTTTTTCCCCAAAATTATTATTGTACACCTTAATGTTAACACGTCTGTAAAATATACATAACAAAGTCTAAATTACTGAAATATTAAGTTTGAAGCCCTAATTCAAAAAACATAATTTCAGCCGTTGCACATAGGCTTCTCCCAAGGATCTCCATCTGCTGAACAGTGTCGGCGATATACCTAACGGCAGCGTTTTCCTACAGTGACTGCAACGCATCGGTATACTGATAATCTATTTGGAGTGGCCAAAGTGGGTACCAGGTCTCGATAGAATCAAAGGCTTTCTTATAGTCCACAAGCGCCAGGCATAGTGATAGGTTATACTGCTCGGTCTTCTGTATCTCTGTGCAGCATATGTGTGTGGTGTATGTTACCTTCTAAAGCCTTTTCTGAATTCGGTTTGGCCGGGATCTGGAAGTTGTTAATTTGCGCAAGAGACCATTGGTGATAAGTAATTACCTTTTCAGAATTGGGCTTGTTCTGGACCTGCAAGTCATCAAATCTGAGAGCAAGACAATTCGTGATAACCTTCAAGAACAAATTGCAAACGTTACTCGGGAGCGTGATGTGTCTTCAAGTAATGAAATATTTCCTATTAAAATATATTTTTCTGCGTTAAATTTTAATAGAATAGATTTATTTGGTTTACGTAAAGCAAAACGTTCTATCCTTGTTCTATACAATACGACACATCCTACGTAAAGTATCGTAACTAACGAAATATAAAAAAATACATTATTAACTTTTTAATAATAAATTATGGTATAATATTGCGTGCACTAATAAAAAATGTGTATGTACAATAAATCTTCAGATATTAAGTCTGCTAACTATCGTATGTTAATTTATACTTACAATACTTTACAATAATTTGAATTTCGTCTTGGTTTTATATCTTATGTTGTACTTAAGATACTGTACTTTACTACGGAAATATACTTACTATAGTATTATTTTCAAAAAATCTTTATTAAAACGAATTAATCAAGTTTTTTACAGAATCACTTCCTTTCGAATATTGACGAGTTAAAGCAAATGGTGGATTTATTATCCGATTCCGAGGAAAATCACGGGCATTGTGTTTCACTCAAGCAACAAAGTAAGTAACTAGTAGTGACAGCAAAAGGATTTCAATTGTATATAATGTAGGTTATAAGGACACACTTTCGTATCAAGACATTTAATATCTGACATATATAAAAACATAAGAATTCTATAAAAATACAAAATTCAAAAATAAACCATAAATAACAGTAGGTATCAAAGTAAAGGCATAATATATAAAAACCGGTGGCTAGTGGCTGTCGCCAACACTCCCCCCCAGTGTGAGCACTAATTAGAATCTAGACAGACACTAACCAACGGTACTAACACCCAAGTAGCCCGTTTCAAAGTCCCAGCTTTGGTCTGAACATCGACGGTCCGTACCCTCCCATCTCTGCCCGGGTAGATCCTAATAATTTTTCCCCTAGGCCAGGAAGCACGAGGTAATAGTCCAGCACTGCCAAAAATGATCCGCAAGCCGCAGGCCCTTCTTATAGTCAGCTCGGCGACAGAGATCGACGTCGGAAAGAGGCTGAAGTTGATGGTCACCAGATGGTCCACCGATAAGAAAGTGGAAAGGCGTCAAAGCCTCATCATCGTCCGGCCCAACGGGCACATGTGTTAGTGGCCAGCTGTTAACAATCCTCAAAATCTGCTCACGTGGTGCCCTTTCCTTCAATGTTACCGAGAGGGCGGTTTTTATGCTGCGAACCAACCGCTCCCAAAAACCACCCATAAAAGGAGCCGCCGGTGTTATAAACGACCATTGGATTTTATTGTTAGCTGCAAAGTTATACATCTCATCGAGTTTACGGGCAGCGCCGATGAAGGCTGTTCCATTGTCCGAATAAATGCGAGCAGGACATCCACGAATGGCAATGAATCGCCTGAGTGCCATGAGAGCTGAATCGGTGGTGAGCGTCTCTACGACTTCTAAATTCACTGCCCGTACCGTCAAACATGTAAAGAGCGCGACGTATCGTTTAAGGTGTCTTCTACCTGCTGTCACATTGATAGGACCAAAGTAGTCCAGCCCACGTAGGTAAAGGGTCTCTGGTTGTGCGCTAATCGGCCTGGTGGTAAATCACCGAAAGGTGGAACGCCTGGAGTTGATTTTCTGATTTTGCACAGCTGACTACGGTGAGAGACATATTTGATGGAGGCCCGCAGATGAAGAATATGAAATTGCAAGCGTACTTGATTAACTATCAGTTCACAGTTCCCATGAGCATTCTTTTCGTGATAGTGCAGCAGAAACAATCTGACGATGACATTCAGTGAGAGCAATTTATAAGCTAAGTTCACGCACTTCTCTCAGAAATAGCTTATATAATGTGAATTAACACATCTCTTCTTGTAATGGTAGTTGAGATCAAACTTTTGCTTTGAGGTCAGCTTCCAATTGACGACCCTGTAACAAAATCAAAATTGTAAATGGCGATTTAAAAGAGGAGATAAAAAATTTTGACCTTTCGAATTTCTTGTCTGTTCTTCTCGAGAAGGCTCTCCCAATTTCCGAACAGGTGTAGAGTCAACTTTTTTTTTCATTCCTACTTGTATTTGCAGACATCTTGAGTATATTCAGGATGTATGCACATATAAGGTTAATATGATTTCATTAAATTAGATTGTTTTGCTTTGTTTTGACGTCAATAAGTGTCTGTAAAGGCCTATGTTGAATAAATATTTTTGAATTTGAATTTGAATTTGATGGGGTGGTGCCCGTCCAACACAATGGGCTGCAGATCTCTGCTCGATGACGTATCTCGTACTGCAAGAATCCGGCTTGAAAGTCGCATCAGTCCTTCGGAGTGGATAAAAAGGGCAAGCTTTGCCAGTCTACTTCGTTTTGGGACGGGTACGGACCGACGCAAATACGTGGGCTCTACTGCAAACGATTCTGCTTGGGATACTAAAAGTAAGTCTGATTCGGCTTTAACAATATCAGAAGCAGTTAACAAAAAGTGAAAATTACCGTCGCCTTTTAAAATGTTCATAAATTTATTAGCACAATAACGAATGCGAGCCGTTGCATGAACCAACCGAATCCAATTGCTAAAACGGGAATGATCAGCGACAATCGGGCAATTAACCTCAGGGACTGGACTGGTTTGTGCTGGCTGAAATGCTGAATCAAAAGAGTTTGGCAATGATGAATGGGAAGGTGAATGGTCAATTTGAGCTACGAAATCTTGAAGAGGAGATTTCATCTCGTCAAGGCACCGTGGCGTAGAAGCCGATGATGGCTCTTGGGGCCAGGTTTCTGGAGAGGCCAATTAAAAAATCAGGTCCAGAAAGCCAACGTGACAACTGAAATTTTGGATTTAACCTGGTCGCATCGTTAGCGACATTCAATGCTGATGGAATATATCTCCAACTGCTTAGGTTACTAATTTCGACAATTTCGCCAACCCTATGCGCGATGAAGGTTTTAAAGGTCCTTGCATCACTACGTAGCCATTTTAAAACTGTCGTTGAATCACACCAGTAGAAGGTCTTTTCTGGCTGATTCTTATGAGCCCCGTGTATATATGAAGCATAGCGGGCGGCGATAAGAGCAGCTTGAAGCTCAAGTCGCGGTATTGATGATGGCTTTAATGGAGCCAACCTAGCCTTTCCCCCAATAAGAGCAAGCTTAATTGTTCCATCTTGGCATATGGATCGCCAATATGCAACGCAGCCGTACGCATGTTCACTAGCGTCGGCGAAAAGATAAAGTTGACGCTCAATAATAGGGCTGGTGGTTAAAATAACACCGGGGTACCACAGTGTTCGCAGCTTCATTTAAGTCTGACAGCCAACTCTGCCACTTATTACAAAAATTCGGCGGGAGTAAATCATCACAACCTATGCCGGACCGCCATATCTGCTGGAACAAAATGCGTCCCTTGATAACAACAGGAACCAATAACCCCAGGGGATCGTAAACACTCATTAGTTTAGAGAGCACCTCACGTTTTGTGAGTTTATGGGATTCCCTTACCGATCTAGTGAAAGCTAATGTGTCGTCAATGATATTCCAAGCAACTCCTAGGACTTTAATTTTGGCCGAAATCTGGTCGAGAGGATTTGACAAGTTTACTTCTGGCGCTCCAACAGCACAAAGCTCTGGTGGTATAAGGTTGAGAGCTTCCTTGCAGTTGGAGACCCATGAGCACATTTGAAGACAAGCGCGGGAATGTACTTCTAAGATGTCAGCTGCAAGCCTAGCAGCCTCCGCGTCCGTATCCACGCTCCCCAAGTAGTCGTCCATGTAATGATCATAGATGATTGCATAACATGCTGCGGGAAAAAAACTTTGGTGCTCTAGTGCATTTTGGTTTTTAAGGAACTGGGCAGTAAAAGGACTCGATGTCGCTCCAAATATCATTGACGACATCCTGTACTCTTTAATTGCTTCAGAAGGAGAATCACGCCATAGGAAGCGCTGTGCGTCCCGATCCTCTAGCCTAATTTTCGTTTGAGGAAACATTTCCTTAATGTCCCCATTCAATGCAATGCGTCCTTCTCTAAAACGCATCAAAATAGAAAGCAAAGGTTGCAGTAGGTCCGGCCCTGACAAGAGTAGCGAGTTCAGACTAACCCCCTGATAGGTTGCTGCCGCGTCATGTACAACTCTCAGTTTGCGTTTTTGGGGGTGCATGACTCCAAAATGGGGTAAATACCACGTATCCCCTTGCGGTGGCTCGGCACATAATTCGGCATAACCTTTATCTATCACAGACCTAATGTAAGCTTTGTATGATTGGGCGTAAGTTGGATTCTTTGAAATATTCGTTCTAAAAGTTTAAATCTAGACAACGCGATAGCATACCTCGGTTGTCCACTGAAAGTGCTATACTGTGTCTTAAGCATACCGTTAAATACTATACGAAGCGTAGAACTCCAGTGTATGCTTGCTTCCTCGATTTGTCCAAAGCATTTGACTTGGTGTCGTATGACTTATTATGGCAGAAACTTAGAGACATCAGCTTGCCACTAGAACTTGTCAACATGTTCCAATACTGGTACGCGAACCAATGTAACAGTGTGAGATGGGCGGGGACAATGTCGGATTCCTATCAGCTTGAGTGTGGGATGAGGCAAGGTGGAGTGACTTCCCCGACCCTGTTTAACTTATATTTAAATAACGTGATCATAGAGCTCAGCAGTCAGCATGTCGGTTGCCACATTTACGGTGTTTGTCTTAACAATCTGAGCTACGCAGACGACATGGTGCTGCTGAGTGCATCCGTTTGCGGTTTGAGGAGGCTGACTCGAATATGTGAGGAATATGCGTGTGGCCACGGTTTACAGTATAATGTAAAAAAGAGCCAGTGGATGGTCTTTGAGTCTGTCTGGGTTTGGTGGAAGATGCCCTTTGGATGTACCTCCTGTGGTGCTTAACAATGTTCCTTTGCAAAGAGTAGACCATTTTAAGTACTTGGGGCATGTGGTCACCACCGACCTTAAAGACAACGAGGACATTGGAAGGGAGCGAAGGTCTCTGTCGATCAGAGCCAACATGATAGCCCGCAGGTTTGCTGGTTGTTCGGCTGGGGTGAAAATTACGCTCTTCAGAGCGTATTGTACATCCCTCTACACTTGCAGCCTATGGGCTGACTACACTAAAAAGGCGTACAGTGACCTTCGCGTCCTCTATAACAATGCATTTAGGGCGTTGTTGGGGCTGCCGCGATTCTGCAGCGCCTCAGGCATGTTCGCAGACGCACACACGGCTTGCTTCCATGCGACTATGCGGTCGCGAGCCGCGTCCTTGGGGCGCAGAGTTCGGGCCAGCTCCAACACCGTCCTAGCAATGATAGCGAGCAGGATTGACTGTCCCTACCTCTGGCATTGCTGTGAGAGACATGTCTCGGTACCAAAACAAGGGAGAAATTATCAGTTCCTATAATTATAATTTAGAATTTCAATAAATGTGTCAATTTTAATTTTGTTATTTTAATTAGTGATTTTATGTAAATTTGATAATGTTTATTTATAATGTATGATTTTACTTAATCTTAATTTTATTTGTATTTTTTTTCCTATTTTATTTTGATTGACATTTGCGAAAATTTATAATATTTTATTTTATTTATGACATTTTCATAAATTGGTATGTAATCTTTGTTTGTAATTTTGTATTTTATGGGTCTTATGTAACCTGAAATAAATGAATTTGAATTTGAAAAATTATTTGGAGGATTAATTTCATCATCCCGCCATAACAGACCAGTCTCGAATCTACCAAACTCTAGGCGACGAGTGGTTCCATTTAATAGCTCGCATATCACCTGAACCAAAATAATCTTTGTTCGAAATTCCCAAAGAATCCAATTTAAAATACTCTTTGATCAACATATCTAAATTAGTACTTTCTTGTTCCTTACAAACTAAACTTTCGTGCTCCTGTATACATAAAACGTCAAAATCTACAAAATGTACAGGAGATGATTTACTTGAATTAAAACCAAAAACTACCCAGCCTAAAACAGTTCGGCATGCTACGGGTTGAGACCTAGTGCCCTTTCGAACCTCCAAAGGCAGGGTTAGGTGCCAATTATCAACACCCAAGATAACCGTTGGTTGAGCATTTTCAAAACATAAAACATCACTAAGATCTTTCAAATGATCATAATTTAAATCATTGCGACTAAGCGTTTGCTTTGAAATGGCTAAGTCAGGAATCGAACTTGCGCCACGAACTAACTGAGTTTTGTCACTGGTTCGACCCTTTATTGAAAAATCTACAAATTCGACATTAGAAAATTTGTTCAAACCTCCCACGCATTTAAGGTGTACTTCAGACTTCGGACTCCTATCTTTTCAGAAACCTCGGAGTCTATGAAGGTGGCGGTAGACCCATCATCTAATAAAGCCCACGTATTAAAACTACCTTTGGGTCCAGTCAAAGTAACGGCTATGACTTTAAGGAGAGGCTTTAAAAAGTTGCATTGATCAGCGACCTGGCTTACATGCTGAACATCATCGTTATGGAGGCAGTCGGGTGGCGTAGTGGCAGGCGATGCGGGTTCCAACGACCCAGTCTCTGCTTCGACGTTAATGTTATAATTATTGTCGTTGACTTTATGAAGCAAAGTGTGATGTCGTCGGAACTTGCACTCCTCAACTGTACAAGTTTTCTTGCATATGACATACCTATGGCCACCTTTAATCAGACATTTGCGACAAACTTTATTGTGAATAGCCCACTTGTGTCTATGATCAACTGACAATGATAAAAATTTCTGACAGGCTTCAATGTCGTGAGTCTGACATTGACAATATAAACATGGCCTGTTATTTCTGACAGTTGGTTTATGCATAGCAACCGATGGTAAGGCCTGGGTGGAATTCGCAATTTCTTTCGTCGCAACAAAATGGGCCCTCTCCGGACGACCCTTGTCCCGAAAGCCCGAATCTGCCAAAATGCCAAACTTCAAATGAACATAGGCTTCGTGAACTAGGAAATCCGAAAGAAGCTCCAGCTTGAAGTGACCAGACCCTGACTTAGAGAAAGCAAAGTCGACCCACTTTTCTCGTAAAAGGGGAAATAGCTTACCGAGAATTGAATTCACTAACTCCGGACAAGCTAAATATTCCGTTTGACGTAACAATCGTATTGTAGACACAAAGTTGCGAATTTTACAAGCAAACGCGTTCAGTTCCTTGCCGGAGTCGTAATTTCCAATTCTCGGCAACGCTCTTACCTCTGCTAATGTGTTGAGAATAACCAATTCCGAATTCCCGAATTGTTTATCTAATGCAAAAATGACCTCCTCGGGATCATCTGACGCAACCAGGAGTGCAGCGACTGCCTCACGAGCCTGACCTTTAAGAGCCAACGATAACCTTGACAGATTCTCGATGTCATCGAAGTGGCACCTGGTTCTCTCGTACATCTTGCGAAAGAACAGCCAGTCGCCTGGAGAGCCCGTAAAAATTGGAATGTCACATACCTTATTTCCGGTCGGTGGCTTCAGGCTCTTAATGGCTTGCGTGAGGAGTGTAATATCAGAAACTTTATTTATATGGCAATTGCAAACATTATTATTATTAGTGTGGTGTGTGCCTATCTGTGCATGTGCAGTGCTATCCATAGAACACGCCGGGAGACCTTCACCAACAGGTAGACTGCTTGGGTGTGGTTCAGATACCGCAGGGGCAACATGTGCCTCTGGGGAGGCACCAGCAGCGGGCACTGCACCATATTGCGTAGGATATACCGAATGTTACCTAATAATAAAAATAACGAACGAACCTAAAAATAAGTTTATTTCTTAGTCTTTACCAGAAAAGTCTTGAATATTTTCATGGACAATCTGTATATACAAGGTTATTTTTAGTTACTAAAAAAATTATGTGTGCTTGTTCAGACAAGCAAAGTGAACAACTTTCACTATGAGACCAACTTTGAAATCGCAAAAAAAATCAGCCGTTCCATACATCTAGGATCAGTGAATGTTGAACATTTGTTTATTTATTTATTTATTTATTTATTATAAACATAGTTTCCACAGCATAATTCTAGTTACATTTTAATTTGGTAAAAACATCTCTGTACATAAGCCAATAACGGAAACTTACTCTGTTAACTAAAAATACAAACATAAGGGTAAGTTGTATTAAAAAAAAGAAATAAATATGAATCCACGAAAGCGAAGTACAGTTCATATTAGGAAAAGGTAAAAGAAAAAAAAATGTAAAAACGTGCCATAAATGTGTGTGTGTATGTGTGTGAGCGTGCGTGCGTGTGTATTGTGTGTGTGTGTGTGCACGTGAGCGGTTTTAATAATTAAGTGCGCAACTTAGCTACACAGGAGCCGGTCGCACAATCCACTACTTTAAGTATTAGTATAAGCGTAGGCTTACATGACATCTCCAGCTAATTAAAAATAAACTGAATCATATTAAAAATTGAAATTGAGATTAATAAATAAATTGTATTCTTAATAGATTAAATTATTATTTTTATATTAATTCGTTAATAAGTTTATATAAAATGTCAAAATTTTACGATTTTATAAATAGGATAAAAAATAATAATAATAAGTTTATATAAAATGTCAAGATTTCACGATTTTATAAATAGAAAATTTGAATGCATTCTTAGAGGAAGAAAACAGCTCCGTGTCAGAAAAATATTTATTGTAAATTTTTGGTAGCCTAACGGTCATATCATTGGCCTCATAATCTGTGCGCACTGTTGGAACGTATAAAAGTTTAGTATGCCTAGAATTAGAATTTGTGTGTAACAGCTGATTTTATAACATGACTCGTGAAAACAGTCAATTGTAGTTTTAACTAACCTATCTTACCTAACCTAAAGCAATCAAAAATGGTCTTGACCTGTTATGAATCTTGTCAAAGGTGATTTTGACCGGTTATGAGTTTTGACTGTAACACCAGTTTCTTAAAAAATATGGAAATTGAAAAAAAACCTATTTCGGTCGCAATTATACTTTAACTAGTATGTACCATCAAAATATATTTTGGATTTGTCTATCAGCTGTCATTCGCGCCATCGGAATACAAGGCACTCGACATACGAGTATACGCGAGTATCACATTGTAACCTTATATAATGTGACTTCCACAAATTTTGCATCTCCTTCCTTTATAACATGATCATAAAGTAACAATTCTAGTGATACAATCTCCCGAAAAATTTACCAAACAGTGAACACATTTACTTTTGATGGCCATAATAACAATATCTATACTAATATTATAAAGCTGAAGAGTTTGTTTGTTTGTTTGCTTGAACGCGCTAATCTCAGGAACTACTGATTCAAATTGAAAAATTCTTTTTGTGTTGGATAGTCCATTTATCGAGGAAGGCTTTAGGCTCTATGCCATCACGCTACGACTAATAGGAGCTGAGCATCAATGACAAATGTTGCAAAAACGGGTAAAAAATATACGGCGAAACGTAGTTCGCTGGCACAGCTAGTAACAAATAATAGTTAGAACTATATCGGATAATGCCAACTGAAAGATAAGCTACAACAAGTGTTAAGCTAATGAATGAATAGACAGGCCACAATGTAGTTAAATATCGTATTGGAGTTTTCGCGAATATTTACATTCCTATAAACCAACGCGACTGGAGACGAAGGTACGTCCAATTTACGAAATAAAGCAGTCGTTATGTTTTATTTCGGTACGAGGAAGTTTGTCATAGCCTAATTTGAGAATCTACACGTGTAAAACCTGTCTTTGTTCTCAAAAAAATCTTATATAGTTAAGTAACAATATCAAACATGTTTATGAAATTCACAATTTTAACATCTCAACCATAAGTTTTAAATATTTTTGAAGAATATAAAATAAAAAATTAAGTATGTAATTCATATTTAATCTAACTTAACACGTATTACGCGAAACATCTCAAATTATGAAAAATGTCACTTCCTCAATATCAGGGATCAATCAAAGTGAAAAAAGGCAAAGGATCATCACAATAAATAAGATCGCTAATCTACTTAAATGAACTGTTCGACTAAGTTAAAAAATCAACGCCTACTCCTTTACGAATATCTCAGTATCATAAAGTGAGGATTAAATTGTTATATCTGCAGAATGTTTGTTTTAAAACGCGGCGATAACGAGGATGTCGCTCACAGCCACTGGCTGTTTCCGCGACACAGCACAAACTTAACAAGTCTTAGATTGACGCTTCTATACGAATGCAAACTAAATAAATCACTATGTGGGGCTTGCTTGTCTAAGGTAACAGGACATTTTCATACAGCGGAACAAAGGAATGTTTGTCGAACGGTCTGCGTGTATGACTGATATGCAAATGCTCAAATGCACATTAAAACGTGTGGACGTAGAATTTTATTGTTCTGTAATAACCAAACCGAGCCACAGATTACACACTATTCATACTAATTAATTCTAGATGGCAACCAGAACAAGCTCGTATACATCGGTGACTCACGTCATAACAGCGATTTCACTTAATTATTTCGGACATAAATCTTTAGATATTTGCTTATTATTACCTTTCTAATTCTAGGTTGACTTTGCACACCCGTCACGCTATGGGGAACAGAGGTGGGTATAATGTTCAGACTGAATTGCCGAGGAAATGAACAAAGCTATTTATGGAGCGGAGTTATTCTATAACAAATCGCAAGCAAATAACTCCAAAATGCCCAAGCTTTGATTATTAGAAAATAACGTAAAAATAAAAAGGAATGATTATCCGAAAAACGCCTTTGAGGCGTGAGAGGAAATTGCTGTATTTATAAAGGGGACGCCTTACGATACGAACACGGGAGCAGCACCAAACAGCGAAGAAATTCTACACATAAAAATGTAATAAACATAAATATTATTTATGTTAATACAAGTAAAATGAAAAAAATGACTCTACATCTGTTTGGAAATTAACTGTCTTAAGGTTTTTTAATAGGTATACCTAGTTTTTGTTACTATGCTAAGCTGTCTGGTTTTTTTATACGTAGACTACTCGTATAGCATTACCAAACTTTAACTCAAAAGTATTTATTCAAATACCTTTACAAGCACTTGCTGACAAGTAAAATAAAATAATGTTTTATTTTTGTTATTTTATCTTTTGTTTCATTTGTTGACGAAGGTTGAATTCATATTTTCGGTCACTTTTCCTTTATTATTTCAAAATGATATGACCCTTTGCAACTATTTCTCTGTTACAATATAGGATAGTAAAATCAAAATCAACATCGCCGAAATGATATCCCAGTGCTGGACATCGGTCTTTACCAAGGAATAGGTAAAACAGTGGAGGTGCGATATGACATACTCGTATCTGTGGGGACCGCTCTATCACAAAATTCGCATACAAAAATGCTAGTACTATATACAGGGCCAGATTTAAATATTTCACAATTTTTACACCTATGATCCCAACGAAATTGCAATAATAATATTGGTTGGTTGGCGTATGCGGTATCAAATTGTATCGAATTCCAGATTTATTTTTAGCGCTTTGTCGCGCCCCCAAATATTTGCCACTATGGACCCCGGCCTACATAGATCAATGCTAAATCCGGCGTCGCGAATACACCACCAACATTTAGTCATTTGTCATATTTTTTTTTCTTTATTTTTGGTAAAAACTAGCCTGAATGAAACACGAGTGTACATCGAACATACACCATCATACAATAGTAGTGCTGACTGATTTCGAAAAATTGAAAGTTAATAAGTCCGTCAGTTAGATAAATAAAAAATGTCAGATCATATTTTTTGTTTTCTTGATAAGAAAAATCATTGTGTGATTATATGAAACCACGATGCAAGTGAAACATTTTTGCGGATCGTAGGCATTTAATAGAAAATTTTAAATTTTAATTTAACTGAAAATCGCGGTTTAAATCTTAACTTAAATCTTTTTCTTCTGAAAAGAAAATAATAAATAAAAAAGTCAGTAATAAAAAACAAATTAATAAAATAAGCAATAAAAAAATAATAAAAACACAAATTTATGAAAAATAATGCTCTACATCAGGATTAAAGCACTGTCACACATATTTAAAGTTGAACATCTAACGCATAGACCTATCCTGACCTAAATGGAGAAGTGCTATTAAAGATATCATGTTTTTGTGTAAAGCGACATGCGATAGATGGACGAAAAAAATTTGAGGCGATGTAAAAAAAGTTTCACCTATAAACTACTGAGATAAAGTGATTTAAAGTTCAGGGGTCGGGGTTCGCTACGTCACAAATAAGTAAAAAATTTACCTCCGTATGATTTCATGCAACGTCTCAAACAAATGTATTGTCGAAAGTTTTGATCGTGTAAAAAATAAAAATATGTGTCAAATATTTTTAAAAACGGTGGAAAATTCAAATAATTAACACTTTTTCCCTTTTAGATTAAATTCACTTGACTTCGGTAATCAAATCCGTTTGTTTTCCGTGGTACCATTAGATAGTACCATCAATGGTACTACGGAAAATTTTATTTGCCGTGGTACCATCAATGGTACCATGGAAAAAATATTTGCCCATAGTACCATCAATGGTACTACCGCAAAATACTTAATGGTACTATTTGCCATAGTACCATTAATGGTACTATTACAGCAAAAACTGCAAAATCAAAATATACTTTATAGAAATACGACTTGAATGAAAACTCTTTGAATCATCCAAATTTTTTACCCACTCGTACATACCACCCTTTAGGACATCTTTTCGCTGATAAAGAAGAATGGGCGCTAGAAATTTATCAGATTTACAATTGCCATACATATCAATATTGTTACATAAATACTTATACACAACATTTCTTCACATTCCAAAGAGTAATATGCGCAAATTAATATCAGGCATTGGCATCATTCTAATAATCGTGGACTTTAAGTATACTCATAACTGTATTACTCATAAGTGTCTTTTTTACATGCGCCTTAAACTTATGAAACGGCAAATCAGCACTACTTTGTAGAACTTTGTTGTAAAAAGTTAAACATTTCTCCATAAATAAGCCTCTAGTTTTTTGAAGCATATACATTGGAACGGCAATTTTATTTTTAATTCTTGTGTTAATGATAAATTAGGAAATCAGTATCAAATGTATTACAATTTCTATTATAATACATTCGATATTAGACATAAATCAAATTATCATAAATGTTGTTCGAAATTGTTAGAAGGTTGAAAATATATATCAAAGCTGAAAGGAGCAGGAATATTTTATAATGACTGAGAGTTTTTAACTTAGGAACATATAGAAGTTCTGGTTGAACATACATAAAAAAATAATTAGTTTGTTTGGTGGAAGCCACCGGACAAATAACTCCGTAGAAGGCTGGCATGCAAAATTAAATAGGGAAACAAGTAGGTACAATCAAAAACTGTTCTTTAAATACAGCGATTATTAATACATGTTAATAAATCGAACTAAAAATCGTAAAAGTTAAAAATTGCATACCGGTACTATATCGAGGACCAAAGTACTCATCAAGACGAATTAAACGAGCCCAAACTCGATGGGGTTTGTTTCATTTTATTGCGGAGTTCCTATGGCCACCTTCCAGTTCCAGCATTAGATCAGCTCATTATAATAATGTCCTCCTAACTGATATTCGGTCACGGCGGCCAATCTCAACAGAGACTAGGCATCTGCACAGGAGAATTTATAGTGCACAAGTGACTGCACAAACGCAAGTGCAATGGTGAAAGTAAATAAAATCTTATGATTAATATAAACATAGACGATCTTTATATTATCCTTGATATAAATAATGTCACATTACTTCCTCTTTTAAATTTTTTAACAAAATTTAAAAAATAAATAATGAAAATAAACGCTGGAAAGGGGAAATTTTAAACGACGAGTGCATTAAGTAAATAAAGCATTCTAATTAAGTAATTGTATTTTGCTTATAATTTACGGTTGGTAGGTACCACCACGGTACCACGGTTAACAAAATATAACATTACCCGCGGTACCATTGATTAAAGGTACCACGGCAAATAAAATTTTCCGTAGTACCATTGATGGTACTATCTGATGGTACCACGGAAAACAAACGAACAAATCACATTGTAAGTATGCGGCGCTATGCACGTGCGGCACGCCCACGTGCTACTTCCGCTTTTTTCCGTTACGCGGTCCCTACCCACAGACGTATAAAGAGAAGCAGACTAAACGTATCGTTCAAAAAATATTTTACAAAAAATAAAACCGACTTCAAAAACACTAAAAACTTAAAAATAATATAAGAATAGGTACAGACAACATCACACTTCTATATTGAAGTCGGCGCCAAACGATGATCTCCTAGAAAGTGTTAAAATTTGTCACCGACTTCAATATAGAAGTGTGATGTTGTCTGTACCTATTCTTATATTATTTTTAAGTTTTTAGTGTTTTTGAAGTCGGTTTTATTTTTTGTAAAAAAAAAATTATTTTTAACTTTTTAGTGAATAAAATCTTTTCAGTTAAAGAAACCCTAATTCTAAATTAGTGTTTTACTCTATTTTCTATGGGATCCCATTATCAGATCCTGACTTTGGTGACCATGGGACCACTCTTGCAGTATACTCTATCGAATACAAAAAGAATTTTGGAAATCGGTTTAAAAATAACGGAGTTATGAGGTAACAAACATAAAAAAAATACAACCGAATTGATAACCTCCTCCTTTTTTGAAGTCGGTTAAAAAGCGTCGCAATTTTAACACATGTAAACATTACTGATACACAAACAATATTATTTAAATTTTATTGTAACTTCTGGAGTTTAATTTTTGTGATTATACAATATAATAATATTGTATAATCACAAAACAAAACATTATATCACAATGTCACGACGCCATTTGTCTCTTATTTTGACAAAGCTAAATATGGCGTCCACGTGGCGGCTGCCACGGCTTCGGAAATGTTTATGTGTGCGTTTGTATCGCCACAGACGAAAAACAGAAAAAACGATATATCATGACACTTTAGAACGAAAGTAAAAACGATATACATTACCTATGACAAATGTGTGGGTAAAATTATGTTAAGTCTGCTTCCCTTTATACGTCTGTGTCTCTACCAACCAAAGCCAAATCGACTTCGCGTAAATCAACAATTTGCCAATACCATCGAGTCGTCAATCGACTTCAGCCAAGCTATAGCAAATCAGACGCTAAGTGCTAACTTTCAATCATCCGTCACGTCACCCTTTTTAGGTTAATGTCTAACACGCTATACTGTAATCGATAGCTGTGTTTGCACCTAAATTAGACTTACTAATGAATGCATTTAAATTAAACTTAATAAATCAATGCAGAGATCGGTGGAGGAGAAAACTGTTAAATATGAGTATTCAAATTTTTCATCCCACCTATGTAGTTCTGAGAGCTAGTTTCTAAGTTTGCAATCGAAGTTGAAAATTATGAAATGACTACAAATTTTTTACTGTAAAATCGGAAGAACTAGAAAGAGAAGATTTGGATGATATACGAGCCTTTAGGCAACCTTTTGACTAGCATAGCCCAGCGATACGGCGGTAGCTCGTATAGGTATAGAATGAAATGTGTAACATAGCTTAGTTTTGTATAGTCCCTCTATGGCAGTTTGCAGTCTAAAGGAGTATGCAGCTTCCGCGCGCGATTCGCCGCGCTCCAATTGGACACCATGCGTACAACTAGCGTACGGACTTGAGGCAATCTTGATCGAGGCAACCTCGCCAGCATGGTTTGTGGCGAAGCTCCTCGACAGAACAATTTAGACAACATGAGGCAACAGGCCGCGGCAGTGTTCCCTCAAGTCTTGATATGCCAAATCCAATATGGCGCCCGTTCACACAGCTGATTTGTTAATACGATGTTTCGGTTCTCTGTCCGCTATTGTTTCAAGTGGTTTATTAAAATCAATAGACCAATATTTCAATAACAAAATTATATTCAATAAAACAAACTAAATTAGATACATTTTTTACCTATCAATAATTCTTATTATAACAAAACCATAACAACCAAAAAGACATAGACACGTTATTCAAGGGAGTCAGCAACAATACTCCTCCTCGCTATATGCAAGTAATGTTATCAACGGGGTGGCTGACTCATTAGCAAAACTAATTTATTAACAGGTCTTCGTAGAATCCCACCCTTGGTTGCAACTTCGACAATACGATTGCGCCCATCGCGTCCCGGAATGACACTTACCCAAACCAAACCCTTGGCCAAACATTTCTAGGGCAACTAGAGTCTACAATGAGAACTAAATCTCCTACTTTGACTGGAGCTCCTGCGTCTGACGTCCAACGAGTTCGCGTTTGTAGGCTAGGCAAGTATTCACGTATCCAGCGGGACCAGAATTTATCAATTAAACACTTTGTAAGTCTCCACTGTTTCCTAAGATGCAAATCATTATCAGAAAATATACCAGGTCGTGGCAAAAATTAGAGCCTCCCATTAAAAAATGTTTAGGTGTAAGTGCCTCTTCTGAATCTACATTCAGGGATACATGTGTAAGGGGACGACTATTCACAATGTTCTCTGCCTCATATAACAATGTCAAAAGAACCTCTTCTTTGGCAGACAATGTAAACAACGTCGAAGAGAGAGCTGTCTTTATAGATCTAACTAATCGCTCCCAAACACCGCCTCCAACACTGTGGGGCATCAGGGGGGATAAATGTCCAATTAACACCAAGATCGTTTACCTTTTGCATCGTGTTCCGATCAGTCAAGATACTCTGAACTGCTTTTCGCAACTCTTTATCAGCACTCCGAAAATTCATGCCATTATCGGAGTGGATCTGTTTTGGAAAACCACGTCGAGCTGCCATCCTTCGAATTGCTAATATAGTTGAATTCGTTGACAGTGAAGAAGCTAACTCTATATGAACGGCACGAGTGCTAAAATATGTAAAAATAACACCCCAGCGTATCACCCTTCGACGGCCAATCGAAACTGTCATTGGGCCAAATAGATCAACACCGCAATAAGTGAATGGTCTACAATGATGGTGTAACCTATATTCAGGGAGAGCTGCCATCAAAGGCTGCGTTGGCTTAGCTTTCCTTAGGTGATAATTATATAAAAACATTGACGTAACTCATTATATAAAGTTTCAGTATCGTTATGTAACTTAAAGTGAAAATATCTAATAATTAATCGGGCTACGTTATGTTTGGAATCTAAAATAATAGGTGTTTTTAGGTGCAACTTGGCAATGAGTACACCATCTATGTTCAATTCGGGATTCAACTTAATCAGTTTACTTGATTTAGGAAGCTTTTCACCTTTTTTGAGCAATGCGATGTCATCCGTAAACATTTCTGATTGGGCTTGACGTAATATAAGTAGTTCTGCCTTCTTTTCATAGTCGGATGTAACAATAATATCAATAGACTTCTTCAGACAAAATCTATCTAGAAATAGCAATGACCACGATAAACTTCTTACAAGACGACGCCAATTAGAAAATCTCTCATCCAATATAACTTTTTTATTTGGATGGCTCTCTTCAATAAACTTCAACTCTTCAGTATCAGAGCATTCAAGTGATTGTGGCCATTGTTCTTCAGGCAGGATTAAAAATTCAGGGCCGCTTAGCCACCTACCGTTTGGAACAATTTTAGCTCTGGTAGCTTCATCAGCAACATTCAAATTGCCTGGCAGCCACCGCCATTCATGAGGCTTGGTAAGTTCGCCAATCTCTGCCAAGCGATTTGAAACAAATGCCTTATTATTATTTCTAGGCTTGTTATGAATCCAATACCAAACTGTCTTGGAATCAGTCCAAAAATACCTTTTCTCGATAACTAAGGATTGCTCTCTCATGACAGTACAACCAAGTCTTGCGCCTAGCAACGCTGCCTGCAGCTCAAGTTTGGGTATTGTAGCTGATTTTAACGGTGCTACTCAACTTTTGCCAGCAACAAAAACCACTTCATTATGCCTACGTATATAAACCACGCACGTATACGCTTCTTCTGAGGCATCAACAAATATATGCATTTGAAGATCATCTTTTTTCAAAAAGCCGTAAAAACGAGGAACAGAAAATTTTTCCAGCTTTTTAAGTTCAAACAGCCACTGTTGCGAAGTGACGTCATCAATTTGCTCATCCCAATCCTTTCCTGTACGCCAAAGATTTTGGAGAAGAATCTTACTTTTAATCAAGAAAGGACACAAAAAACCAAGTGGGTCAAACACTGACATCACCACTTTCAATATCTCTCGTTTCGTCGGGTTTCGAGCACAGTCAACCACTTCTTTAGTCATCCTTTCGAGGCTCAAATCAAACCCAAGAGAATCATCACAAGGCTTCCAATTCATGCCTAAGGTTCTTTCCGCCACCTCATTCTGTTCAAGTAAGGTTACGGTCATCTTATCCGATTCTTGAGGAAAAATAGCAGGTTTATTTGACGCCCAGCCTCGAATATCGAATCCTCCGGCCTTGTGTATCATAGTGACATCTAATATCAACTGCTTAGCCTCCTCCTCGGTGTCAACTGAATCTAAATAATCGTTGACGTAATGACGTGTATTGATTGCCTCAACAGCACGCGGATGAGATAGAGCAAAATCTACAGCGTTTCGTCTTAAAATATATGTGGCTGTACAAGGAGATGACCTTGCACCAAATATCATAGATGTCATACGATAAATTTCGGGTGCATTTTTTCTATCCATTCCACGCCATAGAAAACATTGAGCATTAACGATAAACGCACGCAGCAAGACAAACTGTTGTAAAGAGCTCCGATAAAACTTTTCGATTAAAACCAGTTTAAAGTGTTCTTAAACTACAGTGTTATAGAAAGTTTCATAGTGCAATTCATCATTCATCTGTGAATGGCAAAACTAAGTCGATTGGTGCATTAAAATAAGACAAACTTTACAAATTTAGTTAGATCTCAGAAGATAGTTTATTCATCTACCCCATTGATATACTACCAAACGTAGATAGAGCGCTTCATACAAAAACGCGCTTTAAATCTGTCACCTAATCGACTATACATTTGTACTCGCTGATATATAATATACTTCAATATGCACGCCCGAATGAAAATTACCATAAAGAAAGTACCGTATATTCAACCTTATTCTGCATTATTACGGCAACTATTTTAAGTACAACCGTGGGAAGTTACATCATTTCATACCTAGCCACAGAACAAACGACGTTTTAGTAATTGCTACAAGAAAATATCAACTATATAGTCTCAAACATAATGCTTGAAATTGCTTATCGCGTTGTCGCTCCAACGCATGAATGAGATAGCACATCGTAATACGATGCCCGTGCGAGCGAGACGATTGTGATGTACTGACACTGACGCGAAGCGACATGTTTATTATTAAAATAGTAGTTTTTTAATGGTTTTTACGTATAAATCGAATATTTGAATACATGATAAGATGTGTAATGAGTCTACTCACGCGAAATATGAAATCCCGTCTTTTTTCTGCCGTTTCTGGCTATTGTTACCACAATTTTTGAATGCGCACTTTGGCATGTTTACGTGCCGACAGCTAATCACTCACTATGGAAAGGAACTGCACGAGTCGCGATTGAGCAGTTCTTCACCGGCCTACTTTTCGATCGTTCATGCGTTATCTACGTTTGGTAGTAAATCAATGATCTACCCATTCAAATATTATCCAGTTACAAAGAACTAAACGCGTAACCGACGCGTGATGCACGGCGCTTAAGCCCCTTTTGCCGCGACGTTGTACCGGAGCAAAACAGACTGTTGGGCATTTATTAACGTACAGATACGGCTTACAATCAAGCGAACGCCCAATAGTGTTGTGTCGTACATATCTGAGGGGGCATTTATTGGGGTGCCACTGCAGCCGTAAACGACTTCTTTTTAAGCATATTTTTTTTTTCCTTATCAATTCGAGGTTTGATCTTAACCCTTGCATTATGACTGAAATAGAGATGGAATGGGGTTGTTGTTCCCAAAACGATGAAAATGAGAATAAAAACTTTTTGCAGTGTGATATATGTAAAAAGGCTTTTCACCATGTATGTTTAAATTTGAATGTGGCTTGCGATCTTACTTATTGGATTTGTCTCGTATGCACGACGAATACAACAAGGACTAATAAAAATGATAATACTCCAGTTCGTTTCAATCAGAACATAACTGTACGCCCCAATAAAAGAGCTGCCTTACAATCCCCACCGAGTTCATCTAATGCACCTGTTACAGAGTCTGGAGTACGTAATGTCGTACAGGGGGTATTGGATAATCAAATGGAAATATTACTGATGAAATTTCAATCATCTATGAAGACTTTGTTGAACGATGAATTAAAATCAATTAAAGAGGAGATGAAGGATGTCAGGGATTCAGTTAATTTTATAAGCCTTCAGTATGAAGATCTCTTAAAAGCGAACAAGGAGAATAAGGAGAAAATTAGGAAGCTGCAGGAACAAAATGATGACATGTCGACTTCATTAAAAGATATGGCAGCACGTCTTAATAATCTGGAACAACAGGCACGAGCCAATAATCTTGAAATACAGTGTGTTCCACAGAAAAAAAATGAAAATCTTATAAATACTGTAATACAACTGAGCAAAATTGTAAAGTGTGAAATTACGGAAGAAAACATTTCTCACTGCACACGTGTGATGAAAGCCAATAACAACAGTGATCGTCCCAAATCTATAATTGTTAAGTTCAGTACACCCAAATGCCGCGACAACTTTCTAGCTGCGACGATAAATTTTAATCGATCCAAACCTATTTCTGAGAAACTGAATACTTCGTATTTGGGGTTCGAGAGTGAAAAATCTCCAATATATATTACTGAACATCTAAGCATCCCAAACAAGGCGTTACATGCAGCAGCGCGCATTAAGGCAAAGGAAAAGGGCTATAAGCATGTGTGGGTTAGAAGCGGTCGCATCTACGTGCGAAAAACTGATTTTACCGAGTATATACTTATAAGAGACATTGACTCTTTGAACAAAATAGTTTGAACGTGTTAGTTTATATATGTCATTTTATACAGTCGTTAAACATGCGAAATGACTAATTTTAGAATTTATTATCAAAATTGTCGTGGATTACGATCCAAAACTGAAGAAGTATATCGCAATTCAAGTATTTTTACCTATGATGCAATAGTTTTAACGGAGACTTGGTTTAATGATAGCGTTGCTGGCAGTGAACTTATTGACACTAGATATAATGTTTTCAGACGAGATAGGAGTATTTCTAAATTCAATAATAAAAAAGAGGGCGGTGGGGTCTTAATCGCAGTCTCCAATAAGTTTGTTGCAAGCAGAATATGTAATTGGCAAAGTGAATGTGAGGATCTGTGGGTTACTGTTGATGTTGGGTCTAGTTTTAATATTGCAATATGTGCTGTGTACTTACCCCCTTCCGTGCAAAAACCACTTCTTAAACACTTCATGGATAATTTTAATTCAGTGTCAGAAAAAATAATTGACTATCAAGCAGTTTAAATCGGGGATTTCAATATGAGCAGTATAGACTGGACCTACCTCAATGGTAGCATTGATCTAAATACTAAATGTCTACCGAAATTGTGTCAAGACTTTGTAGATTTTACTCATGTGAACAACTTAACACAATGCAATTTAGTTACTAATGTTAACAACAAATTATTGGACTTGGTTCTGACTGGATATCCTAAATGTCAAGTAGCCGAAGCTTCAAATAGTCTTTGTAAAATAGATCCCTTTCATCCCGCCCTTGAAATTAACTTTGATTTTACCTTAGACGAAACCCTCAAACCTAATAAAACACCCAGATTTAATTTCAATAAGGCTGACTACAATAATATTAATACTGAATCAGGCAAACTTAACTGGCACGAACTTTTTGAAGGCGTCAGTGATCCAAATTTAATGCTTGACATATTCTGCGAAAACATTTTCCTAATTATAGATGCTCATGTGCCAATCACTAAACAAAGAAACAGTTCCAAGCCCCCGTGGCATAATAAATGCTTAGATAGGTGCATCCGGGAAAAAAACAAATACTTTAAAAAATTTAAAATTTATCAAAATCCAATGGATAAAATTGCTCTTAAATTGTGTAGTAAACGTTGTGAAAAACTAACCAGAAAATGCTATAACTCATACATAAGTCATATGGAACAGAAAATATCTATACAGCCCAAGTATTTTTGGTCGTACATAAAATCTAGACGCAGGGGAACGAGCCTGTATCCCAAAGTTATGTCCAATAATGTAGATATAGCTAGTACCGGGAATGACATCTGTAATATGTTTGGTTCATATTTTCAATCTGTATATAATTCAATTAGTACACCATCAAACGCAATTGATACTTCTGCCTACTTAATGAGTTTAGCAAGTAGCTCAGACTGCATTTCGGCAGTGGTTCTGGACCAGGATGCTATTAACACTTGTCTAAAAAAGTTAGACGTTTCAAAAGGCACAGGATCAGACAATATCCCACCAATTTTTCTTGTCATGTGCGCGGACAAACTTCCTCTCTACAAAATCTTTAACCTTTCTCTTAGTACTGGTATATTCCCTGAAAAATAGAAATTGGCAAAAGTGGTTCCTATACATAAGTCGGCTTCTAACACCATTGTGAGTAATTACAGACCAATCTCAATCCTTCCTACATTAGCAAAAGTTTTCGAGGCTTTGGTATGTCCACAAATACAAAGTTACTTCAAGAAATACCTGTCTAATTATCAGCATGGTTTTTCGGCTGCAAGATCTACGAGTAGTAATCTGGTCACTTTCGTAGAGGACATTATTGAGTCAGTCGACCATAACGGACAGGTGGATGCGGTGTATACCGACTTTAGTAAGGCCTTTGATAGAATATCACATGATATACTGGTGCAGAAGCTTTCAACATATGGCTTTTCGGGTTCTCTTCTGAAATGGCTTAGTTCTTACCTCAACGGTAGATCCTTTTATGTAGTAGCAGATGGGTACCAGTCTAATACATTTCACATTATCTCAGATGTACCACAAGGATCGCACATGGTACCAACACTTTTCAACATCTTTGTTAATGACCTACCATATTTTCTAACAAATTCAACCCCTTATATGTTTGCCGATGACCTTAAGATAATACGTAAAATTGACAACATGAATGATGCGTTACTGCTCCAGAATGATATTAATAATCTATTTAATTGGTGCGCTTATAATAATATGGATCTTAATACAAAAAAATGCGTGCAGATCACTTTTACTCGAAAAACTAATCCAGTAAATTATAATTACGCTATTAATGGCTCCTGCCTAGATGTCGTGAATACTGTCAGGGATTTGGGAATTCTTATTGACAAAAAACTTACATTTATTCCACATATTGATTCGGTCATAGCGAAGGCATCCAGATCTCTCGGTTTTATTATACGAAATACCAAATCATTCCGTAAATCAGAAACAAAAATCATGCTCTATAATTCATTGGTACGTAGTAAACTCGAATACGGTGTGGTTGCCTGGCGTCCTCACTATGCAGTCAACAGTCTTCGCATAGAACGCATACAGAAAAGATTCCTATATCATCTCGCGTACTTTGCTGGTGTTGCCAGGAAGGTCAAGAGTCACAAATTCAACACGTCTCAAATTCTTCAAAATTCAAGATTTAGAAAGCAGAAGGAACATTCATGATTTGGTTTTCTTGTTTAAATTGATAAGCAGCACAATTAATTGTCCTAAATTACTGTCAAAAATTAAATTTAAAATTCCCTATAAATATCCGCGATTTCCCATTAGCCTTTTAGTTCCTCCCTTCCGTAGGACTAAACTTGGTTCCAACTCACCGATTCCGAGATTTTGCAAGCTTCACAACCAGTCAAAAAACCAAATAGATCTGTTTTGCACAACACTTCACAAACTCAAACGTCATTTGCATCAACTTTAATTAGATTAGGTGGAACTGTAAAATATATGATATTGCTAGTCCCTTCTTTATCAACAATTGTTATTCTTAATATATGTATTGTATTACTTCTTTACCGCATGCTGTGTTTATCTACCTTATTGTACACTTAACTTTAAGACTACTCATAATGTATATGTTTTGTTCAGTGTAACAATTATTGGTGAACCGAATAAATAAATAAAAAATTTTAAAAAAAAACTGAATCTAAATAATCGTCGACGTAATGACGTGTATTGATTGCCTCAACAGCACGCGGATGAGATAGAGCAAAATCTACAGCGTTTCGTCTTAAAATATATGTGGCTGTACAAGGAGATGACCTTGCACCAAATATCATAGATGTCATACGATAAATTTCGGGTGCATTTTTTCTATCCATTCCACGCCATAGAAAACATTGAGCATTTTGATCATCCTTAATAATCTTTACCTGCATGAACATCTCACGTATATCTCCTGTCATAGCAACTGCTCCTTCACGAAAGCGTAAAAATACACCTAAATGTGAATTTAAGAGGTCAGGACCTGCTAAGAGCTCAGTATTGAGGGACACGCCTTTCGTTTCTGCTTTCGCATCATGAACCAAACGCAATTTACCTGGTTTATTGGGGTTTCTTACACCGAAATGTGGGAGGTACCAAACTCTACCTGATGGCTTAACCTCAACTTTCTCGGCATATCCCTTATCCAGCATATTCTGCACCTGTTTGGAATAATCAGTCGCAAAGCTTACATCAGAGTCCATCATTTTCTCAATTATGTGTAAACGGTGCTCAGCATTGCGCTTATTCCATCCATCCATTTTCCATCTATCACTTATTCTCTTAGATGTACTGTCTAATATTGCTAATGCACGAGCTTCATCTAGAGTATTTATACGCTTATCCTGATACTTTATACCTATACTATCAAGTTCAAAGTAATCTGCAATAAGGTCATGAATGTCATCATCTTTGTGGCTAATGTGAAGTGTAAAATCAAATGATTTCTTAGTCAGTGAAGAAGAAAATCCGTGGAGGACCCAACCAAGCAATGTACGAGATGCTGCTGGCTCATTTTTCTTACCTTCTCTGACTTCCCGACTAACAATAAGATGCCAATTATCTTGCCCGATCAATAAAGAAGGCCTTGCCTTATAATTCAAAAAGTGGAATGCCTTTTAGATGACTAAAATCTAATACTTTTTCGGTAATAGCACAATCAGGAAGTGTCAAATTGCTTACGGTGCGAACTCTATCGAGTCGGTAAGATCCGGCATCGGTTCGGACATTTAACGATACTACTTGACTTGTCATCTCATTAGTATCACCTACAGCACCTTGAAGATTTAATCCAGCTTCTGGTCCAGTCGCTCCGATCTGATGAGCTACTTCCTTTTCAACTAAAGTAACAGTAGAGCCTTCGTCTAGTAAAGCAAACGTACTCACACTGCCCGTTGGACCATCTATGAAAACAGGTATAACTTTCAAAAAAACTTTCTTCTTATTAGCAAACCACACATTAGCAGCAGTCTCTTTTTTAGTCTGGACATCAGTCACTACCACGTCCCTAGGTCTATCCTTATGTAATAGAGTGTGATGAGCCGCCATATTACAAGTTGAACATTTCCGTTTAGATTTACACCTATCACGTCGATGAGTAGAACTAAGACATCGGAAACAATGTCTATGTTTCACAATCCACTCCCAACGTTTGTCTATATATTCCAATTCAAACTTGGGGCACGTTCTAATAGTGTGATTACAGTCGGAACAAAAACCACAGCCAGACTCACCTTGTTTAGAAGATGTTGTTTTAGTCACATCGCGAGTTGTATTGACGTTTTTCGTGAGCGTGGGTGAACTATCATTTTGGACATTTTCTTCTAACGTGTTTGTAGCAAGAAAAGTACGTGGCTTAAATAGGGAAATATTTTTACTATACTTCTGTACAGATGGTTCAATCGCACCCCGCTTACAAATTTCCTGAGCCTCTGATATCAAATATTGAGCTAGCGTTGGTAATTGCGGCTGATGCGCGCTTGTAGTCTTACTATAGTCTAACCAACGATAGAAAAGAGGTTCAGTAAATTTGTTCAAAATTTAATTAATTCATTCCGGACTATACAAGTAACCATTATTACCAGTTGACTTTATGGCAGCTACACAATTATCAACCTTAGTCGCCAGTAATACAACCTCTGAACGCATACCAGTTAATTTAGGTAACTTTCGTACTTCCGCTATTAACCTACCTAGCACTAAATCGGGTCTACCAAACCTCATTTCAAGAATCTTCATGACGTCAGACGCAGAAGTAGTCGCAATCAATCGGGCAGCAACCGCCTCCCACGCCTCACCCTGAAGAGACCTTTGTAACCGGGTAAGGTTCTCCTCCTCCGAATAATGACCAACTTTTGTTGTAATGTCATACGCATTCTTAAAACGCAACCAGTCAAGTGCATCGCCTGAAAAAGTAGGTAAGTTATTACTAGTGAGTCTGCCTAAAAGTTTATTATTGTTGCTATGAGACAAAGATAACGCTTTAGTAAAAACATTAGTCAATTTCACAATTTCACTGTCCTTAGAGGGCTGTTCATCTTAGATCATTTAACCTAATGCTCTAAGCTGTTCATACATGTCGCCGCGGCTGTCACGTCGCACACCGTCGCAGTCCACGACATCACGTGGCTCCTCTTGCTTGTCATAGTGTACAGACATTTCACCCTCCGGCTTTTCGTCAACTTGCCCTTCATCAACAGGAATCTCAAAAAACGGGCGTGACTCTTCAATCCATTTCTCAGTCGTTTTTTGCGATTGTATAGATCGGGTGCTCCGGCTATCCAAACTGGCAATCTCTTCTTGCAACCGAGCTTTCACTAAAGCTTTCTCAACTTCTATCTCACGTCGCTGCAGCTCGGCCAATTCGCGTGCCGCGTGGGCTTCCAATATTCGTCGTTCCGTCTGTGCGGAGCTTACATGAGATTTTTTCGGTGACGAAGATACGTTGTTTGCTAATATTTTGTCGTTTCTCCATATTTTTTAATGCAATACGTTCACTTCGTCGAACTGACATTTGTCTCGGATATTCAGCAACAATATTTTACAAAAAAAATTGTCAATCTATTTTTAATTAATCCATTCAATAAGCTGGAAGGAACACACTGTTTGTTAATAAACCACTTTTAATTTTAATAAACCACTTGGTTTATTAAAATCAATAGACCAATATTTCAATAACAAAATTATATTCAATAAAACAAACTAAATTAGATACATTTTAACTATACCTATCAATAATTCTTATTATAACGAAACCATAGAAACTAAAAAGACATAGACACGTTATTCAAGGGAGTCAGCAACAGCTATTTTAAAGTAACATTGAAAATGTAAATAAAATTTATCACGGATTTATGTTCTTTTTTTTTCAAAATACTAATATTATAAAGAGGAAGGATTTATATTTTTATATTTTTGTATGTTTGTATTGAATAGGCTCTGAAACTACTAAACCGATTTGAAAAATTATTTCACTAATTGAATGCTACAATATCATTGAGTAACACATGCCATGCCAACCATATTTATCATTTCTAAAAATAACGATAAAAATTTTAACCGCGCTATTTTTCACAATGACAAAATACACATTCTTTTTGGTTAATATGCGATGTAAAATGTTAAAAAAGCTCCAAGGAAATGTAATCAAATAGAATGAGTCAATGTTGCGAATCTGTGTTTGCAATTTTAAAACCATGCTAACTCCACGTCCACCATTGGGAGGCACACTTATCGAGGTGCCTTTGAATACGGCCAAAAAAACCAACTCTCGATGACTGCAATAATTGCTTTTCAACACATATACTTGTAAAACAGCAACATATGTAAGTTACCATACCTATGATGATAAAAATATAGTTTCCATGCAAGATGTCGTAAATATTTTTCCTGAATTCGTCATTTCCCAAGTCAAGACGACGACTGTGTCGAATGACTGCCATTATTACATGCGTGCGTGACACAAAAATATGTAATTTAATAAAAGGCACGCCCACGCTACGAGTTTGGGTTTCTAGCTTTTCTCTATTTGACGAACATGTCATCATCACATAAATAGTACAGTACAGTTGTAAACAAGAAATTCGTAAAAGCATCCTTGAAATTATAAAATAGATGTTAGTATTACTAATGTACGAGTATTGTTCTACGTTGCATACATTATACTTACGAATGAAATTCTGTTGAAAATGAAACCTTCAAATCGTCTGAATGTTTTCTGCTAAATTGATTAAGAGGATTGTTAAGCTGTAAATTTTCATAATATACAAACAGCGATAACGCTTTTCTCCTCTCTCTTTACATAGTCCAATTTTCATAATTTTTGGAAATGTTGTAGATATAATAAAGATCTAGGTTTGTACGTTTTGATTTTGAAGTAATATTGCTCAGAATATAAATTATAAGCATCTAAATATCCATATTTCAGACTTAAAAACTACCTTGAGAATTTTTATCTTTTCGACTAAATTATTCTGAATTACAAAAAAAGCAAAACGTACAAACATAGATTAAGGTATACTGAATCTATAGTGAGACCAACACTGTCTAATTTCGTAAAGGTTTAGGGGGGTAAAACAGTTATCGCCCGAAATAATATTTCAATAAGAAATGTAGACACTTGCCTCGGAATTTCAACTCTAAGCGGTGTGCAACAAATAGCATTTTTGAACATGCCTACTCGAGCTATTAAACGTCACGTTACAGTCCCCTTATAATTTCACTTGTGACCAACAATAAACCGACTGTAATGCCTCAACAAGAAGTGAATTCTTCAATGTGGAAATAAACATAATAATATCCGCTGGTTATTCTCAGCGCCTACATCAAATCGATCGACTGGGTAAGCGGTGTACCAACACTAAGCCAACTGGGCGACAAACACCCTATCCCGCGTTCAAACAAGCACACCGAGAAGGCGAGAACGCAATCCAGATTATAGTGCTTGACTCGACAACCAAATAAGAACCGTTGGGATTACCTCACCCGCACGAATGTTCAGAATAAATTCTGCGCGTTCTTTGAAATAATATCTCTAGAAGCAATAAACCAGTAAGTTGGAACACACTCCGGAGGAATATACCAAAGTTTTCAGTGTGAGTCGTAACTTATGAGTACACAGAAGGCTGAGGTAATAATTTGTGTCGTACTTATGGCGTTTGTGAGTTTAAAGCGTTAAATCATTGGAAGCATTTGCATATGGATCAACTTGTTGTTTAAATTAAGTTAACACGCTTAATTGATATAAAATGCAAGAAATCCATTTCTGTGAACTTTGACTCTAAATAAGAAAATAACGTAGTGAAATTTTTGGGGACAATATTTTTTCAGAATTCGTTAAGAATAATGTTCTGCCCACTCGTACATATGTCCAACTCTTTGCAAGTTGTTATAACTTCTTGACGACCCCTATTAAACTCATACACATTTAACCCGACCCATAAATCGAGTATGTTCACGAATTCCAAATACACATACGCAAAGGTAGGTCAAATTGTATATAGTAGAGTACTACCGCCTTATCCATTGACAAAATCTAACCTGTCGGCGAGACATTGTTATGAAAGTAATTTATATTAGAATTGTGGTTTGAGTATTTACTCGTCAGGATTACCAACTGTTTATTTTACCCAAATAAATAAATTTAAGTTGATTATTCGTACACATATTAAATGGTGACATATTAGTCCATTAAAATATTTGAAATCAAAATAAAGAGAGCTTTGTAAACTGTTATGGAACTAAATATCTGTTATGTTATGCTTATCAATTGTCCTACTGCCAGTAACATTGTCGGCCGTGCAGCAATTTGTAAACTAGGGACAACTAACAACAGCAGTGACTAATTGCGACGGCCCATCTGATCAGCCGCCTTTCCACAGAATAGCGTATCGCGATATCTTTTAATTACATTTCGTCTCTGCTTTTTCGAAACATGTTTTTTCATACAGCTATTTCTTTACCTATATTTGTCATATTTGTGTGTATTGTGTCATGTGTTTTATAACACAAGCTTTAAATATTAATATATACTTTAAATCATAATGCGTTAAAGTGTAAAATTGTTTATCGTCGTTCAATATTGCTTTGCTAGATACAAAATCTATGCCATGTTATTTATTCCTAAGCAGACAAAGTGTCTGAAAAAACTTAAATCCTCGGGAAGAAAACGAATGTCTTTTATGTGATAAATATAATTAAATTAAATCCATCTATATATATTTTAAAAAAATCTCGTGTCGCGATGTTTGTCCGGAATAAACACCGAAACTACAAAAGCTATTTTGATGAAATTTGACTCACTGTATGCAATTTGATCCAGCTTAAAATATAGGATAGTCTTTATCTCGATTATTGACTTCACTATTTATTATTGCGTTAAACTATATCAAGTGTGGCGAAAAGTAGTTCGCAGGCACAACTAGTAACCAAATAAAGTTAAGGTTATCCTGTTAATCATCGAGTCTCATAAATCAGTACCATAACATGAGGCTGTTTTAAATAATAATCTTACATTGTTGTGGCTGCAATAAGCCGCGATATTCTCCTGCATAGATTGGTGATAAGCGACCAATTTCAGGAGGCGCCACGACGGTTCGGAAGTCGTTATTAGAGGAGGCGGTACAACCGAGCAAATTGCGCCCGGGCACGCCATCTGAACGTGACACTGCTGTCGAACACATAGCTTATTTGAAACGTCTTACTATGTCACTCAGTCTCGCGCGAATCACAAATAATATTGAATATTTATGCTTTGTAAAATATTTACATTACTTTCCTATTAAAACTGTCTGATATATTTTTTTTGTCAGAAAATGTAGTATGGCAACGAAAATACTATAAACATGCGTAAAATAGAAAAAAGGGCTACATCCAAATTATACTCACCTAGTTACGAGTATATCTTTTTAAAACATTATAAAGGGTCTGCTAGTAGAAATTGTTTCATAAATAAGCAAAACCTTTGTACAGTATGCTCTTTGTCCAGCTTTGCTGTTTGACCTTTGAACCGTTCTTATACGGCCCGTTATAGTGGAGGTTTTGGTTGTGTAAATGTAAAGATTGAATGGGAGCTTACTGTACCTGTTTATTACATACTAGCTGTGCCCGCGACTTCGTCCGCGTGAAATAGTAACTTTTGTTGAGGTTGATAAAAAGTATCCTATGTTATACCTTATATAATTAGCTATCTATTAGTGAAAGTCCCGTCAAAATCGGTTCAGCCGTTCTGGAAAATAGCGGGAACAAATAGACAGACAGACAGACAGACAAAAAAAATTTAAATTGTGTTTCTGTTATTGGTACCCGACATACATTCGTACCCATTTAGTAAAAACTTGTTATTTTGACATTACAAACAGACACTTTAATTTTATTTATTTGTATAGATTTCATCATTTCGTAATATGGTGTCATTGTATACTAGTAAATAAATAAAATTATGAGTATAATACTACCTTCTTACTTGTAATTATTTGACATTCTCTACTGCATAAAAATATACATATTTTAATGCAGTAGAGAATGCCACGCAGTCATTTGTTTCAGTTACTGCGAAGCTCGAACGCTACGACTAATTGCTACGACGCTACACGCTACGATAAGATAATTCCGCTGTTTGAATCCGATGAGTATTATTATATCGCTTATGCACAGTTGTGATTTCAGGAAATCTCGTTAGAAATATTTTAATTATTTATTAGGGAACTATTCAAATTGCTAACTAATAAATGTTGGCATTAAGACGGTTAAGTACAAAAGTGAAATAACTAAATAAATAATTATAATATACATTGGTGACCGTGGAGTGCCACGCCCAGTCCCGCCAGCCCACTACGCTTTCTGCCTAACGACACCATAAACAATTAGCAGGTAGGAAGGGATATTTTGGTCCCTACAATAGTAGGACATTTGTTTTTACTATCAGTTAAAAGTGTGTTATATTTACCGGTTGACATTTCAGCTGTTTCAAGCCCACTGCAGGACAAAATCTTCTCATCGTAAGAGGAATCAGTCATTAAACTGTCAATATTTTAAAAACACTACGTAATATTTTATAAAATGTTTAGGGAAGGTTGAATTCGATTATATCTTTTTTACAAAATCAATCAATCAAAATCAAAAAACAGTAAAAAGTTTACGAGTATATTCTTTTCTTACTGATTTTCTTACGTGAAACGCTAAAACCTCTCCTATTTACTGAGTTCAAAACATAGAAACATTGACGATGTTACTCCATCAAAGTACTTGCGTATTCCGAAACGTGAAATTATCTTAGTGTATGTTGTACAAAGGAGTTTGTTAGTATGGGTAATATGTAATGTGCCTGTTTACTAAATTCAATTATCGAAATTGAAATAATCTAGTCAAAGGACCTGACAGTCGCCGAATTAACGCTTTATACTGTGTCGTGTGCCGTATATCAAACATAAAGGAATCAGGAGCGTGGTAAATATGACTAAATAGATAGTATATTATGATAATATTTAAACATTGCAACGATCGATTTTATGTTAAGTTCATAATGATGTGTTTTTATTTTTTAAAAATCAACAGCTATGCCCGAAAATAAAATAAAGCTCCTATAGTATTCCCGATAACACCTTAATTACGTTATTTCTTTCTACTTTGACTATAATATTATGTAATTTTCTACAAAACAATTGTTTACTGCGCGGCATAAAAGTAGCTGTAAGGAAATCATTAATTTTCTATATACATCAAAAATTATATGATATCAATTTCATAATCAAACTATATCGCGTTACATGCATGCTGTTATTTAACTATTAATTACATGTTTTTGTTTCACACCACGCTCTTTGCCCTCACATTAGCTTCGGCATTGGTTTTTTCAAGCGGTAAGCGATTTATCATATACACGTCATATTAAATTTTGTAGTTATTGTAAGTTTCAATTCAGGGTGGTTAATTATAAGTTCTGTAATTAGCCAGCTCGGATTGCAGCTTTTATTTGAGTGAGCGAAACTTTGTGTTTAACTTCAAATTTTGTTGTTTGTTAAAAAAATCGACCACACAGCGAAAAGAGAACGCTCTGGAAGAAACTGTTTGAGTTACAACATCAATAACGTTTTACATACGCGTAAATATATTCAGCTTCATCCTAAAATAGAAAACAAATTTAACAAAGTAAATGAGAAAGTTCTCAGGACTTTGATTAAATTTAAATGTTTTATATCATAATATTGTTACGGCTGGAGAGTTGTGCTAATCTAAACACTAGCCAATAATTAAACGAAGTTTCTACAACAACTCGCGTAATGGATTGTTCTACTTAACTTTAAACAACGTCCGTTTAATCGATCAAACGAAAACGAAAACTTATTTTTACCGTGATAGTAATTAACAAACGTTATAGACAGTGGTAACAAGACGCAATGTTCTTAATGTGCGTACACTCATACAATAATGGTTTTAACGAACCCCGGACCTCAAGAACAATACCGGGTGGTATCTCTATTACATACATTACATTAAATAATTTTGTCTATACGGTGAAGACAAAATTATTTAACCGCAATGTAAAAAACACTAATAAAAGATTATCGGAGCATGCCAAAGAAAAAAAGGGCTCATCGCTTCGCGCCATGCGGACTAAAAGGTGATGATAGAGAAGGTACAGTTGAGGTTGTGAAACTCAGTGGACATCAAGCCTTAAAGCTCTCCTGAAGTTATTCAACTGTAGTGTCATACTAGTAGGTAAATTGACAGAGCAGAGATTTATCTTCAAAAATAGCACCATCACGTTTCTTAGTCATGTTTACAAGTTGCTTTCAGGAGAACTCTCCAACGCACGTTTGACAACATCCAGCCTTGAGAACAAGTCTGAATCCTAAAACGCTTTAGTATCACAGACCCGTGCATTTCAGACCTGACAAAACGCATTCAAGCGTATTGGGTTGAGTTTACATTATGATTTTCATATGGTATTGACACCCGTAAACTCAGGAGAATTTTACTGTATTTTCTAGAGCATGGAAACTGGGACGCGGGTGAATTGCGAGATAACACCTAACTCTTATTTTGTAATTACCACCTAACTCTTATTTTAAACAGAAATTAATTTAATATCTATTTTCAATAATAACTGCTATTAAAAATGCGATGAGAATATAATATTCTCTTTGTACTTTTAATATTTAGAAGCTCACCTATTTTGTAGTGGACATATCCACATCTTTCCTTGTACAGCGTACACTTCCGAAAACCAACAAAGCAAACACGCGTAAAAACTTCAAACAGTTGCACCCCGTCATAGACGGTGGAAGCGTAAATTACGCAACTTGGCCTCATTACTGCGGCCGCCCATCCGTAGATGATACGAGGGCGAAGCCCTAACAGGCCCTAACTGTCTCTAGCTATAACCGTAACAAGTTTATGAGGGCTCTGGAGAGTGCAGTCTACGTCAGCTACGCTCCCCCTGCAATGCTGCATTAATGTTTTATTTTTGATCGCACTGATGCCAATAGGCGGTAGGTACAACTGATTTATGACTTCAATTTCCGGATTATTTATCTACGGTAGTGTAGATAACTGCAAATCGATTCAGATAAACCCAATCATGATCATAGTGTGCGAGCATAAAATATTTATATGCTTACAAGTTTTATATTTATAACTTTGTGTTTTCCTTAAAATGCTCAGTAATTTTCAAATAACATCAAAATTAATATAAGTTAAATTTTAAATCGGCCAGGTGTCAAACCTGCTTCTTCAACATAGACCGTGTAAATGTCATTAACACTTTGACCATCGAAAATATGTTCAACCCAAGCGAAATTTCAAGTTTTTTTTTTACCTTTTGATCTTGTCGACCAATCCAAAATAGACCTTTTGTTTACTGTCAATAACAGCAAACTATATCCAATTGACAAATTTTTGCTAATGAGTGTAAATATTGGTTAAAGGTAAAGCCAACATACAAATTACCTATACATTTGTGACTTTGCCTTATTTTACCTATAAATTCTAAAATTTAATTTATAAAATGAAGAAACAAATAAATTTCAAAGAAAAATGAGATCAACACTGGATTAACAAGGTTAAAAGAGATCAATACAGTACTAAAAATTCAATATCAAAAAGCAGTAAATATTTGTATTGCATATGTTGCGTTTAATAACCCAAAGTATCCAAATAAACTTTACATGTGAATGGCATAAAATTATCTTTGCCGCACGTCCCTCGCGGGACACATTTTTAGTTAGTTTCACTGTAAAGTTGACCAGTCCAAATTTTATTTACAGACCAAAATCCTTTGTGTATGGTTATAAAAATCAACTTCCGAAATCATTTGAAAATTGGTCGCGTTTCGCGCAACGGTTAAGTGAGTTTTATTTACACTGCCAACGAAAACAGCGAGCGTGTCGGGGGCTTTCTAATATGTTATTATGTGAAATAAAAGCCCGGCTGCCCGCCTTATCGATGACTGCATGAGCACGCGCCTAATTAAAATATATAGACGCCATTTGGGCATACTTTCGAATGCCCGATTTTCTTATATACGTTTCAACGAAAATTTATTATCATTGAGAATTATAACTTAGTTTTATACTTTCAACAATAAATGTGGGTAATATACTTACCACTAGTAGAGCTAATTGCGAGCTATTTGCCGTGGTAATAGCTTTTAGTTAAAGTCTTGATATCGTCTACACGCCGCTTAATTTTTCGAAATAATATTCCTATGATGTTAAAATAAAGTGCTCGTACTTAAAATATTCGTGGCTTTTGAACCGACTTCTTAAAGAAAGAGATACTGTGTTATACTGCCTATATCATATACCAAAAGATTACCCCAACGGTGGTCCGATTGTCACCAAGTATCTGGCAATATCTGTCGATTTCCCCCGCTAGGAAAATCCTCAAATTTCATAAGCAAGTACAAAGTATTTGTCATTTTTTTCTATTTGACGTTTTTGCGTCTGGTAATCATAATCTCATGTATCGAAGCTGATGATGGAATGTTCCTTAAGGCTTTGGAGTTCAACAGTAATTCTTTAAATATTAAGAGCACGTGTCGACCTGTATTTGTATTCTTTCAAGCGATTCATGTGAGCTGTTGGAACGGAAAGCACAACTCCTTGACAATTAGGGGTTAGGGAATATTATTAGGAGCGTCGGTGGCGCAGTGGACTCGGCACTTGCCTTCCAATCGGGGTTCGAGACCCGCCATGTACCAATGTGTTTTTCGTTTCGAATTTCATATGTACATTTGTCTGAGCTCCTACGGTGAAGGAAAACATCGTGAGGCAACCTGCATACATCTGAGAAGAAATTCAATGATGTATGTGAAGTCGACCAATCCGCACTGGGCCAGCGTGGTTGACTAAGGCCTAATCACCCTAATATAGGGTAGGCTCGAGCCCCTCGGTGGGGACGTATATGGGCTGTGATGATGAATATTATCTTAAGTACCGTCTTAAAGTATTAGTCGTTACATTTCAAGTTATTTTCGTATTTACGTCGGTCGGATTAAATTCTGATACCGCCTGTCTAGCTACCATCGTCATACCAAAGTTTGTCGCCATAATAACAGTGTTAATAATAATAATAATATTTATTTGTTATTGAACACGAGTACAAGCATTAAATTACAGTCTTGAGGTATTTGTACAATGGTTTCTTAGCCTATTAGAAGAAATTGCGAGTCCCAAACTCGGCACAGCCTGTCTTTTGGGACTCAGATAAGTACTAGAAGTGGCAAATACAAATAGTCGCGAGCGCTGTTACATAGGTACATAATTATGTAGATATTTCTAAAAATATTCATTACAAAACAAGTTAAATAATTTAAAAGTACATTGAGCAAGCCGTTTTAAAAATATTATACCTATTACAACCAGGCTATAGCACAACAAACACAGACATTCCGAATTATTATTACAAGAATACATTTTATTCAGTGCCAACATTTTATTCGCAAATCATCATTTAATATATAGATAAACTAGACAGGGTTGTGTTGTGACAGGTGTTTATTTTATTTTTATTTTATATTACTTTTTTTTTTGGAGTGTATGAGTGGAGGTGGCCTGGGAAGCGAGCGAGTGGGAAGCGAGGGAAGCGTACAAGTATGTGAAAAATTTTGACCGTACACCTTTACCAAAGTTTCAGTAGCGTCATACGATAGGGTCTGTAACCAGGACTTCACCTTACCTCTGGCTTTTCTGTGAGGCGTTTCTAGTGTTGCATAGAGCAGTAACATTGTTGAAAACAAAAACATGGATGTATGGGGGTAGCCGGCGCGCAAAGACAGTCCTGACTTTCGGGAAGGGAATTATGTCTGGGTGAGTATATAATGTCTTCTTAAGGGTTCTTTGTATGGCTTTTGATTTATTTTCCCTTGTGTTTGATACCGCACGTAGGACAAATAATTGCCTTACAGTGAGAACTTTCGCCTCCTGATATAGTTCTTCGGTGGGATATCGACGAGGTTTCCCCAGCATTACTTTGATAACTGCCCGTTGTGCTCGCTCTATACCAATCATTTTAGATTTTGCAGCACCACCCCATACTCCGATACAGTATTGAATCAATCACACAGAGATCTATAGACCAGACGTTTAACTTGGAAGTTTGCTGTTGGTCTGAGACTTTTCATAACGTAGATTAATTTTCGGACCCTTTTTGTTAAAAAAGTGATGTGCGGTTCGAAATTTAATTTCTGGTCGATTTGTATGCCTAAGTACTTTGTGCATTCAACTCTGTTGATATCGCTACAGGAGCACTTTGTGTTTTGAAGAGATTTAGCACGTATAGGGCAGCAATGACTATGTAGCTTTATTTTATTTATTTTCGGTTCAGATGCACGCGTGATATGGAAGCTGGATTAGATGAAACTGGTTTTACCGATATTAAGTGTGAGAAGGTTTTCGCTAAGCCATTTCGCTATCTTAGCCATCCCAGCTTCAGCTGCTGCTACAGTACTTCTCCAGTCTTTACCCCGAAAGATAGCCACCGTGTCATCGGCGTAACAAATTAAGCTGGCAGACGGTATGTTTATCTTTAGAAGGCTGTCCATGTATAATATAAATAGTGTCGGGGATAGGGTTCCACCTTGGGGGACCCCGTAGGGTACCGGTTCCTTGTCACTGAAGTGGCCACCAATTTTGACACACTGCTTTCTGTTCGTGAGGTAACTGGCAAACCATGACAGAGCAAGTCCTCGTATCCCAAAGCATTCCAGCTTCCTGAGAAGAATGGGAATCGATATCGTGTCGAACGCGCGGGCTAGGTCGAGGAAAACCCCAATGCTTTTTCCACTTAGGCCCAAGTGCGAGGACAGAGTTTTAGTGAGTAATAATACAGCGTCTTCAGTAGATTTCCCTCGCCTAAAGCCAAATTGGCGATCTGACAACAGATTATGTTCTTCCAGGAATTTTACCAAGCGTATGTTCACAATCTTCTCAAGAATCTTCGATAATATACAGAGGAGTGATATTGGGCGGTAGTTATCGACCTTGTCCTTAGGACCACTCTTATGAACTGGTGTCACCACTGCTGTCTTCCAAGCATCGGGAAATGTAATCGACAAACTCAGGTTGCAAATATGAACGAGTGGTACAAGTATGGTGTGTCTGATATTTTTTAATAAGGACGCTGAGATGGCGTCAATACCTGAGGCACCATCAGCTTTTAAATTTCTAATGAGAGAGTCTACCTCGTGTAAGTCTGTTGGTGCGAGAAATATTGAGTTTGCGGTGTGTGTTTTTAGGTTAAGTTTTTGACATAGCGTTTTTTCAGAAGAATTCGTCTTCCCCAAAATTCCCGCGGCAAGTTTAGAACCTACATTTATAAAATGGTGGTTAATGTCGTTAATTGCTCTATGAGTGTCATCAGTTCCTTGTAACAGAATATTAGAATCGCTTTTCTTATCAGGTATTTCACAAATATTTTTGATCGTTTTCCACAGTTTTTTTATGTCTTTGTGACTATCAGAGAGTTTTTTGTTATAATAATTATGCTTTACTTTACGTATAATGTTGTTATAAAAATTTTTGTACTTATTGTAGGTTATTTTAATGATCTCGTTGCTTGGATGGAGTTTAGCCTGTAGGTGCAGTTTATCACGGTTGCGCATGCATCGAATTAAACCTTGAGTTATCCAGGGTTTGAGTTGGACCTTGTTTCTACTTATTTTTTTTATTTGCGAGTACTTCTCTATGTAACTGGAGATAATTTCGTTAAATGCATTCACAGCTTCGTTGACATCTTCTAGTTTTGTAAACTGATTCCAATCTATTCTTTCGGGGTCTTTAGCCACCGCAATAAAATCCGTTCGAAGATATATATTTCTTTCTGTGCAGGTTCGAATTGGCAGACTTTTGAATGGTAGCGCCAAGCATAATTAAGTTGTGGTCTGTCAGCGGACAGTCAACTACTACGCCAATAGCCTTATAACTACGTCTCATAAAAATGTGATCTATGCAAGATTTCTCCCTTGTTGGGTCCGTAATCGCGGGCAGGAGGCAGTGTTCTGCCATTAAGTCTTTATAGATGGAGCTAGTGCTGTCTAGAGTTTCATCCAGTAGGTTGATGTTTAAGTCTCCTGCTACAATTAGCATTCCCATTTTTGAAAAAGAGCCCAGTAACAAGTCAAGGGAGTCAAAAAAGGCGTCTGTAGGAGCAAGAGCTGGATGCCTGTAAATGCCAACTATAGTTACGTTGTTACTAATTTTCGCAATCAAGCAGTTAGTGTCGCCGATGAAATACTCCGATGCTTCCGAAGACCAACAGTCCCTGACATAAATTGTAACACCGCTACATTTATCAAAAATTTGTTTTGTGCTATGGACATTATAACCGTGCAGTTGTGGTATGTAGGGGTTCGATTGCAGCCAACACTCTGTGAGCACTATGATGTCATATTCAATAGCAACCCGTTTTAGTGCAATTTGTAGCTTTGAAAAATTGGCACCTATGCTTCTAATGTTACAGGTGAGAATTTTGAAGTTTGTTTCGCTTAGTATTTCTTTACATTGCTCGAGCATACTGACTGTGTGACATTCGACATTAAAAGTATCTTCTATATTATTGTATAAATCTGTCCTATCCATGATCGAGGTGCATGAAAGGTACAATAAGTTTGTATTTATTACAAATGAGTGATGTCACACAGTCACGTTTGTAATGTGTATGCGTTACATAGTTTTTAGTAGTACTTGTTATGCCCGGTTCATGCTTTGCAGTGTTAAGGTACTGGGGATATTGTGTTAACGGAATTGTAGGCTGCATTGTGATTATTATTATTTTGCGAATACAATGTTTTTGCTTATATTGGTATATAGAAATAGTTATTATATTGAATTTTTTTGATATAAAAATTAGGCTTATCTTATGCAAAACAATTATATTATAAATATAGTATATTACTGTAATTATAAAACTATTAATATCAATATTGAACTTGATTAGTTGTGGAGGAGGTAAACTTGTCCAAGTCAGCGAGATTACTAATCGTGACTGCAGGCAGCCCTTGGACTTTGCGAACCAAGATCTTGCCGTTTTTAATCCAAGCAAAACGTAAGTTGAATTCTTTCGCCCGTTTTCTGACTTCGCGAAATAACATTCTGTTTTGTTTAGTGAGATGTTCGTTAACATAGATTTTCTCACTAAGACCCGGTATATCTATATCTGTAGAAGTTAAATTGTGTCGTGTTTTTGCCGATTGAAGAAAATCGTCTCTTACTGTTTTCCTAAGAAATCTCACAATTATTGGTCTAGGCCGATGTGATTCTTCGGAAGATAGTTGAGGGTTTGGCACAGGTAGCTTCTTTTTGGTACCAGCACGAGCCACCCAGTCTATATCAGTATCGGCTATGTTTTTCCCAATCTTCGCGGCTGTGACTAATATGTGTGCAACAAGTTTCCGTTCGGGTTCTCTGTAACACCTAGTATTTCGATCTCGTTTCGAATTTCAGCTTGCGCTTTGAATTTAAGTTGGTCTTGCAGGTCGGCGATCGTGCATTGAAGAGCAGGTATGATTGCGCAACGTTCCTCCGCTTGCTTTAGTCTACATTCGAGACTGTCGAGTTTGTCGATGCATTTTGTCATGGCGTCTGTTAGTGTTGTTTTCATTTCGAGCATTTCCTGACGCAACAATCGCAATTCAAGTGCCACTGAATCGTTATTATTTGCGGATTCCTTACTGTTGTCCGCTATTGGTGAGCCAAACGCTGCTCTTTTGTTTGGTCGCGTCTCATTTATACTTATTGGTGTGACTTCTTGATGGAACTGAATGTTCATATTGAATAAAACCATGGTTTTCTTGCACTTTTTTCCACTATTTATTTTACTGTTTGAATTTGCTATTTTGTACGACCGGTTTCGATTACTTCATCTTCAGGTAAGAAAACCTGAAAATCCTTCAAAGTGCAAGAAAACCATGGTTTTATTCAAAATGTTAATAGCATTGTTATGTTCCGACAATAAGAGGTGAGATAGCCAGTTCCTCAGTTGTTGCGGAGTCCAGGTGAACCTCGTTGTGTCTTACCATCAGGTCAAATGAAGGCAAAGAGCTTCCCTGCCGTATGTAAAAAAAATATTAACATTGAAAATACACCAAACGATACTTTAACAAATCACCTGTTCTAACTTTTAAAATGTTTTAACGTTATCAAGTACAAACTTTAACTAATAAATTGAACCCCGCCCCGCGAACTGGCATTAAATAGTTTACTCATTAAATTAAAGTAGTTTCACGCCGTTCTCTACTGTAATATCAGTCATTAGATTTGATGGGAAAAATCGTGGCTATTACGGCCAACATTAAGCTGTTACTTCCGAGCTGTCGGTGAGCAACGGCACCTGTGCTGGGGGTCAATTCCGCAAAATAACCACAGCCGAACCGAACCTTAACAGTATTTTTCGACCAATCGGCGCGCATAGATTGTCTTTCAAAACAACTTTAAAGAAATTTAAATTGCCACTGTACTATTATAACGATTAAGAATCACAGATTTGCAACCCCCACAAGGATCACAGTGTACATTGCTTACTTTTAATATCTATAAGTATATAAAAGGAGAAGTTCCCATCTATAGACGCACGCACAGCCGTGACCGCTAATGGTAGAAACGTGAAATTTGGACAGTTGTTTGAAATTAAAAATGCGGACGCACACTAAGAAGGGATTTTTAAAAATTAATTCTGAAGGGATGAAAAATAGTGGTTGCAAGTTTGAATGGATTTTTTTTAATTAGCACTGATTTTAAAAAAACTTGAGATTTACCTATGCTCTTAAAAAATTTCATTGAATACGTGTTTCTATGGAAAATATTCAAAATCTGCTCCAATTTCTATGAAATTAATTATCTGAGCTCCTAAATATGAATAACAGTTTTAATGCTACAAATTATTTTTCCTATGGGAAAATATAAGATTCCTAAGGGAAAACAATAATAACGCAGGCGAAGCCGCGAGCGGAAAGCTAGTAAAAGATAAAGGTGAGATAAGAGGTACCTGCGCAAACGACTTAGAACCACATCCTATTCTAGTCACTCTGGAGCAAATATGATGTTTCTCTAAACATACTTACTTTTTGGATTTTCTATTCCGTTTCCATATGGTAAGTGGACACAGTTTACTTATAATAATAATAATAATAATAAACTCTTTATTGTACAAAAATTGTATGACAATGGGATACAAATGTAAAAAAAAAGTAGATGTAAAGTTACAATCACCACTAATTTCACAGCCTGCTTTACCCATCAAACCAGAATAGCAATGAAAGCACCGCTGCTTTGCGGCAGAAGTAAAGGCAGAAACAAACTATTGTGTCCTGTTGTGTTGTGACGCGTCAGAAGCGTATCGGTTGCATACATTTAATATGGCTAGAAACACATTATTACAGTGTGTTGTGTCGTGGCGCTAATGTGTTTCTAACCATATGAAATGTATGAAACCGATACGCTTCTGACGCGTCACAACACAACACGACACAATAGTTTGTTTCAAGCTTAAGAAAGAGGCACCTGCGCAGATAAGTCAGGTAGAACAAGGTTTGCCAATTTTTTTTTATCATAGTATTTTAAAAGTCTTACAACTAAAAATATAGTAGATGTCAAAACAATTCAAAACAAATATATATGATCAAAATCGAAAAAAATTTTTTTTTCAGTTCTGCTATTAAATAATTAAAATTTTATTCTTAACAATAATTTTATATCATGCTTCATTACATTCCAATATTCTGTATTCAAATTGAAAAATACCATCAATTCTGCTTATATTTAATTTAGATTTGCCCGATTATGCTCATCTCACCAATTATTTTTTCATAACAGAAAATATACGCGAAATAGGGAGCTCAAATGCAGAAGTTGCTGGTACTGGAAGAAGAAAGAATAAATCTGACTTCATTCTCTTCTGACTCAATTTGAAATAGATAATTTGAAAATATAGTAGTTTCGCCAACTATATATTTTTTCTAAAAATATAATAATAATAATAACCAACAAATATTGTACAAATATGTTTTTATGTACAAATAGGTTTTTTTTCTGGGGGAAATGTGTAACCGCACCCTACCCGCCATTAGCTAGACGGCGAGCGTATTTGGGGCTGGCCCAGCAGAGTGCCAGGTCCACCCACTCAAACCCCCCGGTGTTCTCCCTGCCCTTATGAGCGCGCATGGTAAGGTCCACACTGCGACTACCACTACCAGCGCGCCTTGCTTGCGCGAATGCCCGCCTTCGCCTGCCTGTCCATCTGCGGCGGATGGGAGCGGCTAGAGGATCATTCTCCCGCTCGCTCTCCGCGGCCTCCTTCTGCGAGATGACGTTCTCGCAAAAGGAGGCAACAGCCCCCCACTCCGCCTCACCGCGGAGCATGGGTTACGACCATGTTCGGCAGCGAGAGGTGTCCGCCTCCCAGCGCAGCGTTGAGTTCGCTGCGCTGGCGTCGCAAGGCCTGGCACACAAACAGGGTGTGCTTGGCAGTGTCGTCGGGAGCAACGCAGTGATGACACTTCGGCGTTTCCTTCCGACGCGCGACAACCATATCCGGTCAGTACTTGCACCATACGCACTCCTCCAACACCGGACGTATCGCTTCTATCGTCCGATGGCCGGCAAGGCGAGTGCCTCGCCCCTCGCCCCATCGTCGCAGAGCCTCCCTCTGCGACTGGGTACGAACCCGCTCCACTTCCCGGATCATCCCCCCCGTTCTCTAATGGCAACCCGATGTCGACACACCTCCGAATGGACGCGTGTATCGACATCCCACGGCGTTTGGCCCGCAAGAACGCAGGCTGCGCCGTGGCTGACCATGCAACCCTAGGTAGAACTATCCTTCTGGTGGTGTTGATGTTCAATGACGTGATTGGCCGAACGATTTTATTTCGGCTGTAGCTTATACGTGGAACTGGCCTTCTGTGCTGATCGTATCATTATGAGTTATTAGCGGTGCCCATAACATACGCCGAAAATATCGCGGCCACTCGTAATCAGCATATTTTTTGCTACACACGTGTGTTTCACCCATTATTCCCTTCTAACCATTGTTTTAAACCTCATTGTTGCTTTAAAAGATCAGATTTGAAACATATCTTCAGATGTTTGTAATAAAAACGTTTTCAACATCATGTTACCGCGTAATTGCGGGACTCGCAATGTTGAAATATTAATATCATATTTGCATTACTCGCAAATTGGAATAAATTTGGTTATAACGTCGAGTTGCAATGCAATTAAAAGCGAGTATAGACAAAATATTAAACTTATGTTAATTTTGGTGTTTTTTGGAAGTACAATGTAACTGTTGAAAGCTTTCCAAGTATCCAATACTACATAGTAGTATGCTATACGATTATTATTTTAAAATAGCTGTACCCGGTATGCGTTGCAATGCCACCTAAAGCCATTTTTTTGCTAGAAACCCTCACTGGCGTCTCCAGAACAATATCAGGGAATTGTTGTATGTATATGTGGCCTACGTTGTCGCGACTCACGTCGATCAATCTGCGATAAGACGCGACGAAGTGCGGACTTGTTTTTTGCGCGAGACGCGAAATTACTTATCCACAGTTGAATAATAGATCTGCAGCGGCAAAAATATTACTGGAAAGTGTGGTAATAAACCACAATACTCTTGCAATCAAGCTACCTACCTACTTAATAGGACATTACGATGTGAGTGCGTTATGTTGGTTATAACTCACGAGGCGAAATTTCAGCCCGAGCCGAAGGCAAAGGCGTTATAGAGCCTAGTGTGTAATGGCTATGCGCACGTATATCGTACGACGTCTTTCAACACACCTGTAAGGAAATATACTTAACAAACCGATTTTTTTATGATTGAATAACGCAGATCATTGTTGATTTGTGGACGGTTCAAAAGCTTTTCCGGGAAAAATAAACATCGGTAAACCAATATTAATATTGGTCTGAACTCACTGTTAAAAGAAATGGGACACCGTCACTTATACCCGGTATATCCGCATTATTCGCGTAATAACACACGCGTGTTTTATGAACTGATTTATGTTCTAAAACCAGTGAAATTGGATCCATTTTACGAGCAAGTGTGTTGAATATTTGTTGAAAATTTTGTAAATTAAAAATATTTTGTATATTAATTAATAATAATAAATTTATTTGCCAGAATATGGTTAAAAATGATATGTACGTTAAAAGTGATATATTTCTAGGTACCTAATTTGTACATTAAAAATATATCACTTTTAAAGTACAATTAAAAAATTTACAAGAGTAATTCCCCAGAGATTACTATAATCTTTAATATTAAGATTTCTTTATCTCGGGTCCATTAAGTATTGTTTTTTTTAATGCTTTTTTTTCAATGAAATAAACAGATTTAATTTTTTTTTAACAAACGTGATAATTTCTTGGTTTCTAAAATAAACGACTAGCTGTGCCCGCGAACTATGTTTCGACTTAAAAGTTAAAGTAAAAACTATAAATCTACTTTCCGGCGGGAACTTCTTACTTTTCGGGGATAATAAGTAGCCTATATGTTAATGCCTGTCGTAATCCGTCTAACTACAAAATTTTCTCGAAATCCATTCAGTAGTTTTTGCGTGAAAGAGTAACAAACAGTCATACATCCATCCATACTCACAAACCTTCGCGTTTATAATATTATTAAGGATGAAACTCTACAAAATTTATTTCGCTCTACATACGAGTATATGTATAATTAATGTTTTTGCCTTTCTTAGTATTTAAAATATGCATTTTCTCCCGTTCAGTACACTTTCCAAAAATAACTCATAGAACAGAATCCAATGGTGCAAATGAGGCATCGGGTAATGAATTAACATTGCCGCGAAAATTTGCTATGTCAACTAAGTGTCTGCTTGTTTGCCAATTGAGCTGTTTATAACACTACTTGAAATGTAGTCTATCTTGGCAAGGAAAAGAGCGGTTCTTATCCAGGTTTCCTAAGCAACATAACAGCGCGGACTTTGTCGTAGAAAATATGCTAAATAAAAACTTTATACATGTACCACGCAGATCCAACCCTAACATCGGTTTAATGGTGTACCTTATAAACTTACAATGTTATCAGAATCTGACTCTACGGTAAGACTTTTCATATGTTCCAAGGGAATTTTGATGTTTCCTTCTGTAAAGATATAAACCCACAGGATGAAGGTATTTACTTATTCTTTTATGGAAACTGTGTAAATATTATTAATAAAAGACAACGGTAAGAAATAGCCTAATTGCAATTCCTTAAGACCGAACAACACTGGTTGTTGTAGTCCAATGCACATATTTGGTACAATTGGCTCCTGATTATATCTTTTTTTTTTTGAGCTTAGATTAATGAAAGTGATAGATATGCAATACTTTCAAAAAAGCGTGCACACCTACTCGCAGTCATCACCTATGTATCTAAACACACTATGCCGAAGGTAAGCGACCGAACTTCGGCATGATTGCGCCCGTGATGCTATTCAATTACTTACTGGCCAAACACTTGCCGAAATTTCATCGCGTTTTGGCTATAAATTACAAAGTTACAAAAAAAATTCGAAATCAATAAACTTTTTTGAAAAGAGCTGAATCGACCACTTTTTTCTTCATTTTTTTAATACGAAGTAAACAAACGTAGATATATTTTCTTAAAGTATGAATATTTTCAACACCGATAATTTCAAGCCATGGAAAATAAATGTTGTAAATAAACAGGTATATGAAGATTAAAAAATAAATACTTTTAACTCCTGTCCTGTAACTTCGCCTTTCCTATCAAACTTATTTTTTAGGGTTCCGTAGTAAACAAGGAACCCTTATAGTTTCGCTATATCTGTCTGTTTGTCTGTCTGTCCGCGATTTTACTCAGATACTTTTAGTACTAGAAAACTGTAATATGGTACGGGTATGTATATTAATCGGCTATGTATATTAAGCGTCGGTGGCGCAGTGGACTCGGCACTTGCCTTCCAATCGGGGGGCCGGGGTTCGAGACCCGCCATGTACCAATGTGTTTTTCGTTTCGAATTTCATATGTACATTTGTCTGAGGCTCCTACGGTGAAGGAAAACATCGTGAGGCAACCTGCATACATCTGCGAAGAAATTCAATGATGTATGTGAAGTCGACCAATCCGCACTGGGCCAGCGTGGTTGACTAAGGCCTAATCACCCTAATATAGGGTAGGCTCGAGCCCCTCGGTGGGGACGTATATGAGCTGTGATGATGATGTATATAAATCATGCCAAAAAAGTGGATGAAAAAAAATATTTAAAAAACAGTTTTTTTAGGGTAGCTCCCATACAAGTAAAGTGGGAGTAATTTTTTTTCTCGACTAAAGTGGTAGTTTTTTTTTTTCGTGTGGGGTATTGTTGAATAGTTCTTTTAAAAAATAATGTAAGGTTCAGAACACTATTTTTTGATTTAGGGATCCCTTTCTGAAATATTTGGTTTTGAAGCAAATTTTTGTTAGAAACGATGAAAATTACACAATTACATACAAACTTTTAACCTCTAGTTCGTCCCTCTAATGTTGTATCTTACAAAAATGCTTTAACGCGTATTTGATCATTTCTATTATTAGCGCATATTCATATTTCTATGCTGCTGGCTCCCAAAATTACAAACTGCTATATAAACTTTCAACCCTTTTATAAAAAATAGAAAGGGACCAAGAATCGAACCCTGCAGAATTTCTATTTTAGCTACTTCTGTGTCGACTGTTACCTTCTTACCTTCAATATTCAAGCAATAATGATTATTATTAGTTTTCGCATTCCCAGTTGCATTATTACTAATATTACATGTCATTTTAATTATATTGTTACTGTTTTAAATTTTTGAACTTAAATAATTATATTTAGCAAGACTACAAGCTTTTTTGAATACTTTGGAACAAGTTTTTCCAAAAAGTTTAAACTCATCACTAGTATTGTTCATTATTTAGTTACTATTGATAGTTATTAACTTATAGGCGAAATTTCATGCTTCAAAAATATCAGAGTTCGATACAAACTTTCAAACCCTGTTCAGGGCAAAGTCTTAGTAATAATTCAGGACATTTTTTAAATATTTTTTGTTACTAACCTATTATGATTGCGGCTCTGTGTATTAAACCGACACACTTGTTTAGCTGAAAACGTGCACTCAGCATAATTCCGTTATGAATAAGCGACTTAACCCCGCGCCCCGATTGACACGAGAGATCCTAACTCAGAAGGCATCAGGTTATATTTTACCGATCGAACGCCTCCGTACCTCATCCACATCGCATAGACGCACACCCTTCTCATTTGTCAAATCAACAGAAATATATGCGTGAGAACTCACAGATTGATGGGGTGGCCTAGATTGAATTACATCTCGGTATAACCTGACGAGGGTCTAACATTACATGCGGGTATACCGCGAACAAGAATAATATGAGAATCGGATATGTGATGTTTGCAACTCACCATGCTCCGGTATCCCACTTAAGGTTTGCATCAAATGTTTTTTCTATTACTCGAAAATAAAATATGATAAAACTTCTAGACCTTTAGATACCCATACTATCTATCATCTTATTATTTCTTCCGTTACATCCTCTTTTACATATTACAAAAATACATTACTATTTATAGAATAGTAATTACAATTAATTTAAGGTTTATGTAGCATTGTGTTAAGTAAAAATTCAAGTGTAATAAATGTGATAAACAAATAATAATAAAAATTACTTTTCGTCTATAGAACCACACGCATTGTTTAAAAAAATTGAAATGGGTACTTTGACAGTTTAGCTTTCGATAATGATTAAACATAAACTTAAAATGAAGATTTTACATTAGAACATGTATGTTTATCCACTACAAACAATTTTTATTCTATGAAATTAAAACAATGCTTTTTCTCAATAAGTCCATATTGAAAAAAACGTGTCTCAATTTCTCTAAAAATTCCACTCTAAACAAGTAATATTATTTAAAAAACTTTTTTAATACAAGCTTTTAGTACTCGTTAATATGAATCAGACGAGCCCAAACTTGATGGGGTTGTGTCGTTTTATTCACCTTCCAGCTACAGCATCAGATCGCTATATGTCATCATAATATTACATTGTCACGCAATATACGAGTACATCAACTCAATCGGAAACCGGGAAGTGGGTGAAATTTAACTTGCAAGATTTCATTATAGGTGAAAGTAAATGAAAGCTTGTAAAAAGTACACACGACAATGGGCCGGACCTTACAGTTTGGCGACTCTTATGTGCTCTTATGTCACTCGTAATAGAGGCGGTATTCATAATGCTGGTGTAAAGCTTGACGGGTTGTAGACTATACATTTGTCTAGATACATTCGAACAAGCGGCGAAAGTTCCAAAAGATTAAAATTTGAAAAATATCAAATGAAGATTTGTATAACACGAAAAGAAAGACACAATACTAGCTTTTGCGTACCTACTTCTTGTACGGAACCATTAATCTTAATAATAATAATAATGTAGGTTTTTTGTAATATTTATATTTTTTATATTTATGTTGTAAAAAATTATATATTTAAGAACTGTTAAAAATAAAGGATAATCATATACTGCATTGCATAGAATAGGACGCATCTGACAAATAATATAACAGCACAGAACACAGCAAAGGGCGGCCTTATTGCTACACAGCAATCTTCTCAAGGCAACCATATAAAGATGAAAATAAATAATGAAAGGAATTGAGATTTACCTTACTTAGAGCTCTGTTCTTTACGGCCATTAAAATATGGTAGTCCCTTTCTTCTCCGAATATCGATCGTCCGAAAATCATAATCCCGAAAACGCTTGCAATAATCATCACTTTCCATAATGTTCGGGTATACGAAATTGTATATTACCTAATCGTCTTTAGTTCTAATGCTTTTGTGTCATAATATCGGGTTCTATAATAATAAGATGTCCTAATTTTACTTGCTATAAAGTCACATGTCCTAAGTGTTATATTGTATAATATTGATAGTGCGAATGATGGTTTATAATAATATTGTTAGTCCTAAAAACATGTTTAAAAGTTGATTTATCTTGGTTATGTTATCAATATCATAAAGCCTAGACTTACTATCAATAATAACAAATTGAATTAAAATGTTGTCTTATAAACCTTAACAACCGTTACGTATTCAAATTCAGTGACAGAAATATATCGCTGTAAAACCGACACCACGTAGTCTTGTCTGCCCTACCCCTAAAGTGTTATTTAAACCCGCGTAGGCGCGGAGGGGCGAGGCGGCCCGCGAGCTGAGGAGCAGGTGGTTTTAACGAACTGGCCTGACGAACGAGGCTGGCCGGCTCAGCCGGCCAGCAAGCCGAAGGAAGGCGGTGGTGGGCGAAAACCATCTGCGACGATAAGGTCGCGTGGGACCGCCGGAGCCGTGACAGAAGCCATGCATGCTGCATGCTGCTTGTTTGCATGCTGCATGCTTGCTTGTATTACATCAAGTGACTGTTTTTAAACGTATGCACGTATTTTGTAATACATATAACGAAAGAACTTTATATTTGTGGTATTTCGATTTTAGGGCACGTTATATTATGGGATATTAGGTTAGGACTTATGACTATTATAGAAAAGGTTTTTAGGAATTTTAAATATTATAGATTGTGATATTTATAGCAAAAAAAAATAGGTCATATTATAATTAAAGATTTCGGTTTTCTGGCAAGTGATATTATGAGAAATTAATTTAGAGGTGCTTATCATTCGGACATATGATGATTATGTCAAAAACATTATGACACGTTAGATTATGGATAAAAAATTATGAGACAAAATAGAGAACCTTAAAATATTGTCTTATGATGCCCACTTATTATGTTTAATACCACGTCAAATGCCGTGCCTTGTCCCATACAGGGATATCCAATATCTTAACTAATTTGGTTTCGGTTCCTGGAATTGAAACCGCACACCTACTCCAACGGTCAATTAGTAAACAATTTGCAACATAATCTACGGGTGCAATCTTCGTTCTGTTCACGCGCTCAGCTTATCTCATGTCAGTGTAGTTTCAACGGATGTTTATCCAATTAATTGAATTTTCCCTAATACCCTCTCGTATCAAAATCCCTTAATGCCGAACCTTTCCGACATAACAGGTACTTGGGTATGTACTCAGTAGATACCAAAGTTCGCAGCGGAAGTCAAACTTTGCTCGATATTAATGTTGTAACATATTGGAGTTAGGATGCACGACGCACATGATAATTACCTACTGCGAATGCACACATATCGATTTTCTTAAATCTCCTATTATTGAATTCACGATTTGAAAAAGGAACATCAAACTGGTCACTTTAAATTCGTTTCTTTTACTTTTGTTTTAAATCAAATTTTATTTTTTTATCCATATTAAGCTTAGATCATTTAATCTATGAATGCTCTAAGATATTAAACGCAGCAAGCTTATGAACACTTGCGACGTTAGTTCCTGGCGCGTTGCAGACCCCAAACACCTCGCCGCCGCCGCAAAAGCCCAAGAGGGCTTTGAAATTCAATTCAGATTAAATACTTTTTATTCAAAAAGATTGTAACTAACACTTTTGCACGTCAAAGAAGCTACGCCATTGGTTCACAAGCCTACGTCTTCCCAAGACTAACAGCGGTCCCCCTAATGATTTTTTTTTATTGCAGAAAGTTGGCAAACAAGCAAACTGCCCACCTGATGGTAAGTGGTAACAGTCACCTATAATATAGTGGCTCTTGTGAGATTCGCAGCAAAACTGCAACCCCCACAAGAGCCACAGTGTGCGTTGCCAACTTGTGACATTATAGATGTAAAGTCACAGTACCCAGTAATTTCACTGCCATATCTTACCCTTCAAACCGGAACACAGCAATGCAAGCACTGCTGCTTTGCGGCAGAAAAAGGTAAGATGGAGGTACCTAAGCAGACGACCCTGGTACAGAGTCTCCCTCCAGTAAATCTGGTGATTTCAATGATAAGTAATTCTGGTGAGTTCACTCACGACTCTCATAGGAGGCCAACAAGAATTGGCTAACCCATCGCCCTGGCTAGGCGGGTTAATGTAAGATTGTCGCGAGTTTTTCATCGCTTCGCAAAATGTGATTGGGATAAACTCTCTTGATTGGCTCTTACATCATCCACGGGAAGAAAGGCAAAGTGACTCTATAAATCCGTAATCACACGGGCGATAAAACAAAAAAATTCGCAATTTGAAATTTGTTTCAGATATGTTTTCATTTACGAGTACATTGCGTAGATAATACAAGTTACATTTTGCTTTACTCCCGCATACTAAAGCGCGTGCTACTCATCGAACTCACCGTGCCGTGGGAAAATAACATTCCCAAAGACCATACATTTAAATTGAATAGACACTACGATCTTACCAAAGATATCACAAAAACGGTTATTATGTTCACTTATATGCGGTTGAAGCAGGCGCGAGAGGTATTCCGGCAAAATCCTTATACACATTGCTAAAACATCTAGGCTTATCGAGAACGTCCGTGAGCTCAATATTAAACCGCGTAACATAGGCGGCACTGACGGAATCATATCAAATATGATTCCGTCAGGCCGTTAGGCAGAGAGAAGAGCCGGAGTGGTGAAGGTGAATGTTGATGCATTGTAAAGTAGCTACTTAAACCTGCACCTAGGTCGTAAGCCCCAGGCACTGCTCTTGGCTCTTTTCTCTACAACGCGATGGACCCGGCACCCGCACGTTGAATCCATGGAATGCTAAGTTATCGTCTTATCTCAAGAAGGACAAACAAATTAGTGAGTTATACATGGTTATACTCAGCGAATAAAATTTTTGTCAGTTTAATAATTGTTTGTTACGTTCTATCATGAAAAGTCCCAATCAGAAATTTATTCAAGTAGGTACTTTCCTCTTAAAATATACATAAGCCGTAATCGATACTGAAGAGATTATAGAGGGATGAAAATAAAGTGATTCTAAACCGAGATGTAGGAACTTAATAGTCTAAGCATGTGCTTACTGAGCTCCTAAACTAGTCGTTGCATATTCAACGAGTGATTTGCGTAGGTAAGCAATCGCTTATGTAGGTACATAACTTGATGCTACTCACTCCATTGTTGGTATTATATTGGTAAAGATTATTGCTAGTTAGGGTTTCGTACCTCAAAAGGAAGAAAAATTACAAAATATTTAAACCGACTTCAAAAACACTAAAAGTTAAAAATAATATAAGAATAGGTACAGACAATATAACATTTTTATCGGTGCCAAATACTCGTAATAAGTACTTTCTAGGACATCATGAAATTTTTTATTTTTGTCTATTTAGTAAATTTACTTATCTTTTTAAATTTTTAATTTATTATTTTTTATCATTTTAAATTCACTAAAATGTTGATTGAAGTATACGACAAAGGATCAATATGTACCTAATGTATTTAATAGATGCCTGTTGTATTTAATAAACCTCTAACTCCTAAAAGTTAAGGATCCTTTCATTCCTCGTTTCATGACTACCAGACGTATTTACGTCAATAGCTTCGGAAGAAACATGAAACACGTTGGACGTACATATAAAATTTAAGGGTTTCCCGCGATTTTCCTGGAATTACATTATCTGACCCTAAATTTTACAATGGGACCACCGCAGGAGTATACTCTATCGAATACAAAAAGAATTTTGAAAATCGGTCCTCAATTGGCGGCGTAATCGCGTAACATACAAGAAAAAAAGAAAAAAACATACGCATCGAATTGATCACCTCATCCTTTTTACAAGTCGGTTAAAAACGGAACTATTTTAGGATCACTTCGTTATCCGTCTATCTGTCTGTCAAGACAATTTTTCTCGGGAACCCTTAGAGATATCAAACTGAAATTTATATCAAACACTAGGGTCTACGATACGATTGTTCATACAATTGTAAGTCAACGCAATCAAGAATAATGACCGTTTATATCATATACAAATTTTACGATTTCACAAGGGAATCAAAACCTATCGAGTACTTCCCGATGACCTAGAATGATCAAATTTGGAAAGGAACAAGGTCTTATTATAGCACATGTTATGGTAAAAATCTGAAAAAGTGAAAACCGTTAATATGTAGGTACATAGTAAGGAACTTATTTACTTAGTTTGTACGGAACTCGTTGCGCGAGACCAACTTTCGCACTTGACCTGTTTTTTATAATAATCGACATTTAACTGTTCTGTACGATTGATGGAACTACGTAGTCGAACTATGTTACTTGAAGGTTTAGTGATAAAATTACGTTACTGTAATTTTAATTATGTAATAAAAAATCCGACCATATTACTATTAACTGGATAGCGTGTGGTTTTGTTGTATACCTACTTATACTTTGTGTATCCTATGACTTATATGGTGGTAAAAGCCAAGCCCCAAGCCCGTGGGAGAGCCATGCTTCGGCACGAATGGGCCGGCTCGACCGGAGTGATACCACGGCCTCACAGAAGACCGGCGTGAAATAACGCTTGCGTTGTGTTTCGTCGAGTGAGTGAGGGTACCGGAGGCCCAACCCCCTTACGCAGTTAAACAGATTGTTACCTCAGGAGGGTACCAACTACGCTAGCGTTGGGGAATCCCTCTCTGGACGTCCACTTTCAGGACGCAATATACCTGGGCGTGGACGCCTAGGCCGCCCCTCGTATTCTGGGGGGGGCAAAACCGCGCTCAAACTTACCTGGGGCAAGAGCAAACCCACGGCACCCCCTGTCACACTGACTGTGGACTTCAGCAATATCAAGGAACTTCACTTCAACCTGAATGCTGTCCACCACCACCTCGAGACAGTAAAGCCGGCCTTGCTCTTTTTGACCGAGATACAGATATCGTCTCCGGCGGACACTTCTTACCTTTCCTACCCAGGGTACGGACTGGAACACCTCTTCAAACCTAAGGCCGGTGTGTGCGTGTACGTCAGAGACGATATATGTTTTCGGCGCCTTGGTCACCTTGAAAGTAGGGACCTCTCCACCTTATGGCTCCGTGTAGACAGCGACGACCATCCCCGCGTCTATTCGTGCCTCTACAGGTCCCATAGCGGTGATACCAAAACCGACCGACTCATCGAGCACGTTCAAATGGCTGCAGACTTTGTGCAGCAGCAGATCCCACTCGCAGAGATCGTGATACTTGGCGATTTTAACGCTCACCACACCGAATGGCTCGGTTCAAGCAAGACCGATCATGCGGGGAGATCTGTTCACGCCTTCGCTCTTGCATATGGCTTGATACAATTGGTTACTACGCCCACGCGAATTCCATGATGTGGAGAGCCATGAACCTTCACTGTTGGATCTTCTGCTGACTTCTCATCCCGACGGCTACCTCATATCTGTCGGCGCCCCTCTTGGCTCCTCAGATCACTGCCTCATTAGGAGTTCGGTGCCACGTGCTTGCAACGACCTCGAGTTGCACGTAGTCGCCGTGTGTGGCACTACAAGTCAGCAGACTGGGATGGGATGCGGTCCTTTTTTGCGTCCTACCCTTGGAGGCAGGTTTGCTTTATGCCGGATGATCCCAACTCCGCCGCTGAGTTTGTTGCCGATGTGGTGTTGCAAGGTATGGAAATGTTCATTCCATCCTCAGTTATCCCCATTGGTGGCAGATTCCAACCTTGGTTTGGTCAATCCTCCAAAAAGGCTTCTCGCTGGAAGCAGGAAACCTACCAAGCCTGGGTAAACGCGGTGACGTCTCGGGATGGAAATACCAGCGCTTTGAAAAAGCAGTATAACTATGCCTCCAGATCCTTCAAAAGGGACATTGCAAGAGCGAAGTCGGAGCACATCAGTAGAATTGGCGAGAGGGTAGAGCGTCTTCCTTCGGGGTCTCGTGCGTTCTGGTCTCTCACCAAAGCTATTCAGGGAAATTTCTGCATGCCATCTTTTCCACCACTGCACAAGGATAACACTTCGTTAGCCCATGATGCTAAAGAGAAAGCCGATCTTTTAGGGAAACTCTTTGCATCCAACTCGACCTTGGATGACGGGGGACAGGAACCACCGACCATACCACGGTGCACGAGCTTTATGCCGGATATTCGGTTCCACCAAAGCTCAGTGCATCAAGCACTAATCACCCTAGATATCCACAAGTCGAGTGGGCCTGATGGTATCCCTCCTATCGTGCTAAAGACGTGCGCTCCAGAGTTGGCACCGGTTTTAACGCGACTATTTCGGCTCTCGTATTCATCTGGCGTAGTCCCAACCTCATGGAAGACAGCTTTATTGCATCCGATTCCTAAGAAAGGTGACCGCTCGAATCCGTCCAACTACAGGCCGATAGCTATAACCCCTTTGTTTTCAAAGATAATGGAATCACTAATCAACCGCCAGCTTCTCCGGTACCTAGAGGATCACCAGCTGCTCAGTGACCAACAATACGGCTTTCGTAGGGGTCGCTCTGCTGGTGATCTTCTAGTTTACTTGACACATCATTGGGCAGAGGCAATTGAAGCGAAGGGGGAGGCACTGGCAGTTAGTTTGGACATCGCGAAGGCCTTCGATCGGGTATGGCACAAAGCGCTCCTCTCAAAACTTCCTTCATATGGGCTTCCCGAGAAATTATGTGGATGGGTCACTAGCTTTCTAGCAGACAGAAGCATTAAGGTCTTGATTGATGGTGAATGCTCAGACCCACTGTCTGTAAATGCTGGTGTCCCCCAAAGATGTGTGCTTTCACCTACACTATTCCTTCTGCATATCAATGATATGCTGCAAATCAGCAGCATTCATTGTTATGCAGACGACAGCACGAAAGACACCTTCTATAACGGCCGTGCGAACTCTTCTCGGGAAAACGTCATTGAGTGCCGGAATAAACTTGTGTCTGAAATCGAAACTTCATTAGAGAAAGTTTCTAACTGGGGTCGTCTTAATTTAGTCCATTTCAACCCCTCAAAGACACAGGTTTGCGCGTTCACCGCAAAGAAAATGCCATTTGTCGTATCTCCTCGCTTTCAGGGCATTCCCCTCACTGCCTCAGCCAATATTGGGATTCTTGGTGTCGACATATCGAGCGAAGTCCAGTTCCGTGGCCATTTAGAGGGTAAAGCTAAATTAGCTTCTAAGAAGCTTGGTGTGCTCAACAGATCGAGACAGTATTTCACTCCGGCGCACCGCCTTCAGCTTTACAAGGCGCAGGTTCGGCCTCATATGGAATACTGTTCTCATCTTTGGGCTAGGGCACCCCAATACCAACTTCTCCCACTGGACCGCATTCAACGGAGAGCGACTCGAATCGTCGACTGCCAGGAAATTTCAAATCGGCTTGATACCTTGACGCTGCGTAGAGATGTCGCCTCGCTATGCATCTTCTATCGTATTTATTACGGGGAATGCTCCGAGGAATTGTTCGGACTTATACCTGCCGCCTCTTTCCGCCATCGTTCCACGCGGCAAAAAATCCATGCCCATCACTTAGATGGTTGGCAGTCCACAACTGTGCGTTTCTCTCGAAGTTTCCTGCCTCGCACAGTCAAACTTTGGAACGAATTGTCGCCTGCGGTATTTCCGGACCGATACGACCTTCAAACTTTCAAAAAAAGAGCGTATTCCCACCTCAAAGGCCGGCAACGCACATGTAACTCCTCTGGGGTTGCGGGTGTCCATGGGCGACGGTAATTACTTACCATCAGGTGATACGTCTGGTCGCTTGCCCCCTATCCCATAAAAAATAGCAATTAGGTCGAAGGTGAAACACCGCTTTATCTGTTTTTCTCGAACACAGAGGACCTGGCACTTGACTACATTTAATTGACGGATAATAATACTATTTTGATACTGTTACCTCCGTGAAAATGAGGCCTTTTTTTTTTTTTTTTTTTCTCGGGGGGAAATGCGTAACCGCACCGTACCCGCCGTTGGCTAGACGGCGAGCGTGTGTGGGGCTCTCCCGGCAGAGTGCCAGGCCTACCCACTAAAACCCCCCGGTGTTCTCCCTGCCCTCTTGGGCGCGCTAGGTAAGGTCCACACTGCGACTCCACTACCCACGCGCCCGGGCAAGCCCGACCAACTGGTCGGGCTATCGCCAAGGGGGGATTGCCCGAGAACACCAGGGCAATCCCCAGACGGAGGGCCTTACGGCGGCGTGCACGGGGCCAACCATGCACGCAGGCCTCCACGGCAGGGTCACTAGACGGGCATCGCTTGTGCGAATGCCCGCCTTCGCCTGCCTATCCGTCTGCGGCGGATGGGAGCGGCTTGAGGATCTGCCTCCCGCTCCCTCTCCGCGGCCTCCTTCTGCGAGATGACATCCTCGCAGAAGGAGGCGACAGCCCCCCATTCCGCCTCGCCGCGGAGCATGGCCACGACCATGCTCGGCAGCGAGAGGTTTGCACCTCCCAGCGCAGCGTTGAGTTCGCTGCGCTGGCGTCGCCAAGCCGGGCACACCAATAGTGTGTGCTCGGCAGTGTCATCGGGAAAATGAGGCCTAGCGGAGAAGACCTGCACGTGCACATGTTAGTCTAAGTCATGTGTTTTGATCTCTAACTCACAGACCACTTTATATGCAGTTAGCAGTCATTTTGTTACATGGTACAAAAGGTGGGCTTAATGCTACAAAGCATTCTCTATCATTCAACAGAACGGTAAGCCACAATAATTTGACGCAAAAAATACTTGAAAAACTTTATATAATTTAAGTGCCATCTTCAAAAAATAGTTCACAGTTACTAACGGAAATAAATATTTTTGTCAGTAACTGTTGCTTTAGTACGTTTCTAAGCTCAAAAATATAAATACATACCTACTTATAATATTTATCATAACTTATTTAATAAATAATAATAATTTTAAAATAAACCGTTCAATATATTGTAAAATAGCTCTTTATGTATTTTATTATTATTATATAATTTTGTTAAATTAATAGAATCTTCTAGAAAAACTAACCGATTCCGCTTGTTAGCGAAGCACGATTACGCTCATAACGTCCATAAGTTCATCGAGCATTTCAATTAATTTTTCTCACTTGATCGATCGGCGAGTACGAAACAAAGCAATTACGACACTGGAATGTAACCAATAGCAATTAATTTGTTTTCGCCTCAACGAGCAACGTCCGAATGCGCCCTTTGTAGGCGCCAATTCAACGCCTTTTATATTAAATTGTTGTTGGTACGTTCGAACTGTATAGACAAAGAATTCCTCGCATTAGCAAGCTTCGCTTACGAATCGCTGGTGTGAAATCTGTCTGATTATTACAGTGATATGTTAGGCGGGCGAATTGGAATTTCACAGTATTATTTATAAATCTTTATAAATCTTATTGCTTTAGATAAATGCAATAAGATTTATAAAGCTACATGCTTATCTTAATGTATTTATGCACAGATTGGTAATTAATGAGAATTTCATCCTAATTGCCTACGATATTACTGGTATACGATGTGATTTTGTGGGACTATGATCATTTTCATCTTTAGAGCATTCATTGAATGATCTAAGTTTTCATCGCGCGTGTCACCACTAAGTATATGCAGTATTTTTTTTTTACTATCTAACAAAGATTTGTCGTGCAAATAAACCGGGATAAAGTGTTAGACGAAATTTATTCAATGTTTACACGAAAACTGTTTGTGACCGACTGACATACACCTGTCAGTATTGCGGCATCTTTAAATAAATGCAACCAATTTGCATATTATGTAATACATTATAGGTGATAGTTTAAATAAGCTACTGATTTCTTTATTATTATTTTTTACACCACAGACTCGTGGTCCGTGCCTTTATTATAGATGAAATAAATAGGATATTGTATCGGCAATTTATATTATTTCGATTTTCATCGAAAACGAAACGATCGAATTCAGTAGAAATCGAGCGAAGATAACATTCGACGAACGTTCGAAACCAGACGAATGGCTCAAAAATAGGTGCAATACTCAATAGTGGTATATTTCTTTGGCATGCCGCATGTCGCAATAAGTCGCGTCGCAGTACTCGCAGGTAGCGTCGCCGATAGCTGCGTCCAAGGAAACGTGTACGTGGCCGCCCCGATACTCGTTGGTACAAGTGAAAATCTATGTAGTCTGTCAAATAGACACTGAAGAAATGTCCGATACGTATTTTTGCATTGTCAAGTTTACTAAAAAACTACGTGATACATCTACTTTTTCACGGGGGTTGATTAATGGCATTGCAATGTGGGTGATTATTGCATAGCTTTATTTGTCTTTTGGGCAGGTTTACGAACAAAAATTTAGTATAGACATTTTAATAGATTTTGGGAATACTCTTTATTTAAAGAAATGTGACCGCTTATTGTGTGAGAACAATAAAAAAGAAAACTTTTTTTTTGTAAAAACAATCAAATCATTTTCATCGAAAATGACGAAATTTTCAATGTGGACATTTACTTTTTATGGCAATATTTGAGATTTTTTTTCAGAGATACATACCTTTACCTTTTTTTTCGGGTGGAAATGCGCAAACGCACCCTATCCGGCGTTGGTTAGATGGCGGGCGTGTGTTAGGCTGGCATGGCAGAGTGCAAGCACGACCCACTAAAACACCCACTAAAACACATTCTCCAAGCCCATTTGGGCGCGCTTGGTAAGGTCCACACTACACTGCGACTACCACTACCAGCGCGCCCGGACAGAGATACATACCTTTTTTCGCGGGGAAATGCGCAACCGCACCGTACCCACCGTTGGCTACACGGCGAGCGTGTGTGGGGCTTACCCGGCAGAGTGCCAGGTCTACCCACTAAAACCCCTCGGTGTTCTCCCTGCCCTTATGGGCGCGCTAGATAAGGTCCACTCTGCGACTCCACTACCCACGCGCCCGGGCAAGCCCGACCACCCGGTCGGACTCTCGTCAAGGTGGGATTGCCCGAGAGCACCTGGGCAATCCCCAGACGGAGGGCCTTACGGCGACGTGCACGGGGCCAACCGTGCACGCAGGCCACACGGCAGGGTCATCGGACAGGCATTGCTTGAGCGAATGCCCGCCTTCTCCTGCCTATCCGTCTGCGGCGGATGAGAGCGGCCTGAGGACAGAGATACATACCTTGATTTATCTTTATTTTGTTGCATTATCAAGTAAGTTGCCTCCTAACATGAAATATCACTAGCTAACTCGTAGTCTACAGAGCAGTCTGCTCGTGCGCTCTCGGCGTGCGGCCGTTAGCTAATCGTGCGTACCTACTGATTATTCGCAATACGACAGTACCGAGTTTCGGTGAACACGCTGCGGTTTTTCTTTTTCCTTTTAATAAATATATAAACTCTGGTGTGAATCATGCCTAAGTGTCAAAAGTGTAAGCAATTTGCTGCTAAAAACGCCTTGATACAGTGTAAAGGGACCTGCGCTGGTTATTATCACAATAAATGTGCAGTTGAGGGTAAAGTGCTATCGGATGCAGGTATATGTGCTATTTGTACGAAGGGAACAGGAACGCCGAAGTCGCTCGATTGTAAGCTGAGTGTGGATTTGCAGAAAGCGTCACCAAGTGAGCTACTTGATCAGGTGAACCTTAAGTTGGAAATATTATTCGGAATGAAGAAGACATTGGCAGAACTTATTGAGAGTGTTGATTTCTTCTCTGAAAAGTACGAAGAGCTAAAGAAGAAAATGGAAAAATCGGATGAAAGAATCAAAAATTTGGAAAATAAAAGAAAGAATTCAATTTTTGGAGGCAAAAAGTCGAGATAAAAACATGGAAATCGCGGGCTTGCAATCTAAGGTCGGTGAGGATATTAAAAAAACCGTAGAAATTGTGGCTAAGAAAATAGGGTTGAACCCAAATACCATATCTGAAGCAATGAGGGTGGGCAGTGAAAAAGAGGGCAATAAAAAGCGATCACGCCCTGTCATCGTGACCTTGACCTCGGTTAGTGCTAGGAACGAATGGCTGACCCAGAAGAAAAGGAGGCTAACAAATTCTGATATATATGGTGATAATGACAGCTTGCCTATATACATCAATGAGGACTTAACAAAATACACGCGAGAGCTTCTTTGGCATACAAAGAGCGAATTGAAATCGGTTTTCAAATTTATTTGGGTTCAACACGGTAAAATTCTCGCCCGTAAAGATGACAAAGAAGAGAATAAAAAAAATTTTCTTATTCGTAGCGCTGAAGATGTGCAAAAGTTGAAGAGATGAGATGCTTTCTATTTTTGTTTCTTCCTGCATTATTTTTTTTTAGCCAAATAATATATGTCATAATAAATATTTGCATTTAAAATTCGATGACATACTGTCATATGTGCACACAAATATACATTATGTAAAATATGAAGACACATATAGTTGGAGTGCAGACTTGTTGATTTCAAACTCAAACTCAAACTCAAAAATCTTTATTCAATATAGACCTTTACAGGCACTTATTGACGTCAAACAAAACATAAAAATCTTATTAAACAAGAATCTAATTTACTAATTATTTAATCCTTGTATGTACATACACCCCAACCATAATTACGATGTATGCAAATACAAGTAAAATTAAAAAAAAAAAAGTTGACTCTACACCTGTTCGGAAATTGGGAGAGCCTCCTCGAGAAGAACAGGCAAGAAACTCGGAAGGTCTTGTAATTTTTTTTTCTCCTCTTTTAAATTGCCAACATTACAAAGATTATATTTCACAAACAGTTTTATTTCATAAAAATAATTTAGAAATGTCTGTCGGAGTGAGTGGAACAGTTACTCAAGTGAATGATATTTATCCCAATAATTATGACAAAGTGTTAATACACATTGATCGTCAATTATCACATTGTTTGTCAATTCCAAGCAGTTTTGTCTGTCATGTAATCAGACACTTTATAATATGCTTTTTTCATAAGTACGCCCTTAATTGTAACTTTGAATTTATTCAAGCTAAGTGCTTTAATATTATTTGGTATTTTATTGTAGAAACGTACACAAAGGCCTTTGAAAGAATTATAAATTTTTTTGAGCCTAGTATTTGGTAACGCTAACATATTCTTTTGCCTAGTATTCACTGAATGAATATCACTGTTTTTACAAAATAAATGAATGTTTTTATGGACATATATTACATTCTCGTAAATATATTGTGACGCAACTGTCATTATATCGATTTCTTTAAATTTTTCTCTCAAAGAGTCTCTTATTTTAAGATTATAAATAGCTCGAATAGCCCTTTTCTGCAGCACAAAAACAGTCTGAATGTCGGCAGCATTTCCCCACAGCAAAATGCCATACGACATCACACTATGAAAATAGGCAAAGTATACAAGTCTTGCTGTATCAACATCAGTCAGCTGACGTATTTTCCATACAGCTGCAGAACTAAGTCTCTTCGACAATTTATCAATATGTGGGCCCCACTGAAGCTTAGAATCTAAAGTAATACCAAGAAATACTACGGTATCCACAAGGGCCACATTTTTATCCTTTATGTTTACAGTGGTGTGAACCTCTTTGACATTGGGCAAGATAAATTTTATACATTTAGTTTTCCCTTCATTGAGGCACAAGTTATTCGCATTGAACCAGTAAACTATTCTTGAGATAGAATTATTTACATCGTCATAAATTTGCAATCGTCTTTTAATTTTAAACATAAGTGAAGTATCATCTGCAAATAATACTATCTCATGCCTATCTTGTACATAATCAGGCAAGTCATTAATATATATTAAAAATAGAAAAGGACCAAGAATTGAACCCTGTGGAACTCCCATTTTAACCGAGGAGCCGCGGGACCTCTCCCCGTTGATGTCTACTTTCTGAATCCTCTCAGTCAAATAGGAGACGAGTAGATCCAGAACAGTGTCACGAAATCGATAGTAGTGTAATTTCCTGATCAAGGTTTCATGGTGAACACAATCAAACGCCTTGGACAAGTCACAAAAAATGCCCAGCGCATCATGTGAGTCCTCTCAGGCCTCATATATATGTTGTATTAACTCAACACCAGCATCGGTTGTTGAGCGACCCTTCCTAAAACCAAATTGTTTAGAGTGTAAAAGATTATTTCTGTTAAAAAAACTTTGCATTTGTTCCAACATTATTTTTTCAATAATTTTACTAAAAGTAGGTAGCACAGAGATAGGCCTAAAATTACTGGGGTCTGATGTGCTACCAGATTTGTGTAATGGAATAATTTTACTCAGTTTCATTAGATCAGGAAATACACCACAGTCAATGCAACCATTAAAAATACTAGCAAGTATTGGATCTATTGTCACTATTACAGATTGGGAAACATCTACAGAGTTGCCCCACAGATCCACCGTTTTCTTTTTATTCAGACTTTTAAATGACTTTATTAAATCGTTTGCACTAATATGGGCAAACTTAAATTTATCATCGCAAGGTTTAACATGATCTTTTAAAATAGATTCGGCAACAGTGGAGGAGGAATCTAAAGATTTTGTGATTGAAACTGGAACGTCAGTAAAGAATTTTTCAAATTCTGTAGCTACCTCAGAGTCTACTGAAATTTTCTTATTTTCAATATTTAAACAAAAATTATTATTCTTTGTTTTTACTCTTCCAGTTTCATTATTAATAATATTCCATGTCGTTTTAATTTTATTACTACTGTTTTTTATTTTAGAACTTAAATAATTTGACTTGGCAAACTTACAAACTTTTTTAAATACTTTGGAATAAGTTTTTACATACAATTTAAATTGATCACTAGTATTAAATGAACGTTCACTGTAAAGTTCATAAAGTTTTAATCTGCTTTTGTGAATACCTGGGATAGCCCATTCACTAAAAGCTAATCTACCATTGACTGAGATGGTTTTTGGAACGAAGATATTTTTAAATTCACAACAAAATGTGTTAAAAAAAATTTCATACAATTTATTTGGGTATTCTTCATAATCAATATGATTTAAATTAGTACCAAGATTATTATTGAAACGCTCCAAGCGACCAGCAGTCTTTGGTACAACAGTGATATTCTTTTTCGCCACAAGTTTACTTTTGTAAGGTATAATAACAAATTAACCAGAGTGGTCAGATTCTAAATTATTAAAAACATTTTGTACTAAAAGTACTATGTCAGTATAAATATTATTGATGCATGTGGCAGAAAACTCAGTAATTCTTGTTGGCTCCAGAAATAAGTTTTTAAGATTATACGACTGAAACAAATTTTTAATTCTCATACATAAACTAGAGTTTTCTAATAGGTTAACATTAAAATCTCCACAGACTAATATTTGTTTACCTTGCTTACAGAGTTTATTTAAAACTTCATCCATTATATTTTCAAAGTGCTCATACAATCCCGAAGGAGGCCTGTATACGCTCACTACAACAATCTGGTCCAACTCTACGCAGGCAATTTCTATTGTTCGTTCAACTGAGAGGCTCACAATATCTTTGCGATCTTTAAATTTAAGCTTTTTATTTAATATGATTAGAGAGCCACCACGAATTGCATTTTCTCGACTGAACGAACTACCAACCTGGTGATTACTGAAATTAAACATGAACTGGTGGCTTTTAAGCCAATGTTCAGTTACACAAAAAATATCTATTTTACTACAGTTCATGAATAACTCAACTTCCAGATCTTTGCCCATCATTCCTTGTAAGTTCTGGTGCACCAGGCTGATGAAATTTACATGTTTGTTATATTCAAATGGGCCTTTCAATTCCAATACATTATCTAATAAACAATTTTCATTTTGTTCTTTAATTAACATTATGCAAGAGGATGTCTCTATTGTCTCTTTGTACATTGTCTCGATTGATAACAACAAACTGAATGTAGTACACCTAAACTTACGATCATTGCGGAAACATTTTAATGAGTTACTAGTGCTTACGGACAGCTGTAAGGATACCTTGGATGTGATAGTATTATCCGAAATCAATATTACTGCGAAAGAGTTACCTTTATACCAGATGGCGGGATACGATACATACATAAATGCTCGAGTGAATAGAAAAGGCGGAGGAATATTGATCTATTTTAAGAATAAATACAACTTTGAAGCGCAGACTTATAATGGAAATACTATGGAAGTAGTACATGGAAACCTTTCTGGTGATGACTGTCGGGACATACATATAGTTTCAATATACAGACCACCAAAAACAAACCAACTAGGATTTACTGATGAGCTGTGTTATCTTTTAGGAGAGCTTCCTTCGTGTTGCGAGTGCATAATCATAGGTGACGTGAACATAGATATTTTGCGGGATAAAACCTTAAGCAGTGCGGCTAGACATTTTAAAGATTCGCTAAGTGAGTTAGGTTTTGAGTGCGCTATAGACGACGTTACGCGAGAAGAGGTGCGCGATGGAGTATTGGAACGTTCATGTCTCGATCACGTGTGGATTCGTAGTCAAAGAAGTGCGATATCTGCGTTTACGCTTACATGCAAAGTGGCGGATCACTATCTGGTAGGCATACAACTTGCGAGGGACACTGCGCTAGACATACACGGTAACATACCTAATACAAGGACAAGGGTGAGTGACAGACTTGTGCGTAATAAACTTGACTGTATTTGTTGGTCTGATTTTGAAACGTTAAATTCACCCATAGAAATTTATGATATATTGTGTAGTGTTTTTAATAGTATTTATGAGTCTAGTACAGTAAACCAAGTAATTATAAACAAAAGAATACAACTACCGTGGATAACATATGAGTTAAAAAATCTTATAAACAGAAGGAACAAATTATTTAGAAAGTGGAAATCATCTCCAAATAACTTTAATTATAGATTGTAATATACAAAATTTAGAAATCAGGTGAACAAGCGCATAAATGCTGTTAAAAATAAGTATAGACAAGAGCAGCTAAAAAAATGTAAAAATTATTTGAGAAAGATTTGGTCACATATTAATAGTTGGTTAGGCAGATCTAGGCCCAGCTTAGATCAGGTCATACTTAAGTACCTTGGAAAAACGGATAACCTAATAAATATTTCAAATAAATTTTCAACAAGTTTTACAGAGGAAATAGTTAACATTAAGCAAAAACACCAGTGTAGTCAAAATTTTTTAGATCGCTCTCAATGTGTAAATAATTGTATGGTTTCAATGAGGTTTGTTGAAGCGAGTACGTATGATATCTTAAGAATTTTAAACAAAATGAGTGAAGATAAATCACCTGGCTGTGATGGGATACGAATTAAGGATATTAAGTATGTAAAAAATCATTTATGTGTAATTTTGGCAAAATTTATCAATCTATGTATAAGAAAAGGGGAATATACCGCTGAACTTAAGATAGCCATCATAAGACCGTTGTATAAGCAGGGCCGTCATACAGACTATACGAACTATAGGCCAATCGCAATACTGTCAGTAATTAATAAGATTGTGGAGAAATTTGTAATGGATCAGGTTAGCAGCTTTCTTGACAAATATAGCGTTATATCAGAGACACAACACGGATTCCGTAAGGGCCGCAGCACTGCAACTGCATTGTCATGTTTCACGGACGAAATCAATCAGAGGTTAAATGAGCGGAAGCAGCTGGTGGTTATCTTTATTGATTTCAAAAAGCTTTTGGAACTTTGGATCACCATCAACTGCTTCTAGCAATGGAAGAGTGTGGTATTCGCGGCCCTCTTAATGCGTGGTTTAAGACGTATTTGAGTGGTAGATCGCTTCAAACGCTAGTTGGTGGTAAGATAGGTAATAAGTCTTACATCACATATGGTGTGCCAACTGGATCGGTGTACGGACCGGTTGGCTATATTATGCATGTCAATTCCATGGCAAATGTTGTAAAACACTCTAAAATACTTATGTATGCTGATGACACTTGTTTGGTTTATGCCGATAATGATATACAAGTCATACAAAAAAAGATGCAAGAAGATTTCGATAACATTGTGAAATGGTCCCATGATAATGGGATCATAATAAACCTACGTAAAACTAAATACATGCATATTTACTCCCCGTATAACAAAACAGTGGGCGAAAAGCCGGTGCTGGTTGGTCATTCGTATGAGTGTCTCCACGTAGATGGAATAGGTTGTCACTGCGATGGGGTGCGATGTCAGACAACCTCCTTGTGGTGCACCCTGGGCACCCCGGCAGATTCTCTGCCGCGGGCTAATAGTCTGACGAGAGGACCCCCATGGAGGGTGGGGCGTGGGATGGCCGGGTTTAGCCCGCGGCAGAGAATCTGCCGGGCATATATATATATATGTATATATATATATATATATATATATATATGTGTATAGATATCTCCACTCGGCAAATGTTGATCACACGGCTTGTGGCATCAGTTAATTGTTGATCTGTTGGCAATTGTTGATCAGAACAGCTTTTGTTGATCTAATGTAGGATTCTGCATACAAATGTGGCTCCGATTAGATCAACAATTGCCGGCCCTCTAGTGGCAAAAATACGAACTATACACAGTATTTTTTATACAATTCCATACCATCCATTGTTGATCGGATTCAAATGGGCCAATCAGAGGCCACCTTCTCTACGATTGGTTGTATTCCATTGTGCGCTGTTGCCACTCCGCTACATAAATCGCGCAACATCTCCGATCACAGATGTTAGTAAACAGCTGTGATTTAACGATCTATGTATGGATACTATAGCTACCTATACAGGGTTATTTTTTATCACCCACAAAAATTTAAGGGACTTTTCAAGACACGGTAATAGAATGATTTAAATATTTAAAAAAAATTACTTACCTATTTAATTCTATATTATTTTTCTAAAATATCCAAAAAAATACTGCACTATATTAATTTTCAAAAATATCCAAATACTACAATTAAAGATTTTTTTAACTTTTTAATAGCTTTTTATTTTTTATAATAATGGATGTGTCCTTATTGATATTGGTACTTTAATCTTACCAAAAAGGGTAATGTGTCGCCATATACAAGTATATAATACTAGCTCTGCCCGCGACTTCGTTCGCGTGGTTGTCCGAAAATAACAATATCGTAATGCTATATAGCCTAAAGCCGTCCTCGATAAATGAACTATCCAACACAAAATTAATTTTTCAATTCGAAGCAGTAGTTCCTGAGATTAGCGCGCTCAAACGAACAAACAAACAAATTTTTCAGCTTTATAATATTAGTATAGTAAGTAAGTATGGATTATGTTAACAATAAAGTTGATAAAAAATTAAAATACATTTTACAAACAAATATCTAATGCCATCAATAACACTGGTCAACAAAATAAATAAAATTGTTTGTTTCCTGTGATTTTTTTTTGTTTTTATTTCAAATTGACGCGTATTTTTTTAAATATGGCAACAATTTTTTTCAAACAGCTTTTTTTGAGTTATAGCTAACTACCCTCATTTACTATTTTTACTTGGATTTTCGTTTTTTATTCAACACTAGAACATATTTTGCTGTTGTTTTCGATAAGTCTTCGTCAAGAAGATGTTGTGTGCTTAATCCCGATTGTTTTTGCTATATTTGTGGTGAATATATATTTGAAAAATATCGAAAACCTATATCGGACTTTGTGAAAACTGCGTATCATCAATACTTTATATTAAAATTGTGTAATCAGGACAAGCCATGGGTTCCTCATATTGTATGCCAGAAATGTGTGGTATGTCTACGGTTATGGTCCAGTGGAAAAAGAGATGCAATAATGTTCGTAACACCCATGATTTGGCGAGAACCTCGAAACCATCATGACGATTGCTACTTCTGCGTTGTGAAAATAAATGGAATTAACCGAAACCGGAAATCGAAGTGAAAGACTAGTGAAAGATCCTAATTTTGTCAAATCTATGACTGAAGTCGAATCCAAAGCTTGGAATTCATTTGTTTTGGTTATGAGTAATTTCCTAGGCAAAAAGAAATCTGACAACCATGTCGAGCTTGTCGAGTGCATGCTATCGAACTTGCAAGAGCTAGGGTGCAACATGAGCATAAACATTCATTTCCTGTACTCGCATTTAGACCGATTTCCAGAAAATCTGGGTGATTTTAGTGAGGAGCAGGGTGAAAGATTTCATCAAGATCTTCGAACAATGGAAGAGCGGTATCAGGGGCGGTGGGACTCGCATATGATGGCAGACTACTGCTGGAGTTTGCAACGAGATCTGCCTAAAGTCGTTCATTCGAGAAAATCTTATAAAAGATCATTTGCTAGTGTTCAATAAAAATGTTGGTAACGTAATGTATTATTTTTTTGTCACAATAATAGAGCTGAATATATCAAAAGGTAAAGCTGTTAGAAATCTCCCAGTATTTTTTTCAAAGTCAGGGCCATAGAAATATCCCTTATTTAAAAAAAAATTTAAAAGAAACAAGACTTGTGTTGTCCAGTGAATCATACCTCTTTATGTGAAGTTGTAAATTTTTATTTTACCATTTTTTCTAATGTATCTATAGAAATAAGTACGATCCCAGTGTTTATGCCAGTGCTGATGGTTTTATTTCTAAGCATTAGAATTTGAACCGTATAAGTAAATACTAGACAGTGGCTTATACTAGATACGTTTGAACGTCATTTGGTAAAATCAAAATAGGTACAGAGCTGGCGTGTTCTATATGCAATTAACATAAAAAGAAACAAAAATAATCTTCTTAAAACTAAAATAATTCGAAGACGTATAATCTTGCACGATCTTATTTCAAAAAGAGAAAGTAGGTAAGCACTTTAAATTACACAGCCCGTATTACTAGATCGAGACCATGCTTCTTATCACTACACAAAATTTCGGGTCTTTCCCTGTCCTCCGATCGGAACTCCGATTGGTAGGAGGAGCGGGAATATTTTTTCCCATGCCTCCGATTAAAGATCTTATAAACATTGTACAGTCTAGTGTAAAATAAATTATATAAAATTATTATTTATTGATGTATTAATTCGTTCACTATAATCACTACGTTCTATTATTTTATTACAAATCAATAAACTAAATAACTAACTTCAATTGTTTACTGAATTATAATCTTCTTTTATATAAAAATGAAACGCTGTGTGTTTGTCTCCCAAAAACTCTGAAACGGCTCGACAGATTCTTACTAAATTTTCTGTGTGTATTTGAATAGGTCCAAGGAAGGTTTAAACTTAAAGTTGGACTCGGTAGGTGGCGCTGTAATCGGGCAGGACAACGTCTGCCGGGCCCACTAGTAAAACATAAATCTGTTGATAGTAAATATTACGAGTATGCTAGTAAATACTTCCTGAATTAAATCCTGACATTAAATTCTCTTTAGTTTCCTTAAAGTGTGATCTATTTTCAAATTATCCTGTCTTCGCCTCCGAGATTTATTCCTTAACCATGTAGTAGCCCTGCTACGCGCTAACCCTATCGCACAAGTTTTAAAGTCAGAGAAAGAAAACCACTATATCTTCCTCTGTCTAATCACACCTAACAAGCCTCCGCAGTACCGACCTCATTCTTGTCCGTGCGCGCGCGGCGTTCGCACGAGTGTAACAGTAATATAATTTGTGCATGAGTGTAGGTAACATACGTAAAAAAAAAAGGTATAAATTTACGGTTATTTGCTTATTTGTTAAGTATGCCTAAACGAAAACACTGTGAATCCGAAGAAGATAAATGGCTAAGGAAGATGAAGAGATACGAAGAAAAAAAACGTAGGGGCAAGCCGGAGGCACATTTTGTACTCAGATGATGGCGAAAATGATGTGCAACCAGAAGAAAACTTTTTTACATTCCCGTTGCATTCATCGGGAATCATTTTTATGTCCGTTGTATTCTTCGGATAATATTTTATTATGTTCTCGTTGTATTGAACGAGTAATCATTTTTATGTCCGTTGTATTCTTCGGATAATATTTTATTATGATCTCGTTGTATTGAACGAGTAAGCGGGTGGACACCGCTCGCGGGCCGCCGAGTACGCGCGCGGCGCGACCACGTGCAGTAATATTCGTAATGGAAAATGTGGGTATCCTTTTTTCCCCGCTGCCTAAAAATTTCCGTTGCATTCATCGGAAATCACTTTTATGTCCGTTGTATTCTTCGGATCATATTGTTATTATGTTCTCGTTGCATTCAACGAGTAATACTCGTAATATGTACTTAATGGAAAATATAGGGGCTGCCCTTTTTTCCCCCGCTGTGTTAAAAATTTCCGTTGCATTCATCGGAATTATTTAAAAATATTTTTTGTGCTGCCTAAATTCTCATTAAATATTTATTAGTATCTTTCACATACAAACCAATATGGTGATAACTGATGACTTACAAACCGATGTAGCGGCCAGGTTTCAAGTCCAATTGCAAAACGGTTTCCAAAAGTGACCAAAGACGAGCATTTAAAAAAAAAAAACAATGTACCTATGGCGAAAGGCCGAACTCTAATTCGGAAGTAAGTGCTATGTTGGTAGACAACAGCATCAACTCGATAAAGCACTTTCAGCACTGGGAAGGGCACAATCGTGTCTTTTAAAGAAAAATCTTATATTCCAGATGTAGTTACGTTGAACGATGCAGGTAAATTATTAGCTGTTTCTCATTATATAGAAACGGATACCCGTCGATCCGTGATTATTCCCCTGATAGATAAATCATTATCATATTATACTCTTTTATTATTAATTAAAAACAGAAGAATGGACTATTTGCTATTTAGAGTATCAAGAAGACCAGTAAATTATTACAGACACCAATTTCATCTAAGAGTCATTTAAACTTGAAAGGCTCGTCGTCCCGAACGGGACAGCAAAGCAGCGGCCAATCCTACCCTCATCGAGCCGGTGGGCCGAGGCAGTCAAAGACGTCATACTAACAAGCGAATCGACGGCGAGCAGCCGCGTTCGCACCGCTGCCAGCTTGTCGCCAGCCAGCCCCGCCGCCGCCGCCGCTGCCGCTGGCACCGCCGAGGCACCATCCAGTCGCGTCGCATCACAACGGTCATCGAACAATCGCGCTACCTGAGCGCGCAGCCGCAAGTACATGCCGGCCGCTTAAAATATTAATTTAGTCAATGAGTGGTGAACTATCACTAGCGATAGATATCTATGATATGTTGTGTTTAGCAAACTCTGCAGGAGAGTGCCTAGAGAACGCAAAAAGACCTATTTAATGTCTGACACGATTAGGGTTAGTTATTAATTTAAAAAAAAACTAGTCTAATACCAGAAAAGCTTTGTAAATTTTTAGGTTTTATTTTAAACTCTAATAAAATAACATACAATTACCAGATTCAAGCCACAAAAATTTATTATACACATAAAAAATATATTTAAATCTAACAGAATTCGAATAAGGTTCTTTGAACGTTTTCTACGGCAGCATGTCGGCTGTAGTATATGGGTAGTATATACACACAAAATCACTAAAAAGTGCTCTTCTTAGAAATACTAACAATTACGACGTTTTTATTACAATTACAGATATTTTATAATAATATGATGATCTCCATTGGTGTCAATATTCCATTGGCAGTCAATTGAATAATAAGTCATAGGTACAATTTCGGAATTTTTACGGACGCTTCGACAGCAGGCTAGGGTGCAGCGTGTGCCAACGAAAAGACTGGTGGTTTCTGGACCAACATCGAGCGAACCAATCATATAAACTGACTGGAACTACTCGCTGTATATTGGGGGCTAATTTCATTTGCTAAAAATGTCGCTAATTGTGGTTATATTTTAAGTGTCGATAACACCACTGCCATATTCTATATAAATAGAATGGGGAGAGTGTAATACCAACACTAAAGTCAAGTTACTAAAATGATTTGGGACTGGTGTGAGAAAAGTAGGTATATTTATTTTCGCGTCTTATATTCGTTATTCGTTAAATATAGAAGCTGACAGTGAATCGAGAAAAATAAACTTCGACACAGAGTGGCAGTTGGGTATCCGACAACTTTTGAAAATTAAAACATTTTTTTGGTGAACCATCTATTGACTTATTTGCATCTCGTAGTAATGCAAAATGTCCCGCGTATATTTCATGGAAAAGGGATCCCTTTGCCTATGATATTGCTGGTTTAAACAGTAGATTAGTCGCAATTTTATTTTTACGCTTTAACACCGTTTGCACTAATTTTTAAAACGATAAACAAAATAGTTACTGATTAAGCCACCGGAATTATCGTTGTTCAACTATAGCCCTCTTAACCATGGTATCCCCTTTTCATAACCCTGGGTGTCACAGAGATTGTGATATTTCCTCCAAGAAAGATCTACTTACTTCCTTTCAGGATGGTACACCATCTGCGCCGTCACCTTTCCCTGCCAGCGTGTGTATTTTCCGGGAAAGCTTTCATGACGTGCCAGAAACAGCCTTAGATGTTGTTATCTTCGATATCACATAACACCGGGTCATAATATAATTCTAGTCTAATGATATGGTGGGAATTTTGTAAAAAGAGTACAACAGATTTTTTTAAATGTAAATACTACATTTTTGTTGGAATTTCTGTTAATGTGTTTCGAAATTTTGAAGTTTAGGTAGAACTATTGTTCTAATGTCACGATAGCAAGTGATCGTTATTAGTTAGGCAGTAGCCCCCTGGTATTATAGTATTAGACTATTAAACGATTTGAGAATGATACAATTAATCTTGAAAAAATTAGTAAGAAATTAGTCATGTTATTAGCTGGACCAAGGACGCATACAATTTCTCTAACAAAAATACGAAATATTAATAAAGCATATGAAGATCGAGTAATTATAACACTTACAAATTTAATTAAAACATAAGCAATTGGCAAAGCTCAACCGGTTTTAAACTTACTTTTTTTTATCCCTTTAATATCCCGGTATTTGTCCAGCATCAGTGGTATTAAGATATATTGCTGTATCATCTTCAATTCGCTCAGATTCAGAACAAACCTGTTCCTCACACATAAGAAACCACGTAGACATGCTTCATCTCAACCCATTGGGCGCTGGATAAAGCAGATCATGTGCGATAGTGGCATTGATATCTCAATATTCGGAGCGAGCGAGACACGCATCAACATCAGGCGGCGTCTCGTGCTGGCCTCAACGTCGATGTAATTAGAAAGACCGCAGGATGTTCGGAAAGATCAGCTGTATTTGCTGATTTTTATAACAGACCGGTATATTAGTTTTGAAACCAATTTTATTGAATCTTTGTCACAATTATAATTATTATTAAGTACTTAAAATAATACTGTCGGTTGATTAGTTTTTTGTTCACAATATTTTGTTGTTTTGAAATTTTTGCTAGTGGCGCAAAAAAAAATGGAAATAAGTAATAATTATGTTTTGATGTTTTACTGTAATGTTGTTTATTTTTTATTGTCGCAACATTGATTTTATACTCTCTGAACATCTACATGGTTAAGGAATAAATCTCGGAGGCGAAGACAGGATAATTAAATGATCAAACGAACTTACCTGAAGTGAAGTTCGATCTTAATTATCCTGTCTTCGCCGAAGAGATTTAAGGTCCCTCCCTCCCTGAATCTTATCCCCCTGTATATCAATGTTGCTCTATTTCTCTAAAAAGAATGAGGTCGGTACTGCGGAGGCTTGTCAGGTGTGATTAGACAGAGGAAGATATAGTGGTTTTCTTTCTCTGACTTTAAAACTTGTGCGATAGGGTTAGCGCGTAGCAGGGCTACTACATGGTTAAGGAATAAATCTCTTCGGCGAAGACAGGATAATTAAGATCGAACTTCACTTCAGGTAAGTTCGTTTGATCATTTAAATAGTCATTGCACATAATGCGAAATGAATTTTTAACAAATAGTCAAAATAAATGATGCTTAGCACTGGTGAAATTAGTATAGGACATTATTTAGAAAGAGTAAAGAATTAAGTAAGTTTTAAGTTTTGTCTTTTATTGACTGTACGGTCGACATCGTTAACATCGACGCGGACAATCGGTCAAAAATACAGTATAATGGCCTTGACTGTACTTTTGATTAAGTAAAGTAAGTGACAAAAACAAAACCCACTCAATCGGAGGCATGGGAAAATATATTCCCGCTCCTCCTACCAATCGGAGTTTCGATCGGAGGACAGGGAATAACCCAAAATTTCAATAAGTCTTGCTCTGCCATCGAAATGAAGTCATAACATTACATCATCATCTCAGCCGCACGACGCCCACTGCTGGGCATAGGCCTCCCCCATGGATCTCCACAACGATCGGTCCTGTGCTACCCGCATCCAGCGGCTTCCCGCGACCTTTGGCAGACCGTCTCAGTCCACCTGGTCGGGGCCTCCCCACTGAGCGTCGTCCGCTTCGTGGTCGCCACTCAAGAACCGTTCGGCCCCAACGGCCATTGGTTCTTCTCACTATGTGTCCCGCCCACTGCCACTTCAGCTGCGTCTGGGTGTGTCGAGGTCGGAGCGTAAACCTGAACGACATTCAACGAATATCGTTTCGATATTCTGAGTATCAGGTACGCTACCCTGGTTGACACACTCCCGATGGTTATTAAGTTTTTGACGAGGAACTTGTGGACGATGAACCCGACACCACCTTGGGACTATTGGTCGCCCTCCCGGTAGTACAGCAAGTTTCCAGAATTGAGGATTATCGAGTCCTCCCGCTCTCTTCGGACTTTATATAAACCAATGATATCCCAGCGTAGCTTACTAATAGTTTCGTCAACTCCGTTAACTTCGCGTCCGTCTTGAGTGTACGCGTATTGTAGTTTGCCAGTCGAGTCGTCGTAGGTGGTAGCCGGATCTTACCCGGAGATTCTTCGCACCCTCTGCCCTACCGTTACCGTAGCCGCTACCGTAGCTATAGGCATAGCAGGGCTGCCGGGAACTAGGGGCCAATTACATAGTGTGTGACTCATATGGGGAGGGGTGGTTGCCATAATCGCAACGCTTGGTTGGCGGCTTGGAAATGGTAGTAGGGGCAAGATCTAAGGAGGCGCTGCTGCTCGTCTCCTAAAGGCCATATCTCGCTTAGTCGCCTCGTACGACACCCTCGGGAGAAGACGGGTTGGTGTTATTCTAGGCCGGCACACACACGGCATTATGACTGCTATAAATAGTTACTCTTTTGACCTCTCGCACGAGAAGTCAAAAGAGTGAGTGAGAGAAGGTGTTTGCTACTTAAAAAGTGAACAAAATCGGTTTTTGCTCACTGTTGTGACTTTTTCTTATGCACCCAAAGACAGTAGTAATAGTCACATTTTCTCACGCGCGTGCAAAAACAGAGAACCGATTTTGCTCATTTATTTTGTCAAAAAACAGTGATAAACGAACAAACCGTTTCTTGAGATAATAAAGCTTATATTCTGCACTATTTTTAACATACGAGTATGTACCTAACAACTGAATAATTTTGCTTTCTTATTTGCTTAGTTTAAAGCTTGAGTTACGCACAATTTTTTATTTTAAATAAAAATCACAGATTAGTAAATAAGGTTTCCTTTTACTAAGTAGGTATGTTTTCCTTTTCAATATCATACTTATTAAGTATGAGAAATGACGAAACATCACAATACTAATTAAATAACTGCTAAAGTGATTAACATAAATACTACTTTTTAATAGTAGATTATACACCAAGGGGATAAAGCAATATATTTCGTCACGGGCGGCATATTGAATACCGAGCGTAACGAAGGATTCTATTATCAACTTCTGAGCATAGCGAGGGAGTGAGAGACGAGTATGGATAATGAAACTGCGGGAGATGAAATAGTGAAAGCATTAATGGCAATGAAATTAGGTAAAGCGTCTGGGTGTGACAGCGTGAATGTCGAAATGCTGAGAAGTGACAATAGTGTAATTGTTAGCTTTCTGTGGAGACTTTTTAATATGTGCTTGAGGGAAGGCCGAGTACCAGAGCACTGGTGTAAAGCCGTCATTGTCCCACTTAAAGTCAAAGGTTCACAGCAAGAATGCCAGAAGTATCGTGACATCAGCCTTATCAGTGTGGATGGCAAACTAAATGTGAAAGTGTCGATTGAAAGAGTGATAAATGTAACTGAAGAAAAGTGTGGGACGTACGAGCGGGATTCGGAAGGGGTATGGGATGCATGAATGAGGTCTTTTCGCTATGAGGTTGACGACCGCTCAGTATGGGTACTGAAGTCCCTCTATGAGAACTCTATGAGAACTCAAACTCAAACTCAAACTCAAAAATCTTTATTCAATATATTTACAGGCACTTATTGACGTCAAAAAAAACATAAAAACCTTCAACTCAGAATCTAATTAACTAAATTATTTAATCCTTATATGTACACAAACCCCAACCATTATTAAGATGTGTGCAAATACAAGTCAAATGAAAAAAAAAATTGACTCTACACCTGTTCGGAAATTGGGAGAGCCTTCTCGAGAAGAACAGGCAAGAAACTCGGAAGGATGTCTGTATCAAAAAAGGCGCATCTGGCTATTGACAATGGGGTGTTGTTGCCTACATATTATGTATGGAAGTGAATGTTGGGTATCGTCAGAAAGAAATGATAGCCGCGTGAAAGCAGTGGAGATGTGTTCCCTTCCCTAACAATAATGTGTAATATTATGTGTTACTTTGGTTGACCGAATCAGGAATAGTGTTATAAGGAATAGTTGTAAGGTGCAGGATGATAGGTTTAGTTACAAGAATTGGGAGATGTATGCTTAGATGGTTCAGTGTGGTCACGTGGACAGAATGAATAAAAGTAGTCTTACGAGTCAAATATATCAACCCAGTGTGAGTGGAACTGTCAGGAGTGGTCGTCCGAGGAAAACATACCACGACCAAATTAATTTTCTACCTACGTAGCTCCCTCAGTCGACGGAATTGTATGAAAAGATGTATGAATTTAGTTGAAACAAAAGATGTATGTCAGGGTCATAGTATGTGATGAACCTTAGTTTTTGCCTACCCCCATGGGACAACGGCATGAGCATATGTACGAGTATATATGTATGTACCTACTAATGTTATCGACTGGAGTAATGAAATACGATTATTGAAATCGATTTTTTTTCTTTATTTCAGAAACAATACATGCAAATAATATTTTGGAACATTGGTACCATTTAATCCTCTTGGTTTTGTCTATAGTACCTGACAATTAATATTCTTCCGCGTTAACAATAAGTGAAGCGGTCCCTTGATTGTATAAAAAAAATCCATCGCGATCGCTTCCAATTTTGACAGTCAAAGTGCATCCATCGCTATTTTTTGATAGACAATCGACACAGAGTCTTGTAATAACGCCGCAATGATTAGTAATTTCAAGGCGAACGCGATAGATCCCTTCTCCCCGAAAAGTATTCTCATTGTAGGAAAAAAGACGGTTAGATGATCAACAAATACCGTAAAAATCTTTGACGTGCTAGAAACTTTACGGCACAATTAAGCATAGCGTCACAAGGAGGAGAATTGTTATATAGCAGACTTAGCACGATAAACCCAAAACTTCCTAAGTAATAGGCGGATAAAGTGGATCAACAATTAATGCGAATTTCGGCCTGATCAACAATGGCCGAAGGGAGGACGAGGAGGAGGAGGACGGGAGTGAAGTTTATATATATAGTAAAAAAACTTAAATTTAAGAATATTTTTGAATAAATGGATAAAACATATTGTTTACACAGATACAATGCACCCGCCAAACTGCAACAACAGTTTGTTGGCGGAGACACAACACTCTCATTTATTTATTTGTCAACTATTATGCAAACTTTACAAAGTTACAAACTTTCTTAAGTAATAGAATGACACATTGAACTGTACTACTGTGATTCCTATTAGACTTTAGATAACAACGATTCTTTAATTTTATTTTTAAAAGTTAACTTTGACATATCACTTTCTTTGATACTCAATTCATTGAAAATATTCAGTACCAAATATGTTTTTGTTCTTTTACCATAGTAATTAGTAGCCCTAGGGCAATATATTTATTATCACAAAGAGCTCTAGTGGAATTTGCATGTGAAGTAGTGATTTTGAACTCATATTTTCTATATTCTTCCAATGCTATTAACAATTTAACTTTTTCATGAACAGGTAACACTTTACAAATAGGAAACAAGTCAATATAATTCTTTTTACATTTTTCTTTAACTTTTTTATCAACCAATTGCTTGAGAAATCTTATTTGGAGTTGTTTTATACAATCTAGATAGGAATTAAAAGTTCGACCATAACTACTTAAACCATAAGAAAGGATTGACTCGACTAGGGTATGATATACAGTATACAATGTTGCCTTATCAGCAATAAACTTTAAATGGACAAACTTGTCTAAGGCCAGCCTTAACTTTGAACAGATATTTTCAACTTGTAGTTTCCATGAGAAATTGATATCTATAATTAAGCCTAGGTATTTATATTGATTTACTAACTCTAATTTATCGCAGTGACAACTTTCTTTTTTTTTTGGGAGGGGGGAAAATGCTTTTGCGCATTCCTCGTGGTCGAGCCAAACCAGGAGGATATGTGGGACTCCCCAGACCGTACTCGGCCCGGGCCTACCCACTAAAAACCCCCCCAGCAGCTCTCCGTCCGTCACAAGACAGTAGTACAGTACAATGTGTCATTCTATTACTTAAGAAAGTTTGTAACTTTGTAAAGTTTGCATAATAGTTGACAAATAAATAAATGAGAGTGTTGTGTCTCCGCCAACAAACTGTTGTTGCAGTTTGGCGGGTGCATTGTATCTGTGTAAACAATATGTTTTATCCATTTATTCAAAAATATTCTTAAATTTAAGTTTTTTTACAATATATATATATATATATATATATATATATATATATATATATATATACATATATATATATATATAGATATCTCCACTCGGCAAATGTTGATCACACGGCTTGTGGCATCAGTTAATTGTTGATCTGTTGGCAATTGTTGATCAGAACAGCTTTTGTTGATCTAATGTAGGATTCTGCATACAAATGTAGCTCCGATCAGATCAACAATTGCCGGCCCTCTAGTGGCAAAAATACGAACTATACACAGTATTTTTTATACAATTCCATACCATCCATTGTTGATCAGATTCAAATGGGCCAATGAGAGGCCACCTTCTCTACGATTAGTTGTATTCCATTGTGCGCTGTTGCCACTTCGCTACATCTCCGATCACAGATGTTAGTAAACAGCTGTGATTTAACGATCTATGTATGGATACTATAGCTTCCTATACAGGGTTATTTTTTATCACCCACAAAAATTTAAGGGACTTTTCAAGACACGGTAATAGAATGATTTAAATATTAAAAAAAAATTACTTACCTATTTAATTCTATATTAATTTTCTAAAATATCCAAATACTACAATTAAAGATTTTTTAAACTTTTTTAATAGCTTTTTTATTTTTTATAATAATGGATGTGTCCTTATTGATATTGGTACTTTAATCTTACCAAAAAGGGTAATGTGTCGCCATATACAAGTATATAATACTAGCTCTGCCCGCGACTTCGTTCGCGTGGTTGTCCGAAAATAACAATATCGTAATGCTATATAGCCAAAAGCCTTCCTCGATAAATGGACTATCCAACACAAAAATAATTTTTCAATTCCAAGCAGTAGTTCCTGAGATTAGCGCGCTCAAACGAACAAACAAACAAATTTTTCAGCTTTATAATATTAGTATAGTAAGTAAGTATGGATTATGTTAACAATAAAGTTGATAAAAAATAAAAATACATTTCACAAACAAATATCTAATGCCATCAATAACACTGGTGAACAAAAAAAAATAAAATTGTTTGTTTCCTGTGATTTTTTTTTGTTTTTATTTCAAATTGACGCGTATTTTTTAAATATGGCAACAATTTTTCTCAAACAGCTTTTGTTTTTGAGTTATAGCTAACTACCCTCATTTACTATTTTTACTTGGATTTTCGTTTTTTATTCAACACTAAAACATATTTTGCTGTTGTTTTCGATATGTCTTCGTCAAGAAGATGTTGTGTGCTTAATCCCGATTGTTCTTGCTATATTTGTGGTGAATATATATTTGAAAAATATCGAAAACCTATATCGGACTTTGTGAAAACTGCGTATCATCAATACTTTATATTAAAATTGTGTAATCAGGACAAGCCATGGGTTCCTCATATTGTATGCCAGAAATGTGTGGTATGTCTACGGTTATGGTCCAGTGGAAAAAGAGATGCAATAATGTTCGTAACACCCATGATTTGGCGAGAACCTCGAAACCATCATGACGATTGCTACTTCTGCGTTGTGAAAATAAATGGAATTAACCGAAACCGGAAATCGAAGTGAAAGACTAGGGAAAGATCCTAATTTTGTCAACTCTATGACTGAAGTCGAATCCAAAGCTTGGAATTCATTTGTTTTGGTTATGAGTAATTTTCTAGGCAAAAAGAAATCTGACAACCATGTCGAGCTTGTCGAGTGCATGCTATCGAACTTGCAAGAGCTAGGGTGCAACATGAGCATAAAAAATCATTTCCTGTACTCGCATTTAGACCGATTTCCAGAAAATCTAGGTGATTTTAGTGAGGAGCAGGGTGAAAGATTTCATAAAGATCTTCGAACAATGGAAGAGCGGTATCAGGGGCGGTGGTACTCGCATATGATGGCAGACTACTGCTGGAGTTTGCAACGAGATCTGCCTAAAGTAGTTCAAGAAAATCTTATAAAAGATCATTTGCTAGTATTCAATAAAAATGTTGGTAACATAATGTATTATTTTTTTGTCAAAATAATAGAGCTGAATATATCAAAAGGTAAAGCTGTTAGAAATCTCCCAGTATTTTATTCAAAGTCAGGGCCATAGAAATATCCCATAACTAATAAAAAAATGAAAAGAAACAAAACTTGTGTTGTCCAGTGTTGTGATCATACCTCTTTATGTGAAGTTGTAAATTTTTATTTTACCATTTTTTCAAATGTATATAGAAATAAGTACGATCCCAGTGTCTATGCCAGTGCTGATGGTTTTATTTCTAAGCATTAGAATTTGAACCGTATTAGTAAATACTAGACAGTGGCTTGTACTAGATACGTTTGAACGTCTTTTGGTAAAATCAAAATAGGTACAGAGCTGGCGTGCTCTATATGCAATTAACATAAAAAGAAACAAAAATAATCTTCTAAAAACTAAAATAATTCGAAGACGTATAATCTTGCACGATCTTATTTCAAAAAGAGAAAGTAGGTAAGTACTTTAAATTACACAGCCCGTATTGCTAGATCGAGACCATACTTCTTATCACTACACAAAATTTCAATAAGTCTTGCTCTACCATCGAAATGCAGTCATAACATTACATCATCATCTCAGCCGCACGACGCCCACTGCTGGGCATAGGCCTCCCCCATGGATCTCCACAACGATCGGTCCTGTGCTGCCCGCATCCAGCAGCTTCCCGCGACCTTTGGCAGACTGTCTCAGTCCACCTGGTCGGGGCCTACCCACTGAGCGTCGTCCGCTTCGTGGTCGCCACTCAAGAACCGTTTGGCCCCAACGGCCATTGGTTCTTCTCACTATGTATCCCGCCCACTGCCACTTCAGCTGAGCAATCCTTCGAGCAATGTTGGTTACCTTAGTTCTCCTGCGTATCTCCTCATTTCGGATCCGATCACGCAGGGAGACCCCAGGTATTGCTCTCTCCATTGCCCGCTGAGTGACCTTGAGATCTCTTTCTCGAAGTTGGACTTACCTAACTGGACTATCTGTCCTAGGTATCTATAACTGTCTACAACTTCAAGTGTAGTGTTCTTAATATTAACTGGAGTGGGCACAACATGGACATTCGACATGATTTTTCTTATCCATGTTCATTTTAAGATCCACTCTTTAGGAAGCACTACTGAGATCTCCGAGCATGGTATTCAGCAAGCCTATTCTCTAACTACGGTTGGTAATTAGAAATGTCATTTTTGAAAGAAACTTTATATCCATTACTACTTTAGTGATCTTATGTGTTACAGCGGCGTTCATGATAGCAGTAATGAATGTTAAGTTTCTTTCAAAAATGAGAGTTCTAGTGAGCAACCGAAGTTCCGGTGCCCAAATCCGAATTGCCCCATTCTCAATCACAACTCATCACCGCAACGTTTCGCCAACCTAGGGTTGAAGTGCCCCATCACAATCGTGTATTGGGTATTGTGGCTACGTATGGCGTTAGAGATCTCCACATACATAGGCTTCATTTCATCATCTGGGTGTGTCGAGGTCGGAGCGTAAACCTGAACGACATTCAACGAATATCGTTTCGATATTCTGAGTATCAGGTACGCTACCCTGGTTGACACACTCCCGATGGTTATTACGTTTTTGACGAGGAACTTGTGGACGATGAACCCGACACCACCTTGGGACTATTGGTCGCCCTCCCGGTAGTACAGCAAGTTTCCAGAATTGAGGATTATCGAGTCCTCCCGCTCTCTTCGGACTTTATATAAACCAATGATATCCCAGCGTAGCTTACTAATAGTTTCGTCAACTCCGTTAACTTCGCGTCCGCCTTGAGTGTACGTGTGTTGTAGTTTGCCAGTCGAGTCGTCGTAGGATGTAGCCGGATCTTACCCGAAGATTCTTCGCACCCTCTGCCCTACCGTTACCGTAGCCGCTACCGTAGCTAGGCATAGCAGGGCTGCCGGGAACTAGAGGCCGATTACATAGTGTGTGACTCATATGGGGAGGGGTGGTTGCCATAATCGCCACGCTTGGTTGGCGGCTTGGAAATGGTAGTTGGGCCAAGATCTATGGAGGCGCTGCTGCTCGTCTCCTAAAGGCCATATCTCGCTTAGTCGCCTCGTACGACACCCTCGGGAGAAGATGGGTTGGTGTTATTCTAGGCCGGCACACACACGGCATTATGACTGCTATAAATAGTTACTCTTTTGACCTCTCGCACGAGAAGTCAAAAGAGTGAGTGAAAGAAGGTGTTTGCTACTTAAAAAAGTGAACAAAATCGGTTTTTGCTCACTGTTGTGACTTTTTCTTACGCACCCAAAGACAGTAGTAATAGTCACATTTTCTCACGCGCGTGCAAAAACAGAGAACCGATTTTGCTCATTTATTTTGTCAAAAAACAGTGATAAACGAACAAACCGTTTCTTGAGATACTAAAGCTTATATTCTGCACTATTTTTAACATAAGAGTATGTACCTAACAACTGAATAATTTTCCTTTCTTATTTGCTTAGTTTAAAGCTTGAATTACGCACTATTTTTTATTTTAAATAAAAATCACAGATTAGTAAATAAGGTTTCCTTTTACTAAGTAGGTATGTTTTCCTTTTCAATATCATACTTATTAAGTATTAGAAATTACGAAACATCACAATACTAATTAAATAACTGCTTAAGTGATTAACATAAATACTACTTTTTAATAGTAGATTATACACCAAGGGGATAAAGCAATATATTTCGTCACGGGCGGCATATTGAATACCGAGCGTAACGAAGGATTCTAGTATCAACTTCCGAGCATAGCGAGGGAGTGAGAGACGAGTATGGATAATGAAACTGCGGGAGATGAAATAGTGAAAGCATTAATGGCAATGAAATTAGGTAAAGCGTCTGGCTGTGACAGCGTGAATGTCGAAATGCTGAGAAGTGACAATAGTGTAATTGTTAGCTTTCTGTGGAGACTTTTTAATATGTACTTGAGGGAAGGCCGAGTACCAGAGCACTGGTGTAAAGCCGTCATTGTCCCACTTAAAGTCAAAGGTTCACAGCAAGAATGCCAGAACTATCGTGGCATCAGCCTTATCAGTGTGGATGGCAAACTAAATGTGAAAGTGTCGATTGAAAGAGTGATAAATGTAACTGAAGAAAAGTGTGGGACGTACGAGCGGGATTTGGAAGGGGTATGGGATGCATGAATGAGGTCTTTTCGCTAAGGTGCATCTTATAGAAATACTTGGCAAAGCACCAAAAAGTATTCTGCGCCTTTGTGGATCTCGAAAAGGCATATGATAGAGTGAACCGGCATGAATTGTGGTCAACACTGGCATCATATGAGGTTGACGACCGCTCAGTATGGATACTGAAGTCCCTCTATGAGAACTCAAACTCAAACTCAAAAATCTTTATTCAATATAGACCTTTACAGGCACTTATTGACGTCATAAAAAAACATAAAAATCTTCAACCAAGAATCTAATTAACTAAATTATTTAATCCTTATATGTACACACACCCCAACCATTATTAAGATGTGTGCAAATACAAGTCAAATGAAAAAAAAAATTGACTCTACACCTGTTCGAAAATTGGGAGAGCCTTCTCAAGAAGAACAGGCAAGAAACTCGGAAGGATGCCGGTATCAAAAAAGGCGCATCTGGCTATTGACAATGGGGTGTTGTTGCCTAGGGGAAGGTAGCCTAAAACGGGTAGGCCGCCTAAAACGGGTAAGTACTCGTACACTGCTGTATCAAGCGTTAGGGTTATTGTGTTCGTGTGCCTAGATTTCCCGAACGTCGACGAACTTCGATCAGTTTCGCTCGGATGCCGGAGTCGTGTAATAGCGTAGGTGTATGCAACGAAAGTTTTTTAGTGACTTTATAAAAAAAATAAAGGTAAGTGTCTTACGATTAGTCAAAAATCTTTATACGAATCATGCTATTTGTATTACCATCTTATTTTAGCACTATTTAACATTAAATTAAGGTAGAAAGTTTACCGGTATTACCTTCCAATTTGAGGTTATTGTAATTTTGCATAAACATGTGCTCTTGGGCAAAACGAGTAGGGCAAAACGGGTACCTACTACCTACCCGTTATGATATAGAAAAGTGTTAAGTTCATCTTATTTTGATTTTTCTTTGTTAAAGATTCAAATTATTTAAAAATGTTATGGTTAAAGACTGAATTTGTTATAAGTAGGTTAATTAACATTTGTTACATTTGTTTATATTTTTCTTTATTTAGAAAAATATAAAGTAAGTTAGTTTTCAATGTAAAAAGATTTCTGAACAAAGTTTCCTGCAAAAATATGTTACAATTTCAGTTTTTTACTAATTATAATATATACATGTTATAGCCTGTCCAAATATAACTCTATCCTAAGCATACCTGTTTTGCCCGAAGGGGGTTACCCGTTTTAGGCACACATGTGGGCAAAACGGATTTTTAAAAGGGTTTTGTATTTATCTTATTTAATAAATATTTGATATATGGTGCCATCATATTATGTTTTATTTTGATGCTCGATAAATATTCTATCTCATAACGTAAAAAAATTATTCTTATAAAGGTAATTTATAGATTTTATTAACCTCTTCCTTAGCTTACCCATTTTAGGCCACCTTCCCCTACATATTATGTATGGAAGTGAATGTTGGGTATCGTCAGAAAGAAATGATAGCCGCGTGAAAGCAGTGGAGATGTGTTCCCTTCCCTAACAATTATGTGTGGTGTTACTTTGGTTGACCGAATCAGGAATAGTGTTATAAGGAATAGTTGTAAGGTGCAGGATGATAGGTTTAGTTACAAGAATTGGGAGATGTATGCTTAGATGGTTCAGTGTGGTCACGTGGACAGAATGAATAAAAGTAGTCTTACGAGTCAAATATATCAACCCAGTGTGAGTGGAACTGTCAAGAGTGGTCGTCCGAGGAAAACATACCATGACCAAATTAATTTTCTACCTACGTAGCTCCCTCAGTCGACGGAATTGTATGAAAAGATGTATGAATTTAGTTGAAACAAAAGATGTATGTCAGGGTCATAGTATGTGATGAACTTTAGTTTTTGCCTACCCCCATGGGACAACGGCATAAGCATATGTACGAGTATATATGTATGTACCTACTAATGTTATCGACTGGAGTAATGAAATACGATTATTGAAATCGATTTTTTTTCTTTATTTCAGAAACAAACATGCAAATAATATTTTGGAACATTGGTAACATTTAATCCTCTTGGTTTTGTCTATAGTACCTGACAATTAATATTCTTCCGCGTTAACAATAAGTGAAGCGGTCCCTTGGTTGTATAAAAAAATCCATCGCGATCGCTTCCAATTTTGACAGTCAAGGTGCATCCATCGCTATTTTTTGATAGACAATCGACACAGACTTGTAATGACGCCGCAATGATTAGTAATTTCAAGGCGATCGTGATAGATCCCTTCTTAGTTCAAACCCCTGCTGGTGTTACAATTTATTCTAATCTCTTACGCACAAATATAATAAATTCGACGATGTTTTGTCAGTTCCTAGAGAGACTAATATATTAAAAATTACAATTAATAGCTAATTACGATTAGGGCGGCGGAAGTTGTTCAATCCTTTTAATAATTCCTGCATAATGGGAAAATGACTGATAACTTCTAAACAGTTGAACCGATTTTCGTGAAACATAGCTAATAACAATACCTATTTTTTTTTAAAACACATCGTCTAACTAAAACAAATTGTCACCTGCACAAACCCCGACTGAAACTCAGCTAGGCAAACGACTCGCAGTCACGGGCGCACTTTCTATCTCACTTTAACATATTACTTCCGTTTCGTTTTTGCGACATTGCCGCTCTGCCGCCACCGGTGGCCACGTTACTCAAAAAGAAAATATTTGCGGCAAATGTTGATCAAGCGAAGTTTATATTGATCAACAAAAGTATTCTCATTGTAGGAAAAAAGACGGTTAGATGATCAACAAATACCGTAAAAATCTTTGACGTGCTAGGAACTTTACGGCACAATTAAGCATAGCGTCGCAAGGAGGAGAATTGTTATATAGCAGACTTAGCACGATAAACCCAAAACTTCCTAAGTAATAGGCGGATAAAGTGGATCAACAATTAATGCGAATTTCGGCCTGATCAACAATGGCCGAAGGGAGGACTATATATATATATATATATATATATATATACATATATATATATATATATATAACAAAATACTATAAAAAACTTAAACCTAGTATGCCGCCAACAGCAAGGCAAGGCCCAAGCTGCCGGTGGTTAGGGCTGCAGAGAGAGGAATCTCCGGACAATACGTGCCGTGTCGAGAATCACTGCTTTCTGTATCCGACCCATGACCCATTCCTCAAGCGAGAGCCTCTTAAGAAGTCGGTCGAGACTCTTCGCTATCAAGCCATTCGCCGAAACAACTATCGGAATAATGATCGTCGAATCAACATTCCACATGGCGGTTACCTCGTGAGCCAAGTCAAGGTACTTGCTGACTTTGTCCTTCTCAGCTTTCACGAGATTCTCATCATGAAGGATAGTGATATCGACGAGCACTGCTCGGCGTTGGGACCGATCGATCACCACGATATCAGGCTTATTGCAAACAATAGTCCTGTCCGTGATGATGGAGCGGTCCCAATAGAGCAATGCACGACCATTTTCAAGAACTGGCACTGGCGCGTACTTATAGTACGGCGTCTCAGACTCGACAAGGCCGTATCGAATGGCAAGTTGCTGGTGGATGATCCTGGCCACTAGGTTGTGCCTGTGCAAATACTCGCCGTTAGCAAGATGAGAACAACCAGAGATAATATGCCTAAGTGACTCTCCGGGACGGCGGCATGCCCGACAGATGTCAACCGTACCATCCTTCAGGATATATTTTCTATAGTTGTTCGTCATCATTACTTCGTCTGCAATTGCACAGGCAAAGCCCTCAGTTTCCCCAAATAGGTCACCAAAGCGCAGCCAGTTCACCGAAGCGGGTAGGTCTACATCAGGCCCAGTCAAGGCCCGATAAAACCTCCCATGTAGCTCCTTGCCCTTCCATAACTCTTTGCGATCTTCGACGCTAAGCACCGGTGGTTTGCGCCAGTTCTCGATTGCCATGGAGAGAGGGGTAAATCCTTTGTCAACTGTCACAACATCACGATGTATCCCACACTCGTTGTTAAGGAAGTAATTCCTAAGGCTGTACACTTCACGGTTGTGGAGATTCTTGGCATTTAGAAAGCCCCGTCCCCCACACTTCCGTGGAATGTACAGTCTCATAACAGACGAGCGAGGGTGGAGCATGCGATGTGTTGTGAGCAGTTGACGGACTCTCCTATCCAAGGCGTCCAGCTCAGTTTGAGTCCATCTCAGTATGCCAAAGGAGTACATCAATAGAGGCATCACCCAGCCATTGAAGGCACGCACCTTATTGCCGCCAGACAAAAGGCTGTTAAGTACCTTTGCTAGGCGACAGAAGAAACGTGCCTTCACCGACTGCTTGACGTCCTCCACAGATATTCCCAAAGACTCTGATATACCGAGATATTTATATGTGTCGGCTTCGGAGAGAGATCTGAGTGTCATTGTCTCGGAAAGTTGTACATTCGGTGAGTTTACAACTTTCCCCCGCTGCACATTTAAGATCGCACACTTGTCTACACCGAACTCCATCCTTATAGCGCTGCTAAAAATCTGTGTGATTTTCAGCAGCTCTACCAGGTCTTCGTGTTTCGGTGCAAACAACTTGAGATCGTCCATGTACAGCAGATGACTAATAACTTCACCCTGTCTCCAAAGTCGACAGCCCAGCCCTGAATCCTTCAGGAAAGTGCTGAGAGGATTCAGTGCCAGGCAAAATCATAAGGGGCTCAAACTGTCACCCTGGAAAATGCCTCTCTCTATTTTGATCAAGTCTTAGGACCAGGAGGGCTGTCGCCGCCACATGGTTGACGAAGAGCTGTGGTCCACTGCCGCATACAGTTACTAAGAAAGTATTTCAGAGTTGTATTTATTTTATACAACTCTAAAATCCTCTCCAGCCATGAGTGTGGCACCGAATCATAGGCCTTCTTGTAGTCAATCCATGCAGCAGAGAGGGATCCCCTATTCCGCCGGACTTGTTGGCTAATGGTCATGTCTATAAGGAGGAGCTCCTTGGTACCACGGGACCCAGCCTTACATCCATTCTGAGTAGAGGCCAAAATGTTATTTGAAACAACGTGTGTGTTAATTTTTGTGGTCAGAATGGATGTAAGGAGCTTGTAGATGGTGGGTAAGCATGTTATTATTATTATTATATTTGTAGCATAGACTGCGGTGACCGCGTATTACCATTAGGCAGCCCGCATTCTTGTATGCTACCTTCGGGGTATATTAAAAAATCAGTTTATTTCTATTCCAAAGTTGATTTGTTATCCAAATTACAATGACAAAATCTAGCAATCACACAAAAAATGCATCATACTTTGTGGCAATACACAAAACACTTGCTGATTCAGTGAACTGTATTTCCCTGAAGTAATTCTCATGTTAGGAAATACATACGTTGTGAAAAGGCTTCTGCGGGTTAAATCGGGCCGCAATATTTAAAACAGTTTTCATGCCCGAGCACAGACCGCCTTTCACGGAAGGAATATAAAGGCTAGATATACTATTCAGCGTACCTACGTAAACACTGTCGCAAACGATCTTTGGGTGCTTTCATTTAACATAATATATATGTCACATACATAATATATATGTATGTGTATCTAGATATATGAACAATAAAAATGAAATAAAAATATAATGGAAACTTTAGGATAATAATATGTTGTGGCATGGTAGAAGTAAAAATTTTATTTTATAAATATTCAAAAGTATTGCCTTATTAACGAACGAAGGGGGATAGCAGTTGTTCGAAATGTCGGGCTAAATCATTTAAATTTATTGAAATGTTTTAAAGCTAAATATATAATCAATATAAAGCTAAGTAAATCTGAAAAGTGTAGTTTTATTCAGTCTGTACCTACGTGTTTTTACACAGACCAGTAATATTATATTCCTAACTGCGATTGTCCCTGCTAAGTATTATCAAATAATATTATCCTTAGAAACAGACAACAAAGGGAACTATTGTCTATACAACCTTCTTTTATGTATTGTTGATTTTAATATAATACGAAATTTCAATGCTTTTGGGCAGATTAATGTCACAGCCTCTTACATGAAATTGAAAGCTGATGTTCAGTATCGTCCCATCGATGTTTGACCGCTTGCCATAAGGCTAGAAGGTATGCAGTTACCAAAAAGAAATATGCATAAATGGTCGTATGGATGAAAAGTATTAAATTCCGGGTTATTTTTTAAAAAATCAGCTGTTCCATACATCCAGTGGATGTTGAGCAGTATGGAACAGCTGATTTTTTTTCGTAATTTCGGGATTGGTTCCATAGTAAAAGATCTTCATTTTGCTTGTCTGAACAAGCACACAAAATTTGGCTCCTGCTGGAAAAATAACCCGGTATGATATATTTTTTTAACTAACCTTAAACACTTATAAAATTAATTATACTCGTATAATGATTTGGGATTCATATTGGCTCACATACTCGTAATATTCTAAATCCTATTCTTTGTCTTTGATTGATTTGTGTTCATAATAATCACTCTTCATAATTTTATTTTTCATACTTTTTTTATCCATACATTTTTATTACTACCAACGGAGCTCATAACAGTTAGTGATCATAATTTTTTTAATAATACTGTTACTACCAAGAACCATTTTAAATACATTTTTTTTTCAGATCTTTTTTCTTCATAACATTCAATGATCATATTGCTTTAATTAATAATGTTGTTACTAAGAACATTTCCACGAGCAATAAGTAAGCATATAGTCGAGAATACACATAAAGTCGTTTCTGGCGCTTCGCCGGCCGCTGCCGCGGCACGCTCGTTTCGCTCGCTCGGCTCGCGCGCTTGGCTCATGTTCAAACCTACGCTCGTCGCTTCGCTCCTTGCTACCTATTTTTGACCCGCCTACAGTTTCTACATCGCCAAAATATTCTGTATTGTTATATGAATATTATAGTTATTTATTCGAATGATTATGAGTTTCGATCATTAGTATAGAAAAATATATGAAAACAAATATTAGTAAAAACTAAGTGTATGATTAATGATATTATGAATTTCAATGATTATGTTTTTAAATATGTAGTTTTTAAATTTGTTATGAAGAATGATCATTTGGTTTTAAATGGCATGAGAAATATTTTCGGACCTCCAATGATACGAATTGAAAAGTTATGTATGAAAATGCGCACCCAATGATTTGCGGCATAACCAAACAAGTAACCAAAATTTCCCAGATCTATGATTTGGGATATTGTGCCGCAGGATATTGAAGCCAACCCCAACTGACTCTGAATCAGAGATCGCAAAAGTTCAAATCCCAGCGGCCCAACAAATGGATGAATTAATGAATTTCCATATTTTTTTTGTTAGGTGTCGCTTATCACGTGCTTATGAAGGAAAACATCGTGGTGCAACCTGCATAACCGAGAAGGCTCTAAAAGTCTTCAACAGCATGTGAAGTTCAACAATCCGCATTCAGCCCGCGTGTGCGAACTATGGCTCGTTCCTTCCTCACGTGGAAGAGACCCATTCCTTTGCACTGGGGAATACTTATACGGGTTGAAACGTACGACGTATAAGGTTGAATTCGTGAGTGTTGACTTGAAGCTCCCGATTAAAAAGCCAGTTCATAGAGAAAACGTTACTCTTGTTATTAAAACACTAATTTCACAAGTTCCACTTGAAAACGTTATTATCCGGTGCCCGTTCATTATAGAATTTAATACTGTTCGCAGGGCGCACCCATAATAGGTTAATGTAAGTAATGGCAAAGGGCATCAATATAGACACTTCCTATTTTCCATTGAGTGACATGTGACAAATTTGACAGGCGAATTTCTCGCCTAACATGTATGAAAAAAGCGTCGAAGGCCTAGTGCGTAAGGCCATCGCCTACCAGTCGGGAGGTAACGGTTCAAACCCCGTCACGAACCAATGTGTTTTTTTTTATTATGAATTCATATGAACGTTTATTCGACGCTTTAACGGTGAAGGAAAACATCGTGAGGGGTTTCCTTATGATGTTTTCCTTCACACAACTTTGAAGAAAGAATTTCTTTACAGGTTGTGTGTGAAGTCGACCAACCTGCACTTGGCCAGCGTGGTGGACCTAGGCCTAATCGCCCTAGTTTAGGGTAGCCTCGAGCCCTTTGGTGGGGACGTATATGAGCTGTTGATGATGATGTATGAATGTTTAGATACGCCTCTTTTAGCAAAGTAATGGCATTAATTACCTTAATTTAAATTAGTAGGTATAATATTTTTGCATCAAAAATAAAAAATGCAATTAAAGAAAAATAGCGGTACCTGTGTTCTTCCACTGTATTCTAAGTATTTTGGTGAAAACCGCACCAACCATCAGTTACGTAGAGCATTCGGACAAACAGACAAAAGAACCAAACAAACAAACATTTTTTAAAACGTATGCGTATTCTGCTAATAATTTAAAGGCGACCTTTCTGATTATCTCGCAATGACAAATTTTTACTAGGATGATATATAAATATGAAGATTGATTACCATGATCTTTCAGAAAATATATTTATTAAAAAGTAAATAAATGTCTTTAACATGTAATATATTGATGCCCATAACCATTTAGGACACTGATGACTTTTACAACCCGAATGAAATTTAAACTGCATTGATCACTTTTCACCATGATAAGCCAAAGTATACTTTACTCAAACAGATACGTACTTATTAATAACTGTATTAATATTAATTTTCACGGAGTTCCTTGCTACAGCAGTTAGCTTTTCCAATTTATTTTGCCTTTTTAAGGTACATTTGTCTGACGCTCCTACGATGAAGGAAAACATCGTGAGGCAACCTGCATGCATACATCTGCGAAGAAATTCAAAGGTGTATGTGAAGTCGACCAATACACACTAAGCCAGCGTGATTGACTAAGGCCTACCCTAACTTAGGGTAGGCTCGAGCCCCTCGGTGGGGATGTATATGAGCTGTGATGATGAAGGAAAATACAAGGTCACAAATAAAATAAAAACCGGCCAAGCGCGAGTCGGACTCGCCCATGAAGGGTTCCGTAGGATTTATGACGTATTATAAAAACTACTTACTAGATCTCGTTCAAACCAATTTTCGATGGAAGTTTGCATGAGAATGTACATCATATATTTTTTTTAGTTTTATCATTCTCTTATTTTAGAAGTTACAGCACACATTTTACCACTTTAGACATGTCTCTCGCGCAAAGTATTCAGTTTAGAAAAAAAAAATATTAGAAACCTCAATATGATTTTTGAAGACCTATCCAAAGAAAGAACACGTATCGGTTTGATAAAAAAATGTATGGGGAACCCCCAAAATTTATTTCTTTTTTGTGTGAAAATCTTAATGCGGTTCACATAATACATCTACTTACCAAGTTTCGACATTGTGACATACGGACGGACAGACAGACAGACAGACATGACGAATCTTCTCTTCCGTTTTTTGCCATTTGGCTACGGAACCCTAAAAACAGTAAACATGCCGTGTGAAAATTGACGTATTTGAGTACCTATACAGCATTCACCCCCTGTGCCGAACTCTAGATTTCTATATCAAGTCGTTATACCACTGAACTTTCACAGTAAGTAATAAAACATTCGACATTTATCCAGGAATAATGGCCAAAAAGTTACTCCATGCCATATTTTTAAGCTCTTAGACTACTATGTTCTTACTACAAAATGTTATCATAAAGTTGTTTATTCCAATCTCTATATATAATTATTGACACAAATGAAACAGCATTGTGTTTAAGGCGCATAGTGCTCCCAATGACCTTGCGTCGATCGTCCCGCACTGATTACATAGGAGTGAGTGAGTGAGAGCGAGGGGAATATTTAAGCAAACCTTTACGCGTAAGATGAATTATTTCAATAAAAAATTAATAAAGGCGAAAAAGAAAAATCTAAAAAGACCATCCCCTAGAATATTGTTCACTTTATTTATTGAAATCGAAAGTATATGATTTAAACCTAATATTTACGAAGCGATTAGGTTTACAGTTTTAAAATCGAGGCATGTTTGGGTCACATTTTAACCAAGTTTTAATTAATTTATCAAAAAATTAAGAAGACCATCCCCTAAAGAATGCGTTGAATAATAACATATCTTTTTTAAAGATTTTTTTATTCAATATTTATGAAGAGAATCGGTTTTTTCTGCAGTGATTTTTTATGATTAACGTTACTATGCGCCTTAAGTATGACTAACAATTTGTAGTAACAATTTGTGTAAGACTGAAAATCCAATTCTGTTACCTCTTTGCCTAACTGAATTTTTACATTAACGGTATAAAACGGGTAACATTAATCAATTTAAGAAAAGCTACATTAATCAAAGACAAGAGGCACGTACGTAGTCACCGAGCACAACCTTTACCCGCCCGTAGAAGTATGAGTAGTCATTACCTGGTCAATGGAACACGTGTAGGTGACCCGAAGCACGAAAAGCCACGAACCGAACGTGTAATAAACCGAAGACGTGATATTTACCAAGCTTTCCCTAAATATTTTTATGTTCACCTCTTAAGTAATTTATCTACAGAAATCCTTCAGTGTGGTGTAGCCATGTTGCTTCGACCCCAAACACATATACTGGATAGTCATATCCTAACTTAATTTGTTATACGAGTAAGGAAAACGAATATGCATTTTTAAAGCATTTCATCTACCTAGAGACCTTGTAGCGAAAGAGCCATGGCCGGCAAGAAACGCTTACAAAGACGTGTGTGGCACGCTTTATAATGCTTGTAATGCGCCAAACCGATGTCAAGTGGGGAGATAAACGTGAGAAACAATATAAGAAAGGAGATAAAGGGCAATGTAAAAGCACATCATTTATAAAATGAACACGGATAGTACCATAAACTGGAATCGTGAAAGTTTATAACCTGTTTTAGTTAAGGGCGAGTGGACCATTCAATCGTAACGTAAAAAATTTACGATCACACGTCAAGAGAAACACCAATGAGGCTGTAAACAGTCCCCTTCCGATACTTAAGTACTTGTAAGGGTTCATTAGCAATTACTGGATCGGCAATGATTGTGACGACTGTCTATTAGTGTAGAAATGTCTTGGTCATGATCTTTGTACCCACAGCAACGACTAAAACCACTCATTAGATTAAATTTATAATCAAAGGCGATTACAAGTATATTGATGGTTTATATTAGCCCTCATTTTCTTTTGTAAAGATAAAGAGAGGATGATACAAAAATAATATATACGCATACGCGCTTCATTTTTTCATGTTGAAGTTTACATCCAACACAATCCTAAATACTATGCTGAGGTTTGCTTGCTTTGGATGCCCATGCTTTCTGGAATGCTGATACTTAAATTTCAATTATATTTATCCTATGGTGTGTATATTGTTATCAAAAATTAATTAAATACTTGCTGCGTCAGATACCTATGCAACTCTAGCGTTACCGTGTATATAATGGCGGCCGAGTTATTTATTATTTAAAAAAACTTGCTTTTTGTTTCAGGCACTTTAATTTGAATTACCTCAAATTGCAAAGGCAACCCATATCCCATAACGTTGCAATGTTTATATAAGCATGAATAATGTATTTGAAATAAGAAATTAAGCGCAAAAAGTCACAGTACCTATCTATTCAGTCGACTGACAGCCTTCGAAACTTTTTGCAAGAGCTGATAAAAATTCCAACTGGTTAAAAATGCATCAGTCGCTTACGAAGCTCGGGGTCCATTGTTGTTATGTCTAGCTGTGCGAAACGAGTCCAATTCAACACTCCATTGATTTTATTCAGATAAAGGGTAATTTAGCTCTGTATTCTATATATCCCTAGAATTAGTAGAAGAAAAGCAAAACAGGCGAATTGATATTAACAAGTATGTGGAACCAGTACAAGTAAATACTTATATCATGACTTAGCCATAAATGTAACAAAATAACACCAAGAAAATAAAGAGAGACTAGCTGTGCAAGAGCTTTGCCCGCGAACACGTTTTGCCAGTTAAAATACTAATATCGCTATCAAAATTGGGGGTTGGTGGTAGAAGAGTGAATATTTACCAAGGAAAAATCATGAAAAGAATTGTCAAAAGTAAATTTTAGAGAGGGGTACCCTTATCACCTAAAGGGGGTATAAAAATAGCCTATATATTTTATTTTATTTTTTATTCTCTTTATTATGGATAACAACAGCATTTTACAATTGCTAATATACCACATTAATTACATTTTACACATATAAATATAAAAATCACACATTAGCACTTCAAAAAAGAAGTAGGTTCTATGTTCGACTGTATCTATTTTTATGTATGTTCACCGATTACTCCGCCATTTGTGGACGAGTACCTATACTCCTAAGGTGGTCCTATTGTCACCAAGTCGGAATCTGGTGATGGGATATTAGGAAAATCGAGGGAAACCCTATAATTCCATAGGCACGTCCAACGTGTTTAATTTTTTTTTCTAAATGAACTAAATCTTTCTTCAGGTAGTTCGCCTTTCAATTGATGCTGTTATATTAACCGACTTCAAAAAGGAGGAGGTTCTCAATTCGATGCGTGTTTTTTTTTGTGTATGTTACGCGATTACGCCGCCAATTGTGGACCGATTTTCAAAATTCTTTATGTATTCGATAGAGTATACTCCAAGGGTGGTCCCAAAGTCTAATAAAAATCGAGGAAAACCCTTAAATTTTTAGGTGTGTCCAACGTGTTTTGTGTGTATGTTACGCGTTTACTCCGCCAATTTTGGACCGATTTTCAAAATTCTTTAGCATTCGATAGAGTATTAGTCCTGGGGTGATCCCAAAGTCAGGACCTCCAGTCAGGAATCCAGATGATGGGATTCCATGAAAATCGAGTGAAACCTTGGTGAGCTGGTATTAAATTAGGGTTTCTCAATTCACTAATAAGATTTCATTCACTAAAAAGATAAAAATAAAAATTATTTTACAAAAAATAAAAACCGGTTTCAAAAACACTGAAAAGTTGAAAATAAACGATGATCTCCTAGAAAGTCTTAAAATTTGGCACCGACTTCAATATAGAAGTGTGATGTTGTCTGTACCTATTCTTATTGGCTCGTGTCTTCTACAAGTAACACACATACATGGCGGTCTCAAACCCCGGACCTCTCGATTGGAAGGCAAACGCCGAGTCCACAGTGCCACCAACACAAAATAATAACCGCCTTTAAAAACACCAAAAAGTAATAAATAATATATTATGGAATGGTTTATTATTTCAACAAACACAAAAATAAATTAAATACTAAATATTAGAATACATACAACATCACATTTTAATATTGAAATCAGTGCCAAGCGATAATCACCTAGAAAGTCTTAAAAATGTAGACTTTAATGTTAATAACTACGTATCAATGTCCTAGTACTTCAACACGTACTAGCGCCACAAGCGGTCTACAATTTTTACAAATAAAATTATAAAATCTGGCCTGTTCTCCTGTCTACTTAAAATTGATCTATGCTCTTGTTATCTCTAATATGCTACACAAAAATGCTAATGCTAAATTTTTACACATGGCAAAACAATACAATACATTACACATGACAACGTAGAAAGCAGTTTGATGGTCAATTGTAAAAGATTTCAACAGGTTTCTTGAAACAGTTTAACTACGAGTAAGTATAAACACTTTTGTTTACTTTTCGCGCAACAGTATAAAAAAAACCTAATCAATTGAAAGCTACTAGAGATCAGTAACATTTTTGTCTGTTATCTATCCATTTACCTTTAACTGAGCTCGAGAACGAATAGTTTTTTGAACCAAAAACTCGTTTAAAAGCGGATATTGCATACGAGAGCGCTCCCATTAGATCGATATGTGCTGTATAAACTGTTCACTTCTACTTTGCATCTATAGTTAAACACGACTGTCGATCTGTATAAATTAGGAATCTAAAATATTTTTACTTTGGCTTTTTTTACACATAACATTGAAGGCCATGAGGGAAAGCTCATGGCCTTCAATGTTCAACTCACCTGATGGTAGCTGACGATAAGGCCGAAGAGGAAAGCGAGCTTCACCTGGACTCCTCAATAACTGCGGAACTGGCTAACTTAAAATTACCTCTAATTGGGATGATGACTGAATTCTAATTTTTACGTCTCGTCATCAAATATGAAAAAACCGTGGAAAAAGATGCAGTCCTGTGAAATTAAAATTGAAATCGGCTTAGAAATACATTAGATACAAGCATTTTAAGTTGTTTATTTGAAAGCGATTAGACAGAGAGATCCGACATCAACTGTGCCATATAAACTCCTTGTAAATTGCCGTTTTGCTAGAAAGAGATGGAAAAAATCTTTAATACCTTATATCTTGGTTGTTTTTATAGTTATTCGAAAACCGATTTTTTCTTTCTGTTTATTATATGAATGAGCTTCCATTAAAGCAAAAAAATTTTTTTGTCATCTAGCCTATTGTCGGAGCACAACAACAAACTTAGGTAAGGCGGTTGTAGCTAACCCAGACGAGCTCAGAAGTTCTACCACCAACCAAACCAAGCAGAAATACTTTGCCCCCATGGGAAATCAATCCCCGGAGCTCTTAAACTTATAACTCCCAACTTAACTATGTATCTATTTCAACTAAAAGTGGTCCTGCATATTCATCATCATCATTACAGCTCATACACGTCCCCACCGAGGGGTTCGAGCCTACCCTATGTTAGGGTGATTAGGCCTTAGTCAACCACGCTGGCCCAGTGCGGATTGGTCGACTTCACATACACCATTGAATTTCTTCGCAGATGTATGCAGGTTGCCTCACGACGTTCTCCTTCACCGTAGGAGCGTCAGACAAATGTACATATGAAATTCGAAACGAAAAACACATTGGTAAATGGCGGATCTCGAACCCCTACCTCCCAATTGGAAGGCAAGTGCCGAGTCCACAGCGCCACCGACGCATCCTGCATATTATTATGATATAATTTTGGATTTTGTTTAATTATCTGAACTTACAAAATTCCATCTAGTTAAGAACAGTGAATAAAGTCTACTTTGACTTAACAAAGTGCAACAAAGAGATAAATACAGTTGAAATTTCGCAGGGGCTGATATGAGGTCGGTGGCCCAGTGGTTAAGACGTCGACACGGTATGTTGAAGACGCAGGTTCGATTTCCGCTCGCGACAAAATGTTTTCTGTGTTGATTTGTTCATTTTACAAAAAAAAATTATTTAGTTAACGTTCTAGTTAACGCCAGTTTTAATGTCCATTTATTAGCAAACGGAATAGTTTAGGTGCTCCGTTATAGTACCAGGGCTCATGGCAAATACCTAGTGCGGTAGTATTATCTCTCACAACGCGATACAAGAATGTAGGTATGTAAAGCCATGTCAATATACTTAGACCATTTAAGTACCGTGTTACGTTGTAGAAAATTTGATATGTCCTACTTATTCAACATTTTCAATGAAAAATTTTTTTTATTAAGAATATTACGTGTTTATTATGACAAAGTGATGAATGAAACTACACGTGCCTAAATATAACGGAACGGAATACAAATATGTTATAAAATGTTAGACAAAACATTTTGACAAACTGGCAAATCGACAGGATGTGGAAGTAACTGTAAGATTAATATTAAAGGAGGCCTCTGAAATTAATCTTTCGAGATATTTTCATAAATTATTCATCGGCGTCGGGGTATTGTATTAATATAGATAAAATTGAATGAATGTCAAAGGAAAGGAAGAAAAAAAAGATCTAAATCGTGTTTTTATTTAATTTTCTGAAACGCTATCTTATATAGTACAGTCCACTCAGCAATCATTAGATTATGTTCGACTATTTACATTTATATCAATAGTTTTTGATCTGATCGCATTCTGATCTGATTAAAAAACGAGGAACCGCACGTATATAGTACGTCGAAACTACGAAATATGGGGAATTAAGTAGGGATTACGGCTCAAGCGACTGAGGCGATCCTGCACTCAGGTGAAATATTAAACGTTTGGGCAGACGGTAATTAATAATGCGCTACCACACTACCGGTGCCCCTACGGAGTACGGATATAACAGAAAAATTGCCGGATCAAGCAGAACCCGATTAAAATTCTGGGGCAGTTTTAAGCTAGTGCGCTAAAGCTGTTTTGCCTCTAAATCTATCGACCAACAGCGTTCCGGAAAACCACTTATTATAAATGCAAACTAGAACGTACATTTTAACCTCTGCGAATTAACCTTGCTGAAAGATATTTCGTACTTAGTTTCATTTTCGCAAACGACAATTATAAATTCGTGATCTTTTCTCACTTAAGAATCATCCATACTTTAACCATTTTACTCAACACTAATAAACGAACGCACAGCAGCTGAACTTTTACATGAATAATACATCATTACATATTGATTAGAACGTCATGAAAATACGTTTAGTATTTTTTAGTTTTATCAAAAAACAAATATTAAGTTTGTCTTATTCTCGCCCATTTTCACTGACTGTAAAGATGTCTAAATTGGATATTGGTGCGTAGTTATTAAGAAAATTATACTATTATATTTAAAGGGTTTTAAGTAGAATTTAAGTATTAATTATGAAATTCCTGAGCCCTTGGGGGGGAGGGGTCATTCTCCGCATGCCCAATGTATCCGCCAATGCGTATATAGTCGTCGGCATTCCTATACTACCAATATAACTATATTGTTAATAATTACTGTCAATCAAAGAGATTTAAAATAGCTATAGGTGCCTATTAGTACTTTATTGTGTTTGTTCCCAAACAACCTAAAAGTATGTAGCGCTGCATAGTTTATAAGCAAAATTGAAATCCCTTGAAACATTTCGCGGGGAATATTGTACTGGAAGATCGATTTAATAAGTCAGTAAACCGTCGCCGATTGAGCCAATCTCACTTTACGAGTCCCTCGGCTGCCAGATCAGACGTACCTACCATAAAAATGTTACCAACATTTCACCAATCTTCACTTTCCACAATAACTTATCACAGACTAACTATCAAGACAACATTGTGGATGGCTCTGAAGATTCAAAATATAACGATTCGAAATGAAGAAGAGACTAATATACCTGATAGAATTTTTAAAAATTAACAAAAGTTGTCCAACTGACCCAAAATACTACGGAAAAATCAATGCGGGTAATTCACACTGCAGGGAAGTTCATGACCTTTTATAATCGTCACCTATAATATTTTTTTATTGATTACAAAATGTTTCTTTTAACTACACAATACACCACTTAGATATGCTTATACTGATAAAATCTATGTATAAAATAAATATTGTCAATATGTACTTCCTAAGGAAAATATGAAAAAAATTGCCGAATCGGTCCACGCGTTCTCGAGTTTTGCGCTTAGCAACACATTTGGCGATCCCTTTTTATTTATACACTAACTTTTGCCCGCGACTTTGTCTGCGTGGAAATCGTTTTTCATTGCCTTTTCAAATTCCCAACCCCCCCCCCCCCCCCCCCTCTTTTTACACACTTAAGGAATGATTTCGGGGATAAAAACTCAGTGGCGGCGCTAGGCGTCGGCGACGTCGGCCACCGCCGACGGCCTCGCGCCTGAGGGGGCCTCGCAATAGCTATCTTTTACAAGTAGTAAATACTCGTAATATTAACCGAGAAATACATATCTAAGGTAAGTACTAACATATAGGTTAATTATTTTTCCATAGAAATCGAAAGAGAAAAGTGAATACTTACCTAGTTTTGTTACCTGCGCTAGTGTTTTTATCGAGAACATGGAAATTTTTTGCCTTTCGATCAATGCCTTCGAGTATTTTTTTTAATTGTTAATAGGTTTGCGCTTGACCCAGAATCGCCTGATGGTAAGCGAGACTGGGTCTATGATGGAGCGCGCTTACCTAGTATATGCCCATTCACCCGTTTTTAGAAAAGACCCAGATTACAATGGTCTGAGAATACCGATGAAGGTAAAGAGTTCCATTCCTTGGCGGCACGAATAAGGAAAGAATTGCCGAATCATTTAGTTCGGCAAAATGGAATGTCCACGGTGTAGGGATGAATCCCCGACGTGCGCCTTAGATCTCTAAAAAGGAATGGAGCAGGAGGTATATATAAGACTATATAGCTCTTGAGCGCCCTCTCCAAAATGTATCTTATAAAATACCGACAGACAGGCCACTTTACGCCGATGTTCGAGGCTTTGGAGTTTGGTCTCGAATAGATGACAATTATTTAACAATCTCAGGGCACGACGTTCAACTGAGTCCATAGCAGCCAGCTGATATTTGGCAGAGCCCTCCCAAAGGTGGGGACAGTACTCCATACACGTTCGAATTTGAGCTTCGTAAAGTTTCAAGAGTTGTTCTGGTGTGAAGAGGATAACTCAAGAGTTCAAGACCCATAATATTTAGGCTATCTGCTATTGGTACCGAAACATTCAGGAAAGAAGGAGCCAGATAAAGGGGTCCTTTTAGCGCTAAATACACACGCCTGCGTTTTGTGAGCGTTGAATTCGACTCTATTGACAACTCCCCAATCCGATATTGCTTTAAGAGACGAATTCACCCTTTCCACCATCATTTCTCTGAGAGATTGAATTTCTCCTCGACTGGCCTGTGGGCTGGAAAAATATCTTGCTATGATTGTGCTGTCATCGGCATAACTAATGACAACGGGATTAGCATGTCATTAATGTGTAGTAAAAATAGCGTTGCAGATAAAACAGACCCCTGAGGGACGCCAGTGTTGATGGTGTAGATATCCGACTCGCAACCATCAACAACTACGTGTATTGAGCGATTATAGAGGAAGTCTGAAATCCAGGTACACAGGCCAGGAGGTATGCCGTATGATGGAAGCTTGTTGATGAGGCCGTCGTGCCAGACCCTGTCGAAAGCTTTGGAGATGTCCAATGAAACTGCAATACCTTCACCATGCTTTTCGATGGCTTCGCCCCAAAAGTGTGTAGCGTACCTACACTAGATCTCCGGTGGAACGGCCATGACGAAAGCCGTATTGACAATCGCTAAGAAGCCCGTTATCGTCTAGGTAGCTAAGGAGTCAGATGTTCAATACACGTTCCATAATCTTGCAGAGTATGGAGGTGATAGCTATGGGTCTGTAATTCGATGGGTCAGAACGACGGCCCTTTTTAGTCACAAGTTGCACATTCGCCTGCTTCCAATTCATCGGAACCTTCCCCACTCACAAAGAAAGACGGTACAAACGCGTAAGAACCGGAGACAGCTCCGGTGCACAGGTTTTGTTAACATCCAGGCAACGCATTACTTTTATCTCTTTTTGGTGAATACCTACGTATCTCCGGCATCTCGGATCTACAGTGAGGTAGCTGAGGTGGAGATTGATTAGTTGCATTAAGACGTGAATTACAGGCAAATTGAGATACAAATAAATTCGCCTTCTCTACAGCTGTATGAGCCTGTGATCCATCGTGTTTGAGCACAGGCGGAAATGACGACTTACAGAAGTTAGACTCGATTGATTTGGCGAAAGTCCAAAAAGCTTTGCTTCCAGATGGATAAGAAGAGAGATTGGATCCTATTCGCCTAATATGATCAATACGAGCCGATCTGAGAGTTCTTTTGCTGTGCTTGGCGGCAGTATTAAAAGCTTTCTTTTTTGTACTTACGTCCGAGGTCTTACGACGACACAGTGCCTCAGCCCAGGCTTTGTATGCAGCGTGCTTTTTAGCTATCGCAGTACTATGTATGTTTCGTATGCGTCAAAATTCGTAACAATTGAGTATTTAAAAGGGCCGAAGGGCCGAGGGCGAAGTAAAATAGGCCTCGCGAACTTGATGTCGCCGACGTCCACATGTGGTCTAGCGCCGCCACTGTAAAAACTATTCCTTATCCTTCCCCACAACTCAAACTATCTCCATACCAAATTTCGTCTAAATCGGTTCAGCGGTTATTGATTCCACATACAAACTTCCACCCCCTTTTCGGGTGATTTCTGCGATATAAGCTATCCTATGTCCGTCTCCTGGTTCTAAGCTACCTCCCCACCAATTTTCAGCCAAATCGGCTCAGCCGTTCTTGAGTTATAAATAGTGTAACTAACACGACTTTCTTTTATGTATAAGAATAGATATGTATATTCACATTATTCATTTTCATTAATTTCAACCGAGCGATGCCCACTGTTGCACATAGGGTCTCCAAACCAGTCCAGCGCTTCTAGCAACCAGTGGCTTCCCGCGACCTTCACTAGGTCGCGGACCGCGGTCCATCTTATAGAGGGCCTACCGATAGTATATTTCAAATTTACGAACTAAAATTATTTCTAAAAAAATGTTGATATCGTATGTTACCAAATAATGATGTTTTTGCGTGTTTTATTATAAAATCTCACCATCAAACCTTCCTTAGGTAAAACCTGTAACACTTTATAAATCTTATCTACTTAATATTAAAAAAAATAACAGTACGGACAAATGATACGACGGCGAAACTGAAATAAAATAGATCGGCAACATCAAATTGCTAAAGAGAAAAAGCATAAGAAGCACTTTTTAAAATTAAATTTTCTTATCTTTCTGGGTTCCATCATTTCCCACAGGTATGAAATACGACGGCAAAGGAATAATTTCAAAATTGTTATCACTTCTTAAAGTATTAGTACCTATTCATTTTTTTCGATTATATATTTGGAATATAAATCTTATCCTATTAATAAAATATTTCAGGTTTAATACACTGACGAGGACACGACGACATTAAATAGTCACTTCTATAACTGAGGTGTGCAGCTCATAAAATACGCAGAGCACTTTCTTGATATGAAAAACATTGCATATGATTTTTTTTAATTTTAAATATAGAAAAATAATTTACGAGAACCTTCTTAGAAGCGATAATTTAAAGAACTAAAATAGCAGATCCTTAAATTTCTCTCTCACTTACTCGTTCATTAATTTTATTTAAATCTTATTAAAATCTGATTTATGAATTGTTACCATTATAAAAATGCTTACGCTTTTTGGTAATATCATTCGTTTAAGCATTAAAGTGTTACGTCAATATAAAAACATTCTTGGGTCCAATTTATTTTCTAGGTAAGTACATACGTTACCTTTAGCATATAAACCGAAAATCGTAATAAAATTTTCAATACACTTGCTCACAAAGTGGGTCTTATTACCTTGCATTTAGATCCGTTATTCAGTATATTAAACACTAGTGCTTTTCACTACATAATCGCACAAGTGCGGTAATCTTAACACGACAAATTCTAATTTGTTCAAGATTGCAAAGCAAATGTATGTCCAGTACGCATTCTTAAATTTGTCGCTTAATACACTTTTTTTTTAACACGACTTTATGCGGCTGCCAATTGGAAACAAATGAACAGCCGACTACTGGTTACTTAAATATTAAATTAACAACAAATTAAAAAAAATAATAACTATAACTAAAATAAATTATTAAAAATTCACACATACTTGTTTTTTAAAAACTAAAATATTCGGTTTATTTAGTTTTGAATTTTGGCTGTTTGGCCCTTTTTTAAATGATGGCAGAATGAAGAGTTAGCCATGCCCGGGCAGCGCGCGAAAAAAAAAGGCGCGCGGCATTTTCCCGCTATTGAATTTTTTTGCCTTTTTGTTGTAATTGATAATTGATTATCTACAAATATGTCGAGTCCAAGTGAAGAAGAATCCATATTATTAACTCCGCCGGAAATAATTATGGAGGCGCAAAGCGCGAGTAATTGTTTGTTACCGCCAAAGTCAAAGGATAAATACTTGGCGGAATACGATACTTTCATGCGGTGGAAGATTGATAAAAAAGCGCAGTCATTTTCAGAAAAATATTAATACCACAAGATCTTTTATTTTCCTCACAAGTGTGTTGAAAAACGTCGTATGATACACGCGCGCATTGGTCATTACGTACTCTGCTTTCTTGTCGCGCTCGCCTACGGCTCGCGTACAATATCGCCTCGTACGCTATGACCGACATAGCGCGCTCGTATCATAATGTACTAATGTGTGTAAATAAAATGATAAAATCGTTGCTAATAGAAATGTCAAAAAGTACAAAACCAAAAATTATGGCTTTTATTTTGGTTAAAGAATAAGCTACAACGTGGCAATGCTGCCAGCATTTTGGGAACGTTACCCATTGGCAACAGTCTTTTAGATTAATTTTGTACATAAAGTATATTTATTAAGGTAGTTCATTGTTTTATATTACTTGTGTTTCAATTAAATCTTTATATAAAATAATATTGATTTAAGGCGTTCTTATCTTATAATATATTATTTTTAAATATTATAAAAATAAAACGAAACATACATCAGGCAATAAATAGACAATAACAAAAAATAATAAAGTTTAAATATCAAAAGAGCATACCATCGGAAACATGCTTATGCATTTTTTATTATCCGAAATTAATAAATCATAATGATTATTAGACAGTGTTATGGACTTTTTGATGCTTAGGCTAGCCAGCTAGACATAGACACAGATTGACACTATAATATGACTGACATTGTCTTAGAATTAAATTATTATTGTCTAAAATGTATGGTGATAAATATGTGTGCAAACGATAATAAATGACTATTTTAAAGACTATGCCTGCAGTTTATCTCCTACATGTTTGGTCCTTCGAACTTTTGTGATCCAGCTTATGGAAATATAGTCGAAAATGTTGACAAGAAGTAAAAGTGCGCAGGCGATGAACAAAGCGACCGACTTACCGACAACGTCTGCAGCACCATCCCAGGTATCCCTAGCTAAGACAAACAGCTCTACCGCCAGCGAACGGGCACGCCGACAGCGAGTCCTTGAAGCGAAGCGTAAGGCCGCAGAGAAACTTGCCGATCTTGAGCAACGTAAGTTAGATATCGAAAGACGACTGATTGAAGAGCAGACAGCTTTAGATCTCGAAATCTTGGAAATCGAAGACCATGACCTAGAAATTTATGATAGGCATTCCGTACGTAGTCACCCACGAGCACCTTCGGAGCCATCTGTGAATCGTATGTTGCATTACGATACTGCTAGGAATTGCGAACAAGAAAGAAACAGACCTGAATTTCCACGTGAGTCGCCGAGTACGCAACTGCAGATGGGCAATTTCTTAGCGAGACAAACGACCGTCAAAGACCTGCCCTTCTTTTCGGGAGCACCTGAGGAGTGGTTACTGTTCTATAGTCAATTTAAAATTACGACACAACTTTGTGGCTATAGCGACGAAGAAAATATAGCACGCTTAATGAAATGTCTACGTGGAGAGGCGCGAGACTCCGTATATGCATTACTCGCTAGCGCTTCGAACCTAGATAGAATCATACAGACTTTGAAGCTACGATTTGGACGATCCGACACGATCATTGATTCTATGTTGTCAAAGATTCGAACTCAACGAGATATACGTCATGATGACATGTCGCAGCTACTCAGATATGCAACGGATGTACAAAATATGGTAGCTATAATGATCTCGACAGACCAGATCAACCACCTCAGGAACCCTATTTTAATTCGAGAAGTCTTGTCAAAGCTCCCGTCGAATTTGAAGTACCAGTGGGGACTTGATAAAACACAAAGAGGTGTAACTGATTTCTCTCTCGAAGACGTAGCTGAGTGGCTGATGGAAGTGGCGAAATCGACAGCTGAATTCACAACTGCAACCAACTCGCGTACAGTCGACAAAAAAATCTTTAGAGGTGACAAACATTTTCCCATTATGACGACAAATAAGACACCCAAATTATGCATAAAATGTAGAGACAACCACGACTTGAAGAGCTGTCCAGATTTTTTACGCCTGTCTATAGATGATCGCTGGAAGTATATAACTGATTTAAAGCTCTGTTTTTCATGTTTGTCATCCCGTCATCAATTGAAAACCTGTACTATGAAAGCCAAGTGTGGAGTTGATGGGTGTGAGCGAATTCACCATAAACTATTACACGCCGAGCCAAAACAGACGACAAGTCGCGATAGCACTACACTTCATACCACAGGCGACAGAAGCGACCCAAGCAATACTATCATCGCTACCACCCGACCTGCCCTACTGTCAAATAATGTCATGTTAAAAGTTGTTCGAGTTGTTGTCAGCGGGAAACACGGCGACTTCGAGACATCTGCTCTTTTGGACGAGGGAGCTGCAGTAAGCCTTATTGACGCGTCATTCGCCGAACGTGTAGGCATCGACGGACCGACACAACCACTGCGCATATGTGGCGCACACGGTATGTCTTCAGTGGACTCTACGTCGCGTTCTGTATCCTTTAAGATTCGCGGGCGCAATATGCATGATTATTATGATATGTTTAATGTTAGAACTGTATATAATTTAAAGTTACCTGTAAATACTTTTCGTAAAAATATTTTAAATAATTTTAAGTTCTTGACAGAATATTTTACTGAAACTGACTTGACTTTTGACAAGGTTGACTTACTGATTGGACAAGATAACATTGACTTGATTTTGACCCGACAAATAATAAAAGGACCTAAGTTTGGACCGACAGTTTCTGTAACTAATCTAGGGTATGTTTTACATGGAACTATTAAGACTAGTAATATAGCGACTGAAGTGACCGTTTTAAACTGTTCTTGTGAAAGTTTGAATGAGACTTATAAAAAGACATTCCGGACGTAGGATTTTGGTGTTAAGCCACATTTTGATACACCGCGTTCTCGTGAGGATATGAGAGCCCTTGACATTATGACAGCGACTACTCGATACGTTGACCAGATGGGGCGATGGGAGACTGGACTATTATGGCGCGATGACAGTTGTCAACTTCCGAATAGTTATACACAAGCTTTTGTTAGATTACAGGGTATCAAGCGGAAAATGACAAAATTACCTGAGTTTGCAGACAAATATATACAGAAAATTGAAGACTATATACAAAAGGACTACGCACGTAAATTGACAGATGACGAGGCGCAGCAGCGGACCGGGAAGTCTTGGTATTTACCTCACTTTGCGGTTTTCAATCCAAATAAGCCTATAGGGGGGGTTATATTGATTTTAGGGGTACTAATTGGTGTAGCTTTTTTAACTTTATTAGAGCGGAAGGTTTTAGGTTATATTCAAATTCGGAAAGGGCCTTAATAAACTACGTTTTGTGACAGACGCGGCAGCCAAGTCGGATGGTAAATCGCTTAATGATTTTTTACTCCCAGGACCAGATTTTTTGAACTCATTGCCAGGTATGTTGCTCCAGTTTCGATGTCATCGCTACGCTATTATGGGTGACATTCAAGAAATGTTTCACCAGGTACTGATTAATGAGCAGGACAGACAGTCGCAACGATTTCTTTGGATCAACGGTGAGTATCAAATGAATGTAATGATATTCGGTGCTGTATGTTCACCATCATCGGCTCAATATGTCAAAAATACAAACGCATTACGTTTTTCGGAAACTCGACCTGAAGCGGTAAAAGTTATCGTAGACCATCATTATATGGACGACTTGATTTATTCAGTTGACACTATCAGTCAAGCTAAGACACTCATTGATGATGTCATTAGTATTCATGCGGCAGGCGGTTTTAACATGACTAGTTTTATGAGTAACTCTAAAGAGATTTTGCAGCACGTACCCAAATCCAAACTGTCGACATCTGGGTCTAAGATTATCGAAGACATTGCAGATTTTTCAGTAGAACGTGTGTTAGGGGTAAAGTGGAGACCAGAAGACGATCATTTTACGTACTCTAACATTCGAGATATTGTTGACTGTAAAGACAATACACATCCGACAAAACGACAAATCTTAAAAATTTGTATGTCTGTTTTTGACCCGTTAGGATTTTTGCTTTTTATAACTATTAAAGCTCGAATCATACTTCAAGACATTTGGAAGACTAGAATAGGTTGGGATGATGAAGTGACAGGTGAGCTATATGACAGATGGCAATCTTGGTTACAGGAACTTCGACAAGCTGTTCAGCTACAAATTCCTAGATGGCTTTTGACAACACAAACGGACACTTCTAAATTTGTTGAAGTACATGTTTTTTGTGACGCTAGTACTCGAGGCTTTGCTGCTGTAGCCTATATGAGGTCGATATTAAATGATGGTCGTTATCATGTTTCTTTAATTATGGCAAGGGGACGTGTGGCGCCATTGAAGATATTAAGTGTACCGAGGCTCGAACTTCAAGGTTCTTTATTAGGAGCAAGGATGGCGCATTCAGTTAAGAAGCACATAGACGTCGAAATAAGCCGTGTCTTGTACTGGTCTGATTCTAAGACGGTGTTGGCATGGATCAAATCAGATGCAGGCCGATATAAGCCCTTTGTTGCTCACAGAATCAGTGAGATAGCGGATTTGACAGACCCACGTGAATGGAGGTGGGTACCCTCTCAGTTAAACCCCGCTGATCTAGCAACACGTGACAAGACACCGACATCCGAAGACGTAAGTGTCACTTGGATTAATGGCCCAGACTTTCTTAAGCTTGACGAAGATAAGTGGCCTATTCAAGATCGTATGTCATCTGAACTAGATTCTGACCCTGAAGTCAAAATCGTTTGTGCAACTACAACTGCTTCATCTGATATCGTACCAGAAATGAGTAGATTTTCTCAGTACTGGAGACTTGTTCGTTGTACAGCCTGGATTTTGAGATTTAGACATAATTTACGACATAAAGACAACCGTCGAACAGGAGAGCTTTTAGCTGAAGAGACAAAAGAAGCCGAGTTGTTGCTAATTAGAGATAGTCAACGACGATGTTTTCCAAACGATTACCATTCTCTAGAGACTTCAAGCCGTGTTGGCAACAACAGTTGTCTGTTGCAATTAGTACCATTTTTAGACGCGCAGCAAATTATCCGCGCGCGTGGGCGAATTGAGTTAGCTAACGTTGATTTTGACACGAAGAATCCCATAATATTGTCACCAAAAGACCATTTTACCAAATTGATGATTATGGAATATCACAAGAACGCTGCACATTCAGGCAAAGAAAAGGTATTGAATGACATTCGTCAGAAGTTCTGGATAATTCGTGGTCGTTCCGCTGTCAAAGCTGCCTGGCTTACATGTCAAGTGTGCAAGAACAATCGCGCACGACCAATGCCACCTCTAATGGGACAGATTCCGACAAGCCGACTGACACCTCTTAAGGTTTTTGCGTATACTGGACTTGACTATTTTGGACCGATGATTATTAAAATAGGGCGACGACATGAAAAACGATATGCAGCATTATTTACATGTATGACTGTTAGGGCTATTCATATAGAGTTAGTTGACGACTTGACTACTGACAGTGCAATAATGGCTATTAGGAGATTCATTGCACGACGTGGGACACCACACGAAATCTGGAGCGACAATGCCACGACATTTAAAGGTGCAGACAAGGAATTGAGACGACATATTGAAAACATTGACACTGATAGACTACGAGAATTTTATAGTGTTCGTCGTATTCAATGGCGGTTCATTTGTCCAAACTCTCCACACCACGGTGGCTGTTGGGAGAGAATGGTTAAGTCAGTGAAGACCGCACTTAAAATGACATTAAAAGAGCAGGTTCCGACTGAACAAATTTTATTGACTCTTTTGACAGAGACTGAGAGTATGGTGAACAGCCGACCATTGACGCAAGTACCTCTTGACCATAATGATGACCTACCACTGACTCCCAACCATTTCGTTTTTGGTGGACTGACAGATTTCACGACGCAAACACTAGACGGTTTTGATGACGGGGACTTATTACGTAGGTCTTGGCGTCATTCACAGCGGTTAGCAGATCTTGTATGGAAACGTTGGCGTAAGGAGTATCTGCCGACATTGACCAAGCGGGCCAAATGGTTCCAACGAAGGGAGCCATTGAAACCCAACGACATAGTGATCATATGTGACGATCACCAACCTAGAAATCTATGGCCCAAGTGTGATGTCACCAAAGTTTACCCCGGTCCAGATGGTCAAGTTAGGGTGGTTGACGTAAAGACTATGACTGGAACATATAGGCGGCCTGTGATTAAACTTTGTCCTTTAGACGTCCGACCACTTGTGACATCTGACTGAACTTAGCTGGCTTTTCGACTAGACCTCTACACCTTTGGACATAGGACTTGACGGTATTAAGTATTGCGTTGCAATACTGGAGGTGGGAATGTTATGGACTTTTTGATGCTTAGGCTAGCCAGCTAGACATAGACACAGATTGACACTATAATATGACTGACATTGTCTTAGAATTAAATTATTATTGTCTAAAATGTATGGTGATAAATATGTGTGTAAACGATAATAAATGACTATTTTAAAGACTATGCCTGCAGTTTATCTCCTACAGACAGTCAAAGTTCTGGGAGTGTATAATGACGTCTTAATTCCAGGCAGTTTTCTGAATTGTTATAATGCCTGTAACGTATATAAATGTAGTCTGTATCTATTGACGTATTAATATATACTCTGGTTGTTCTGTGATCTGTGCTACTGTGTCTCTGATAATAAATACCGCTTACTTATTTCAACCAATCTTCTTATTCTTAAAGAAACCCAATGTTACATGGTGTCAGAAGTGGTTATAAAGTGCTAAAGAAAAGTAAATACTCGTAAGTGAGAAAGTCGTAAAATGGCTACGAGCGACGCGGTATCTGGAATTAAACCGCCAGCTAAGCTGCAAATTTACTCTGACAAATCAACGAGCTGGAAAAAGTGGCTACAACAATTCGAGTGGTATGCCACTGCTATTCAACTAAATAAAAGGCCAGCCGACGTCCAAGCAGCAACATTAATGGCTGTGATAGGCCCAGATGCGATCGAAATCTATAATAATTTAAATCTAAATGACGAAGAAAAAAACAACCTACAAATCATTAAAAATAGGTTCAAGGAGTATTTTGCGCCAAAAACAAACATATCCTTTGAGAGATATATATTTTTAAAATCGAACAAAATGAAGATGAACAATTTAATGAGTTTTTAACTAGAATAAAAACTCAAGCAAGTAAATGCGATTTCGACAATTTACTTGACGAAATGTTAAAAGACAAGTTAGTATTCGGAATCAAATCTAATCAAGTTAGAGAGAAATTATTGACGGAAGCAAAATTAGACTTGACGAAAGCGATAAGTATTTGCCAAGCAAGTGAACAAGCTTCAAAACAACTCGACGAGTTTGAAGGAAAAAATAAACTAGACAAAGTCTCACTTGTGAAGAACATGCATACCAAAAAAGAACAAAGAGTTTTGACTGTAGAAGATGTGGTACTAACCATAAACGCAGAGAATGCCCAGCTTTTCAAAAGCAGTGTACTAAGTGCCATAAAAATGGACATTATGCTAAAATGTGTAAAACTAAGAAGAAATATGATACAAAACAGAAAACTAGAGTGAATATATTACAAGAAAGCTCAAATTCAGAAGATGATGTATATATATATCTGCCGTAAGAGTCGGAGAAAAGAAAGATTGGACAGAAAAAATACAAGTCGGCAATGTGAAATTTACAATCAAACTAGATACAGGGGCAGAATGCAATGTATTACCGAGACATTTAATGGACAAAACAAAAGCAAAATTGAGAGCAAGCCGAACAAGAAATTTAATAAGTTATACAGATGACAAAATGGCAGTCCTAGGAGAAGCAAAGTTATTGTGTAAACTAAAAAATGAAGGAACAAAAATTGTGTTTAAGGTAGTTCAAGAAAAAGTTACACCGATACTAGGACTTGATACCTGTGAGAAATTAGGACTTATAGCAAGAGTGAAAACATTGAAGGAAAGTCAATCCAAAGAAGATATATTTGAAGGCTTAGGCTGTTATAAGGATTATGAGTATGACATCGACCTGATCGAGAATCCAAAACTTGAAATTAAACCATCAAGAAGAATTCCATATGCTATAAGAGACGAGGTAAAACAAGAACTTGACAGAATGGTGAAATTAGATGTTATAAAACCAGAAACGGAGCCTACTCCTGCTGTAAGCCCTATGGTAGTTGCCAAATAAAAAGGTAAAATTAGAATCTGTATAGACCCATCAGACGTAAACAAAAACATTCTGAGACGTCATTTTCCACTTACCACGTTAGAAAAGATTACAGCCGACATTAAAGGGTCTAAATTCTTTGCACTACTGGATTGTACAAAATCATTCTGGCAAATAAGGCTATATAAAGAACACAAAAAGCATTAACCTTTGCTACACCATGGGGAAGATATTCCTTCAAAAGACTCCCCTTCGCAGTTGCATCAGCACCTGAAATTTTCCAAGAAATATTGACAAATCTGCTCAGTAAATTTAAAAATGTGAGAGTATCAATCGATGATATTTTTATTCATGCAAAAAGTAGAGAAAAACTACGCAAAACTGTTGGTGAAGTCATCGAAGTACTAAATAAATCAGGCTTTAAACTTAACAAAAATAAGAGCATTCTCGAAGCACAAAGAATAAAATTCCTTGGACACATTGTTTCAGCTAGTGGATTAGAAGCAGATCCAGACAAAGTGGAAGCCAAACAAACAATGAAAATACCAACAAATAAAACAGAGCTACAGAGACTACTAGGGATGATTACATACCTAAATAAATTTATTCCAAACAGTCATGTCAGACTTAACAAGTCCATTAAGAGATTTATTACATAAAAATGTAAGTTTCATATGGGAAAGTCATCACGAGGAAGCGTTCAACAAAATAAAACAAGTACTTCAGATTCCTCCACTACTCAGACTATATGATGTAAACAAACCAGTGACTTTAACCGTAGACGCAAGTTCAAAAAATCTTGGAGCCGCACTTCTTCAAGAAGGACAACCAATAGCCTATGGAGCAAGAGCATTATCCAAATCTGAACAGAACTATCCACAAATTGAGAAAGAAGCACTCGCTATTCTATTTGGATGTAAGAAATTCCATGAATATATTTACGGTAAAGAACTAACAGTGGAATCAGACCACAAACCACTTGAGACAATTTTCAAGAAAAACATACAATCAGCTCCAGCAAGATTGCAACGCATAATGTTTAATCTTACACCATACTCACCAAAAGTCATATTTAAAAAGGGCACAGAAATACCCTTAGACTGTGATGCATCCAACCTGAAATATGAGCAAGTAGAAAATTTAAAAATTGCTGTCATATTGCCTATGTCATTAGATGCTGAAGAAGAATTAATTAATGCAACAAAAGAAAATTCACATTTACAGTTACTCCTCAAAATAATAATACAAGGATTTCCAGAAAATGTCAAATACCTCCCAACAGAATTACAACATTATTTTAACTTTAAAGAAGAACTAAGCTATTTCAAAGGAATTATAAAGGTGATAAAATAGTAGTACCAAAGTCTCAAATCCCCAAAATGTTAAAGAGTATTCATCAAGGGCATCTAGGAATACAAAGCTGCTTAAGAAGAGCCCGACAATTCCTTTACTGGAAAGGACAAATTATGATGATATCATAAAACTAGTCAGAGGTTGCTCTGTCTGTGAACAAACACAAAGAGGAAATATTAAAGATACAGTGTTAGTAAAAAAGATTCCTACACTTCCGTGGCAAATAGTTGCATCAGATCTATTTGATTTGAAAGGAAAAACTTACTTAGTAATCTGAGACAGTCACTCTGGATACTTAGATTTTCAACAGTTAAAAGGTCAGTCATCATATGAAGTTATCAAACAACTTAAAGATGGTTTTCTGTACATGGAGTACCAGAAGAGTTACAAACTGACAACGGAACACAATATATGTCTAGAGAATTCAAGCTCTTTCAAAAAGAGTGGAAATTTAACCATGTCACATCCAGTCCACATCACCATCAAGGCAATGGACTTGCTGAAAAAGCCGTTCAAACAGCAAAGAACATACTAAGGAAATGTAGCATTGACAAATCAGATGTTCAACTCGCCTTATTAAATTGGAGAAATACACCTCGAAATGATCATTTAGGATCACCCAATCAACGGCTTTTCAGCAGAATTACTAGATCTCAAATACCTATTTGCGATAATAATTTAAAATCAAAAATAGTGCAAGGTGTTGCAGCTGAACTACAACGATTAAGAAAAAAGCAAGCAAACTACAGTAATAAACATACTACAAAACCAGTCAATTTTGAAATTAATGATAAAATCAGACACAAAGTTGCTCATCGACATTGGGAAGGGGCAAGAGTGGTAGAAAAGCCTGAAGGTCTACCAAGATCAGTAATAATTCAAACAGATGAAGGCCAAATCTTACGAAGAAACAGAGTGGTAGTGCCGGAGACTAAATACACAGATGAACCAGCAGCACAACAGGTTCCAGTACAAGCTGGATCACCGGCTGTTCCTTTGTCACTCCCAGTCACATCCACACATTCATCACTAAGCACCCCCAATCATGTGCAGAAGCCAATCCCAGCTCAAACGCTGACAGCACCACGATCGTCAAGGTTTGGTAGAATAATTAAACCAATAAATAGACTTGATCTTTAAGAATACTTAATTTAATGATTATAAAAGGTTACTCTCTATAATATAATTACTACATGTTTAGATTGTGATTGGTATCATTAATATTATAATTAAACATGTCATTGCTCTATATAATGTACCTTAACATATGTATGACTATACTATACTTAATATAACTGTATAATAACTTGTTCAGCTAAGCAATGAAAGTAACACTACCTACATGGTAATTAGAATTAATTTTGAATTGTATTGCAAACACTTGAGTCAGAATGTAAGTTTAAAATTTCTATAGTTTTATGTTCATTCATTTACGAAAAAAGGGAGATGTAACGTATATAAATGTAGTCTGTATCTATTGACGTATTAATATATACTCTGGTTGTTCTGTGATCTGTGCTACTGTGTCTCTGATAATAAATACCACTTACTTATTTCAACCAATCCTCTTATTCTTAAAGAAACACAATGTTACATGCCATTTATTTCTCTTTGTATAATAAGTAAAAGAAAGGCACTAACAGAATTTCAGAAAACTGTAATGATTATTAAATGCATGGATTTAATAATGATGAAATGTTTATCAATAACGTCATTAGAACAAAAACAGTTTGACAAATTTGGCCAATCTCATCACAACGTTTCACGTTCCGCCTTTAAATTACACTCTATATAAGTACTTTAATTAAATTTCATCTTAATTAAACATCAAAAAAGTGCGTATCCATACCAATTTGAAGGAGTAATTCAATTTAACCTTTTATTAGGTAACCCAATAATCAAATTTGGCGTTCCTCGAGGCAAAGATTGTTAAAAAGGAGGCAAAGCAGAGCTGCTCGGGTTTGTAACGACCACTCGAAGTGAGTGGCGACTTGACGTGAGCATCCCTTTGATCCAGCATTCATACAGCGGCCTTGTCGCCTAATGAGACGGAGACGCTAGCCATTTTAGGGGATTAAAGATATAACTTAAAATTGTATCCCTCTGAAATTATAGCAGCACCAGAGAATACACTTTTCCAACGGCAAATTTTATTAATACTATCAATATAAGAAAAAACTTAGCTCGGGCTGGTGGACATTTATGTACCTACATTACATCAATCAATAATTTCATTCAATGAATATCGACTAAACAGCAGACTAACGGTGCCACAATCTATATAAATAAAAATCAATGTATTACTATGTTAGTTTGTCCCCTATGCGTTCCGAAACCATTCATCAGATTGTAATGAAACTTTGGTAGGGTGTTATGGGGACACCCGTGAGGGTTCCTAGCAAAAAAAAGGCATTTACGTGCCACGCATGCCGGGTACAGCTAGTGATACATAAAAACTTATATGTAGAAAACTAGAAATAAAAAACAATACACTAGCCTCTTACCAAAATCACAATTGAAATGCAAACGAACAAAACAGCAATGTAATGTCTATTCCTATGTTATATTACATAACAACAAAGTATAAAAAAATATTCATTACTCTATACGCTAAGTTGTATTTCCACAAATTAGCATCGGATAATTAAGTGTAGAAGGAATGGAAACCCACTAAGCTTAACGTGCACCATAATCAAAGTTCCATGGCAAATAAACGTTAAACGACGTACCTTTTACGTAAAAGTTTAATAGTTTCGGTCGTCAACGTGTTTAATATTATTAACTGAGAATACGACCCAATTATTGTTGTGGCAATAACAATAAAAAAAGTAATAATAAAGTGGAATATTCGTATCGCCGCAATGGAATACACTGTCTCGTTTGAATTACACAACGTTAAACTAATAGTTCATATTTTTAACTGGAACAAATAAGGCTTTTCATTTCTTTGCTAAATTCCTATAACAAGAAAAAGTTGAGATGTTAGAAATTATACACGTACTGTAGGTTCTGCAAAACAAAATGGAAGCTCCCAATGGTATATTTGAAACAATTGATAGTTTTCATCAATTACAATAAAATAAAAATAATTATTAATTACTACGTCATTAATAACGTCATAATTACTACGTCATAATTATTAATTACTACTAATTACTACTTAGTCGACGTGCTTGTATTTTAGAAATTAAACGAAATAAAATACATCTTAAAGTGTGTATTGCGCAAATAATATAGAAAACTTTGTGTCTGCTGCCAGTATTCTAAAAGGTGTCTCAGCAAGAACTTGAATTAAAAAATATCATCATCATCGTCATCAACAGCTCATATACGTCCCCAGCGAGGGGCGATTAGGCCTTAGTCAACCACGCCGGCCAAGTGCGGGATGGTCGACTTCACACACAACCTGTTAAGAAATTCTTTCTTCACAGATGTGTGCAGGTTTCCTCACGATGTTTTCCTTCACCGTAAAAGTGTCGAACAAACGTACATATGAATTCAGAGTTTGAAAACACATTGGTACGTGGCGGGGATCGAACCGCTACCTCCCGATTGGAAGGCGACAGCCTTACGCACTACGCCATCGACGCCATCGAAAAAATATATATTTATTTAATATTTTATTAACATTTTTTTCTACATATGTATGGAGGTAGTGATGACATTTACACATGAAACAAAATATCGGTTAAATGGCCACCATTGCTCTGTTGGCAGGTATGCATTGTTACAAACAAAGTTTTCAGGTCGAGTAATTTCTCGTTTCGGAGACCAAAACTGGCGGCTAAGAAGTTGTGATTTAACTTGTTTGGACTATTTTCTCTGGGATTTTTTGAAAAGTAAGGTCTATGTGAACCACCCTGAGACAACTGAGGAACTCAATGAAGAAATTACACGTCAAATTCGTAAAATCCAGCAGCCCTTACTGCAAAATGTACTGCTAATTTTCATCAAAAGAGTGCATACCTGCCAACGGAGCAACGGTGGCCATTTAACCGATATTTTGTTTCAAGTGTAAATGTCATCACTACATGTCATACATATGTGGAAAAAAATCTTAATAAAATATTAAATAAATATATATTTTTTAATTTTTAAAATTCAAGTTCTTGCTGAGACATCCTTTATAATGAAATCAAGTAATATTTTAGTCGTATGTACAATTAATTATTTTAATCCTTGTAGTATGTACATACACACCAACCATAATTAAGATTAGGATTAAAATTGATAAATTTATTTAGTTCCCTCTAACCGGCTATCTTTACTTTATCAATCTATTCATGCACTAGTTTATCGTCCAACATCATTCTCTGTGTTGTATTAGCCATAATAACTAGTAACTTTTGTTTACATTCCAAGCCTGACTTTGTACTCGCAGTCAAACTTATTAATAAGTTTGCGAAACTATTGGAAAACTATGAAATGTAAGTGTAATAAAAATAAATAAATTCGGCTATTTTAATAGTCTTTTAAGTTTCACTTCAAAAAAATTATCGTTGGTACTCATTTTGGTACTTAGATGACGCGACCTTAGAGAGCTGAACTACATAGTCAGTTTTTGATGACTACGCATACTCATCTAAAATATCATAATATCAATAGGTCTTCAGTAAAATTTAAAATAATGTAAATTATTTACTTCACAAACTTTAATGGTGCAGGACGGTTGTGCTATTATGGCATAACTTCGGAGGGTAGGATGGCGACAGAGGGCTTACTCGTACAATGCCCTAATTCCGCCGTCCTAGTGGGGGTCGGGGGGCGACACGGTTGGTACTGTGTCGCCTGCATTGCACTCGACCCCTACGATTATGGAAGTAGCTATGGGACACTAGCTGGTCCCATGCCTCTGGTGGAGAAGGGAGGCCCGTATTTTTCTTAGCATTACGGGCCAGGCCAAGCGACTTACGCGTGCCAGTGCCCTGCAAATGCACGTAGCCGCCTATCTATGGCCGGAGAGGTGTTCCCGAGGGGTTAAGTATGTAGTCACGGTCTATAATGCCGTGTAGTCCCACACACCCTTGCCCTTACCCAAGGAGCATGGAAGGTGCGTTTCAACATAAGTCTGTGGTCGAAACCTTTAGTTTCGAGGACAGCAGATAACCCGTCGGTCGTAAGAACCCCTCGAATGATCATTGAGTTCCGCGTGCCTGATTCAGCGACCAGCGCTTCTGATGCAAGAAAGGCAACGGCATCAAAAACGATGAGAAAAAAATTTACTCCCAAACGGAGGCAACAATGAATTCGAAAAGCGATCCGTAGTTTCGATTAAGGAAACTATAACCATAAAACTGATTCTCAGCAGCTAAGAGACGAGCCCGATCTACAGGGCCGGCTGTATAAATAAAATTATTCCGCATCAATCTGCAGAGGCACTCGAACGACTGACAAAGGGAACTAAGAGAAGTTAGAATATCAGTATAAATGACGTGGTCTGCGTAACCAAACGCATGTAGGGTGCGACGCGGCGCGACGCGAACCAAAGCGAACGCGATCAGGGGCCTTACCATGATCGCTAATAGCAAGGTTAAAACATTATTAAAACAGAGACACCGCTCTTGCTGCGTATAGCGCCATCCCGCTCTAAGCACCTTTTTAATATTGTTTTGGGCGATCATGGTTAGGGGGCAGTGGGCTTGATATTTTCGCGCAAACTGTATACGGTGCAGTACCGTCGTTTTCTGTTTATAATTTTCCAACAACATTAGCGTCCGTCCGTCCATGACAAACCTACTATGCCCACCAGTGCTGCCAAGGCTCTTGAGTTTTTTCCTGGAATGTCATATTTTTGTTACAAAATTTACATTTTTGCTGTAGTATTTTTTCAAAATAGTTGAACTAGTAAGTATTTAAAGAAACAAATTCTTTTACATACCTTTTAATGACACCGTAGTAATTTTTGTTCCTAAATAATAAGCATTACAAAACAAAATTGTTAAAGAATTGTCTGGCCTAAAAAGTCACGAAAATTACCTTCAAATCATAAGTAACACACGTGTGACAGAAGAGGGCCAAAAGTCACAAATAGAGAGGGAGTAATAAGAGTTTGGCATAATTCCATGTGACCAAACTATTTTGGTAAATCAGTTTGGCTAAGGAAATAGAGGATCTTATAAATGGGTAAACGAGGAACGATTAATGGTATTCCGCGTGGTGTCATTGGCCAGTGGGACCACGAGAAACCACTTTTCCTCGTAGTCCCACCAGTGGGGCAAAGTAGTGGGGCCACGAGTAACGACCCAAAAAAGTTTACTTTGGTTAAATAAAGTAAAGAGAAATCAATAAAATTGAAATTCGTTGAGTTTCAACTGTTCTAAAATTATTGTCCAGAAGAATTCCTCGATTAGCATGCGCACTGCATGCTCTGGGTTTGTTTACCTAGCGGATCCCCGAATGCATAAAATAAAACTACCTAAGTATTATTTCCTACTTTCAAAGGCAGTATGTATAATATGTCGAGGGCTAGACAGTCTGGTTCTCTGGCGCATCTGGGGTGATTTGCAATACTCTCTTTTAATGATTCGTAGTCTGTATGATTAAACGTAGTCGTATTAAACTACGCGCGTGCCAAGTCGCTGTTTATTCAATTATTACACTTTATCTTTCTTATTCTTATATGTATTTACATAAAAAACAATCGCCGTTCGTTAGTCTTGCTAAAACTCAAAAACAGCGTGACCGATTTGAATATTTATTTTCATCTTTTGTTTGTTTTAATACAAAAGATAAATAATATAGAAAATTCTAAAGAAAAGCTATAGTAATTTTGTATGGAAGATATATACACTTCGTGATCGTTTATTTAGGTCGCAGTCTGTCAAGGGGCTACAAAGTTTTCAGGGTCAGCTAGTTAGAAATAAATTAGAGCTGACATATAACTTTTTTGCCAAATGCACACATCAGCAAAACATGTACTAACATACGAGTCGCGAAAATCTTAACACGTTAGTTTTTATGAAAATACCAATAGGTAACAAGACCATATATCTATACCGTAGAGGTACTCTATAACTACTTATGTAGGTAGGTACTTTTTAAACATTTATATTAGGAAAGCATTCTACATCCAGGCACTCTTTAAACATTTATATAGGCAGTGAAACACATTAGAACCCACATTGCGAGCATTAGAAGGAAGATTAACGCGCGTTGAGAGGAGAATACTTGAACGCTTAAGACACAGTTGATGAGCTTGCTAATATTTCTGTTAGGCCCTCACGTTTAAACAAATCACTGTTGACTGCTTACTTACATTATTTCACATCAATTTGTTAACTTAGCTCTCGTCGTCATCTGCACAGACTTCGGAGATAGGACTTCCTTAATCGCGGCAAATGGGCCAAAATTTAATCCGACCGAATATCTGAAATAAATACAATTCTACTAGCTTTTTCCCGCGACTTCGTCCTCTTGGAAGACCTTTTTTTATCGATTCCCTTTATAAATTCCCCCCCACCCCCTTTTTTACACCCTTAACTATTGTTATCCTTGCCCACAACCCAAACTATCTCCATACCAAATTTCATCTAATTCAGCAGGCCAATTATGGATCTTTCATCGTATCGTATGACATGTATAAATTTGAGAGAAAGAAGTCATAAAATGTTGCATTTCGTATTACCGATCTCCAAGGATATCATTACTATGGCAATTTTAATGATGTCATCATTAAATAATAAACAAATGATGAAAAATCTGACCGGAATTCGTATTTTTCGTTTTGCACTATGATATCATATGATATCATTTGCAAAACCATGAGATCGGTAATAGGCCCTCAGTTCAGTAGTTTAGGCGTGATTGCGTAACAAACACACAGACAGAGTTACTTTCGCATGTATAATATTAGTAAGGATTTTTTTAAGTAGATAGAAAAAGTACCTAGTAATAAGCATCTAATCTTAGGCGTACAAATCACGTAAATTGAAACACTTAAAATAAGAGGGTCATTAGGTAGGTATGGTAAATAAGGCGGTTCTGAAATTAAGAAAACAGATTGAAACTCAAAAAATAAACGATTCTTGCGACTCACGTGAACCTCAAAATGTACACATATACATTTAATTTTAAAAAATAGGTAATATTTAATATTAATCGTTGCTTTCCCTTATTCATTTCCCAGGTTACACCTTGTTAACTTTGTAAAAGGTCGCAAGGGAAATATGCTTTCTTGGTCTAAATTTGTTTCCTGGTCAACGTGCTAAGATTAAGTATACTTTTTGTCAGTTTAACATCCTACTTATAAAAGGCGAACTGATTTTAGTTCCATTAAAGTCGCATGATATTTACCTAATATATTGATGCAATACGAGTCGACCTATATATAAATTCAAGACGGATTTTGGAATACCTGTGTCATCGCTTTCTTTTTCCCGCGGATGTCGTTGTCGACAGAGCAGACTAAGGGAGTTTCCCTCAATTAAGCCTCTACGAAGAAATGGAAAACTCGAAACAAAACTCTGTATCAACCCATCGGGTCAGTGCGGCGTGATAATACAAGTTGTAAAATATATCTAAGTTGTAAATCGCTCATAAGCATCATTAGCCGGATATAAACCCGGAAGATTCACTAGTAAAAAAGTGAAGTATCGTTGTGGTGGTTGTGGCTTTGTGGTGAATGACTCACGAGAAGAAAGGTTTGATCCGTATTAGATTAAAAATCGTCAGATCATTTCAAACTGATAAATTTGTGTTCAACCCTTTTCACCACTTCAAATGATGATTTCTGCGATAAAAACTATCCTATGTCCTTTCCCGGGACTCAAACTATCTCTATACCAAATTTTATCCAAATCGGTTTAGCGGTTTGAGCGTGAAGAGGTAACAGACAGACAGACACACTTTCGCATTTATTAATATAATTAGTAAATTAGTATGAATTAGGATTCATAGCTCTACATAGTTTTGTAGGTATAGATATTTTTATTTTACAAAAATGTTTGTAAATAAGCTTCTCATTCGTCACCAGAACATAACTTTCTTGTCACAAATCTACTTGGTACAAAAATGTTATGTACCTATCAATTCAAAGGGGCCTGTAACTATTTTTTATCAGAAACCTTCCAACTAAATAATATCTACCTCACAGCTGTGCCCGCGAACTACGTTTCGCCATAATAATTGTCAAGAAAAACAATTCTGGAGAGGGCCCTTATCACCTAGGGGTATAAAAAATAGCGTACTATCTATTCTCAGTCCTACCAAATATACACAAAAATAATCATAAAAATCAGTCTAACCGTTTCGGAGGAGTGTTTTATTTACACGAGATGTTTATATATAAGATAATGTTAGTGCTCCTAACAAAACGCAATGACACCTTAACTACAAAACTCTATTTCTGAAAGAGCAATTTTCTAAACATGGTTTACACTAAAACTATTCGGAATCATGTTCTTGAAAAACACCTGTAAAGCACGAACAAACCGATAAGAGCAACTTTATAGCCAAACAATAAAGAAAATTTAACTTCAGGAGCGTTTGCCAAGTCTCTTGTATGATAGGGATTGGGAATTGGGATGCAAGCTGGCAGTGTCGGTGCCCCAGTGCCAGTAAATATAAAAAAACTAGTTGCCAAACTTCCACTGCACATGTTTATGAATACTGCTCTCGCCCGGAGACCCGCCATATGTAAATAAATTATGAACGCTCAGAGAATAAATGTGTAAAGTTCCCAATTTTAATATAGTTCGGTATTGTAATATAGCCGTTCGCTGTCGTTATAAAATACCTTTAATCAATTTTTAAAATTTTAAGTAAAATTAGGCCAGTGCTATATGATATTATTTACATATTTATTAATTAATTATAGCTTATATTCTTGAAATACACTGCTAGGCTAAGTAATATATTTTTTACAAACTTCGATATTGCATTTACCTATATTTATGTCGAAAATGTCATCTTTATCAAATACTCGTACTAGCTGTGCCCGCGAACTACGTTTTGCCATATATTTTTTCCCGTTTTTGCAACATTTTTCATTGATGCTCAGCTTCTATTAGTCGTAGCGTAATATTATATAGCCTAAACCCATCCTCAATAGGACTATCCAACACAAAAAGAATTTTTCAATTTGAATCCGTAGTTCCTGAGATTAGCGCGTTCAACCAAACAAACAAACAAACTCTTCAGCTTTATAATATTATTTTTTCTAAGTTCGAATGTTTTCTTACTTTGACATCCTTTAGAGCAGAGGTGTCCAACCTGAAAAATACGTAGAACAGGCTGCGCAGCTATATTGTTTCGGACAACAACAGTTATAGATACATTAAGAATTTACATTATTGTACAAATTGCAAAGTAATGTACAACCACCAACATTATCCAAATATTAATTTAGTACTGCAAATGGGTACATTGTGACTCAGAAAATACACTAACATTTATTATAATATTTTTAGAGTAATAGTAGTAGATCTACTTAATAAAAGTCCAGTAGAGCAAAACTTAAATATCCCCTTCACTTTGTTTGAAACAAGAGGAGTGGGATATAAATTATTCTACACGATTATTAATGTTTGTGTTCAGCCATACCGACACCTGCCTCTAAACCAGAACAGTTTGGCCGGTACATTAAAGCATTAATCATTATAGATGGTACCTAACCATCAATATCTAGATACTTAGATAGCGCAAATTCAAAATATTTAGAAACGAAATAACTCTACCAATAATAACTGTTATGGGCGACTGCTACCTACACAACATTTTAATGCTTACCGAACTTGAATTTGATAGTAGTACAGTCAGGCACCATCGAGCGATGGCAAGCACTCACCATATACCTACATAGTAACTAATGTTCCTTTTAACATAGTAATTTGACATCGACAAGGGTAAGTACTTTTATCATATTTGATACAAAAACATGGTTAGCCATGAATAATAGATTAACGACACAAACATTCGATTGTAACTATATTTACGTTTGAATCTAATAAAGCGTATAGCACTTAAGTGTAAATATTGTTAGATATTGAGGAGCTCTGTAGTAAAGGGACATATTATGCGCTTGGCGCTGCAATTGATGAAGACAGACAACGATCGCTGTGGCTAGGACCATGATGGGTGGCCGAACATATGAAGTATCGTCGTAGGTTGACCACCACCCTAGGGACTCCGCTGACAATGCAAGTGAAAGTACACCTACTAGTAATGCAGAGAACATATCTTAAGAGGAAATCGTACAGGCCGTTTTTCCACACAAACGTAGTCCCCTGTTCCCTTCCTGGTTAATGGCACTAGTAGCTCTATTTTTTTCCAATAAAATTAATGGCCACTATAAGCATGTTCCTATGTTTTCCTTTTTTTATTAAGTTTATTATTAAAAGAGATATCAAACCTTCAAAAAACTAATAAATCGACCTTATTTTCTGCTGTATTCAAACGTCCTGCAAACAAATTGTACAAGATTATATGAAAAAAGCAAAACATAGAAACACAGTACCTAACAGCCTTGCTTTAATTTTTAATGCAAAAAGTAATTAAATCGGTAAATTTTTCGCGGAGAAAACAGGGGACTACGAAACGTATATTTTGTGTACTTTTCATAGGTATTTTCGGTCCGAGCTGCAGTTGTCCCTATCACGCTCGAGACGCATTTTTGAATCATTAGAAATGAATCTTGAATTCGAACACGAATACAAATCACGTGCGAATTAATTTTCCACTGTTCCCAACTTTAGGGATTTTTGAATCACTCGAATTCAGTACTGTCAACTACTGTCAATAATAATAAATTCTATATAAGAAACCGTTACACGCACAAAAAATCAATTTCGGTACGTAATAACATGGCAATAAGTCATTAATTTTAAAAACCAATGATGAATTGCATGTAAAACGGAACATATATAAGTTGAGTATATTCTATTAGTAGAAATCAAAAACGAGTGGGTAGGACCACTCGTTGCAGAATTCATGGAATGAATATTCAAAAATAGTGCGAATCCTTACGATTTCGAATGCGAATTCGAATTGCATTGTTTCAAAAATGCGTCTCCAGCAGTTCAGTTGTTCGGTCGAGGACACAGCGCGACAGCAATACTTTTTACAAATACCTATTTTTGAATTCTCTCGACCTTGGTGTTTCCTCTTAATACAAAAGGTTGTCTAAAGTTATTCATGACTTAAACCTAACGAATCGATAACGTTGTCTATCTAAACTCACTAAAGGTGTACAAGAATATGATGGCAAATGTAGAGTCGAATTTATTGTAATACAAAGTTTTTTTCATTAATAATGTATAAGTACCTTCTTTATTTATTTATTTATTTACTTATTCACTAATAATGTATAGATTAACAATAGAAGTATAATGATTTCTTTAAATAACTATCCTTATAATTTTTATTGAAGAAATTTCAGCTCCACATTGGCCATCAGATTCTGGTACACCTATTACACAAATAAAACTTCATCATGTACAAACCATGACTAATCTAAGACATCTGCTCAGCTAAGTTTTGTAGTAACACCCAATTTATATGATAAAATTATCTTTTCAAATATGCTACATGTTGGCCGTAGTGACTCAAATGGAGGCACGATCTGGAGAACTATTTACATAGGCTAAAGGATTCTTTAAAAATCGTGGCATACAATGTACGAGTATGTAACTAAAAGTATGTCATACAACTGCGTATGTTATCTTCCACCTAACTATATTGAATAAATGCAACAATAAAACGGAACATAAAGAAGCACGCAGTTAATTCGAATCTTATTTTTGTAATGATGATTAACAAGTTCTATCGATGAAGGTTTACCTATTCAAAGAAAATAAGTGACGAGGGATGATTTAGCAAGTCTTCGGGAACGATTCACATTGACTCATTCGTCCATAACATTACCCAGTCACAACCTCTGGAAAGTGTCTGGGTCGGCATTGACGACGATAAATCATCTCATAAGTTTCCATCGTTCGCACTTCACTCAAAATATTTTCCCCTATTTTCCGTAGAACCGGCGATGTCATTCAGATATTGAGTACCTACTTACCTATATTTCTACAAAAAGGTGCCTATGATTTTGATAATATTAGAAAAACGCATTGGATATAGCTACCTAATTCCAAATATTTTTAACATTTTCGACTTTTGGTGACTTTTAACACAAGACAAGTAGAGTAACGAAACTAAAACTGAAGATCTTTTAGAAAAACCTTTCTCGAGGGGAACTTTTGCTGAAAAAAATTAAAATCAATTCACAAAGGCAGCAAAAATGTACTAGAAATTTCAACGAAAATCAGTAGGTATACCTTATATCCGTGCTTATACCTGGTTGCAAAAAATTGTGTTATTGGCCTTGTTTACTGTTTTCACAAGTTAATTCAGCCTGGAATTCGACAGGCGTGGATGATCTAATCACTTTGATAACTCTTTCTCTCTTTAAAAAAAAACAATAAAGCATTTCCTATTTGTAATACTAATGTTGACATACCTATTTCTGTCAAAATTAAGTCCATCGAGCCCTTTTGATCAAAATAGAATTGATTAATCTTTCTTTATATATAAAAATAAAACGCTGTGTGTTTGTCTCGCAAAAACTCTGAAACGGCTCGACAGATTCTTACGAAATTTTCTGTGTGTATTTACATAGGTCCAGGGAAGGTTTGAACATAAAATTGGTGGCGCTGCAATCAGTTCACGCTCGAGGAAGAGCGAGTGGCGGCACTGCATTCTAGTCTGTGCAGTGACAGCTTTTTTGGCGGCCGGCCGCATGTGATATGTCAGTTGAGTCGAGTCGAAATGTCATGACATGCTTAGAGGTTATAAGTTCAGGCCGGAATAAAATATAATATACAATATTCAAGCAAATAGTGGTTTGCGCGGCGCACCTAATATCGGGGTGCGAAAGCCCGCTTTGTGTTGTGCGAAATCGCGTGTGTGAGTCGTGGTGGCCTATTAGGCATTTGTAGTGCTCCGGTCTCCACCGGTGGATCCACTGCAGATCTTCAGGAGCCGCGACTTCCTTCGAGCTAGCTCAGGAAGTCCACCGGCTACGGAGGAGACGGAAGGAGACAATTGGAGCCAAGGTAAGTAATACCAGCTTTCTATGAGTTGGTAGTCAAATAAAATTCAGCAATACAAGTCGGTGAAACGCCGACGTGGTGGAGTCTACTTGGGGCACCATCATCTCTTGGTAGCAGAGCGTGGTTTTTAGATTTGAGTGGTTCTTAGATTTGAGTATTTGATTAGTATTGTACAATTAATATTGTAATTTTGTTGGTTGTCCAAACGGGCAATACATATTAATTGGTTTTGATTGCTGATTTTAAACCGACTACCAGCTCATTTGTGGACCGATCTCCTTAACTAATTGTCATTGTATATGAAAAATTGGGGTTAAATGTCTTTTGTTGTTCTAGTTAAGTTCTAGCATTTACCTATATTTGATTTTGGTTTGTTTTTTCATATCTTTGTTCTGCCCTTGACTATTTTGTTTGTTAAGTTGTAAACTTATACTTGAATTTAATTTGTTTAACAGATTTTGCTGCTAAATGACTTTGCTGTTGTTGTAATACACTATATTGCTGTGTTAAGTTTTAGCATTTACATTTGATTTTGTTTTGTTTGCCTTTGAATATTGTGTTTGTTAAGTTATTGACTTAATGCTTGAATTTAATTTGTTTGAAAAATTCTGTTGTTAAATGCCTTTGTTGTTCTAGTTAAGTTCTAGCATTTACACTTGATTTTGGTTTGTTTATATATTTTGTTCTGCCTTTGAAGTTCCTCCCGATCTGTTTTATTGTCTGCGGTTGTCGGTCTGTTTGTCTGTGTATTATTATAGAGTATCTTAATTTTGGTGCAAAATGGTCCCGCCAGTCAGCCCGCTTAGTGGTGCCCGCGCGGGTGCACAAAAGATTTTGAGATGGTTTGCTAGTGCCGTCGCTTTGGTAGACCGACCAGACCGAGAACAGGCTTTGTTAATTCGGCATGAGGGAGTACCTGCTCGCTTGAAGGAATTGGAGCAGCTTTTCGTTCTTCATCAACAATATTTGCTCGACCACCCAGCCGAGGGTGCCGCTGAGTTGCGGGCAGTCGACCAATTTAATGCCGATTATGATCAGTGTTTTGAACAGGCGGATGTGATTATAAACAAGGCTCAGGCAATCCTATCCGCCCGGAGGGGTGAGTCGTGCACGCCCGGGGAGGTCAAGCCTACCCCGGCCGGCTTGCTGGGCAGACTGCCCACTTTAGACATCCCAACCTTTGATGGGAACCTGGCTTCTTGGATGGGGTTCATTAACCTCTTTGATAGCCTGGTTCACTCGAGGGACGACCTGTTCCCTAGCCAGAAATTGGCCTATTTGCTCTCTGCCTTACGTGGAGAGGCTGGTGTACTTGTCCAGCATCTACCTGTCAATGATGACAGTTATGATATTGCAAGGGCGTTGTTGACCGCCCGGTATCAGAATGTTCGCTTGCTAGCGGACACACATGTGGCTGCCATTTTAGGGCTGCCACGAGTATCGCGGGTCTCCTCATTGAGGAAGGAGATTTTGAACCCGCTGCTGAGCGCTATTAACGCGCTCAAACGACTTGATCTACCGGTGGACCAGTGGTCCTTTATTTTGCTCCACCTCATCCTCGATAAGCTTCCCATGGAGATGAAGGGACGCTTCGAACAAAGGTACGGGGGCAATAGTGCCTCGTACCTCCCCCCCTTCTCGGATCTCCTCAGATTTTTGGAGGATGAGTGTCGGATGACCGACCACTTGGATCTGGCTCCTATACCGGGACCGAGTACAGGTCGCTATGAGGCGACCCGGGCAGCGCCACGGAGAGAGCGCCGCCCGTACAAGCAATATACTGCAGTGCGGCAGAACTCTCCACACGGGGAGAGGCAGATGCCTTGCAAGTGTTGCAAGCGGGATGGCCATCGTTTGCCGGCCTGTCCCAAATTTGTTGGCCTACGCACCGAGGGGCGTAGGAATATGGCCAAACAGCGGAATTGGTGCTACCGCTGCCTGGGGGCTCATATGGCCTCGGCTTGCCCCCACCCACGAGATTGTCACTGTTGTGGAGGGGCCCATCACCCCCTTTTGTGCTTCAACAATAGAGACACTCGTGAGGTGGTGAGAGAGAGGGACTCGCGCACGGGCGGGGGCCCTCGTAGGTCACCCACATCTCCGAGGAGATCGGAGGGGCGTGCCACCCCTCCGCGGAGAGTGGAGAGGCGCCCCCCCTCCCGTGAGAGGATTGGGCGCCCCACCCCCCCTACGGGCGGGGGGGATCGACGCGCCGCTTATGAGGCGCCACCGCGGGATTGGGCCGCGGTTATTAGGGAGCCACGTCGGGAGACAATACGCTTCTCTCCCCCTCTGATGGAGAGACCCCGGTTGTCACGGGCTCCCCCAACTTTCGCCCATCATGGGCACCGCCCGGCCCCCCGATGCAGCTTTGGTCGGGGTGTGTACGTGCCGGATTGGGACCCGCTCGAGCGCCTTGAGCGCCCTATTCCTCCGCCGCGCACGCATTTTTCTTCGGACCCCCCTTCCCCCCCGTTGCGGGGAATGCGGGAGGATTTTCACTAAACCAACTGTCGGCTGCAACCCCCCCACAGGAGCAGGTGCTGTTACCAACAGCCTCCGTACAGGTGTGGGGCCCGAGGGGCACCTTTGTTTTAGTTCGCGCCCTTTTGGATACGGGAGCTCAGGGTTGCATTGCCTCCAGCTGGCTGGTCCGGCAGTTGAGTTTGAACACATCTCCATACCTTGAATCGGTACGAGGAATCGGAGACCTGCGGATCCCGGATCCGATCGGTCAGGTTTTGTTCTCCTTCTCCCCCCACTTCTCTTCAGCGCCCAAAATTGGCGCTAACGCGATTGTTTATGAGAAGGTTGTTGGTCAGCTTCCGCAACAGCACGTTTCGCGCGCTGTCGTTGATGCGACATCAGGATTGACCTTGGCTGACCCTTCCTTCCACCGAACCGGTCCGATTCACTTATTGCTCGGTGCCGATGTTCTAGGCCGCGTGTATTGTGGGAAGAGGAGAGAGTTACAGAAGGGTGGGCTGGTAGCCTTATCTACATCGCTTGGGTTTGTAGTGATGGGACCAGTTAGGCATAACCCACCATCTCCATCGGTGGACAGTTACATAACTGTTAGCTCCACCTTATCGGATGTCCTTCAACGGTTTTGGGAGGTGGAAGAGCCACCTACCGTGAAGCGAGTGAACCCCTTAGACGAGGAGTGTGAGTTGTTCTACCAGAACAATACAGGTCGCCTTCACTCGGGACGGCTGATCACTCGTTTGCCCTTTTTGTCAGTTCGCCCCTCACTTGGCAGCTCCCGGCCGTTGGCCGAGAAGCGACTGCTGTCCATGGAGCGTCGTATGAGTAGGAACTCCGACCTCAAACAGAAGTATGTCGACTTCATGCGAGAATATGAGCAACTGGGGCACATGTCGGTCTCGCGACTGGACTGGCGAAACGAGGAACATAATTTTCTTCCTCACCACGCGGTTTTGAAACCTTCCACTGGGAAGATACGCGTTGTTTTTGATGGGTCAGCTCCTACGTCTACCGGAGTTTCGCTGAATCAATGTCTGCATGCTGGACCGAAGTTGCACCACGAGGTGGGCGATGTATTGACCAACTTCCGTCGCCATGCCGTCGTCTTTGTGACCGATATCCGGATGATGTTTCGGCAGACTGTGATTCACCCGGACGATAGACGATATCAGCTCATATTATGGAGAGAGGATCCCAGGGATCCCATGCTGGTCTACGAGCTGAACACCAATACATACGGTTTGCGTTCGAGCCCCTTTGTGGCAATTCGCTCACTTGTGGAACTCGCTGAACGTGAACGATTACGATACCCTCGCGCATCCTTGGTTCTCAAGGAGGATGCATTTGTTGATGATATTTGTACGGGCTCCTCTAGTGTCGAGGAAGCCTTGATTTTGCGAGATGAACTAATTGCTCTTCTCGGGGCTGGTGGTTATGAACTGAGGAAGTGGATGTCCAACTCACCTCAGCTTTTGTGTGACTTGCCAGACGACCACCAGCAGGAGCCTCATATTTTTGAGAATGCCAACACTCCAGATTTACTGTCTGTTTTGGGAGTGCAATACAGACCTGTCCAGGACACGTTCACCTATCGATTGGAGCTGCCAAGCCCCAAGGTCTGGAAGAAACGGTTGGTTTTGTCTACAGTAGCTCGTACCTTTGACCCAAATGGCTGGATTAGTCCCGTAGTGTTTTGGATGAAGTGCTTCCTACAGGAACTTTGGTCAGCCGAAGTGTCGTGGGATGAGCCCCTCTCGGGCCGTTTGCTGCGAGATTGGGAGTCCTTCATGTTGTCTCTCCCCGACATTAACCGTGTTAGTATCCCTAGACATATACTGCCTAAGGGACGGTTTACGGCCAGCCTTCATGGCTTTTGTGACGCGTCTGAGAGTGGATACGCAGCCGTCGTATATATCCGGACGGTCGATGATAGAGGAGCTGTTAAGCTCCACTTGCTAATTGCTAAGAGTAAGGTTGCTCCACTTCGGACTCGATTAACGATTCCGAAGTTAGAATTGTCTGGAGCTACTCTTCTGGTTCGGTTGATGAACCACGTTGTTGACACCCTGGGACGTAGTGTGGACTTTGAGTCGCTCTTTGCTTGGTCCGACAGTCAGGTTGTCCTGTGTTGGATTAAGAACTCCGTCCACTCCCTGGAAGTATTTGTGGCCAATCGGGTATCCCAAATACAGGCCTCGAAGGCCACGTTGATTTGGCGCCACGTGCCAGGTGAAATAAACCCTGCTGACTGTGCATCACGTGGCAGCGAAGCCCCTCAGCTTATTGACCACACTCTGTGGTGGGGTCCCGACTGGTTGTTACAACCGTCTTGGCCTTCCACACCAGCTGTGGTGAAGGTACCAAATCCGGGCTTGCGTGTTCACGCTGTCGAGACTATGGCGGCTCCAGAGCGGGAATTTTTATTAGACCGCTACAGTTCTCTGGACAAGTTGCTCGGCGTGACCGCTTGGATAAGAAGATTTATACGAAATTGTCGCCGGCCTCAGGACAAAGATTTGTGTCCGGTCCTCTCACCGCAGGAGCGCCAAGATGCTCTTGTGCATTGGGTGCGTATGACCCAGTCTAGAGCGTTTGAACCGGAACTTAAGATTTTCCGTACCGGGACGTCCAAACTGAAGGGACCCTTGGTGCGTTTGACTCCCTTTCTGGATGATAAAGGATTGTTGCGTGTAGGAGGCCGATTGAGGCACGCTAACTTGCCTTATAGATCACGTCATCCCCTGTTGCTCCCCAAGGACGGACCATTGGTGCGATTGTTGATCATTGATCGCCATGTGAAGAATGCTCATGCCGGATGTAATGCATTCACCGCGCTCCTCCAACGGGAGTTTTGGATTTTGTCAGCGCGAAGAATAATCCGATCTGTTATCTTTCGATGTCTGCCCTGCTATCGTTTACGCCCCGAGACGATGCAGCCCCAAATGGGTGATTTGCCTGCTGATCGTGTGAATGAATCGATGACCTTCTTAGGAGTTGGAACTGATTTTGCGGGACCATTCACTATAAAAACGTCGCGACTCCGTAATGCTAAGACTGAAAAGGCTTACTTGTGTGTGTTTGTTTGTTTGGCCACTAAAGCCGTTCATTTGGAGGTGGTGAGTGCGCTCACCATGGACGCTTTCTTAGCAGCGTTAGGCAGATTTGTCTCCCGCCGGGGACTGCCTTCTCTAATTCGGTCCGATTGTGGGACGAACTTCAAGGGCACTGATAGACATATAAGAGAAGTTTGTGAATTTTTAGATAAAAATAATATTGAGATCGGATCCACACTCTCCCGTAGGGGGGTAACATGGCGATACTCCCCGCCGTCTTGCCCTCACTGGGGAGGGATTTTTGAATCTGTTGTAAAGGCCGCCAAGACTCACCTTCGCCGCGTTATTGGGGAGACTATTCTCACGTTTGAGGAACTCGCGACGGTGTTTCATAAGATTGAGGCGGTTCTCAACTCGCGTCCGTTATGTCCGTTGTCTACCGACGCGAACGATTTGCAGGCCCTCACGCCGGGCCATTTCTTGATAGGCAGACCACTTAACGCCCTGCCCGAGTATCCTTATAGAGATATCAATCCCGGACGCCTTTCGCGGTTTGAGTTGCTCCAGCAGCTTACCCAGAGCTTCTGGCGCCGCTGGCACCTTGAATATTTACACATTTTGCAACAGCGCGTTAAGTGGTCAGATAAGACAAACCCACCGAGGGTTGGAGACCTCGTGTTAGTGAAGGACCCAAACCTGCCACCCTTACGTTGGCGTCGCGGACGCATTGTCCAACTTACTCTAGGGTCTGATGGTGTGCCCAGGTTTGCCGAGGTCCTAGTTGGGGATTCTGTTTTGAAGCGCGCGGTCGCTACTCTTTCTCGCCTCCCCTTAGACTGATTTGGCGGACAGTCCGGGACTGTCCGGAGCGGGGGGATGTTCACGCTCGAGGAAGAGCGAGTGGCGGCACTGCATTCTAGTCTGTGCAGTGACAGCTTTTTTGGCGGCCGGCCGCATGTGATATGTCAGTTGAGTCGAGTCGAAATGTCATGACATGCTTAGAGGTTATAAGTTCAGGCCGGAATAAAATATAATATACAATATTCAAGCAAATAGTGGTTTGCGCGGCGCACCTAATATCGGGGTGCGAAAGCCCGCTTTGTGTTGTGCGAAATCGCGTGTGTGAGTCGTGGTGGCCTATTAGGCATTTGTAGTGCTCCGGTCTCCACCGGTGGATCCACTGCAGATCTTCAGGAGCCGCGACTTCCTTCGAGCTAGCTCAGGAAGTCCACCGGCTACGGAGGAGACGGAAGGAGACAATTGGAGCCAAGGTAAGTAATACCAGCTTTCTATGAGTTGGTAGTCAAATAAAATTCAGCAATACAAGTCGGTGAAACGCCGACGTGGTGGAGTCTACTTGGGGCACCATCATACCTGGTTGCAAAAAATTGTGTTATTGGCCTTGTTTACTGTTTTCACAAGTTAATTCAGCCTGGAATTCGACAGGCGTGGATGATCTAATCACTTTGATAACTCTTTCTCTCTTTAAAAAAAAACAATAAAGCATTTCCTATTTGTAATACTAATGTTGACATACCTATTTCTGTCAAAATTAAGTCCATCGAGCCCTTTTGATCAAAATAGAATTGATTAATCTTTCTTTATATATAAAAATAAAACGCTGTGTGTTTGTCTCGCAAAAACTCTGAAACGGCTCGACAGATTCTTACGAAATTTTCTGTGTGTATTTACATAGGTCCAGGGAAGGTTTGAACATAAAATTGGTGGCGCTGCAATCGGGCAGGACAACGTCTGCCTGACCCACTAGTCTAATATATAAAAAAACAATCGTGTCACGGTGTTTGCTATCAAACTACACTGAAATGGCTTTACCGATTTTTATGAAATTTTTTGTGTATATTTGGTAGGTCTGAGAATAGGTGGTAGGCTGTTTTAATACCCCTAGACGATCCGCTCCTGAGGAAGTGGAGCGGATTCGTACCCAGGCGCAGAGGGAGGCTCTGCGTCGATGGGCACTCGCCTCCCCAGCTGCCGGCCACCGGACGATCGACGCGATTCGTCCGGTGTTGGAGGAGTGGGTTGGGCGCCAGCAGGGCAGCCTCACGTTCCGCATGGTGCAGGTACTGACCGGGCATGGCTGCTTCGGTTATTACCTGCATAGAGTCGCGCGTCGGGAGGAAACGCCGCGGTGTCACCACTGCGACGCTCCCGACGACACTGCCGAGCACACCCTATTGATGTGCCTGGCCTGGCGACTCCAGCGTAGCGAGCTTAACGCTGCGCTGGGAGGCGGAGACCTCTCGCTGCCGAGCATGGTCGTGGCTGGGGAATGGGGGGCTGTCGCCTCCTGCGAGGACGTCATCTCGCAGAAGGAGGCCGCGGAGAGGGAGTGGAAGGAAGATCTTCAAGCCGCTCCCATCTGTCGCAGACGGATAGGCAGGCGAAGGTGGGCATTCGCACAAGCGATGCCCTTCTAGTAACCCTGCCGTGGAAGCCCGCTTGCACGGTTGACCCCGTGCACGCCGCCGTAAGGCCCTCCGTCTGGGGATTGCCCTGGTGTTCTCGGGCAATCCCCCCTTGGCTATAACCCGACCGGTGGGTCGGGCTTGCCCGGGCGCGTGGGTAGTGGAGTCGCAGTGTGGACTTTACCTAGCGCGCCCATAAGGGCAGGGAGAACGCCGGGGGGTTGTAGTGGGTAGGCCTGGCACCCTGCCGGGAGAACCCCACACACGCTGGCTGTCTAGCCAACGGCGGGTACGATGCAGTTACGCATTTCCCCCCGAAAAGAAAAAGGCTGTTTTAATACCCCTAAGCGGTAAGGGTGGCCCTCTCCAGAAATTTTTGAGTGTTAAGCTTTATTAAAACGAAACGTAGTTCGCGGGCATAGCTAGTAATTAATAAATGTTCGTGTCAGTTAAATTTAACTTAGTTAATTATGTAGGGTCTAAACGCGCACAATATTAGCATAGTTACTCTCGAAATACTATGTATACCTTTACTTGACGTTTCGGTCGCCTTGTTGCGGCCGTGGTCACGAGCGAACTGGTGCCCCGTGCCGTCGCCTGCCATAAGAGCCGGTGTGATTCTCTTCTACCCTCGCACTTTGGTTGTTATTCTCAGTCCTACCGTCGCGTCGTCGCTTCGACACACAACACTGACACAATCGGGCTTATTCCTAGACGTATGAAATCGCGGTTTGCATTTGGCTATCACAGGATTCCATGATGGTGACAATTTAAAACCACGGTTTTAAATTGTCACCATCATGGAATCCCGGTTGAAATTTTTATACTTCTTAATTTCAACCGCTTCACGAACAATTCTTTTATTGTAATGTCGATCTGTGGAGAGGACTTTGGGATCATGTAGCTCCATCCAATGATTGACCCCCCGAGTCTATTAGATGCTCCGCTACCGCTGATTTCTGCGTCTGTCGCTTTTTAACAGCTGCGATATGTTCTTTAACTCGTTCAGCGATTGAACGCTTTGTTTGTCCGATATAAGAACTACCGCAACTGCAGTCAATTTTGTATACGCCCGATGTTAAAAAGGGTATTCGATCCTTAGCTACTTTACATAACGGAGTATATACAGTCTTTATGAAGTATTTACTTAGTACTGATCCAATTTTGTCCGTTATGCCCTTTACATAAGGCAGAAATGCCGTTCGCCGACTCACATCAGATCGCATCTCCTTCTTCTGCTGTTTCCTCCTATTACGCTTGTTTACACTGTATCCATTATTTTTAAGTACCTCCTATAGTACCTCCTATATTTATAGGCGAGTTCGGAATCAAGATGTTCAGGGTCACATAGCTTGTAGGCACGGTTCGTAAGGGCATTTGATACAGATTGCAAATGACGTGGATGATGATGAGATGGCGCGTGCAGGTATCTGTCAGTGTGCGTGGGTTTTCTGTATACCGAGTGTCCAATGGAACCATCACTGTTCACTATCACTTTGACATCCAAGAATGCTAAACTTCTATCTTGTTCTAGTTCAGAAGTGAATTGGATCTTCGGGTGAATAGAGTTCAAGTACCCCAAAAGTTGCTCCACTTCTGTTTGGCCACCGTTCAAACACCGTTTAGACCCTACATAATTAACTAAGTCAATAATGCAACGCGAAAGATTAATATGTCAGTTAAATTTAGTTTTTAATTTAGAAAAAAGTACGTAACTTTAGCCAGGAGCCAACCCAATAATCGCCACTGAGTCAAGCCTACGTTTAGGGTGTTTGGGCCTTAGTCAGCCACGCTGGCCCAGTGTGGATTGGTCGCCTTCACATACACCTTTGAACTTCTTCACAGATGTATGAAGGTTGCATTGCATTAGAATGTTTTCCTTCGCCGTAGGATGTCGAATAAATGTACTACATGTCGTGGCCATGCCGTAAAATTGACCATTCCATGAGTGGACGACCATTTCATGAAATGGTTGTATTTTATGAAATAGCCAACTAAATCTGACCATATTGTTTAAACGTCAATGTTTAATGATATGTTCATCCACGTTTGGATATATCGTTAATGTAGAGTGTTCATGATATAAGCATGAAACAAGTCTGCAGCGTGTAAGCAAGCATGCACCATGCAGTTTAATGCTTCGCTCGCTTCACTCACTCCGCTGTATGTGGTCACAATGTCTAACCTTTTTTTAGGGCGGGGGAATCTCTACGATTCTACAAGTGACTGAAAAGCTGACAAGGCCGCCCCTTGGATATGCCGTTAGACTCGGATAAAAACCCCATTCCCGGATAAACCACCCTCCAATAACTTCTCCGCCCCCAGTAGAGGCACGCTCGGGATCGGACTAGCCATTCCCCGAACGCACCCCCTGGAGACAGGCCCAGCAGTGCGTTATGATACTGACGCAACGCAACGAGCTTGGACTAGCACCTCGGGAGGCGTCATCTACTTACCACGATGCGACCCCCAAACGGGCGGCCAGGGAGGAAAACGTAAAATCTCCTAGCTGGTTGTCGGTAGGCCGGTTGTCTACTTGTTGGCCGCTTTCGTCCCTGGTTGCTTAGGGTAGTTGGTGGTGCGAGGCCAAGAACGCGTGCCTCCTTTTTTTTTTTTTTTTTTGTCGGGGGGAAATGCGTAAGCGCACCGTACCCGCCGTTGGCTAGACGGCAGGCGTGTGTGGGGCTGGCCCGGCGAAGTTCCAGGCCGACCCACTAAAACCCCCCGGTGTTCTCCCTGCCCTTGTGGGCGCGCATGGTAAGGTCCACACTGCGACTCCACTACCCACGCGCCCGAAGAACGCGTGCCTCCTACCTTACCGTCTGCGCTCACAATGTCTAGCCCAACCTAACCTACAGATTTTAGTTTTATCGTACAAGTTTTTTCTTGCGGGGGGCTTTCGCCCCCTGACCACCCAGTCCCGCTCATGAAAGTGTTGGTTTGACCTTTTTTGAGGGGGAAATGCGTGATCGCACCATGCCCACCGTTGGCTAGACATCGGGCGTGTGTGGAGCTCTCCCGGCAGAGTGCCAGGTATACCCACTAAAACCCCCCGGGGTTCTCAATTTCTTTTGCGGAGGAAAATGCGCAGTCACTGTACCCACCGCTGGCTTGACGGCGCGCGTGTGTGGCGCTAACCCGGCAGATAGTGCCATGCCAGCCCTACCCACTAAAACCTCTCGGTGTTCTCCCTGCCCTTTTGGGCGCGTGTGGTAGGGTCCACAATTCTCCTTGCCCTTTAGAGTGCATGTGATAGGGTTCACAATGCGACACCACTACTCACGCGCCGGGCAAGCCCGACCTGACTGGCCGGGATATCGCCAAGGGGGGATTGCCCGAGAACACCAGGGCAATCCCCAGACGGAGGGCCTTACGGCGGCGTGCACGGAGTCAACCGTGCAAGCGGGCTTCCACGGCAGGGTTACTAGAAGGGCATCGCTTGTGCGAATGCCCACCTTCGCCTGCCTACCCGTCTGCGACAGATGGGAGCGGCTTGAAGATCTTCCTTCCACTCCCTCTCCGCGGCCTCCTTCTGCGAGATGACGTCCTCGCAGGAGGCGACAGTGTGTATGGGTAAACGCTGGATACTAATTAAGTTTGATTTAATATTCGGACTTTACCCAAAAGGCTTTGGTCACTTTTGGTTCTCACGGTTTTACCCGAGTATTCCTAACTTTATCGAAAATTGTCCTCCAAATCTAGGATGCATCACCAAAATAAAACGATATCGGCGCCTCTAGCGGTGAATAATGTAATTATTTTACGATATGATCACCAATTTTTGGCCGTAATATCATGAAGTAGCCATACGTATCGTGAATCGTTTGATTATTTATTCATTGATCCGGCCACACCACATCATGATGTGGCCAGACGGTATTGGCCATTTCATGAAATAAAACCATTTAATGAAATAGTCGCTCACATCATGAAGTGGCCAATTTTACGACCAGACCACGACATACATATGAAGATCGAAAAACGAAAAACACATAGGTACATAGGTACATGGAATAATCGAACCCCGGATCTCCCGATTAGAAGGCCAGTGCAGAGTCCACAGCGCCACCCACGCTCGAAAATGACTGTATTGTTATATTAATAAGTGATAGGCACACTGGCTTTTTGATTTGAAACTCGCACACTAAGAGCAAAGTGTTATAACTGTAGGTCCTTATAATCGACTTTAATAATAATAAAGGGTTACTTCTCATCCCGCAATCAAAGTTTTTACCTCGAAATTAGCTGTACAACACAACGAGACTGTTGTTTTGCTGATGTTGATACTCGTAGCACCACGCAGAAATGAACGGCGATTTAGTATACGCGGCGAATTGAGTACCTCCTCCGTTTTTTCGGCGGTAAAAAAGTAGCACCTGTGAATCAGCTCGCCTTGATTTGAGCTGTGATGATGAAGACGCCTGTGATTGAATTTCCTAAGCTTCCACTGTAAATTGAAAAACATAAGCCCGGTAGAGTATGTATGTATCTTTTTAGCTTTTTACAGTCATATTATTGAAATGACGCTTTCTTATGCTGACTGGTAGCGCCATCTCTTAGAACTTACTGCAACTAAAGCAACATAATGCTTGTAGAAAGCAGCTCTAAATAATCAGTTCAAAAAGAAAAATGTTTCTATTTCTTCTTTGATAAACTTTACTTAATGTAAGTACATCTTATCTTTCTATATATTCCAATAATATAGTTAGGGATTCAGTATAGTATACAAGGCCTATATTGAGAAGTGTAAACGAATGGGTGTCGCTTGGCTATTATGTCTAGATCTTAGTAGCTTCAGCTAAGAACGTCAACAATCGTTCATTGTCTTAGTATATGCGATTCGGGGTTGTCTTAGAAAAAAAATGTTACGGCTGCTTTTATTTTTTTGCATTCATGCAGTGGTGAAACAGACATTTGTACTTACGAGGAGAGGTCAAAAGTTTGCAAAATGAGAGGGAAGGAGGTTGAAATTAAACAACAAACTATTTTTCCTTTTCAATATATTCTCCCTTAACCCTAATATATTTTTCGGATCTCTAAAATAATTAATTTGTTTATACCATCGAAAAAATTATCTTTGGTGTCAAAATAGACCGAAATTGCCGACTTGACTTCTTCATCATCAATTTTTTTTCCGCGCAGCTCTTTCTTCATTTTTGGAAATAAATAATAGTCACTGGGGGCCAAATCTGGACTGTAAAGCTGGACATTGACGATTAGTTTTGCGCGTCAGTTGAACTGACATCCATCCAAAATTTGATCGTGAGTGTCGAATCATCACTCCAGAGTTTTAAGGGTATTACGTCGCCCAATGACCTTCAGCATTTGCCCGCTGGTAAAAGTATTCCCACGTTAACGCCATCTCTTTCTAGACAACTGCACTACAAAGTATCAAGCTCAAGATAAAATAAGACTACAGACACGCCGCCCAGTCAGATTTATTTTGCCTACTTTAATCGCTCTCTGAGCGATATATATTTTCTCATCACTACATAGTATAAAACAAAGTCGCTTTCCGCTGTCTGTCCCTATGTATGTTAAGATCTTTAAAACTACGCAACGGATTTTGATGTGGTTTATTTTTTTATTTTTTTAAAAACTTTTATTTACTTTCACCTATGTCGATGTTTGTCATCAAATCTTGCAAATTAAATTTGATCCACTTCCCGGTTACCGATTGATCTAAAATTTAGCATACAAGTGTAAATCGCGTGACAATACAATATTATGATGACATTGGTGCTGATCTGATGATGGAGCTGGAAGGTGGCCATAGAAACTTCGCAATGAAATGACACATCCTAATCGAGTTTGGGCTCGTTTGATTCGTCTTGACGAGTACTTTAGTGCTACATGGTAACCAGGGTCTGATGATGGAGCTGGAATGTGCCCATAGAAACTCAGTAAAGCAACGACGCAACCCCATCGAGCCTCAGCTCGCTTGATTCGTCTTGACGAGTACTTTGGTGCTAGAGGTTAACCAGGGTCTAATGATGGAACTGGAATATGGCCATAGGAACTCATTAATTAATCGACATAGCCACATCGAGTATGGGCTCGTTTGATTCGTCTTGATGAGTACTTTAGTGCTAAATGGTAACCAGGGAATAGGGGATATTTTTAAATATTTATTTAATTGTAAATGTGTGTCCATCTCTCATCGTCGTAAAGAATCTCGCGACCGCTCGCGACGCACGCATAATAGTCCTTAACGCCTCGCCTTAGCGATCGGGCTCGCAATGCATCGGAATCTATCGGATTACCTCGGAGGTCCTCGGAGCGATCACAACCTCCCGCGCACCGCAGCTAGTTGACACTCTTGTTTTCTTTTGAATTCGCATGAATTACATCTCTATTGGGTTAAGTGCTCGTAGGTCTAAGCATACGTCTCTAGCGTCTCCACTTTCATAAATGCTTTCGTACACGCTCGTCGGTTACGGGTACTCTTGACCTGACCTTTTGGTGCAGGTCCAAGATGTCTCCTATTTGGTCCAGGTAAGTTCGTCTCGGTTGTCCCTTACCGACTTGTCCACTTGCATTTGCCTCGTATATTTTTTTCGTAAGTCGTCTTCCATTCATCCTTTCTATATGGCCAAACCATATTAGCATTCCTTTTTCAATTTTTGTCACTACGTCTTCTTTCATCCCACACATTTCCCTTATCACACTATTACGAAACTTATCTATCAGAGTCACTCCAGCCATTCCTCTCAAAGCTCTCATTTCCACTGCATTAATCCTACTTTCATCCTTCTTTTGCCACACCCAACATTCACTACCATACATAAGCGTAGGGACCAAAACGAATCTATGAACAGCCAGTCGTGCCTTTTTTGACAACATTTGGCTGTTCAGAAAGTTTTTGCAAGCCCTATTTACTTTATTACCTTGTCGCGAAGCGGAAGGCTTCGTGCAAAAAAAAAAGGGAGGAAGCTAAAAGAAAAACAAGGTTAAAAGTTAATAGCGTATAATTAAAAAATAAATGCAAATGCAGCTAGTCTCTCTTCGGCTTCGAATTGCAGGCGGGCGATGGCACTGGCGGTTGATCTCGTGGAGCGAGCAATTTTCCTAACCGGCGTCGTCTTATAAACGTGACGCGCATTCTCCTCCTCGCGAGTTGGCATCCCTTCAGTTCGGTGCCATTGTTCGTCGCGAGTTGAGACCCCTTTCGGTCGGTGAAGTTGTTCGGGGCGAGTTGAGACCCCTTCCGGTCGGTGAAGTTGTTCGGGGCGAGTTGAGACCCCTTCCGGTCGGTGAAGTTGTTCGGGGCGAGTTGAGACCCCTTCCGGTCGGTGAAGTTGTTCGGGGCGAGTTGAGACCCCTTCCGTTCGTGGTTGATCGGGGCGAGTTGAGCCCCCTTCCGTTCGGTGTCGCCGTTCAGTGCGACTTGAGATCCCTTCCTCGCGGTACAGGTTTTCGTCGCGAGTTGAGAACCCTTCCGTTCGGTGTAGCCGTTCAGTGCGACTTGAGATCCCTTCCTCTCGGTACAGTTTTTCGTCTCGAGTTGAGACCCCTTCTGTTCGGTGTCGCCGTTCAGTGCGACTTGAGATCCCTTCCTCGATGCCCGGTTCCATTTGGGCGGCGACAGTCGTCGATGCGGATGGCGATCGCGGTGGGTGGTCGAATACGCACACCAAATCTTCCTTCCCGCTCTGGCTCCGTGTAACTACCATCACTTGTACTTGTTTAGATCCGGCTCGGTAGGATCAAGATGTTGAGAGTGGACTGTATGTAGGTACTTGACTGTATGTAGGTTAAAACGCTGATTTCTTTGTGATAATATTTGGAGCTTTATTTACTTCTTGCAAGACGACTTCCACTGACCGAATACAACTTTAACAGAATTCGGCCCTATATTTATACACTATCCCTTGGTTCGCGGGGGGACATCCCGCCCGCGGACCAATCAAAAGGGGCCGAATTTATTTAACATATGGTTCATTCATGGGGACTTGGCCCGCATAAGCTTAGACTACGTCCGCTGCTTAGTTCTGGGTCCCTGGCACTTGCGAACTGTCGTCAACAATGACATTTGTCAGTCACGTAGGCATTGAGCTACAATATTGAGATCAAATGTTGGACGCTAACAATTATAATAAGAAAATATAGAAAAACACAATAAAGGACTAATAACTATTACAAATATTTATCGCTTTTGAATAATAGCGTTATACAAAGTGAAGTTCAAATAATCAGTTAGTGCTTTACAAACATTCGTGAATTAATAAGTGTTACAAGAATTTGTGCATATTTACAAGATCGATATGTGAAAAGACAACTCTTCTTCCAGATATGTTTAGGACTTCTGTTTGTGATTGTACTTCTTTTTCGATAATAAGGCCAGGCAAAGAATCTTCATTTTGTTGAAACTAAAAAAAAATCATGTTCATGATTACTAGGCAGTTAAATATATCTTAATTTTAAATTTGTAGTTAGATTATAACACAAATATAAATAAAAATCTATATTCTGACAAATCACAGAGTATGATGACGCTAAAACATACCCTCATATTTTGTACTGGTCCATCGTCAATAGCGACAGAACGTAGTTCGTTTGATTCTGGCGAAATTCCTTTTACTTTCGTCGTAGGCAGATCCTTTTCTACTGTTTGGGAGTTTTGTAGATTTTTTGATTGCCTAAAAACAGAAAACTTTATAAGCACATTTATTAGCACAGTCAAGTGTAATATCAATTTAATAATTTTTAAATTTGTATTAGTGGCTTCATTTTTAAATAGCCGTTTCATAGAAGTTTGGGCACTATACAGATTACATATATTTATTTACACTCTTTTTTTCTTCAAAGAACGTTTGTTCTCACAAGAATCTCACAGTTGGATATTCTCCTGTGTCGTGGCTGCAGCTACAAACATTGAATCTCACATGCACATACGCCCAGATATACTCTTCGGTGGCATACTGTCACAGTCTTTTATTAAAAATAAAAAGTGACGGCATACTTCTTAGGAGTTTCATAAGCTAAGGTTAGTGAAATTGGCCCTTAACTACTATTCAAAGTTCTACTTATCTAATTATAACTTTTATTTTTTTATGACGTCGTCTTTATTGTTTTCCTATTATCAAAATTCATTTCATCATAAAAAATCACATCTCCATATAAATAGGTGGGTATGTACACCAACATCATACACTGGTACAACACAAGAATAATACAATACAATATAACTTTCCTTTGTCCATTCTAATATTAAATTATTACAGTGTAACCTGTGTTAATTCAATAGTTAGTCCAGGATAACTAAAACACTAATATTATTTAATTACAATACTTTTACTAACTCTACACCAACATACAGTGTCCAGAAAGTCCCAAATAACTAAAATTACAAGCGTAGAAGAGACGTGCCGTGCCGAACACATCCCCTCTTAAGCAATATATGGAACCGGTATTAGAACCTTTATTTATTATTAGTTTGAACCTGTATTAAGAACCGGTATTTTGGAACTTTACCGGAACCGGAACCGAAACCGGAACCGCACCGAAAAGAGAACCCTTTTCAAGAACCTAAATGAAGAACCGAAACCGAAATTGGAACCGGTTTTCAATCCCTGCTCTTTATTATGTCGGTGCATTGTATTTTTATTTGTTTTTGTTATGTAATAAGTTTGCATCTTTTATTTATATTTCATTTAGGCCTAGATTGTAAACAATGCAGTATAAGCAATTTTATAACAACACTGAACACAGTACGTGTATCAATTCAATTACTCTTATTTACACTATTCTACAGCTACTTAAATTATATATTTTGTTTTACTGTAAACTACACACTCAAACACTCACACACACTTACATACATAAATTCACGTAACAAAACACATGCAATACCAATTTACATAACCTTCAGGGAGTATGGATCTGGATCGGAGTTTGTTTTTAAATCACTTATATTCTCTTGCCTTGTGGACTCCCAAGGCAAAGTATTATATTATTTGTTAATTAAAAATTATAGTCAATATGAATTCAATTGAGTTAATGAACTCCGATCTTGATTCATGGTTCATCGCCCGACATTTAGTCTGTGATGTTGAAGAAGTGAAAAATCAAATTTCATCAAATAAAAATACATTCAATATAATTTCACAAAATATTCGCAGTATCAACTGTAATATTTTTAATTTCGCGACCTTATTAGAGAGAACACAGGTGGCCTGGGATTTTATTGTCCTGTCCGAATGCTGGCTTCAAAAAACAAATTCTTTGCCTATCCTTGATGGGTATACTTGCGTGGGCACTTCGAATCACAAGTCCCAAAATGACGGGGTTGTTATTTATTACAACAACTTCTTAGAAGTATTTATAGAGGAGCCTGAAGTAATTGAAGCGGACTGTCTGCTGATAAAGTTGGGCCAGGACACCTGTATCATTGGTATGTATAGGCCTCCCAGATACAAGGATATTAATAAATTCATTACCTCATTTGACTCACTTCTTTCTAAACTAAGTAAATTTAAAAACATTATACTCTGTGGTGACATAAATATAGATATCGTATCCAATAGTCCGGATAAACGCAGTTACGACTACTTAAATCTACTTGCTAGTCACTGTATGTTACCAGGACATGTTGAACCCACCCACGGGAAAACATGCCTAGATCATATTTTTATCAAATGCAAATTACCAATGCCAACATGCTTAAAAATAACATCGTCGATTACAGACCACGATTGTGTTGCCTTGAGTCTTTGTCTAAAAACATTCCCCCGACAAAAAAAATAAAAAAGTACCACATCGACTTCGAACAACTTGATAAAAATATTATAAACCTAGACTTTGAGCAAATCCTTACCTGCAATGATGCGAATATTGCCGCGGAAATTTTAGTTTCAAGTCTCAGCGAAGCTATTAAAATCAGCACCAAGGAAATCATTTGTTCCAAGATAAAAAGTATTACTAAGCCTTGGATTACCATCGGACTCTTGCGCTGTATGAGGAACAGAGACAACCTGTTAAGGAAGCTAAGAAAGGATCCAGATAATAGCATCCTTATAGCCACCTACAAACGTTATCGAAATTTTTGCTCATCAGCTGTAAAAAAAGCTAAACGTTTACATGATAAGGCTGAATTGGACAATGCTGGTAGCAATAAAAAGAAACTTTGGCAGGTCATTAAAAATATATCTGGATCCTCTCATACTCCTGTACAATCAAATATACTTTTATCCACTGATCCTCAAAAAAGCATTAATAATGCAAATAAATACTTTGCTGAGATCGGTAGAAAACTTGCTCAAAGCTCATCTGCTTTAGGTGTGCACTTAAGTAATATCCCTATTACCAACCCTCCAGTTAATTCAATGGTGATGAATCACGTAGATTCCGCGGAAATTGCTCGTCTTGTATTGGGTCTTAAAGATGGATGTGCAGTGGGGGTAGATCAGATTTCTGGCAAGATTCTCAAAAGGCATTTGGACATAATTGTTGAGCCACTCACGCACATCTGTAATCTTGCCATCACTTACAGCGTCTTTCCCTCGGCATTCAAGAAAGCACTCATCAAGCCTATATATAAAAATGGTGAAAAAAGTCTTATACAAAACTATAGGCCTATCTCAATTTTACCAGCTCTCTCTAAAATTCTGGAAAGAGTTATGAACTATAGTCTAACTGACTTCTTGGAGCAAAACAAACTTATAGCATCGTCACAATATGGTTTTAGGAGAGGCTATTGAACTAGTGACGCTGTCCATGATATGACTCAAAGTATTGTATCGGCTCTAGATTCACAAAGAAAAGGTTTAGTGGTCTTCCTCGATCTCGCTAAGGCCTTCGATACAGTCTCGATCCCGCATCTGCTAACAAAACTTGAACGGCTGGGTGTGAGAGGAACTCCTCTTAAGCTATTCGCGGATTATCTCAGTGAAAGAACACAGCAGGTGAGAATTGATGATTGGCTGAGTGAGGAGGAGACTGTTGTCGTTGGTTGACTCAAAATCTTTTAACCTTGAATGTCTCCAAAACCAAATATGTTACATTTGCTCTCAAGAATAGTTTACTTCCTCCTCTAACCCTCAAAATCAGAGCACCATGACCTTCAAAGCTCACATCGATACACTTGTACCAAGATTGCGGAAGCTTATATTCATCTTCAAGACCCTTAGTAATACAGCTAGTAGAAAAGTGATTGAAGCTGTTTATTATGCTTTGGCGCATTCTCTTTTAACATATTGTATTACAGCTTGGGGTGGCGCAGCAAAAATCCATCTTTTGAGACTTGAAAGAGCCCAACGTATTCTGCTTAAGGTAGCGGGTTGCCTCCCGTTTAGATATCCTACGGTTGACTTATATAATCAATGGGGAATTCTAAGCATTAGGAAAACTTTTATCTTAAATATAATTATAAAACAACATTCCCAATTAACATTTGACCCAAACATACTTAAAGGTAAACGCCGTAGGGGTGGAGTTTGTGCTGCCCAAATCTCAAAAAAAGCATTTTCACGCAGATTTTATGGTTATCTTGGTCCCTTCTTATACAATAAGTTGAATAGTTTCCTTAACATTTATCCTGTAACTAAATTTAATTGCAAACTGAAAATTACTAAATACTTACTAACTCTAGATTATGTAACTACCGAGAAATTACTTACCCCCATAATGTAATTTGAAATTATTATTATCGCATATTGATGAAACTTCACTCACTTATGTCACATCTAAGGCGCGTTCAGGGCCTTCGCGCGAAGTACAACTTTTCGCTCTAACCCCGTTCAATGCCTTCGAGCGTGACAACCGGGTGAAACAACCGCCCGTTCAAGACCTTTGAGTGTCGGCGCGAGTTACAACCGAACAACCATCGAATTTGATGGTTGTAAAACGCTCTGACGTTTATGACTGAAATACTCTTACGTGATTGAATGATATTGGCGGCCATATTCTATAATGTCATCTACTAGAAAGAGTGAGAAATAAAAAATCATGTGAAAGAGGGAGATAAAATATTTGGTTGCTGCAATCCGTTCAACGCCTTTGAGCGAGTTAAAAAACAACCGGACAACTACACCCAGAGGCGCTGAACGCGCCTCTATTCTACTTATTCTTCCTACTTTTACACACACTCACATGCACACACACACGCACGTACGCACTTTCACACACGTACACACACTCACACACACACACACACACATTTATAGGTACATCACATATCGCTCTGGTCACATAGAAATAAATTACCATTGATTCATTAATGCTTACCTAACACCTTTTAGAGATAAGCTATATATGTTTATATGTGGATAGTTGGATACATATAATTATACAATCGTATCTATTCTAGTTTAATACTGATGTTGTATTTCTAATTGTCTTTTTTCTTTTTCGTGTATTCTCTTGTATATTGATAATTTTATTGAAACTACCAATGGATAGTGGACATCGCCGTGGCGGGGGGCCTGGTGACCTGTACTACAGGTTCCTTTTGGATACCTACCTCAGGCATCAGACTCTCACATAACATTTGGTTTTCATTATTTTATTGTAAGTCTCGATACATTGTAATTGTTATTGTGATGAGTAAATAAACAAATTATTATTATTATCCATTTATTCAAAAATATCCTTAAATTTAAGTTTTATTATTATTATTATTCTCACACACGACAAGGAGCGTAAGAAAGATATGGGAAAGACTTGCGTGTGGTGTGATAAGATTACTCATAGTAGTATGAAATGTTACAAGCCGGCAAACTTGACGTTAGATAGCAAGAAAGAAATATTAAGAAAGAAAAACTGTTGTTTTATATGTCTGAAAGAAGGGCATAGTAGCAAGAGATGTAGAAATTTTCCGAAGTGCTTAATATGTGGAAAACGTCACGTAGTATTGCTATGTCCATCATTGTCTCAAGCTAATAAAGGTAACAGCAACGAGAACGCGAATACAAACACGATGATATGCACTAGAGGGGTCACAGCAATTTTACAAACTGTATTAGTTTCGGTAATATATGATAATAAGAAAATTGTAACTAGGGCCTTATTTGATAGTGGAGCTCAAAGGTCATACATAAAACAAAATATAGCTATGCAGTTAGGGATGAGGCCATGTTCTACTGAAACGGTGAGTCATTGTTTGTTTGGGGGTGTCGAAACACTTCAAAATGTATATAAAAGTTATAAATTTAGTTTACAAAGCCTTGATGGTAAATTTGACATAAAAATTTCCGCTTTAGAGCAAAAGCAAATAAGTGGTTTTCTCCCGCGTTTAAGTTCATTAAATGTAGATATTGTAAATAAGTTGAATTCTTTAAATATTGTAGTTAGTGACATAGGGGATGAACCATCGGACGTAGGCTTGCTTATTGGGGCGGACATATCTGGCTATTTACTTACCGGAAACGTTGTAGGCTTAGGCGGTAATTTTGTGGCTATGGAGACTAGGTTGGGGTGGTGTGTACAAGGCTCTTTGCCAACACACTCTTATGCACTGACTCACGTTTATTCGACAAATTTTACGTTAACTGACTTATGGAATTTTGAAACTATAGGCATTAGAGACCCAGTTGAGACCTTGTCTAAATGTATACAAAATAATCAAATTGCGCAATATTTTAGAAATACCGTCGAGCGAGATAGTGATGGTCGGTATGTGGTGGCTTTACCGTGGAAGGAGGGTTTTCCAGAGCAGCTGGAGGAGACAAATAAGGCGCTTTCGTGGAAAAGGTTACAGTCTACGACCAAGAAACTGGAAGCCACAGGTAACATAGAGCGGTACAATCAAGTTTTTATTGATTGGGAGATGGAAGGGATTATCGAAAGAATTCCAAATAATAATAATGGCTTCTATCTACCGCATCATGCGGTGATAAAAGAGTCGAGCGAAACAACGCCTGTTCGACCCGTATTCGATGCGTCAGCTAAGAATTCACTCGGGATTTCTTTGAATTCTTGTTTGCATAAAGGCGAAAATTTGATTGAACTGATTCCTAAGTTGTTAATAAAATTCCGTATGGGCTCCATTGGTATAATCGCAGATATTCGTAAGGCATTTTTACAGATTTCCCTTAATGAGAGAGATAGAAATTTTCTTCAGTTTTTGTGGTGGGATAATTTTAATACAAGACGCGATATTATAACTTATAGGCATAAAAGAGTGGTTTTCGGTGTTACTTGTAGTCCTTTTTTATTAGCAGCTACGTTGAATTTGCATTTAGATAGTTACAGTGATAGTAGTGAACGGGGCAAAATTGCGAAGAAGTTAAAGACTTCGTTTTATGTTGACAATTGTGTAGCAAGTGTCGATAAACAGGAAGAGAGTGATAACTTCATTAATATATCGCAACAGATATTGCGTGAAGGCATGTTTGAATTGCGAGGATGGATCACTGGTCCTAGTAACGTTAATAGTAAACCAGTGGCAGTGCTAGGACTTATAGTTTCGGCCTTTTCTTTACATAATAAGTATAATTGATTTAAATTGGGACTTACATCTTCAATGGCCCGTCGCAACTTCTTCTCGCTCTCAGTGTACAAGCGACGCAGAATCGTACGCTGTCTCTTTAATGTCTCCATTATAAACACAAAATAACAAAAATATCACGGTCGCCAAATGTTAAATACTATGTTATTTTAATAAATTTTACGGTATAAAAATGAGAAAACGTTTGATGTGCTCAATCATGTATTGCGGAGTGACAATGTCAAATCAAAACAAATAACAACTGAAACAAGCTAGCATTTGACATAATAAGGTTTAATTCACGTTTCTAACATAGGTACCTACGTAAAACGGTCGACTCGTAGGTTTACAAGAATGAATCTGCCGCGGGCTGTTCGAGGTGGATCGCTTGCCGCGCGCGGCAACTGCGTTCTGCTAAATTATTATCTAAAAATTGGCTCGCGCGGCAAATGAACGTCTACCTCGGTCGAACATTGGCTCGCGGGGCTGCCGCGCGTAGTTTATACGCACCATTTTTATCAAAATTGTGTTCATACATTTGAAGGAAATTGCATTTGAACTCAAAGGTTAAGTGTGGCTCGGTTGATTTGTCTGGCAAAATTATATTATAATATGCAAACCTGGACAAAAATAATTCGATAGTCAAGATTAAGAATTATTCTACCAAAATCATGAAGTAAACATATTCCTCATTTGACAATCACTGGGAAATTTGGGGACCAAACAGTGTAAAATCCAAATTTTTCCCTGACTTTCCAGGTAGCCCCTCGATTTCACTGACTTTCCCTGACTGCTTTGAGCTTCCCTTACTTTTCCCTTGCTTCCCTTACTCTTACCCTGACAGGATATCAAAGCGTTTACGGCGTGAGATAAAAAAACATTATTTCTAGCATTTTCAAATTAAAATTTTACAGTAATCATTCATTGTTATTTATTAAAATCGGTATATTGTGGTACCTTATGCCAAATACTGTTAGAAATAAACAATATTTTAGTAAATTTTGATATGAGTCAACTACCCTATTGGATTCAGGATTACGCGAATCATCGTAATGTTTGCGACTTCTTTTATTGCAGTGCTTACATACATGTAACCGGCTTCGTTTTAAGGATCGACCTGATGTAGAGTTATCGGTTTCCATTCCCGATTCATGTTACATGGTAGAAATAGTGACAAAGTTACCTGCCGGGGGTGCAGTGCCCCCCAGATCAGGAGGCTCCTCCATCACTTACAAGTACCTATAACTAATATGAAAATTAATAACTTACCGAAATTACAGCTATCTACTAAATAATATAATTATACTATACTGACCACCTATTAAGATAAAAACAAATATTTTAAATCAAATAAGTGAAAAACGCGCCCGCCATGTTGAACGTTTCCCGCCTTTTTTTTACTGTGCCCATCTGGATTTCGCACGGATTTCGCCACAGAACAGAACACAGAAAGACGTTAGAAAGGCAATCATGCACCGTTTGTACGGGAACCGCTGTCGCCAGTTTTGCTCCCACTTCTTTTTCTAGTTTTTCTTAGACCAATAAACATAACTTTGCGCTGGCCGCGCACGGTCAATGATAGCCAATCAAGAGAACTAATCTTCGCGCGAAATCGGACTGAACCAATCACAACGCTCACACAGAAACTCCTGCCGCCGTGAAGAGCCGTGGTATGCAGCGTGTACAAATTACATTTCTTTAGTGATTGGCATCGATGAATAGTTATCGATATTAAATATTGACAGCAATTTTAATATATGAAATAATATTTTAAACCCCTAAAAATAATTATTACATGCATTACCTATACATATTATTAATAATACCGCACTAACAGTTATGTAGTAACTATTATCTAATCTGTGCTAATAGGTACGAATATTGATTGAATCACTCCGCTTATTAATATTGGGAAAGAAACATAACTAAGAGATTGAAATTTCGGAGCAATATAGATAACAGACTAAACACGCAATATTTTTCTTCTCAAATTGGCGAAAATCATACTTAGTCCTAACGGCGTGCTTAGTACAGGATATAACAAGCTGGCACCTTCCCATCCCATAAAATAGTCATAAAATATTATGGTGATGTTAAAAATTCTAAAGTGTAAAATTATTTTAGAATTTGCTCATACATTTTTTTACTAATCGAACTATTTGTATGGAGAAAATTTAATTTAATTTTATAATTTTGAAAATCTGATACCGCCGTACTTATATGAATATGTTTGAAAGGATTGGTGTTCGTTTCGCTATACAGCATGACGTATTAGCGATAAGCAATAATTCTTATCATGGCATTTTAACTGACAAATTTTAAGAAATATATTTCAAATATAATGCTATCGATAAAATGTAATGCGTGCGTTTTGTGATAAGCACGGCACTAGGGCTTGTACTGCGTTAAAGCTCATTTAAGCAAATGCGTTACTACCGAAAGCAGTGTACTACATTACGCGCTCTGAAAAATGTGGTAAAAGTCGCGGGCGTACATTGCCGGTAATGTATATTTTTTAGAAAAATATTATGCGACTTATCATTATGATCAAGTTTTGGTGTATTTTGACTGAATATAGTTATTATGAACAAGTTTACTACTTACTGATGGCAAGAAATTCCTTCTTTAGCTACACTTAGGAGCAGTACCCATCTGCGGAGGTGGTGGTCCTTGGTGACTTTAATGCTCACCATAAAGAGTGGTTCAAGTCCCGGACCACTGACCTCCCTGGTAGGACTGTCTTCAACATGGCTTCGGCCTATGGCCTCTCTCAACTGGTCGTACAGCTCACCCGTATACCAGATAAAGAGAGCCATGAAGCCTCCCTGTTGGATCTTCTGCTGACTACACGACCAAGCGGATACAGGATTGTGGTCGATGCTCCTCTTGGATCATCGGATCACTGCCTTGTCCGTAGTACTGCTAGTCTTGCGCGGCCCCATCGCGCGTCTGCGGCTGGCAGTCGTGCAGTTTGGCGGTATGAGTCAGCAGACTGGGATGGACTCCGAGAATTCTTCGGATCCTACCCCTGGAAGTAGCTCTGCTTCGCCTCCGAAGATCCCGATACTTGCGCAGATTGCGTCACTAAAACGGTGCTGATGGGAATGGAAACATTCATTCCCAACGCCAAAATACCTGTTGGCGGTCGCAGTCGTCCCTGGTATAACAATACCTGCAGGAAGACTGCCCACCTCAAGCAATGTGCGTACATCGCCTGGGAAAACGCCTGGAAAAGTCGGGATCCTGGTGTGACTGGAGAAGAAGCGTCAGTACAACGCTGCTTCCAGATCCAACAGGAAGGCTATTGCTGAAGCCAAGGCGGAACACGTGGTCAGGGTTGGCGAGCGACTAGGAAGCTATCCCAGTGGGAGTCGTGCTTTTTGGTCGCTGGCCAAAGCTGCGCAACGTAATTTCTGCCAGTCCAAACTCCCACCACTGCGTAGAGCTGATAGCAGCCTGGCCCACAGCGCAAAAGAGAAGGCCAATCTCCTGGTTGAACTCTTTGCCTCTAACTCGACAATGGACGATGGGGGAGCCACACCACCCACCATCTCTCGGTGTGAAAGTTCTCTGCCTGAAATCCGTATTACACAACGTGCGGTCAGGTCAGGCGGTCAGGTTGGACTCGATATCGCTAAGGCGTTTGATAGGGTCTGGCATAGAGCTCTTCTCACGAAGTTACCATCATATGGAATCCCCGAGGGACTCTGCAAATGGATAGCCAGCTTCCTGGATGGTAGGAGCATTAAGGTCGTCGTCGACGGCTGCTGCTCCGAAACCATGCCCATAAACGCTGGTGTTCCACAAGGTTCGGTGCTCTCCCCAACCCTGTTCATTCTGCATATCAATGACATGTTGTCAATTGAGAACATACATTACTATGCGGATGACAGTACGGGTGATGCGCGGTATACCGACCACCAGAATGTCCCTCGGAGTTCGTTGCTAGAAAGGCGGTTACAACTTGTGTCTGAAGTCGAAGACTCTCTAGGGCAAGTCTCCGAATGGGGTGCAAAGAACTTGGTTAAGTTCAACCCCACGAAGACACAAGTGTGCGCATTCACTGCGAAGAAGGACCCATTTATCGTAGTGCCTCAGTTCCAGGGAGTTACTCTTCGTATGTCCGATGGTATTGGAATCCTCGGTGGGGAAATTTCTGCTAAAGTGCAGTTTGGGAGTCATTTGGAGGACAAAGCCAAATTGGCGAGCAAAAAGCTGGGCGTACTGAACAGAGCCAAGCGGTACTTCACTCCAAGCCAGCGGCTAATGCTCTATAAAGCACAAATTCGGCCGCATAATTATGGAGTACTGTTCGCACCTCTGGGCGGGAGCTCCCAAATATCAGCTCGACCCTCTTGACTCCCTGCAAAGGCGTGCATTCCGCATCGTCGGTGATCCCAATATCACGGCCTCAATGGAGACGCTGGAGCAAAGGAGATACTTTGGTTCTCTCTGCGTGCTCTATCGGCTCTTTAACGCAGAGTGCTCTGAGGAACTGTTTGCAATGGTGCCCTCTTCACCTTTTTACCATCGCACCACCCGCCATCGCAGTAGAGTTCATCCATATTACCTGGAACCAATCTCGTCTAGTACAGTTCGGTTTCAGCGTTCATTCCTTCCACGTACGTGTAGGCTCTGGAACGAACTCCCAGCTGCGGTGTTTCCTGAGCGCTACGATATGTCCTTCTTCAAACGAGGCTTAAGAAGAGCATTTCTCTCCAGGTAGACAGTGACAGAACTGTGCCCCTGGCATTGCAGATGTCCACGAGCGGTGGTTACCACTTAATATCAGGTGGGCCACTGGCTCGTCTGCCACCGTTAGCAATAAAAAAAAAACTTGTCACCTGGCTTCTTGTTTTACAGGTAATTATAGCATAAGGCATTTTTCAATATTTATAACGTAGCGCTTCACCATACACTCTCTGTAGTTGTCCGTGAGTGATTAAACAACGCGTTCGCGTTGCGGGGCCACAACTATGAGCATTTGCTCATAGTTGTGGCTACGCGTGCCCCGCCTACATACCTTCTAACCTCTTTCTATGTTCTGTGGATTTCGCCAACCAAAAATTTTTCTTAAGTAGTACCGCGGTAGTAAGGCAAAAGGATCAAGCCATACAATCAGTGTGCGTTCCCCCAGCAGGAAATTGTGTCCTAGGCCAAATTAAGTTTCATGAATAATTAGAGCGTAATTTGCTATAAATGTGCGCGAAATAAAAAATTTGTGCGCGTTTCCGTTTTGGAAAAAAATGAGAAAAACGAATCCTGCTGGGGTAACGTTTTTCCAGCAGGAAGATTTTAAACGAATAATCTGAGAGATAAATAATTTATATGAGCGGATAGCTTATATTTGTGCATAAATGTGCGCCAAAAATGAAATTTGTGGGCCATCGGGTTTTACAGATATTTCGTTTCCTGCTGGGGTAACGTTTTGCTGAAACTTGTTTCTCCAAAACCATCGAATGTGCGCCCATTGAATAAAGATACATGAGTAGCTTTTAATTTGTGCCCATTTGTGACATAATTTGATTTTCAAAAATATTTACAGTTTAGGAGTAATCGCGTATTGAAGAAAACTCGAAAAAAAATTATTGCGCTTAAATGAGAAAACATAGAAGCTCACTGAAAACGTTATTTGATTGGTCTTATTGTTTCGATCAAAAATAAAAAGTTTCATGAATCTGGGAATACGCGTTTTTAAATAATATAACTTTAACTTTAATTGGTTATAACGTCACTTTAAACTCAAAATGCACGAAACTGATTAATGCCAAGTTAAATGGGTATGAATCAAAAATTAGTGCATGTTCCAAAATATATGTCATGAAAATTTCAGCTTCATACGTTTATTAATAAAGTAGATATAAACAAAAAACCAAAATATGGGCTAAGTTTATGGTTATCCGACTAAATCCGAATGACCACCAAAAAGCGACGATTTCATACTTGTTGATTCTATTCTTGACAGTATTAAACAACAGTTGTTGTCGATACAGTCGCGTTCATAACGGCAATTGAGTTTTTGAGTTTATTGTCATTAATGTATTATTCATAGCAATTTTAGTACAAAATAAACTGCCGTGCTTTTGTTAGATAAGTTATCCAACGGACCAAGTAAAGAGCTTTGCGGCACACTAGACATAGACTTTACTGGAGGGAGACTCTGTACTAGGGTCGTCTGCTTAGGTATCTCCGTCTTATATATTCCTGCCGCAAAGCAGCAGTGCTTGCATTGCTGTGTTCCGGTTTAAAGGGTAAGATATGGCAGTGAAATTACTAGGTACAGCTGTGACTATAAATCTTTTTTTTTTCTTTTTTTTTACGTTGGGAAATGCATTACGCATACCCCGCGCTCGGGAAGGCGCGGGGTTATGTCGGACTCTCCGCGGCCCCTGGGGGCAGAGTGCCAGCCAGAAACCGCGTCATACCGACTAAAACCCAACGATGCCCCCTCACAAACGCCTTGGCACGAGAACGCTCATCACCGCCGCATCCTCCCCGTCATCTGACGAAGAGGATACGTCGGGGAGGGACGCCCCGCTGTCGGACAAGGCCATGGGAACCCTTTCGGACACTTCCATGACCTCGTCAGCGTCAGCTCGCCTACGGCGAGCCCCTCTCGCCTCCCCAAGCTGGGAAGGCCGGCGATGCTCCTGGGCATTAGGAGCATCGACGACTGGCGGTGACCTGTGCAATGCAGGACTCGGGCTTCCCCGGCCCGGGTCCCGCTGGTCACCGTCAGGAGGAAGAAGACAGGCAAACTGCCGCCTCCTCCGCCCCAATCTCCTCCGGCGGCAGGGATCTGCCTCTGGGTCCTCCTCTCTGGCCCGTTCTGCCTCCTCCTTCTGTGTGATGACCTCCACACAGACTTAGAGTGACTTTACATCTGGTGTCACAAGTTGGCAACGTACAATGTGGTTCTTGTGGGGGTTGCAGTTTTGCTGCGAATCTCACACCATCTCTCACCAATTTGTTTATTAGTAGAATTTATTAGCACTGGATAACATAGGCTACCTATATACGCGTACCTAATGTTAAGGCGCTACATTGAAAATGAATCAAACAATGGGAGGCGTGGTCTATACGTAAACGCGGGGCGCTCCCTTGCTCAAGTAGCTAGTCTTTATACCTATGTCATCAAAGTCGTGAATGCGCTGCGTACGCACGCAATAAGGTCGCTTAGAAATTATCGACGTAAGCGACAAAATACAAATTATTTTATTAAAAAATAACTATAATGATTAGAAAAAAAAATAGAATAGAAGAATTCTGTACGATTCTGAATATTGATGATGTCTACTTATTTAAGGAACTGTTTAATGAATACCTAATACCGTTTACCAGTAACCGTGAATATTCTTATTTTTTTTGAGGTAATTTAAAAAATAAAATGTATCGAGCCGAAATCTTTAAATCGCGTTTATGGTTCATGTCGTGTCTAGCTAAAGACATAAAGAAACACATATTTGAGTTTCAGATCTGTAAGATCTCGCAGTGAACTATGACATTACATTAAAAATAAGCAATATTTTGGATATAGCGCCTTAATAGAGATTCCTACGGGTAAAACGAGAAATAATGCGAGCAAACCTGCGTGCGGGAAGGTACTTAAGTATAAAATATCAAATTGTTAAATTCATTTTTCCAAAACAGTTTTATAGCCGAGTGTACAGACGTGACGTATTTAAACTTGTTAGTGGGTAAAATTAAGAATGTCATCAACAAGTATAAAACCGTCGCTTTTTGGTGGTCTTTCGAATTTAGTCGGATAACCAAAGAATTAGCCGATTTTTTGGTTTTTGTTTATATCTCCTTTAATACAAAATATACGATGCTGAAATTTTCATGATAAATAGTTCTGAATACGCTCTAATTTTTGGTCTATACCTATGTAATTTGGGTTTAGTCACTTTCTTGCATTGTGAGTTTACAATGACGTTATCACCGATTAAAGTTTAATTATTCAAAAACGCGTACATGTAGATTCTTGAAACTTTTTATGTTTGTTAGTAATAATAAGACCATTCAAAAGTCGTTTTCAGTGAGTTTCTATGCTTTCTCATTTATGCGCTAGAACTTTTTTTCGAATTTCCTTCAATACGCGATTACTCCTAAACTGTAAATATTTTTGAAAATCAAATTATGTCACAAATAGGCACAAATTAAAAGCTACTCATGTACTTATCTTTATTCAATGGGCGCACATTCGATGGTTTTGGAGAAACAAGTTTCAGCAAAACGTTACCCCAGCAGGAAACGAAATATCTGTAAAACCCGATGGCCCACAAATTTCATTTTTGGCGCACATTTATGCACAAATATAAGCTATCCGCTCATATAAATTATTTATCTCTCGGATTATTCGTTTAAAATCTTCCTGCTGGAAAAACGTTACCCCAGCAGGATTCGTTTTTCTCATTTTTTCCAAAACAGAAACGCGCACAATTTTTTTATTTCTCGCACATTTATAGCAAATTACGCTCTAATTATTAATGAAACTTAATTTGGCCTAGGACACAATTTCCTGCTGGGGGAACGCACACTTTTATGTTTTCTCATTTAAGCGCTATAATTTTTTTTCGAGTTTTCTTCAATACGCGATTACTCCTAAACCAGGGACCGGAAAACCCGTTCATTTGCTTAAGCCGTTCGAAAGGGTAACCCATTCGTATGGTAACCCAGTGGGCTCGGTAAGCCGTTCAACAGGTTTCCCAACAATAACGATAACCCGTAAAATAGGGGTTACCACCCACAATAATAATTTACCGCTTACCTAATCTTAAAGGTTTTTGGTGTTTATGCGCTTAACCGCTTACTGTTCGGGTTAGGGTAACCCTTTCCCTCACGCACACCGAGCGATTGAAATAGCACTGCGGGCGCAATAACGCCAGAGTTCGGTCGCGACCTTCGGCAAATATGCGGTGCAAAAGCAATCTACACGCGATATACCTAAGGTCTAAAATATTTTTTTCAAATTAATCAGCGTTTAGAACGGTAACCCATTTGGGGGTTTTTGATATCGGTTAGCGGTAACCCGAATTAATTCAATCGAAGGGATTAATGTGTAAACCGGTAAGCCGTTTGAAAGCTTACCGTAAAGCGAAGGGTTTAAAAACCCAGCATTATAAAATACCCCATCAAAACCCTAAGGTTACCGGCTATAACGGTAACCGGGTCCGGTCCCTGTCCTAAACTGTAAACATTTTTGAACATCAAATTATGTCACAAATAGGCACAAATTAAAAGCTACTCATGTATCTTTATTCAATGGGTGCACGTTCGATGGTTTTGCAGAAACAAGTTTCAGCAAAACGTTACCCCAGCAGGAAACGAAATATCTGTAAAACCCGAACACGCACAAATTTCATTTTTGGCGCACATTTATGCACAAATATGTATAAAGCATTTTTTATGACAATATCACGTCACAAATATATTTGTAGGTTGGTTTAATTCTTGACCAATTTTCACAAAATCGGTACAATTTTTGAAATATTTGTAATGTTGAAAAGTGAAGATACCATTCAAGGTATTTTGAAAGGTGTTATATGTTTTTACATTATGACTAAGGAATCAAACTCTCATCCATTTCAAACTATTAAAAGTAATTGATTAATATTGATAATTAAAGAAATATATCTGACTTGTGTGTGTGACAAAAAAAATCCAAAGCAGTCCGAATCGCTCCTTAGCTCATACAAAGTAACGGTTTGCAATACTAATGTCCAAATTATAATAATGTTCAAAAAATAAAAATGACTAAAAATAAAAATGTCAAAAAATAATAATGACAAAAACCTGTTAATGGTCAATAAAGAGGTGTCTCTGAAGTAAAATACCTACATTCATAACCCGGTACTAGAACTAGACAAAAGCCAAACGCTTATATTTCCATAGTTGTTCCCCAAAAAAAAGATGTATGGAAATTAGATTAATCTGTGACAACCTCACGTTATTTTTCCGCAGCTAATGTTATCTCCACACTTTTTTGTGCAGAACAACTGCAGAAAAATAAGAGTGTGGCTTTTATCAGAGGTCTGTTCCCTTTAGTTTTGTTAGTAATAAAGTAAGTTATATCCAGAGCAACTGTAGTGTGATCCATAAACTTACAAAGCGCCATAAATGCAACTGAACTAATTAGTAACTCGCTGACAATTTTGTTGAAACGTCAATGTCAATAAGTGAGTGACAATTGCTATTTTCCGCCATTATGGATGGTAGTCTGTTGTGTGGCATTATTTACCAATTTATAAACCACATGAGCCAAAAAACAGAACTAAAAGTTATGAATTTAACACTTAAAAACTGTTTGTTGTGTTATTGGCTAATACAACAAACAGGGCCAGACTCCATACATTCTGGAACAATTCCTTTAAGTCTTAATTCAATATGTGACCGAAATAAACTAGACTTTAAAACTAGAGAGAATTCATTTAATCATAAAATTACATCTGCAGTGACTCCCATAGAGATAACTGTATTTCATCATCACTTCAAATAAAATTTGTTATAATCACTCTCTGTGAACTAGCACATAGATAGCTAGACATGCTAACACAGCAAACTGCAACAAAGAAACACAAAAATATTATATAACTTTCATTGCATTACTGAATATAAAATATGGAGATTAAATTTACAAATATTTGATTTTAAAATAACAAACATTGGAAATTAAATAAAAAAGCAAATGTGGTTTTATTATAAAGGTATACATTTTAACTAATTAGGATTTCAACCTATTTTAGCATATTATCAATTGTGATATTAAAATTGTAATTAACTTTAAAGAGTTGCTATAATAAGACCACTCAACGCCTACAAGGAATTGCATTGTTGTATTGATATAAGATAAGAATTTAGTATTTAAAATTAAATTTATTTTTAACAATATTATACACACAGCAACACACCAGACTTTACATGTTGACCTTAAGACCGCTCTTTATGTTGCTCGTAATAGTGACTACTCGCATTATACATATGTAAAGCTTGACTTGTGTTGCTAACTGTACATTAGGCTGTATAGGGAATTTTTTTTTAGCTATGGCTACGCATGAGGTGTCAAAAGTTGCGTTTTGACACAGAGATTATTATTAAATTTTATTAAATTAGTTTTGATACCTCTTGCGTATCCATAGCTCAAAAAAAAATGTTCCCCATACATGAACGGGACAGCCTACTATACATTCTTAACACCTACAAGAAATTGCATTGTCGGAGTGACATAATAATGAAGTATTAAAAATGTATTTTTCTCAATATTGTATATTTTGAAATGTTATTACCTTAAATTTAGGGTATTCGTTCATGTAAATTGTGACCATTCCTACATATGGGAGAAAACCTCTTGCACGCCCTACAACATCTTTCTTTGTAAGCCACAACTGCCCTTGTGCATACAAGCCTCGATCATCTACACTATTATTGTCACCTTTTGTAAGAAACTTCACAGTCCCATTGTTTCTGAAAGTAATAAGTTCATTGTATTATTCACTAACTAAATTTGTCTTAAAGAATGCAACTATTTGTTGTCTTTTTAAATGTGTAAAACTGTAATTTAAATCTGTAACAAAGCACACTAGATAACAATAAATAAATAAAAAGTTTTATTACATTCATTACATTAACGAAAAATAGTAACTTTATGAACTGACAACTACATCTTTTCTGATAATTCTAAATGTATACATTTGTGGTAATAAAATACTTTAACAAATATTTAATTTTACTTATCATTGGGTGGTCATTTAGCAACTTAATGGTTTGCATACATGAGATTAGTAACAAGATAATAATGTGTGAAATACCAACTTTTCATGAAGCTTCAACACTCTGTGAACAATTGGAATATCTCTTCCTTCGACTTTGAATACTACAATTTCCCCAACTCGAACAGGTTCTTCGGGATAGTTTGTTAAAAACAAGAGATCACCCCTGTGAAAGGCTGGTTCCATGCTACCAGAAAGTACTACTACAATTGGGCTTTCACTACCGGTTACCACCATAAGACCCTTCCATATCATCAAAGCAGATGATACTATCATACCAAAACTTAAAACTTGATAGATAAACTGAAATAAACGAATTAAATATGAAAAAACCGGTACAAAATAGGAAGACACTAAATGATAGCTCCTTAGACTGATACCTGTCGCTTGTTCATGCGCTTTACATCGTCGAATAAACTGTCCAACATTTTGATTTGGTATTTATAAAAATATTAAATCTAGAAAATATGCTTCACCGACAAATAAACGTTATTTCCCTGTGCTGCTGTGTTGTCGATTTGTCGATGAGATGAATGAATCTTTGGCAGGCAGGTGTACCTGCCACACATCAAAAAATAAATAGGTAGAACCGTCAACTATGGAACACGTCAGATAAACAGATTAAAAAAAATATGACTTGTCCAAGAAAAAAATCTATCGCGATCGCTTACAATTTGACAGTCGTCGTCTATCCATCGCTCCTAAACTTAAATAAAGAATGAATAGATAGGACGTGACCGTATACCCGTAAGGGACAGACATAGATGACGTCATACCTGCCTAAAGTAGATGGGTATACCAGTGTTGCTTTAAGTTTTACCCTACTTTATGTTTATAGTGGTAAAAAGGTTGGTTGATCTACGTATTTTTATTGAGACATTTTAATGAGCGCCCTTCGCTCAACAATATGTCTCAAAAAATAAAAGTGGGAGGAAGTTGCGAATTTTTTTATTGTATTCTTCATTCAACCTTCGCAGTCTAAAGTTATTTACACTTTTAAATAAAACTACACTTTTCGGATTTACTCGAGTATATTTAGTTTTAAAACATTTTACTTAATTATTTAAGCTATTATGTAAACATCTTTACAAATATAAGAAAAAATATTAGGAATAATCATCAGCCCACACGCGTCCACTGCTGGACATAGGCCTCTCCAAGTGCTCGCCACTGAGTACGATCCGCGACCACTCACTTCCAGCTTTTGCCAGCTAGGTACCTTGCGAAGATCGACGCTCGATTAAGAATACAGCGGGCAATATCATTATCTCTGCAATTTATTTAAAATCCAATATTTATACATTTACTAAATATATGTAAAGATTTAGAAAATGTATAAATATAAAATTTTTAATAAACATTTTCTAAAATTAGATTTCAATAACTCCGTTATTGTCATCGAATACAGCGTATTAGCAATGAATTCGCGTATTTAAATATTTTTTACAAATACATTTCATCAAAAGCGGGTAGTGATTATGCGTAAACTCTTCAGTAAAAAAATTTATTTAACAATTTTTCTAAGCATTGGTGCAAAAGGGAATGTATGTACTTAATAATATTTTCAGAAAATCTCTATTGGTTTCTCCTACAGTATCTAAAATGTCCAACCGCTCATTTTGCATCATTAACTTACACTTCAAATCACTTAACACATTTTCAAGTTTGGCTACTTTTTTTCCCAATCGTCTAAGCGATTCACGCACTGCCCGTAGTTTTTTACTTGATGTCCTCGATGATTGTTTCAAACGCAGCATTTGAAGCCGCATTTTTCTCTTTCGGGGCGTATTCAAATTTGAACCGAAACCCAACAACGATGCGTCCTGAAACAATATGTATACAGGTTAAAAATAAAAGCAGGTGCTAATTTTACAACATTAAAAATAATAATTAAGAAATTTGTAAACTGTATCTGTACTAATGGTCAGACTTGTTATATAAATAGGAAATGTCCAAAATCAAACCATTAATAATATTTTTGGCCATTTCAAAATAGTAGAAAAGAATTTGGTACCTACCCATGTTAACATACTCTTATAAAAAATTTGGTGTCATTAATCCAAAACTATAAAATTAATTTTGAAATCCCTTATACAAATAGTTGGGTCTGTGAAAAATAAATATAGGTTTCGGCTTGATAGGGTATTTACTTTGTAGATATAATATGTATAAGTTACTGACCTGTAAAAAAAGTTAGGAATAGCACCACTCCCAAGAAAAGTGCCTTTTTTGTTTTTCTGAATCCACTGTTGTTCAAAATGCTTAGAACACATTCGGGTATGCTTGGTTGGCTGCCAATTCAATCGACCAGTAGCTTTAACCCAACTGTTTCGAGTAATTATCTCCGAAGGAAATCTGTTAAATACAGACAAACAAGCAAATAGAAAGTTTCACTTCAAAAGAATTACCTTTGTTATCTAAAATGCTCAAAATTTTATACTTAAATATGTCAATATTAATGTAACACAGAAACTAATATGTGAGTTCCCTTTAACGTAACAAATTACCTACGAATCAAGGAAAAATTGTCGTAGCGACTGGTATCATTATAACCCGGCAAAATGTTATACGCGTAGGTTGTATAGGTGACCTTATTGAATGGCGACATTCTTAACTTATTAGGTTAATAGTAACCTTATTATTAGTTTGAAATTTCATGTTTAATCCCATAATATGATTGAGAACCATAGTAGAAGGATAAAATATTGCAATATAACTTGTATTTATAATTTAAAAAATAGTTTTGGCGCTTAATATTGACACAATTTAGGTCTTATCTGTAAAGGTTATATTTTCCTGTTTTCTAGCACTATAACTATTACAACCTAAAGCGGAGCAGTGCACCAAGATTTAAATGTTGAAATAGTTCACAATTACACTAATTAAACTGTTAAATAATTGCACAGTGAGCTATACTTCACACAACAAATTTCATCCACGTATTTGTTTAGCACCAGACGCTGGTGATAAACAATCCCCACTACCAGTTTCACCTATATACGGTGACAAAGACAAAAAAAAAGATGCCGTCTTCTTCTTTCCTTTGGCAATGTGTATAAGTTTATCTCTTTTCCTCATGTTTGACGGCTTTTATAGCCCATCTATTCCATTCTATATCTATGCTCCTAAAGGATAACGGCGCGGAGTTTTGTGTTCACGGCGCAATGGCTGTGAAATTGAAGGCGATCGTGATTTTTCTTAAATAATTTTATAAATCTTGGTAATTATAAGGCAGGTTTAGAAGTATTTTTATACAACATAGTAGTCCTTATTAATAAACATTTTTTAAGCAAAGTTTAGTTAATCCATGTTGTTATCTCGTTTAATTTTTAAAAGAATGGCATAATGGTGTCGATTCTGGCATGATTCTCTAAACCTAAAACTAAATTTGACAACAGTCTATCCTTGTCATACTCTATACAAAATGACAAGGAGAGACTGTTGTCAAATTTAGTTTTAGGTTTAGAGAATCATGCCAGAATCGACACCAATGTTAGAAAGATAAAAAACATAGATTTGCTATGCTGGGCTTAAAAACAGTAATTACAATCACTTATTTATAGGCTATGTAGTTCCTATTTTGCAAATCTACAAGGGGTCCTTGACAAGGACCCAACGTACTCGTAAGCGCCTATGTTGCCAACTTGTAACATAAGATATCCAGTCACAATAATTTCACTCCCTGTCTTCCCTTTTCAACCAGTGGGCCTAGACAAAAGCTACACGCTTATTTTTCAGTAGTCGTTCCTCGTTACAGACACATTTACCCGACTGAGAAAGAGAATTTGTTCTAAACGACATCGAATGAAAAGGAAGTCGGCGCAGAGCACAGACCTACAAAGGGAAGCAGACTAAACGTATCGTTCAAAAAGCGTGGCAACTTTACTACATGTAAACATTACTCACACACAAACAATATTAATTTAATTTAATTGTAATTTTTTGAGTTTTATTATATGATGCGTTAGAAGTTTAGAACCCTTCGGGGCACAACAGTTTACGATTGTCTTGTCCGATTAACAGTTATTTCTATTTATATTCACAAAACAAAACATTATAACATAAGCTGTGTTCCATTTAACCATCACCACTTTGCTGGTGCTGAAATCTGATGTTAGCCTCATTGTGCGTTTCTTTTAAGAAATGTTGACATTTTTAGCCGCGTTAATTGTTACAAATGAACTGATTTTTCGTGCTGAATTTTGACGTCTCACCTAGTTAGTCCAGTAACTTATTATTTCAAATAATATAAATCAAAATCGGCTAAAACTATAAATATGATTCAATTTAATAATGAAATCCAATAAAAAATCTTTTTGATTCATGAAAAAAAGTAACCAAACATCAAAGGAGATGTCCACAAGTGGGTTTTTATTAATTATGTTAACTAAAAGCAATAATTTATATACCATTGGAAAGAGGATCGAAACAGCATTTCAGTCATATTAAAAATATGCTTTTAAGTACCTCCGATTTGTATTAAACTGTGGTGAAAGTTTTGAAATCACATGCTTGAAATCTATCCAATTTACCCATATTAACGTTACAAGTTATAATGTATTACTAATATGTTAATGTATTTTCATATGAAAATCCATTTTATTCATGTTTTTAAGGAAAATCTACAAATCTTTTAATCAACTGGCAGTGATTGGCTAAAGTCTCTAGCTCAATGCTCAAAATTAAAAAAAATGATTTGACAGTTTAGTTTGATAGTTTTGGCACTGACTTGACACTGTGGCACTTCATGATTTATTAATTAATTATTATGTTGTTCATTAATTAGATTTAATGAAAAATAGGCCCTAATAGGCAGATTGTCTAAGAAAAAAATCCATCAAGGCGATCGGCCTTTATTTTGATAGTCAACTTCAACACAAACCATAACCACAGACTAGCATAAGTGTCATTGTATTTACAAATACAGATTACAAATAGATGTTTTTTGCAGATAATATAACACAGCTTTCGATCATTATACAAAACTGTTGGCATAACTAAAATATACAAAAATTAAAATATTTCCAAAACGGAGGGGTATAAAGTTATGATTTTCACGGTTTTAGGACACTAAATATTAAACCTTTATAACAGGCATAGTTTCGTTTCATTTAGTTAGCAAAACCCAGCCTCCATACAAAAAGAGGACATCTCCTTTGAAAGCTGTCAAAAAATGGTATCAGAGGACCCATCTATTAGCATAGGTATTTGATGTTAACTTTTCGTGGCAAAAATGTTTATGTGAAACATACGAAACCAGCACGAAATCTTAACACCAAAGCCAAATGAAACGCCTAAAATGTTGAAAATGTTGCAAATCCGAGCTTAACTGTAACGGGCCCACAATGTCACAACCATGGAATTATTACTCAAACAGGAATGAGCTCTTCAAAATATCTATCATAATTTGATTTTTCGTGAGAAATATTTTTAGACACGGTCACATTGTTGAAATCATATATTTTGTTTTATTCATATGTATTTTGGAAACCCAAAATGGGTCTTTCCTTTTTTTTTGTGATAATGGCTTTTGTCACTACGTCTGCGACAATTCCGCCAATGTCGAGTTCGAAAAATAATAATTTTGAAGTAAATTTGACAGCTATGTCAACTGACACAGTGATAAGTTGATTTAGCTTTCAGCAACTCCATTAGATTGACAGCTTGTTAGTTAATTTTATCGCTGAACAACCTTTCAGAAACTGGGTGTAAGAGTAAATCCGTGCCGCAGTTTGACACCCCGATCATCGTAGACTAAAAATTGGACGGTACTCAGAATAACAACCACAGTCTGTGATAACAACTAAAGCACTGATGCCATCTATCTTTTGATTCCTTAATGACTGATCTCATATTTTTTACATCACGACGATTGCTTTTATATTGAAAGTCAATATACAGTTCAACAAAGATTGTAATGAATTAAACTGGCTGGCACTCCCAGAGACCCTGAAGTCAAAAGGCGCATTCCATTTGAGAGCAGATTCGCAGCATTTGCAACATTTTTAGCATCATCGCGTTCCATTAGCTGTTGACGCTATATTGCATAGTATGTTAACGTAATGCGTTCCATTTAAACAATATCTTGATTTTTAGGTTGGGTTTCCTTTGTGAAAAATAGCGCGGTTAAAAATGTTTACATTTCCTATAAGAAACGCAAAACATGGTTAGCATTTGATGTTAGCGTGACAAAATGGAGACGCTTAAATGGAAAACGGGGACAGTTGCATTTCATGACGTGTAGACTAGGCACTATATTCAAGACGCTACATTGCAGAGGCGCGTTCAGCGCCTCTGGGTGTAGTTGTCCGGTTGTTTTTTAACTCGCTCAAAGGCGTTGAACGGATTGCAGCAACCAAATCTTTTATCTCCCTCTTTCACATGATTTTTTATTTCTCTCTCTTTCTAGTAGATGACATTATAGAATATGGCCGCCAATATCATCCAATCACGTAAGAGTATTTCAGTCATAAACGTCAGAGCGTTTTACAACCATCAAATTCGATGGTTGTTCGGTTGTAACTCGCGCCGACACTCAAAGGTCTTGAACGGGCCGGTTGTTTCACCCGGTTGTCACGCTCGAAGGCATTGAACGGGGTTAGAGCGAAAAGTTGTACTTCGCGCAAAGGCTCTGAACGCGCCTCAGTTTCTTCACAAAACATAAATCGTTAAATTAGTCGTTATTGCATGATAATTATGTTGTTTTAGTAATATATTATGATACCTAGTTATACCATGGAATTACTTATTACAACACGACAGAACTATCAAACTATTACCTTATGATAATGTTGACTCTATCTAACTAAAGTGTATAACTACCTTTATGTATGTTGGGGTGATATTCATTTGTCGAAAAATGGAGACTGACTGGTTCGATCATGAAACCTAGATTTTCATGTTGATCATTCTGATAAATAGGAAGTCATTTGAAGTGATTTTCAGTTAGTGTCGTTTTTTGTATACATTGAATTGAAGGATTACTATGTTAAGTCAACTTAAGAATTTCGTTTCGCTGTGAAATTTAAGGGAGAGACTGCATGCGTTTGAAGAAGGTATAGTATTATAGTACTTATACTTACCAGCCTATGATCCAACCATGCCGTAGCAATGATTGTTGTAAATAGACCCTAATACCCAAATATTAACTCTCACGAATTATTTATAATACTACTACATTAATATATCCAAAATAAAAAGATTTGTTACTTAAACCTGTTAATGCCCTTCACATAACCACCTCTATTATTATGTTAACTATCTGTATTTTTAATAGGATTTCAACGAAATGGCAGGTAATAAAGCGACTAGCAAAACCAAAGGCAAAGAAGTTAAACTAAATAGAAATACAGCTCAATCTATTGAAGACAATGAAAATATCGATTTTTCTCACCTTAGGCGGCCTATACAGACCAGTGTTACAGGATTTGCTCAAGCAAGGAAAATTTTTGATTTAGCTACTGAAGAAGTAAGTTATTTACAAACTATATTGAAATAATCACATATACAGTAAGCTCCCTCCAGTAAGCTTCATTCCTTGCCTCTATGATTACTAAAATCAATGAAAAAATTATTTCAGCTCAAAGGATTGATTTCAAATGAATCTGACATAATATTTGAATGCAAAGTTTGCCGTAGCCTCTTCAGAAGTTTGGCAAATTTTATTTCTCATAAACGAGTTTATTGTAAGGAACAGTTTAATACTTTATTACATGGACAATTCTTCAAAATGAATTCTACTGTAAGTATTATCTTATTAGTTGATAAAGAAATATGTTTGACAATTATAGTATGTAACAATTAATATGTTTTGATTCCTATTGCTTTCATTTACATTGCTAAAACTTTGTTATTACAGGCCAGTGAAATATGCAAAATCAGAAAACTGGAAGAAAAATATTTTGAATCTTTGAAACAAAAAGATGTTATTGAAAATATTGATATAGAAGAAATTGATGAACGCATACCATTTACCAAGGACTTGACAATGATTGTGGAAAAAATTATGAAGAACAAGGCAGTTACTAATAATATAAATGATGAGCCACAGCTATCCTTGCAAAAAATTCCTAACAGTACAGTTGCAGTTTTTCAAAATTATAGTGCTGATGAAAAGCTTGACAAAATGAAAGCTCAAGTATGTCAAAATATCATACCATGTTGTTTACTTTTATTATTTTGATCTAAGATCTGCTTCTAATGTTTATTTGTTACGCTAAGATATAAACATATTTATAAATGTTTGCAAAACCACAATAAAATAGTGTAAGCAAATGTTGATAAAACACAAATAAAACATTTTTTTTCTTTTAACAGGTTAAAGAGCTAGACAACATTTTGGCTCAGAATAAAGCAGTACTACAAAGCAATGGCAAATTCAAAACTCAGAGCTCATTACCATCAGAAGCTGATAATGTCATACATATTAGTGATGATGATGATGACGATGATGATGATAATATTAACACTGATGAACTTAAATGCAAAATTTGTATGTTAATCTGTAAACTTGTTACATAATTATTGTCAGTGGCGGCCCTGGAGCAGTTTGAGTGATGTGTGTTGGTATTTTCATGGGAGTGGCACTGAAATCAATGGAAATTTTCTTTGTGACCCTCATCTTCCTTGTAGGCGGCTAATTTTCCGCCAGGAAAAGCAGCCCAATCAAGAATAAGCAACTAATTTAACAATAAACTATTGTATTTGGAGGGTTGCCACTTTTAGACCTCACACCATCTAAAAAAAATTTTTATTGGACCGTCACTGATGATTGTACATCAAATGGTTTAAAAACCTACCTAGATCATTTTACCATAATAATATTACAGGTGACCTTAAATTCTCTACACTTAAAACATTAAAATTCCATATGAAGTACAAACATCTGGAGAGCAGACTTGTCTATCCATGTCCTGATTGTCTAGAGATTTTCTCAACATCATGGAGTGTATATCGTCACCTATTTAAAGTTCACCGGTAAGCAAAGTTTATCCTCAAGATCCTATCTCTGATGTATGTTTACATCTTTCAAATAACTAGCTTATTGCCTCGCACATCAGCTGATAGCCAGGCCGTGTACCTTTTGTGTTATTTGTGTTTTTTGCTTTGTGGTTGATTAATTTAGTACAAACTGTTGCAATGACGATATAAATTGAATCATAACAAATCTAAAATATCCCTTCTCTAGTAATTTTTTGGTACTCAAGCTGACTATTCCCTGATTTTTTCAATTACAGTAGAACTACTATTATTCGAACTAATTGGGGGACATGGGTTTCTGAAGACGGTTTTTTTTCAGATAATTGAACTGTATTGATTCAGCCAGATAATATTTATGTACGGGTAGGTAAATGAAAACCATATTTATATCTTTAATGACAAATACCTAATACCTAAAAGAGCACCAGCTGATTAGCGACCGACAATACGGCTTCCGTCACGGCAGTTCAGCTGGTGATCTTTTAGTTTACCTGATCCACTGCTGGGCGGAAACCTTGGAGGGCAAAGGTGAGACTCTCGCCGTAGGACTAGATATCGCTAAGGCGTTTGATAGGGTCTGGCACAGAGCTCTTCTCACGAAGCTACCATCTTATGGAATCCCCGAGGGACTCTGCAAATGGATAGCCAGCTTCTTGGATGGTAGGAGCATTAAAGTCGTCGTCGACGGCTGCTGCTCCAAAACCATGCCCATAAACGCTGGCGTTCCACAAGGTTCGGTGCTATCCCCAACCCTGTTCATTCTTCATATCAATAAAATGTTTTCCATTTAGAACATACATTGTTATGCAGATGATTATTATGGTGGCGTTGCAAGAATGGCGGTCATAACTTGTGTCTGAAGTCGAGGACTCTCTAGGACGAGTCTCCGAATGGGGTGCAAAGAACTTAGTTAAGTTCAACCCCACGAACACACAAGTGTGCGCATTCACTGCGAAGAAGGACCCATTTATCATAGTGCCTCAGTTCCAAGGAGTTACTCTTCATATGTCCGGTGGTATTAGGATCCTCGGTGTGGAAATTTTTGCCAAAGTGCAATTTGGGAGTTATTTGGAGGTCAAAGCCAAATTGGCGAGCAAAAAACTGGGCGTCCTGAACAGAGCCAAGCAGTACTTCACTCCTAGTCAGCGGCTGATGCTTTATAAAGCACAAATACGGCCGCATATGGGGTACTGCTCGCACCTCTGGGCAGGAGCTCCGAAATATCAACTCGACCCATTTGACTCCTTGCAAAGGCTAGCATTCCGCATCGTCGGTTATCAGTATCACGGCCTCAATGGAGACGCTGGAGCAAAGGAGTGACTTTGGTTCTCTTTGCGTGCTCTATCGGCTCTTTAACGGGGAGTGCTCTGAGGAACTATTTGCAATGGTGCCCTCGTCACCTTTTTATCATCTCACCACCCGCCACCTGGAACCGATCTTGTCTAGCACAGTTCGTTTCAGCATTCATTTCTTCCACGTACGTGTAAACTCTGGAACGAGTTCCCAGCTGCGGTGTTTCCTGAGCGCTACGATATGTCCAACTTCAAACGAGGTTTAAAAAGAGCACTTCTCTCCAGGTAGGCAGCAACTGAGCTTTGCCCCTGGCATTGCAGATGTCCATGAGCGGTGGTTACCACTTACCATCAGGTGGGCCACTTGCTCGTCTGCCTCTTTTAGCAATAAAAAAAAATAGGAATAAAACAAAAAAGTGTAGACAATCTCGTAATAAAACATAAATGTACTAGGTACAATTAACACTTAAAAAATCATTAATCTTCATCTGCCGAAGTAAGCGCTAGCGCCTACTACGATTTATTTTTTTGCGACACGATTTTATAATCGCGCTGAAAAATATCGCAAAATATTATCTGCGCGCACTGCAGAAAAAATAGATTTGCTCATACTAAATGTGGAATTTGAACAAATTGCTTGTATTGTTTGGTTGCTTTGGAAGAGGAACAAGAAAAAAACATCTGGATTCATTCTTTTACAACATTAAAACATTTGACAAATTGCTTAGCATTGTTGGCCCTCAAATTTAATATGAAAATACTAGATGAAAATTTATCCCACAAAGGTGATCTAGCGTGAATTTCGATGATGAAATTTTCCACGTCAGTTGTCTCGCCTGTAGAGTTCGCTGGAGAAACTGGTGCCGACATGTTTACGCCTTGAGACCAAAATGCCATCTGAGCGCTGCTGCACGCGATTTTAAAATCGCTATGCCCGCGAGTCCATACAACTTCATAAGCTGCAAGTTACTTTTGCGACAGTCGCGTCGCATCGCTATCGCGGCAAAACGTGACAAATCACAATTTTAAAATCGTCACGATTTTTTTGTCGCATATGCGCGCACTATTCTATTAACCCATAGATTGTAGACCGGACCCATAGAATCCGAACAGGTGTAGAATCAACTTTTTTTTTTTTTTTTTCATTCCTACTTGTATTTGCAGACATCTTGAGTATATTTAGGATGTATGCACATACAAGGTTAATATAATTTCTTTAAATTAGATTGTTTTGCTTTGTTTTGACGTCAATAAGTGCCTGTAAAGGCCTATGTTGAATAAAGAATTTTGAATTTGAATTTGAATTTGAATTGCAATTCTGTGATTAAATTATCGCTCGATAAAAAGTCGTGCGCGCTTAGGCTAAGCCTACCCTAGCCTGGGAGGATGTACACATGCGCAACTCAGGCGGGTGTAGTAGTTCGGATAAGCTGTCGTACGTACGGTTGATCATCGTTCGGGTAATCGACGCTCTACTTTAATTATATTAAACCATAAATAAAGAAATACATTTGTCAATGTTCATTGATCAATTGATTACCTATATTACCGGTAAAATTGGAATAAGAGTCAGCTGTCTCTGCTATAACAAATGATATAACTTTCCTAAACAGAAATAACGTGGTAGAAGGAAGATACTACTATACCTTAGCAATAAACCTGTGTATTGTCATTGTGATTTTTTGTAATGTTATTAAGTAAATTAGTCACTGAAACTGTACAATGAATCATTATTCATTCAAATATAACTCAATGAAAAGTTTTTTTGAATCGTCCAATTAAATTATTATTTTAATTAATCTTAACTGCCTACAAGATTATTTCTTCTAAAGCATATCTATTTTATTCAACCCCGACAAAAAACATTTTTTTCACAGTAAAACTGCTGCTCAAATTAGAAGATTAAGAGAATCAATACATACAAAAGCATTTAGAATGAATAATCCACCAGCATTTTACGAAAAACGAAGAAACAAACAGCCAACAACGCAAAAAATTAGTGAAGAAGAAAGGTTGAATCAAGAGAATCAGGTAACCTTTACTGAGCAGGTAATGCTCAGTGGATTGTACTTTAAAACGAAAACTATTTGTATTGTGATTTCTAGCAGGATCAGACAAAATTACTTTTGGTTTGGTGAATTCCGAACTATCAGTAATCTACGCCATAGCCCATAGTTGATTGCGGGTGAAATAGGAATAGTTGATGTGTCGTAAAAGTTTTGTAATTGACAATGTACCTACTTAATAGTTTATTCTTTGACTAAATTTCTGCTCGATGGCCACTTCTTCAGAAAAAAATACTTTCAACCCCTACTTCACCTCTTTAGTGGTAGGTTTTTCAAAAATTGTTTCTAATTAATTATTATTGACCGTCAATTGTTCATGCTTCTAGCCTTAAAAATGACGAAGTTCTATACAATTCTTTCAACCGTTATAAACTACCAAAGGCGAACGTCACGCGAGCTGCTGATGTGTCAATAGTATACACCACTAAAATTAAACTATCATAAAACTTGAATGGCAAATTGAGGAAAAGGTCTTTTTTATAAGTACTATGCGAAAAAAATTTTTTTAGGACCGACAATACTCAAGTTTTTAAAATTTCGGAAAATATCGACAAATTTAGGTATTGTAAATGAAAACGGTTCAACTGAAATTGAACTTACTGCTTATCAAAATAGGGTAGAATATACGCTAGCAAGCCGCCCCACTCCCACCCGCCCAGCTGGGTGAGCCCAAGCGCCTTCTTTATTATTTATTATTCATGGAAAACAAACAGCATTTAAATTGATAATATAGTAACAGTGAATTAGAACACATAATGCCTTTGACAGTTTTCGCCGATAGAACAAATTATACATAACCAAGTAAACATTATAAAATATTATGAAACTAAAAAAGAAAGCATATTACTAGACACAAAACTTAATTTGATATTTCTATCTTATTTGTATGTAGGTATATATGTATATATTTATATTATTCACAGTAAGTAACAAGCCACATCAATAACTTATTAATTGATTTAATTAATTGATATCTATTATTACTGTTAAAGAACTACACTAAACACTTTGTAAAGAAAGCTGTATAGATTTTCCTTTTGAAATAGTTCTGTTGCGCCATAAACAAGTCAGCATCTTCGGAGTAATTGCGATTGAAATTTGAGAATAGTCTGTTAAAGTAAGAGTTTAGTCTGTAGTTAGGAGCAAATGCATTAAAAAAGAGCTTAAGATAATTCCTTCTAGTGTTTGTGCGGGTGGGTAACTGTATGTTTATCATGGATAGCAATTCACTGCTCTCAATTTCACCCCTGATGAGATTGTGAAGGAACGTTAGATCACATGCTTCTCTCCGCAATCTCAGAGGAAGCAAATGATGATGTTGACAGATACCCTCATAACTTGAACCTAGCTTTAACTTGTGTTTGTAGTTAAGGAATTTATGATTTTTTTTCTGAATTTTTTCTAGTTTGTTTATGTAAAGTTCATATTGAGGATTCCACACTTGGCTTGCGTATTCCAATTGACTCCTTACAAGTGAGCAGTAAAGAATCTTAACAGATTTAACCATTTTGAAATTTTTTGTATTTCTCATAATGAAGCCTAAAGACCTAGTAGCTGCAGATGATATAGCGTCAATGTGTTTGTCATAGATGAGCTTAGAATCCAAAATTACACCGAGATCCCTGATGGAGTCGGTTCGCTTTAATGAATGTTGTTCTAGTTTATAATCAAAAGAAATTAATGTTTTAGATCTGCTGAAGGAAATACAATTGCACTTGGAAGCATTTAGTTCAAGTTTATTTTTAAGACAGTAATATTGTAGTCTATTAAGGTCACGCTGTAGGAGTGAGCAGTCCTCCAGTGAATTTATTTTTAATTATATTTATACATTTTCATGTCATCGGCAAACAACAAAAATTGTGAATAATGAAAACAAATGTGAATATCGTTAACAAACAAAACGAAAAGGAGTGGACCTAAAATGGATCCTTGAGGTACACCGGAAGGTACAAGATGATGCAGTTTAAATTTTTCTGGTAATTTTATTTTAGTGGTGTAGGTATATGGTGTTTGTTACCTAGTTGTTAGCCGCACGCAGTTCACAGAGCTCGCCGACGCAGAGGCGGCGGCACCATACACCATCGTTATCGATCTTTTTACACCTATATACAGGCTTATAACCCGCTGCAAGCCGCCGTCTACCCAATCAGACCATTAAAATTAACTTATAAGTATAAAAAAAAATTAATGATGGGAAATGAAAATTATTTTTATTAAAAAATAATTAACTTGTTAAAACTATCATGAGACATACTTAAAAATAATATCTACATCACAGCTATACTCACGAAGTATGTCGGTTTCTGTCCGACTAGTTTCGGGTCCATCGAGGACCCTTCTTCAGGGAGAGTGAGGCGGTGGTGTCGCGGCCGCGTTCCGCCTCGCACTGCGCGCCAGCGCACGCTGAGCTCGGCTTGATAGCTCGGGCGCCGCGGCGGGCGTGGGCGGCACAGGGGGTTCGGGGAACGCTGGCGTTGACACCGACGACGTAAAAGAGTCTGAGTCCGGCACGCACAAGACATTTTGGTCTAGGGGTCCACAGCACACACTGACAACGTCGACAGCACCATCCCCAGTATCAGTCTTGGTGTGGTTAGGCAGAATTGGCTGCCAGGTGGGCGGCAAGGCCCATCCCTTGTCTCTGTTGTAGTTAGGTCGACGGCCAATTTCCATTGCTTCGCGTAGTTTGCGAGAAACAAAATTCTTTTCGCGAGCCAAGACTTTGACCTTGTCGAACCTAATAAAATGCGAGGTGTTGAAATCAAGGGCGTGCTCTGCCACCGCCGATGTACTGGTGTCCATCTTACGCATACTGCGGATATGCTCAGTCAGCCTGATGTTAATATTGCGTCCCGTTTCTCCGATAATGCTCCTGCCGCAATCGCAAGGGATTTAATAAACACCCGGGCTATCTAGCGGGGTCCGATCTTTAGGGGACCGTAATAACTGCCTAATCGGTGTAAGGGGTTGGAAAATCGTCCTAATGCTATATCTACGGCGTAATAGGTGTCCAATTTTATCCGTCACCCCTCGCATGTATGGCAAATAAACCGGAACCCGCTCTACAACCTCAGGGCGTTGTCTGGTGGAGGACGTACTCGCAAGACGGTAACTATGTCGCCAGTTGTAACCATTGCTCTCTAATACCTTACGCACATGACCTAGTTCTGTATCTATAGACTGAGAGTCACATAGTCGTAGAGCTCTATTGATCAGCGATCGTGGTACCGAGGCCAAATGTGAAGGGTGGTGGTGAGAGTCTGCCCTCAGGTAGCGGTCGGTGTGTGTTGATTTTCTGAACACCGTATGTGCCAGGCTTCCCTCGGGTTGTCGCTTAACTAGTACATCCAAGAAAGGTAGGGATCCATTGTTCTCTTTCTCTATGGTAAATTGAATCTTTGGATGCACGCTGTTCAGGTGGTTCAAAAGCTGCTCCACACCATCACTGTTAACAATGGCGAACACGTCGTCGACATACCTCCACCAGTATCTCGGTTTAATAGGCGCACAATTTAATGCTTTCTCCTCGAAATTCTCCATAAATATGTTGGCCACCACTAGCGCTATTGGCGAGCCCATCGCCACTCCATCTATTTGCAGATAGGAGTCACCACGCCAGATGAAATAACCACTCGTCAGGCAAAACTATCAAAGGCATGTATTCAGTAGGTAAATTGTTTCCAACTAGATGTTTTTTAATTATTAATATAGTTACTGCTACCGGTACATTAGTGAACAGAGAGGCCACGTCGAAACTAACCATTATTTCATCATTGCGAATTCTGACATCATCTAACAAAGAGATAAAATGTGTCGAGTCTTTTACAAAACTGGCCGATTTTCCCGTTAATTTTTGTAAGATATTTGCCAGGTGACGGGAGCTTTTGTATGTTGGTGCGTCAATTTGACTAACAATGGGTCGTAACGGCCAATTTGGCTTATGAATTTTCGGTAGACCGTATATCTTTGGAGCGGTGGGATTTTTGGGGCGCAATCGATTTGCCAGCTCTCCGTCTGAGAACTTAGCTAAGAGCTTATTCAACTTAGAAGTCACACGAGATGTTGGATTGAAGCTTACCTTCTTATATGTTCCGGTATCACTCAGTAGCTGTGTGACTTTTTGCTCGTATTCTAGCGTGTCCACAATCACGGTTGCATTGCCCTTATCTGCCGGTAGTACGAGGATATCTGGGTTCTTGCGTAAAGCCCGTAACGCCCTCAGTTCCTGTGTCGGAATATTTGATTTCGACACTTTGTGTCTTCTGACTATACACGACACATCTTGTCTCAAACATTCTGCTTCGCGGCGTGGTACCTTGTTTATCAGGCAATTTTCGATACTAGCAATAATAGTCTCAACCGGCACTTTCTGAGGAGTAATCGCAAAGTTCAGACCTTTGGTCAGTGCTCTCTCAGTATCAACCGACAGTTGTTGCGATGAAAGATTAAAAACACTCTGGACCGGAGTACCAGAGCCAAAATGTTGTCTTGGCACCATGCCCTTATTATTTACGAAGCATTTCAATTTGTGGTTATGGGTGCTCGTTATGCTAAGTTTTATATATTCGGCTCTGTTGTAAGTCATAGTATCGAAACGTTGCCATGTATCTATATCTAAACACTGAGACACTCCCATATGTAACTCGTAAAGATCTTTGTTTACATAAGCGATATTACGGCGGTAGTCTTGAATAATCCGCGCCAGAATCTTATCATTCGTCGTTTTAAAGAAACATTCGTAACCCCGAAAACACTTCACTGGTTTAATACGCGCGAATTTCGGTATAACACCATTATCACGACACTGTATCACAAATTGTAAACCACATTCGAGTTTATTACGTTTGATTCTTAATGCCGCAAAACGTTTCACTTCATAGTCTCTGCGTGAATCAGTGGCGACAAACCTAACCTTTTTTGCGTTATTTCGTATTGGTGATTGCATTAAACAACATAAATACAAAATAATCTTGAGAAGATTTCGGGTTTTTGTTACTGACCCATTTTCTTTATGGCATCGTGATTATTATTACTATATCGTTTTTAAAGAATCTAAAATAGAGGCTTTTAACATTAACTCATAGTTAGAAATATTGTGTTGAATCGAAGTCAGATAAAAAAATTACTGGAGTGACAAGTCCAACTTTTAGTTGTTTTTGAAGTGAGTTGTTTTTGATGATGAATCATAATAGTAGGGGAGCCAACGATGCTATATTTGCATTCACTCGAGCGCTCTCTAGACCCTCCTTATTTCGAAGATTAGATCGTACAAAGAAAAAATGTCATACGAAGTATTTTCATTCAAGTGTGGGTAGAGCATCTACAGGTATTTTAAATTGTAAAAAATAGTGATACTGCACTACTCATGCGTGTCAGATTTCGCCATTATACAGTGTGACCCTGGATAAAGTGCAACCCCGGAAGGGGGTGAAACTAGATCATAAATTATTTATTGACAAAAAACATAGTTTTTTTTCTACAAAAATTATTTGGTATTTTTATTGATTTATTAAAATATATTACTTTCTATGGACTCTATGTACAAAAAAAAACAATTCCTAAAAAAGTCGTGGTTCTATTTCTTTAAAATAAACACACAAATTTGTTTGATACTTTGTTTTTACGATAAAATAACAAATAGCTCACAAGACAATGGATATCAGGTCCTAAATTTTATTTTTAGTAGAAAAAAATGCATATTTTTGTGCTGTTTATTTCAATAAAATGTAATAGGGTCATAATTTCTTAAAATTATGACCCTGTTACCATACAATTTTATGAGAAGGTACTATATAATATTATTATTTTCTATCATATTAGCTTAGAAACAGTAAAGCATTCAAAGTTAACTACTAATTTGGTGACCTATGCATGTAGTAGATATTGAAAGCCAGTTTTAAGTACCTACATAAAAAAAGTTTTATTTAATATACACGGTTATTTTTTTTAGGTGGTCTGGTTTATCACCCTGTAAAATTAAAGGGACGCTTCACCACATAGTATTAGAATGATTTAAATATGAATAAAAAAAATAACTCGCTTACTTAATTTTATATTAATTTTTTAAAAAATCCAAAAAGTGCTGTATTAGTCGAGAGCAGCATTTTTTGAGATTATTTTTTATTTTTTTTATATTTTTTATTTAATTTTTTTTATCTATAATTTTTTAATATAATAATGGATGTGTCCTGAAGCGTCCCTAAAATTTTCCAGGGTGATAAAAAAATAACCGTGTATAATAAAATACATGTCTTGAAATTGATGCATTACATATTGATGCATTACATCAAATGCTTAAAATGGCCTCCTCGTTGCTGAAGGCGTAGGCCAATTTGTTGAGTGGCTTTACGCACCATTACAACAGGCGTAACACGGGCTGCCAAGACTGGACTGGACTGAAATTGTGAGATAATGCGTGACTCGAGTCCAGTCTTGGCAGCCCGTGCTACGCCTGCTGGATCGTTTCTAATCTCATCGGCACATTGTATGATCCGATCTTGTAGCTCGGCCTCGGTGTTTACAGTGGTTCTATAAACTTTGTTTCATGACACCCCACAGAAAATAGTCCAGGGGTGTCTGATCAGGGGAACGTGCTGGCCAGCCCACTGGGTCCTTCCCGGCCAATCCATCTATTTGCGAAATTTTCGTTAAAAAACTACGCACGTTTCGTCCGTAGTGTGCTGGACATCCGTCCATTTCCAAAAACATACGCCTCCTTGTAGCTAAAGAAACGCTTTCCAGCAAAAGTGGTAATTCATCTCCTAATAGAGTTAGAAAACGTTCTGCGTTTAAAGTTGCGGGCAAAATAACTGGCCCAACTGGCCAGAGTGTCCTCTATTAGAGCTGCCCAATCATTAACAGAAAATTGCAGTTGAAAAGTAGATGCTCTCTTTAGGCGTTGATTTTCTTCGGACCTTACATGCAAATTCCTGTAATTTGTTATTCCATTGCGTGTAAATTTCGCTCCATCCATCTATAAAATTGTTTTCACAAATTGTGGATTATTTCCAAGTTTCCTCTGGAGCCACGTAGGCAACGCACCTTGGACGACTGTCTACATTTTCGTGTATATGCTAAACTCTTTGATAATGGTATGGATGTAAACCCTCTTTTTTACGGATGTCTTTGAAATACGATGCTGCAAAGCTAAACGTCTAATGCTGGTTTTGGAATCAGCATACAAAACCTTAAAAAGGGCCTCTTCAACGGAATGGTCAATAATTACAGCTTGCTGCTCTCTACGATCTCGTGCTAATCCAAGCCCAATGTTCGACAACCTCCGATGAACTTCTTAGAAGTTCATCGGAGTAGCTGTAGGTAAGTTTGCTCGGAAACGCATTAATGTATGCAGAACGAGCGACTGTGGTGCGTCCATGAGACATACCATAATAATAATGGATGTCAGCAATTTCTTGCGGAGGAAACTCAGTCAATCGTGGCATCTCAAAACACAAAGAATAGCAGTCAAAAACGTAACAAAAATCAATAACAAAACAAAGTGACGTAACTCAGTGCGCAGACGAAAATATTGAATCGAATTCGATATTAATTCGATATCGAATTCGATATTTTCGTCGCACGATTTAGAGATCTGTTTTGAACGCCTCCCCTCTCTGCCCCTTTATCTCTATTGGCCAACAAAACAGAAAAAATCAGGTGACAACAATGGTCGTAAAAACAAACACTTACCTGAGCAATGACGTAATCAGTAGTCAACTCTAAAAATATGTACCCAGCGTGTTGTTGTTGGCATAAGAGTCCAGAATATTTTTTTATTTGTAAGCTAATATAATAGATAATAATTATAACTCATAAAATTCTGTGGTAACAGGGTAATTTTAAGAAATATACCTTTTATTAAAAAACAACACAAAAATATCCAAAATTTAGGACCTGATATCCACTGTCTTGTGAGCTATTTGCTATTTTATCGTATAAACAACGTATTTGTACATAGAGTCCATATATAGTAATGAATATTTTAATAAATCAATAAAAATATATAATTTTTATAGAAAAAACTATGTTTTTTGTCTATAATGTATGATCTAGTTTCACCCCCTTCCGGGGTTGCACTTTATCCAGGGTCACATTGTATATTCACAATGCATGTCTGATAAGGAGGGTATACCTACTAATTTGCCGGTTTGCATGGTGTAGGTGGCCGTATAGGCGGAATCCGAAAATGCAGAAAAAAAATGCTCGACTCGCTCTGCTCGAGCGCGTCAGATTTTTATCAGGTAATATATTGATTTGTGACCCTAACAAAGTTTCCATTGAAAATTCTGACGCCTTGAAGCTGACGCAAGCATCAAGGGAAGGAAAATTTATAGAAGGATTCATTTTGATTTGTCTGGAGAATCTTTAATGGGAGAAATAAAATAAATTGCATATTACATTTATTTATTTATTCGGGTTTATTCGGGCTCATAATTATAAAACTTATGTTTTAATATATTACAATATTAAGAAGCCAATCATAGCTAACCACAAATTACAATTTTGCAAGTAACTCAAGTTATCCGGAATATAACAAACAGTGTTTGTATGATACGTGGTGAGTTAATGTGTGATTGTGTATAATGTGTGAGTACCTATACTATGTGTATCGCCTTAACTATCAACTTTCAAAAAAATAAAAAATAAATAATGTGTGTGCAACGTGTGAAGAGCAATTGTGTGATTGAGTATATATACATGTGTGTGATTGTGTATATATACATATACATGTGTGTGATTGTGTATAATGTGTGAGTACCTATACTATGTGTATCGCCTTAATTGCTTGCATTGCTGTGTTCCGGTTTGAAGGGTAAGATATGGCATTGAAATTACTGGGTACCGTGACTTTACATCCTAGGTCACAAGTTGGCAACGTACACTGTGGTTCCTGTGGGGGTTGCAGTTTTGCTGCGAATCTCACAAGAGCCACACTTTTTCAGCATGCAATTAAAACAAAAGACCTTATCTGACGCGCTCGAGTATTTCATAGTATCGATTTTTTTTAATATGGTCTGATTGGCTGTTCAACAAATACAACCCTATATTAAGGGCTGAGATTTGGTAGTGATAATCTCTATGGTCGGTGGCGCAGTGGACTCGGCACTTGCCTTCCAATCGGGGGACCGGGGTTCGAGACCCGCCATGTACCAATGTGTTTTTCGTTTTGAATTTCATATGAACATTTGTCTGACGCTCCTACGGTGAAGGAAAACATCGTGAGGCAACCTGCATACATCTGCGATAAATTCAATGATGTATGTGAAGTCGACCAATCCGCACTGGGCTAGCGTGGTTGACTAAGGCCTAGTCACCCTAACATAGGGTAGGCTCGAGCCCCTCGGTGGGGACGTATATGGGCTGTGATGATGAATGTCTATGGTGCAAGGTGTCCTGATGCGCCCGAATGACTTCAAAAATATCCTCTTAGGCTCCCCTACTCTAAGTTATTATTAACTTTACAGGCTTGGATGCACAATGTGGAAAGTGATAGTGATATACCCCGCTGTTTTGGCTGTGGACGTACATTTGAAAGACGTGCAGCGCTAGCTGCTCACACGCACACTTGTCAGCCGAGATCCAGAGCGTTAGCACGGAAACCTCAAGAGACAAAAAAAATTGAAATACAGATTCGCAAGGATTATAATAAAGGATCCTCGGTTAACCTGAACATGTCACAAAAGACCACTGAATCAAATGGTATTGAAACATTTTTATAGCTATCTTTAACTAAAATGTGCAATCATCAAACTAACTAAATAAGTGAATGATTTTGCTAAATATTTTTTTGTTTTTTTTTGTTCCCAGAGAACAAAAGTTCCTGTGACGACGTATCAATGATTACACCTTTAGAGGAGTCTGATAATAAAGAAAAAGACAACAGATCAAGAAGTAATTCGAGAGAAAACTTAATGGATGTTGATGAAGTTGAAGATAAGTCTGAAAGTTCTCCTGAAAAAATGGATGAAAGTATTTCTATCACAACTCCCAAATCTGAAATCAAGTTACCTTTTGCCGAAAGCTTAGAAAAAAGTAATTTTGCTGCCTTTAAACAGCGTATTGAAGCTGATATAGACACAAGTAAACTTTTATGTAAGTTATGTGATCTCCAACATGAGACACTTAATGGATTGTATGAACATATGGCTGAACATTATAAATGGATGCGCTATGCGTGTAAATTATGCAATTTTAAGAACTATAATATTGAAACACTTCCAGAACATGTAAAAGTAGTTCATAAGCTGAAAGGGGATAAACATTTTATTTTTACTACTGTTAAAGCTATTGATGGTACTGAAGCGTTAGAGTTGTCGAAATTCGTAGATTTTGCGATTGACAGAAATGATGTTAGTACTGATGCAAGAAGGCAGAGCCGATGTTCCAGCGACTCCAGTCGTTTGTCTGATGATAGTTCATCTAGTAACACGCGAGTTGAGCACGGCTCACGCAAAAGAAAAAATCAAAAATTAAAACATCCTGTAAAGAAGAAAAAGGAAAATATAGGTGCGTTATAATCACTATTTCAGTGGTTTTTTTACATAATTTTTATCATTCGACCATTGATAAAAACAAGATGCACAGTCTCACTCAACAATGACACTGTCCAGAATCATATGTAACTAACTACTTAGCTAGTTTATGTTTCACGTCTACTTCAATACAAATTCAATATTACGTACTTGATTAAAAGAACTTTATTATCGAATGCAACTTAATTAAAAGAGCCTCCAAATTTATAGTGGGCGCTTATTTGGTGAGAACATTGTGAAGCGCTGATTGTGTGTCTTGTTTTAAAAAACAGTTATCAAAGCTATCACCTTACTTAGTTATATCATTCTTTATGACGTGGGATGGGTACAACTATCAATCTATCAATTGGCTTTAATAATAAAGTTATTTTGCATTTCGATTCTAAGGACCTGTGGAAAGAAGTTGCTTATCTGCACACTACTAGATTAGATTTTCCTTTATTTTTTTAATTAAAAATGCATAATAAATCCTTACTAATATTATAAACGCGAAAGTTTGTGAGTATGTATGGATGTTTGTTACTCTTTCACACAAAAACTACTGAATGGATTTGGATTAAATTTTGTAGGTAGACGGATTAGTAAGCGCTTCTTATCCCGCAAAAGTAAGCAGTTCCCGCGGGAAAGTAGATTTACAGGTTTTTCTTTGAACTTTTAAGGCGAAACATAGTTCGCGGGCATAGCTAGTAATATAATAAAATTAAATTATAAAGTATAATCTATTTTATAAAATAGTGTTTATTTTAACACCAAAAGGAGACTCAGTACTACAGTCGTTTGCGCGGGGTCCTCTACTTATTTCTTGATATAATGTAAAAATGTCATCATACTCATTCTACGTAAAGAAGCCCCATTATGGCTTACTATTATAATATAACATATTTTACTATTGTAAATATCTTGATCATGTAATTGTTCGTTGTAATTTTTAGTTTTCATTTTACAAAGTTATATTTATTTGTCCATACGTATTAATACATTTATATGGGACTATCTTTCATATCCATTTCAGATGATGATGAAGATTCTAAAAATGATGAAATTGATAAAGACATTACAGATAGTGACATGTCATTAATCTCGAAAACTTTTGATGAAAATTCGTCTGATATAGAAGAAATTGAAGATCTTGTACCAAAGAAATCAATAATGAACAATATCGAGTCAGTGGCTTCTCGCAGACCCATTCGTAAAAAAACCAAAGTGAAAAATAGTGACTTCGAGTATGATTTATCAAATATTTTGAAGATGGAAGCTCAGGGCTATAGAGAAGCTCAATCAATAGGTACAAAAACCAATCAAATTAAGAAGAAAAGTACTCAGTCAGAGCATGTAAATAATTATGAAATTCTAAATAAAGACTGTAGTGGGGCTCTAGCCACGCTATCTAGAAAGGCTGTTGAAAAAGCTGCAGCCCACGTCAAGAATAATTTTATGGTTACACTTACTGCCAGTAGGATGGCAAATATATTTGTGAAACCTTTGATACCAAAAACTTTGCTCAAAGTCGACAAAATTTCTCCCCAGAAAGAATTGCCTCATGGCAAAAAAGCTCTGTTACCTGTTTCTGATAAAAGTATCAGTACTTCAAATGATGTTTGTGACGAAACATTAGATACAGAAAGTGTTAAGCCTTCTGCAGAAACCTCTGTATGTAAACAAAACGAACAAAACACTTCATCAAAAAATACAATCAAATCAGGTTTGAGTATACCAGCAGTTGTACCTTTAAAGTTAGATATTATTAAAAATCCTCTTATTAATAAAAATCTATCAGACTTTAAAGCTGCAGGACTTAAAACCAAAATATTAGTTATTAAGCCTATTAAGAATAAAGATGGAACGCAACCAGCAAGTACTCCTTTAAAATTTCAAACAATCAAACTGAAAGATCCATCAAAGAACTCATTTTTGAGTGAAGATAATAAATCAGATCAAGTAATGCTTGTTAAAGTTCCTAAATTTAAATGTGCAGAATCGAGTACGATTTCCGAAGCTAACGTTGCCGCCGTAGTTAATACTGATTCTGTTGATGCAAACGTTGTTGCCGAAATAAATACTGACCCTAGTGAAAATGTTTGTCAGATAGATGACAACCAGTTGAATAATCATAAATCAAACGATGAAGATAAGAAGCAACTTGATGTCACTGCTAGTGACAATGATAATAAATCTCAAGAAAATAGTTCAGTTACAAATTCTGAGCAAAATGACAATGAATATAAATGTGCGACGGAAGATAACGACATGATCAGTAATGAAAATGTTTTAATTAAACCACAGACTGATAAGGAGAATAGTAATGTTTCTGTTGTAATGTAAGAAAATGTACAACTTTAATTAAATTTGTACTTCTATTCAAAGAATTATTGGTGGAGTACAAGTTACTCGTGTTATTTTCACGATTTGAACTTCTCCTTTACATTTATTTGTTGTTTATTAGTTTTATGAGGTAGACTATCAGCAGATGTAAAAATCGTAAAGAAGTTAACTGTAGCTTTAGTATAATTATATACTACGTTGTAAAAGCGGGCGTAGCCAGGAAGGCGGGGCAAGCAAATAAAACCCTAGAATATAGGCGTTACCAAGATTATATTGGGGGATGGGGAAGGAGAAGGTACAGAAATTCCTACTGGTTACCCTAGTGGTACCGAACATAACTAAGTATATAGTGCTAAATTGTAGTGTCATATCGAATTCCTGGCCCTGTTCATTTACGTTCATATTACGACGTTTCGCTAGAGACATCGACAAATTAGCATCGCCGTGTAAAAAAAAAAAATGTCAGTGAAACAGTGATTTCCAAACTGACGAGTCTGAAATCTATATGTGATTAATTGCATGATATTTTTAAGTCCCAGACTCTCAGTTATGCAAGTGTCACTAGTTTATTTATATCGTCTATTCGATATCAGAGTCAACTTAAAAAATGCGGCAACGGAAAAAAGTTAAACCTGCAGATAACATTAGAGCCATTAGTGATTCAAGATTGGTATATTGAGCATAGTAAGCACGGCCTAGAAAACGTACTTACGCAAGCGAGGGTACTTATGTAAACACTGACTTTACCCAATACCTCTAGCCAACAGCTTCACTAATTAATCTTTTCATTCATTTACTAATTACAGATGCCTAGTGCGAATTTTATTGTGCTCTACTCGATCGCACGCATCGAACGCGTTAACGCCAATTTGTATGGAATTAGAGCAGCGCCATCTAGTAGCTGCTATGGAATGAGACAGCTTCTTCTAGTGACTACTAGATGGCACTGCTCTAATTCCATACAAATTCGCGTTTACGCATTCGATGCGTGTGATCGAGGGGTGCGTTTTATTTCTTATAATTACAAATGATCTAATTTCAAAGGATTCAAATTTCATTTTCATTCATTGGATAACATTTTTACTTTGTCTTCATTTATTTGATATAATACTCAAATTCTATAACAAAGTTTGCATAAAGCTACATTGCTATAATCATCATATTCTATATTTTCATTAGATATAATTTTTACATTGTTTACTTAATAATTTTCTATGAAATATCATTTTGACCATAAATTAATCTAAAATAATATTCAGCAAAGTAATGAGTTCATACTACTAGTGACAGAAGCAAATCGCTACAAAACCGACTTCCACATAGTCTTGTTAGTCCTGCCCCTAGAGTGTAATCAAACCCGCGTAGGCGCGGAGGGGCGAGGCGGCCCGCGAGCTGAGGAGCAGGTGGTTTTAACGCTCGCAGCCGCGGCTGAGGCAGGCCGTCGAGCCGAGGCTGTGGTGGTGAGCGAAAACTATCTGCGACGATGAGCTCGCGTGGGACCGCCGGAGCCCCGCAGCGCCGGAACCGTGACAGAAAGCATGCACGCTGCATGTTTGCTTGCACGGTGCTGATATGCTTGCTTGCTTGGTGCATGCTTGCTTGCATGCTTGCTTACACGCTGCTTGCTTGCACGCTGCACGCTTGTTTCTATGCTGCGTGCTTTCTTGGATGTTGCATGCTTGCTTGCATGTTACATGCTTGCCTGCATTCTGCATGTTTGCTTACATGGTGTTTGCTTGCTTGCATGCAACATGCTTGCCTGCATTCTGTGTGTTTGCTTACATGGTGCTTACTTGCTTGCATGCAAGTTAATAAATGAATTGCACACCAACAGACGCTATATAAAATGTTTTTTATATCATCTGGTATTATGTCAAAAAACTGTTATATCAAATGTTCATTATAACACATGGAATTAGAGAATCTAAAATTATATATATATAATGTTTATTATACGAAGTCAGCTATTATAAGAAATGAAATTAATGAATTGAAATTATATTATTTGTGTGTTAGATCACCAGTATTTATATCAAACATTACATACCCGTGATCGAGTAAAGTTCGATAAAACTCGCACTCCGCACACAGGTTACATATTTGAATTGTAACAAGTTCATCAACAGATTTTATCGATGTACTGCTTCACAAAAGTATTGTATACGTGTAGTAAATATATAGTGATTATGTGTCATTTAACGCTGTGGACTTTGTACCCAAGAAGCATGGGTGCTGTTACTCGGATGTACTTATATTGAGTGCTAGCAACGGACGGACGTACAATATGTATCCCTGAGTTTTCGTTGTACTATTGTATATTTTATCGATGCATACATACCTATATACCGGGTTATTTTTCAAGCAGGAGCCAAATTTTGTGTGCTTGTTCAGACAAGCAAAATGAAGATCATATACAATGGGACCAATCTCGAAATCGCAAAAAAAATCAGCTGTTTCATACAAATGTTCAACTTCCACTGAATCTTAATATATGGAACAGCTGATTTTTTTCCGCGATTTCAAGTTTGGTCCCATAGTAAAAGTTGTTCATCAACAAGCACACAAAATTTGGCTCCTGCTTGAAAAATAGCCCGGTTTATGCGTAAAGAGTTTTATGTTCAAATTATTATGTCGTTTTATTATACGAATCTGTAAAATTCATTTATTATGAACTATTGTAGCTGTTGTGTACTTAGTTCCAGTTCATATTTTGTTATGTACCTAATTTGTAGTGTAATACTGCAACTCAAGGTGTCCTAAAGTTTAATATCGTAAAATAAAACAATTACTACCATTAACCATTCCCAATGGCAAAAAGTGTTTTATTTCCGGTGTGATTTACGAGTATGTTCTCCAAGTATAAACTTTAAGAACCACACCATCACACCATCACACCACACCACCACCACACCACCATCACACCACCACCACGACACACCACACCACCACCACGACACACCACACCACACCATCTTAACCCTTTAGTGACGAGGGACCATTTTAAAAAGATATGTCTACTGTCTAGCCATGGACCACCAACTCTAGACCAATATACAGATTTACATTGAGGCTTATCTCATGCGGCGACAACTTCGGTAGTGCGGCCATGTATCATGGTGGAGGAGCGAGTGACAAAGCACATCTTTTCAGAACTCCAACATGGTTAGCAAAAACGTGGTGGCCAGTACTTATGAGCCATTTCACAAAATTGCGCTGCTCAAGTTTAGGTGAAAGCGAACATATGGCGATGGTGCCGACTGCGAGGTCTGTGTTCGAGCGAGAGAACGCGATGCCGATATAGTGTGACTAGTCAGTTAGAGTGAATAAAATTGATAATTGAATTTATTATTTTAGTTTATGTTAATTTAGATTTTGTATTAGCAACTTAAACTCTAGGTCTACGACTATGATCTAATGTTTTGTTGTCCTTTGCTTGATTCTGTTAAGATACTTATCTGTCTGTGGTTCTCCTTCTCTGAAAAAAAAAATATATACGTACGTCCGCGTCTACTAGAAATTGTTTTATTTTCATCAAGAAGATCTACGCTGCTACCTGCTACAAAACCTACAAGTTTAACAGGTTATGGGCCCAGATCATCACCATATATAGAATTCCAGAAGGTAGAAAATTCAACAAAGAAATTTCCGATTGTTAAACGGCACAACCTCAAGATGGAGGACGACAAAAAGAACAAATTCGGAATCATTCCTTTTGCTGGTACCGATTTTGGAAATTGGTTTTTTCGTCTTACGGTAATACTAGAAGAACACGACTTGTTAGAAGAAATCGAAATAAGTGGACAAGAAAAACAAATAGACGCAAAGAAATCCAAGAAGTGCAAAAGCATAATTGTTCAAAGTATTGCCGACAGCCATCTTGAAGTAATTAAAGATGTGACCACGCCTTTTCAAATAATAGAAAAACTAAAACGAAGCTACTTACAAACTGGGATATCTTCACAGCTACTATCAAGAAAACGGTTACTGACCATTAAATACAACGAGAAAAATACTCTAAAAGATTTCTTTCTTGAATTTGACAAACAAGCAAGGCAACTTAGAGAATCTGGCGCGAAACCATCTGAAGACGAATTAATATGTTATCTGCTATTAGCAATGCCATCATCATATGGAAGTACTGTATCTGCCATAGAAACTATAAGTGGAGAAAATTTAACTATGGAGTTCGTTAGGCGCCGTTTGCTAGATGAAGAAATTAAGAAAAAGGGATTTTCAGAAGAAGAAGAATGTACAGAAGTATTCCAAGCCAAAAGACAGCAAAATGTGAAAAATAAACCAAGGTATGGACATTGGTCAAAAGAAAATAATATTTTTAAGAAAGAAGAAAGAAAATCTTTTCCATTTGAATGCTATAACTGTGGCAAAAAGGGACACATGAAGGCAGAATGTAAATTTAAGAAACCCTATATAAAGAACAAGAATTCATTGAATACTGAAAGAAAAGAAAACGAAGAAAATATTTCATTTCTTAGTTCATGCATTGAAGTAATGACATCCACAAAGACAGAAAATGTGCTGAAATTTGTTTGTGATTCTGGAGCTACCGATCACATAATTAATACTGATGAATACTTGGAGAACATAGAAGAATTAAAAACACCAGTTAGCATCAGTACAGCAAAGCAAGGGGAAAGAATAATAGCTAAGATGAAAGGAAAATTTAAAGAATCAAATTCAAAAATAACATTAAAGGACATTTTATTTGTACCACAAAGTAGATGCAATCTCCTCTCTGTAAGCAAAATGGAAAAGGCAGGCTGCAAAGTTGAATTTGATAACGAGAAGGTAAAAATTTATTACAAGGAGAAACTAATCAAAGAAGGAACAAGAGAGAATAATCTATATTTAATTCAATTTAAAGCAGAATCTATGAAACAAGCGAACAAAGCATACAGTATAACAAGTAAAGCACTAGAATGGCATAAGAAATTAGGGCATGCATCTCAGGAGAAATTAAATAGTCTTAAACAGAGAAACCTGATTTCCTTTAATGAAACTAAAAACGAAGAACTTTGTGAGCCATGTTTAAAAGGAAGACAGAATAGATTACCTTTTAATAAAAATCAAAAAATAAACAGCAATAGAATATTAGAGCTTGTACATACAGACCTATGTGGTCCCATTACACCATCTACCTATGACAACAAAAAATACATACTATCATTTATAGATGACTACAGCCATTTCGCATACATATATTTATTAGAAAGCAAAAATGAAGTGTTGAAATGCTTTAAAAAATATGTGAACATAGTAGAAGCTCAATTTGGAACAAAAATAGCCAGAATAAGAAGCGATAACGGAACAGAATATGTTAACAATGAATTCATAAAGTTTTGTGATGAAAAGGGTATACAACGAGAAGTAACAATAAGTTATACACCACAACAGAATGGTGTGTCCGAGCGCTTCAATAGAACGGTTGTTGAGAAGGCTAGAACGCTCTTATCAGATTCCAATTTTAGTAAAGAGTTATGGGGAGAAGCAATTTATACTTCAACATATATTATTAATAGATTACCTACTAAAGACGGTATTATACCTGCAGAATTATGGTTTGGAAAGATTCCCAACTATGATAAATTTCAATGTTTCGGAACTGAAGCATATGTTCATCAAGGATCTCAACACAGGAATAAAGGAAAATTTGAAGAAAGGTCTAAAAAATATTACCTGATTGGATACTGCATTAATGGATTTAAGTTATGGGATAGTGAAGAAAACAAAATTATTCGAGCTAGAGATGTGATATTTAATAATAGTAACTATAGTAATATTAACTGTCAAACTAAAAAACATATTCGTGAAGAATTTACATATGATTATACAAATGACAAAAATGATTCAATTAGTGAAAATGATAGTCATCAAAATAGTATACAAGAGAAAGAACAGACAAGTGTAGAAAAAGAACAAGAAGATAAAGAAAAAGGTGAAAGTAATGAACAAGAAAAAAGATCAAGAAAACCACCAGTTTATCTCCAAGATTATGAAACTTACCATTGTGCATTGTTATGTTCAGAAGATCCTACTAGTTTAGAAGAAGCTTTAGCTAGCGAAGAAAGAGATCAGTGGAAGGAAGCAATGAAAAAGGAATTGGAGTCACATAAAAAACATAAGACGTGGACTGTGGTAGAAAAACCTAAAGATAAGAATATAATAGATAGCAAATGGGTTTTCAAAAGGAAGGAAAATAATATTTACAAAGCTAGATTGGTAGTAAAGGGATACCAATCACAAGAATATGATGAAACTTATTCACCTGTGGGACGACTTACAACTTTACGCTCTTTACTTGTCATAGCAAATAAAGAAAGATTACAGGTAGAGCAAATGGATGTGAAAACAGCATTTCTTCATGGTGTACTTCAGGAGGAGATTTACATGAATCTACCTGGGAAGAAAATAGGTGACATGGTATGTAAACTTAACCGTTCTATTTATGGTCTAAAACAAAGTGCACGTTGTTGGAATGAGGTATTTCATGAATACATGTGTAAGAAGGGTTTTCAGTGTTCTAGCTATGATAACTGTTTATATATCTGTAGTGATAGAGATTTTAAATTGTATATCTTCATTTATGTCGATGACATACTTTTAATTAGTAACTGTACTGCAAAGATAAATGAATTAAAAGATGACCTAAGTAAGAATTTTGAAATGGTAACTCTAGGTTCCATAAAAAAGTTTTTGGGGATTGAAATTGTGAGAGATTTTGATAACAGAGTTTTAAAGTTACATCAAAAGAGTTATATACAACAATTGCTTAGTAAATTCAAAATGCAAAACTGTAAACCTGTAGCTACGCCCTGTGAAATAAATTTAAAACTTGAAAAATGTAATGAATATGTATGTACTATGCCTTATCGTGAGTTAATTGGTTCTTTATTTTATTTGGTGATATGTACAAGACCAGATTTATCTTTTGCTATAAATTACTTTAGTCGATTTCAGAATAATGCATCAGATGAACATTATAATTATTTGAAAAGAGTATTAAAATATCTTAAACTTACATCTGATTATGGTATAGTATATAAAGTTAAAGAATTTCATAACAACATCTTAGGATATTGTGATGCTGATTGGGCATCTGATATTATTGATAGACGTTCTGTATCTGGTTATTGTATGCTGTTATATAATAATATTGTATCTTGGTCCACTCAAAAGCAAAAAACTGTTTCACTTTCAACAGCTGAAGCAGAATATATGGCTTTAAGTTCAGTTTGTTGTGAGGCTATATGGTTTAAAGGATTAATTAAAGACATAGGCATTAACTGTGACACTGTAGTAATATGTGAGGATAATCAATCTTGCATTCAAATAGCTAAAAATAGAGAAAATAGTCGCAGAGTAAAACACATCGACATAAAACATCACTTTATTAGAAACTTAATTGACAATAAATTGATCACACTAAATTATGTCAGTTCATCACAGCAATTAGCTGATATATTCACAAAGGCTCTTTCTAAACCACTTTTCAATTATTTAAAACAACTTATAGGTATAGAAAAATGCTAATATTTTAATTTGTAAAGTTTGTGTATTTTTTTTTTTTGTGATTTTAATTTGTTTTACTTTTAGAAGTGATATGTCAATGTCAAAGAAATGTCATGGTGAAGTGAATGTCACTGTTATTTTTAGGGCAAAGGGATTGTGTAAACATACATGCAAATAAATATTTTGTCTTGCTGGAGTAATGGTTAATTTTGTAACAAAGTTTAAGTTGAGGAGGAGTGTTAATTTAGATTTTGTATTAGCAACTTAAACTCTAGGTCTACGACTATGATCTAATGTTTTGTTGTCCTTTGCTTGATTCTGTTAAGATACTTATCTGTCTGTGGTTCTCCTTCTCTGAAAAAAAAAATATATACGTACGTCCGCGTCTACTAGAAATTGTTTTATTTTCATCAAGAAGATCTACGCTGCTACCTGCTACAAAACCTACAAGTTTAACAGTTTATTATGTTCTTACTGAATAAGAGTAAGTATATGACGAAAAAGGTTTATTAGTAGATATTTGTTCATAGAGGTAATTTGTTTATTTTTCTTTTCTTTTTAACAAAAGGAGAAGGTTCTCAATTCGATGCGTATGTTTTTTTGTTTTTAAAGTGAACCTTTTTTTACATCGCCACAAATTTTTACGTCCATCTATCGCATGTCGCATTACAAAAAATCATGACGTCACTAATTTCCGCACATAACAGGATTGGTCTGACTGCGTTAGAGCTTGACTTTAAATCCGAGTGGCAGTGGTTCAATAACAGTGTAGAGCATAGCTTTTTTGTTTTTTATTATCTTATATTTTTATTGCTTTTGTCTTTTATTTTATTGATTTTTTTTTATTACTCTTTTTAAAATTTGTTTTTATTTATAATTTTTTTTTCAGAAGAACAATATTTAAGCTAAGATTAAAAACGCGATTTTAATACCCTTAATCGAACAGTTTTTTTATTTATTTTTATTTTTTATTTAGGTATAAGTTTGTGTAAATATTTTTTTACATAGGTATAAGTAGGTACATATTAATAAAGGACAATGCCAATTTGTGACCGGAAATGTACATTGTACAAGAATAAAAAATTTAAGTACCTACCTACTGTTTTAATTCAAAATTAATCAAAACGCTAATATAGGGATTGAATATTATATTTCCAAATTTTAATGTAAAGTACCTACTTACCACCACATTTTATTATTAATAAATGTATCTTCAAAAACTGACTGATTAATTTAATAATTGTGATTGTTAAATTTCTTTGAAATGAGTCAATAAATATTTTAATTTAGTTTTAGAAATGGTATTATTTTTACTTAAGCAAGCTGTAACTAATTCATAAGCATCTAACGTCATTATTATATCAATGTTACCCAATCTTGGACTGAATTTCTAGGGGTTATGGAACCTTCCAAAATGGGCGCTGACCTAACTAGACAAGGAGCTGCTAGAGGAGGCAGCCGTTGTCGAAGATTGGTGCACTCCCCCCAATATGGGACATGGGATGGATGGAGTAAGATGGAGGCTGACGCAAGGTCTGGACGCAGAATAGACCAATCAAGAGGCTAAGTGCGAAAGAGCTCAGTCAAACTAACTAACTCCCCCCAATATTGGGGATATAGACGAAGAGGCGTTCTCCTTCCGGGCGTCGCTGCAGCGGATTAGCGATGCGGCGATGCCCCGGGTCCAACACCGTCCGCCGAAATTGGCGGTATATTGGTGGACGGAGGATACCTATAGCCCGGCTTAGACAGAACTGTAATTCGAAGCGCAGGTAATTAGCAAGATATCGCCGCCGCACACGCAACGGACAGCGAGATGATGGCATTTGAATCCCTGCTGTACGACCATTACATGGAAGCGCGCAGGGAAATGCAGACCGCCATCTTCAAGGCAAAGGCCGACGCACGAGAGGAGTTGCTCGAAAGTCTCAACCGAGATCCGTGGGGCAGACCTTGCCGCACGGCGCGGTGTAAGCTGCGCGGTCAAGGCCCACCGGTTGCAGAAACCCTACGACCGGAAATGGTTATAAACATCGTCGAGACTCTCTTTCCGGTGAGGTAGGAAAACACTCCTCCGCCGATGGCCGCGCCCCGTGGCGCGATGCCTCATCATCTGCTCATCAGAGAGGCGGAGTTCGATGCCGCAGTCTTAAAGCTGCGCGCAAAAAAGACTGCCCCGGGTCCGGATGGTATGCACGGTCGCGTCCTCGCCCTGTCACTGGTGGAGCTCACGCCGCGTTGCGTTTTAAGCGGCTGCTTGATGCGTGCCTGGCTGCCGGAAAGTTCCCTGCGGTCTGGAAGATGGGCCGGCTTGTCCTCCTCCGAAAGGAAGGCCGTCCAGCGGAGTCGCCATCCGGCTACCGCTACCGGCCTATTGTCCACCTGGACGAAGCCGGCAAGCTCTTTGAGCGGGTTATCGTCGCTCGTATTGCAGACCACCTATCGTTGGTGGGTCCGGAACTCGCCGAGGTTCAGTACGGGTTTCGGGAGGGTCGCTCGACGATTGACGCGATCCTACGCGTCAAGGCCCCCTCGGAAGAGGCGGTGTCTCATGGTAAGGTTATGTTGGCGGTGTCCCTCGACATCGCCAACGCGTTTAACACCCTGTCATTTGAGTGTATCGCCGAGGCGCTCCAATATCATGGAGTGCCCCCGTACCTCAGGCGGATTGTGGCCGACTATCTGGTGGAGCGGACATTGATCTGCCAGACGAGCGACGATGCTCTGCTGGAGCGACGAACGTCGTGCGGGGTTCCACAGGGGTCGGTACTGGGGCCGCTGTGGGACATAGGGTTTGACTGGGCCCTGAGAGGTGCATTGCTGCCGGATGTCGGAGTAATATGCTACGCCGACGACACCCTCGTGACTGCGAGCGCCAGCAACTACGCCGAAGCGGCTCGCCTCGGAAAAGTAGGTACAATACAGGTGGTCCACCGCATAGAACGGCTGGGACTAAGGGTGGCTCTGACCAAAACAGAGGCCATCCTGTTCCACGGTCCACGGCGGGGACCACCTGCAAATGCTGCCCTCGGATTCGAGGAGTGTCGAGTCCCTGTGGGCCAGGGCCGGAACCGCTTACCTTTACAAGGGTTTTTAAGTGGGTTTTTTAAACGTTTGTGTTGAGAAACCCTGTCGTTCTGGTTAACCTAATCAACGGCTTATTACTTAAACAGGTAAGTGAATTAATTCAAGGTAACTCAAAACCCAATAAAAACCGTGTTTAAGGTTTTAGTAGTAAGCGGTTACGAACTGAGAGAAAAATAAATTGATCCTTATTATTATAGGTACTCGATTCATTCTTAATAAAAATAGCCGAAGCTCGTTCTTGTGGGTTAATTTACCCTATCCTATAGAGTTTTTAAATTATTAAGCGTGTCTTATGAATTTGCATCTAATTCTTGAATATTAGAGGTCATAATTGTCTAAACTCTAATTTATAGCACTTGTTTCGGTAATTTGTTTGTTTACCTATGACGTTTGTCACTTTAAACCATTAATATACACTCGCGAGCAAAAGTTTGGAATCAGTTACTTGAAATTGGTTCCGCGTGATCTTGCTTACTAAATAAATTTTTAATAATCATAAAAATGACATCATGTTAAAGGTGCAACTGTCCACTTTAAATTGATATAAAATTAATTCATATCGAGCCCGTAATTGTGGAGTTATCCCGGATTAAGTGAAGGAGGTAGGAAAACAAGGAAATAGGGAAAAATAATGAATGAATAAAACAACAAAAATTATTAAATAAAAATATTATTTATCTTTAAAAATAAGTGTCAATATTTTGTGTTCCCTCCCCTCGCCCTAATAACTGCTCCAAGACGATTCTTCATAGACCTGATCAGCTTCTGAATTGATTCTTGTGGAATACCTTCCCACTCCTCAATCAACGCTGATTTCAGCTCATTCAGATATGAAGGAGCAGGAGTTCTGGAACGAACCTTCCTCTTCAGTTCATCCCACACGTGCTCAATGGCATTCAAGTCAGGGCTGAGCGCTGGCCAGTCCAATGTGGCAATACCGACTTCTTCGAGGTATTCCGTTGTTACACGGGCAGTGTGACAACGAGCGTTATCGTGCATAAGGAGGAAGTCATCACCGATGTATCCCGCATAGGGAACGACATGTTCCAGGAGAATATCGGAAATGTACCGGTCCGAAGTTAGACCGTCTCCTCGTCCCCCGCCAGGCACGAAAACAAGCTCGGTTTTACCATCGAAGGAAATGCCGGCCCACATCATACAAGAGCCGCCCCCATAAGCCACTGTTTCAGCGACACAGTACTGTGCAAATCGCTCCCCAGGCCGCCTGTAGACCCGTCCTCTTCTGTCGCTACCGTGCAAACACATCCTGCTTTCGTCGGAGAACAGGACTTGCCTCCATTGCTCAACCTCTCAATCAAGATGGGTGCGAGCAAACTGAAGGCGTGCTTGTCGGTGAGCTGCCGTGAGTTTCGGGCCTGTGGCAGGCCTTTTTGGAGTCAGATTCGCTTGCTTGAGTCGTCGACGAACTGTCCACTCGCTGGCTGCTACCCCACGAACATCTCGGAGCTCCTGTTGGACGTCGACACCAGTCAAATGCCGATTTCGGAGAGAGGTTGACACGATAAAACGGTCATCCCTCTCCGATGTGCACCGGCGCCGTCCAGATCTTGGTCTCGGGATAAAGCCACCAGTCTCCCGAAAGCGCTTATAAACTTTCGAAACACAGGATTGGCTTATGTGGAGCCGACGAGCGACAACCCGCTGGCTGAGCCCTTCTTGCAATAGGGCTACGATTTGTAGGTGTTGTCTCCATTGTCGTACAAGGTAAAGGGTCAAAAGTGGCGGAGATTTGTACCGGTCAACGTGTGAAAGTCGACTGATAAAGAAAATCCGATAACAGGTGCTTTTATAGGGGGTCAATAGGTCGCAACTCGTGACGTATCAAACAATTGAAACACGTCTTTTTCGATACACCTTCACTTAATGCGGAATGGCTCCATAAATACTGGCTTGTTTTTAATGAATTCGGTATCAGTTTAAAAGTAAAGAGTTGAACCTTTAAAATGATGTCATTTTTACGATTATTAAAAAAGTATTAACTACTCAAGATAACGCGCAACCAATTTCAAGTAACTGATTCCAAACTTTTGCTCGCGAGTGTATAATAATAACCAAACCAATCGACTCGTCACGGGAGAGGTGAAGACGTTTTCAAACCCGATAGGTAAGCGGTTAAATAATGTTAATAGAAACCGCTACGTAACCCTTTAAAAACCCTATCAAAACCCTAAACCCACCTTAGGTTTGTTAGGCTTAACCCAGTTAAAAGGCTTACCCTTATACAAGTTAATCCGGTCAAACGGTAACCCAAATTAAGGATTAATTTTCGAATGGCTTAGGCCAAAAAAAGGGTTAACCCCAAGAACCGGTTTTCCGGTCCCTGTTTCAATGAACTTCCAACAATGAACCTTTTAAGAAATCGCTGTATTTGGATTTCATGAATGTTAAAATTACTTAATATCTGTAATATTTCGACAGAAATTAAAAAAAATATATTATGAAATTGTTTATTACAAAGTATCAAAATCACCATGTTGAACTAAACTACATGGGGACATTGTATCAATCAGTGTTGCTACTTGAAAAAATGTCAGGTTCATCTTTCATTAGCCAGATTCTAATCATAAATAAGTGCAGTAGATCATATTTTCTATGCATCACAAAGTATGTGTTTAGCTGCTTTAGTACTCTACAAAAAACTTAAAAACAGGCTAACTTATTTTACATGTGTGCAATGTAATTATTGTTGTGGTTGAAACACAAATTAATATGGATACTTTTTGTAACATACGAGTATTTGCTTGATTTTTTATTTATTGTGCCTTTTTAATGTAGGTACCTTTTATAGTTCTTCCAATTTCGGGTTATTTGCCTAATTTCCATGGCAGTTTTTTTTTTTCATAGCTGCACAAATTTAATTAATTTAGAATTAAAGAATTAATTGTCCTGAATTTTTTAATATAATTTGCCATGTTCAAAATCCAACGGCTTAAGAGTTACATCCATTTGAAAAAAATCTTCACGGAAATTAGTATCATGGCATGGAGATTAGAAATTTAGAATTGCTGACATGGAAATTTTAAATCTAAATTTTATATAAAAAATCAACTTTATTAAGAAGTAGGTATAAATGCCAACATTTACATGAAAATGTTGTTTTTTTATTAATTTCAATTACTTCTAATTCAGTCTTAAATATATGTTTTCAATGCAATTATAATTTTTTTATAAATTTCTATCAAAATTCTAATCTCACATAAGATTTTGATCACAAAACCTTAGTATTAAAATAGTATTAAGCCGGCTTTTGACTATAGGATGTAATATATATTACATGTTCAGCTATATATTACATCCCGGGTTTGCTGTTCTCACTATCAGATATATTTTTTAGAATAGTTCAGCTTCTATGATCCTCACATCATAACGTCTTTTATTGAAACGGTTGACCTCTCGTTATTAAATGGATAATATGGAAATTGTTTTGCTAGATACTTTCGATAGTTCATCAGACGAAGATGATGCAGTATTCGATTTACATGTCTCATTATTTAGAAAAAATACAATAAACGTCGATTCTGGATATCGAATCTTAATAGACTAAAGGCCTTACTAATAACCATTGTATAAACCTTGTATAGTTAAGTAGTGTTTTGTCTCTTTTGTTCGAATTTGAAATGTCATTCGAGTGAACGTGAGAAAACACTGTTTAACTAAATTAGGCGTATACAATGGTTATTAGTAAGGCCTTAAGAAAAGATTATAGTGAATTTCTTATTACGTTTCTCCATGCAGCATCCTTAATTTCATTCATTTTATACTCTTCAAGATTAGTCGTAAACAAGGATATTTCCTAACACTTTCTATAAAATGTTCCATTATAGGGATAAATACGTAAATAGGTAAATACGTGGTAAATACGTAAAGAAAAGATTGCGAACCAAAATACCCAAAAATCATAACACGCGGACAGCTATGTAAGTACGTGCGCATGACCGTCACGATTCGAAATGAAGGCGAGGCAGGGGCAGAGGTGCGGTGTGCGGGAACGTGAGGTAAAATATATCGCCTTCAAATATAGCTCGGTCGGGCGAAAAAATATTTACAGTTTGGGGTGTAATATATATTATAGCACAGTGAGAACGGTCTCGTAAAAAAGTATGGCAAGCGATAAAATATTATATCTCAAAATGTAATATATATTACATTATATCCCACAGTCAAAAGCCGGCTTTATGTAGTATTAATTTATTTATATATAAGAGCGTCGGTGGCGCTGTGGACTCGGCACTTGCCTTCCAATCGGGGGGTCGGGGTTCGAGACCCGCCATGTACCAATGTGTTTTTCGTTTCGAATTTCATATGTACATCTGTCTGACGCTCCTACGGTGAAGGAAAACATCGTGAGGCAACCTGCATACATCTGCTAAGAAATTCAATGATGTATGTGAAGTCGACCAATCCGCACTGGGCCAGCGTGGTTGACTAAGGCCTAATCACCCTAACATAGGGTAGGCTCGAACCCCTCGGTGGGGACGTAGGTATACGAGCTGTGATGATGATGATGAATTTATTTATTGCTAACGGTGGCAGACAAGCAAGTGGCCCACCTGATGGTAAGTGGTAACCACCGCTCATGGACATCTGCAATGCTAAATGCCATAGCTCAGTTACTGCCTACTTGTAGAGAAGTGCCCTGCTTAAACCTCGTTTGAAGTTGGACATATGGTAGCGCTCAGGAAGCTGGGAGTTTGTTCCAGAATCTGCACGTACGTGGAAGAAATGAACGCTGAAACCGAACTATGCTAGACCAAATAGATTTTTTTTTTATGAAACGAAAGGGAAAGTTGAGTACGCAATACGTGTTGTTCGAAGCTCTCGAGTTTTTAATTTAAAACTGTAGAAAAAGTCCACTAACCTTCTATAAAAGTATATAAAAATCAGCAAAGAATACTCAGTTTACCGAACGATATAAAATATTTGTGAATTACAGTGAATTAATGTGTTTAAAACATAAAAGAAGTGATGTGTTTGTCGGTACTTCAATAAATTTTCACAAAAATATTGATTCAAGATTGCTCGATTCTTCGATGAACACAATAGAAATTATGCTAATGACATAACTGGCTTTAGTTCAGTAGTATCAGTACAGTAAATTAACAAACTAAGCGTGTGACGCCGTGGTGCCGCCGTTAAAGCGCTGTGTGTGAATCGGGCGGATAGAGTTCAATTCTACCGATGAGCGAATGAATTTATGTTGTGATTTTATTTCTATTTTTTCTCTTTTAATGTACACATATCTTTTTTGAATTGAAGAGTAAAATTCTAATTTAATACACAGAAAACTACGCAAAGATAAAAAAATATATATATATACTTTTTTTAATACATATAAGCTCACACATCTAGCGAAATGGCACATGTATGTGCAGGCTGCTTAAAACCACCCACGGGAAGAGAATTTCTGAAGTGTACTTTGTGCAACGGGATATATGATTTGGATTGTGCCAATGTGTCAAGTGCACGATTTTATAACACAATGACACCAGAACATAAAAAAAAGTGGCAATGCCAGATATGTATTTGCAAAGTACCAAAAAAGGGAAACATAAATACTCCCGTACGAGCAATTGATTGTGATGAAAGCGACAAGAATAATGTAACGTTGAGACGAAAAACCACGAAAAATGAAAACATAAATAATAAAAATATGACAGATGAAAGCAATGAAGATATGAGTATTATTGGGGACACATTTTGTTACACTACGTCCCGCGAAACAGAACTTACTTTAGGGAATATAAGTCAGTTAATTGTTGATAAATTGAAAGAAAATAATGATTCTATTATTTCTCAATTACAAAGCACCATACAAACAGAAATAAATAAAGCTATACGGGTACTAAAACAAGACTTAAGCGAAGAATTAGAAAACATAAAAAAACAAAATACACAAAGGAAAACAGACATAGACAAACTTAGTTCGGAAATCGAATACATTAAAAAAGAAAATGAAAGGATAAAAAGTGAAATATTAGAGTTAAAACGAAAAGATATGACGCAATCAAGTAGCAACACTGAATCAAATGAAAAGAAGATAGTTATATACGGCGTAGAAGAAATACACAGAGAAACTGAGTGTGAACTAGAAAATAGAATTTTGAATACATTTCACAATATACTTATTAAATGTTGATTTAAGGGGCTACATAGAGGATTCATATAGAATTGGGCGATACAATAACAAAAATAGACCACTAGTAGTTGAGTTAATAAGCAAAAGGATGGTCAAATACATCCTAGATAATAGATACTATTTCCAGGGTACACCTATAACAGTGTTACCGCATCTAGATAAAAAAGCACAACAGAAACGAAAGGAAATGTACGAAGAAATGAAATCTGCTAGAAATAAGGGCTTACATGCAGTAATACGAGATAACCAACTCTACATACAAGGGAAAAGAATTAATTTTATTGACAAGAAAAAAGAAACATCAAATACACTAGAAGAAACCAATAACGATGAGACTAAAATTGAAAATACAAACTTTAAAAATTATACTAGAAATAACAGCTCCTTTCGAAACTACACCAACATATTTTAAAATTCTTTACCAAAATTTTCAAAGTATTTTTAACAAGCAACATATACTAGAAGCTTTTTTAAACGGAGACAAAAAATATATGGCAATTTGTGTATGTGAATCATGGCTGAAAAGGGAGAAATTGGATTTTATCAAAATACCAGACTATAAAATTGTATCATCCTTTTGTAGACGAAATCGAGACGGCGGAGGCGTATGTATTCTGTTGAGGGAAGAGATTGAGAGTATTGAAGAAACTACTATTACAAATATGTCCATAGAATATGTACTAGAACTGTGCGCAACGATATTATTAAAACATAAAATATTATTAGTAAATTTATATTGGAATAGAAGAGAGGAAGACTCATTTTATAATACTTTACAAAATCTGATAGACTATATTAACGTTAAATATTCTAAATATAACATAGTTCTAGGTGGAGATTTCAACATTGACGTACTTAGTGGAGGGCCAAAAACTAATCGCCTTCTAGATCTCATGCTCGAAGGAAAACTCATCCAACACATAAAAGAGCCAACTCGTAAAACATTAACGACGTCATCATGCATAGACTTAGTATTCACTAACTTTACTCATTTGGGCTTAAAGACCTCTGTAGAGGAATTTGGATTCTCTGACCATGCGGGAGTGGTTATACATATGGAAGTTGAGGAAAGTAACAAAAATATGCTATATTATGCACAAAAAAGAATTTTCACGGAAAGAAAGGTTCAAATGTTGAAAATAAGTTTAAATGAAATAAATTGGTTCGATATCTTTTCCTTAACAAAAAATGTAAATGAAAACTACAAATCTTTTCATGATATACTAGTCACACTTCTTGATGCACATATTCCAAAAAGCAGAATCAAAATAAATTCAAAACCAAAAAAAGGCTGGTTGACCAAAGGACTCAAAAGATCTTGTCAAAATAAAAGATTATTAAAAATTTTTGCGCAAAAATCAAATAATAAAATAATTAACACATACTATAAAAAATACGAAAAAATCCTAAAAACTCTAGTAACAAAATCAAAAAAATTAAGTTTCATAAAAAGGATAAAAAATTCAACTAATACTACAAAAACAATGTGGAATATAATAAACGAAAATACAAACAAAAATAAATATTCTGAGAAACGAAACATTGTATTAAACATCGACGGCAATAAATTAACAAACCCAAAAAAAGTTACAAATTCATTAAATGATTATTTTGCATCTGTGGGTCATCAAGACATACCGGCGACTTCATATAGAACTGGAAATAGCGAAGCCATATTAAACTCATTTTATCTCACCACGGTAAGTCAAAGGGAGGTTTATAGAAATATTAAAAAGCTAAAAAATAAGAACAGTAGCGGAGTAGACGAACTGCCACCGTCTCTGATAAAGAAGTGTGCTACAGAATTGGTGATTCCTTTAACATTTCTAATCAACCAATCCTTCAACGAAGGAGAATTTCCAAACTTATTGAAAAAAACTATAGTCAAACCCGTTTTTAAAAAAGGTGATAAATCAAACCCTAAAAATTACCGCCCAATAGCATTACTTCCGACTGTTTCAAAATTGTTTGAGAAATGCATGTGCGATCGTATTTACAAGTTTTGCGAAAAGTTTAAAATTTTTAATGACGGTCAGAACGGCTTTAGGAAAAAACGATCAACTACATTGGCCGTATATAAGTTTATCCAAGAAGCCTATAATATTCTTAATGATAAAAAATACGCAGTCGGAATTTTGTTGGACATGTCTAAAGCCTACGATAGGGTACAACACGGGATACTCTTGAAAAAACTTTATAGCGTAGGTATTCGCGGAAAAACGCACAAATGGATAGCTTCATATCTAAAAAATAGAGAACAGTTCGTGGAAATTGAATATTTCAGTAATGGGAAGGTTACAAACGTCCGTTCAGAGGGCAAAATCATAAATGCATCTATACCACAAGGCAGTGTGATTGGCTGTCTTTTATTCTTAATATATATAAATGACCTTCCCCGGGTTTTAAATGATCACTGTGTTTTGTTTGCGGATGACGTATCTGTGATCACATCTTCCCATGACAATGTGGCTATGGAAAATAAAATACATTCAGTGTTAGCATCAGTAACAGAATGGATGGACGATCATTCTCTCATACTCAATTATAATAAAACCAAAATTATAGTATTTCATATCCTAGACAAAAGAAAAATTTGAAGCTCGATCTTATATATCGTGGTGTAAGCTTAGAGATTGTAGATGACTGCACATTATTGGGTTTAACTATTGATAAAAACCTTAACTGGAAATCACATGTACAGAACATAAAAACAAAGTTATCGAGATTCTTATATGCTCTTCGCGAAATAAAGAAATCCACAGATATGAACACTGCTATGACTACTTACTACGCTTACGCTTACTCATGGCTAAGCTACGGCGTCATTCTCTGGGGTAACAGTGTGGAAGCATCTGAAATCCTAACGATGCAAAAGAAGTTGATACGTGTGCTCGTAAACATACAACAAATGGATAGCTGTAAACCCCATTTTAGACGCTATATATTAAAATAAATATATTAACTTTACCCTGCTTGTATATCTATGAAATATGCAAATTTGTAAAGAGACACGCAAACTTTTTCACTCAGAGGCAAGATATACAAGCTAAATATACTTTGCGGCATAGGACACTGTTATCGTTACCTCAATCACAGATGAAACTACATTCAAGCAGTCCGTTCGTAATGTGTATCAAGATATTCAATAGGCTTCCTACAAATATTAGAGATATTCCAGAGGAAAAAATATACTTAAAACAAATAAAAATATTACTGCTTCAAAAGTGCTACTATTCAGTAAAGGAATATATGTGCGATAAAAAACTATAAAAAATACTGGACAAACAATAAGACTTAAAATAAGATTTTGACATTAATTTTTAATATTATATAATAATTTGACATTAATTTTGAATATTATATTTTATAAGTAGCTACATTACTAAGTAAGAAAAAATGCAAAACTACATAAAAATACACTAATAGACATATAATTTAGTTATTCAAATATAGTTTATATCAATTCAGGCGACTATCTATTAATTAATATAAAATTAAATTAATAAATTATATGATAAATTAGGTATAATAATGAAATTTATAATATAATAAAAAATTATAATATAATAGGTATAATAATGAAATTGACAATATAATAAAATAATAATAATAATATAGGTACAACAACTGGCAAAATTACTATCTGCGATGATATCTTCTAATAGTGTAAAATGAATTTAAATAGATAAATAAATTAAAAATATTTACATATTTAACTGAATAAAACATATACAAATTATTTTATAAATCAATAAACCACTTAAAATTTATCTTTAAGTACATAAATCAAAGGATAATAATCTACATATATAATATTAAATATGCGAAATATGAAGTAAAACTAGTATAACAGATAATAGGTATATAGTAAACGTAAGTACTGATTTAATATTATAAGTCATCCTCTCTCCTACTTTTGCTGTGCCCGACAGGGTCCACAATGTACTTAATTTATTTGTAATACCAAAAAATACCATTGTGGAAAGCAAAATAAATGAAATGAAATGAAATCGGTTCCAGGTGGTACGGATGAATTCTATTGCAGTGACGGGTGGTGCGATGGTAAAAGGTGACGAAAGCACCATCGCACTTTCTCAGAGCACTCTCCTTTAAAGAGCCAATAGAGCACACAAAGAGAACCAAAGTCTCTCCTTTGCTCCAGCGTCTTCATTGAGACCGTGATACTGGGATCACCGACGAAGCGGAATGCATGCCTTTGCAGGGAGTCAAGAGGGTCGAGCTGATATTTGGGAGCTCCTGCCCAGAGGTGCGAGCATTACTTCACATGCGGCCGAATATGTACTTTATAAAGCATCAGCAAATGGCTAGGATTAAAGTACTGCTTTGCTCTGTTCAGGACGCCCAGTTTTTTGCTCGCCAATTTGGCTTTGTCCTCCAAATGACTCCCCAAACTGCACTTAAGCAAAAATTTCCATACCGATGATCCCAATACCATCGGACATACGAAGAATAACTTCCTGGAACCGAGGCACTACGATAAATGGCTCCTTCTTCGCAGTGAATGCGCACACTTGTATCTTCTTGGGGTTGAACCTAACTAAGTTCTTTGCAACTTATTCGGATACTCGCCCTAGGGTAGGGAGTCCTCGACTTCAGACACAAGTTGCGACCGCCTTTCTTGCAAGGAAATGCAAGGAACATTCTTGTGGTCGGTATACCGTACATCACCCACAATGCATGTTCTCAAGGAATAAAATGTCATTAATATGCAGAATTAACAGGGTTGGGGAGAGCACCGAACCTTGTGGAACGCCAGTGGTGTTTATGGGCATGGTTTTGAAGCAGCAGCCGTCGATTACGACTAATGCTCCTATACAATCCAAGAAGCTGGTTATCCAATTGCAGAGTCCCTCGGGGTTTCCATATGATAGTAGCGTCGTGAAAAGTGCTGTATGCCACACCCTATCAAACGCCTTAGCGATATCGAGTCTGACGGCGAGAACCTCACTTTTGCCCTCCAAGGTTTCCGCCCAACGGTGGGTCAGTTAAACTAAAATCACACGCTCAACGGCCGTGACCGAGAAGCCATTTTGTCGGTCGCTAATCAGCTAGTGCTCTTCTAAGTACCTACTGTAGGAGGCGGGAGCTGATGACCGGCTCCATAATCTTGGAGCAAGGACGTTATCGCTATGGGCCTGTAATTTGACAGGTCAGATCGGTCACCCTTTTTGTGAATTGGGTGGACGTTAGCAATCTTCAACGAAGATGGAACCTATACCTTTCCTATCAGAACAACAGATAGGAAAGGCGGTAAAGGCGCGTTAGTACGGGGATCAGCTCAAGTGAGCACGTCTTCAGCTGGGATACCATCCGGCCAACTCTACTTATGGACGTTCAGGAGCTTAAGCTCTCACCTGACTGCACGTTGTGTTATGTGAATTTCAGGCAGTCACTTTCACACTGAGGTATGGTGGGTGGTGTGGGTCCCGCATCATCCATAGTCGAGTTAGTAGCAAAAAGTTGGACCAGGAGATTGGCCTTCTCGTTTGCGCTGTGGACCAGGCTGCTATAAACTACATGCAGCACAGTGGCTTGAGACTGAACTTTGGCCAGCGACCAAAAAGCACGAATCCCACTGGGATAACTTCCTAGTCGCCGTGTTCCACTTTGGCTTCTTGTTGGATCTACTTAGAAGCGGCGTTTGTCGCTTCTTCTTCAGGTCAGGATCCCGATTTTTCCTGGCATTGTCCGCCAGGCGATATACGCAGATTGCTGGAGGTGGCGTGTCTTCCTGCAGGTATTGTTGTATAATCGGCTAGATTAGCGTAAAGTAGATAAGCATTTTAGTACCATGTCAAATCAACTATTAACAATGCAACATAACTGTAACCATACTAAATAAAAGGAATAGTTGGTGTGACATGGTGCTAAAATATCCATCTACTTCTGCCACCAACAGGTGTTTTGGTGTTTTTCTCTAGCCTCTCCTCTCGTCTTTGTTTTGTTTTTGCCATTTTTTCAACGTACTTTCAATCGGGAGCTAGCCTACCAACAAATACCTATGCAATATTGAAATAATCTGCAAACCTATATGATTAACATGTATAGATAGATATAACAAACCAACCTAGAAGATTATTACTGGAAATAATTTCCACGTCACATATAAATTTCCATGGCGCAAAATGTGTTAAGTCCAACTAGTTATACTATTAGTTATACGATAAAACAAAATGGACAAAAAAATCCAAACTTATACTGCTCAACAACAATTTTGTCTTGGATCTTTATAGAACTTTTGTATGTTTAGAAAGAGCAAAAAGAAAATGCCATGGAAATTGTAAAAATATGAGAAACATTTTATTTTTTGACTGTAAGTTTTTATATCTTATTAACTGAGATTCCTTTTGTTGTGAAATTCTTCAACAAACTAATCAATAATAATGTGTGTGAATATTGATTAAAATTAATCATCTGTTTAGAAGTTACAATTAATATTTAACAGAAATCGGGGAAAGAAACGCACCACGGGGCTTAGAATTTTTTTTTTCATATTATCAAAAGGTAATTCGGAATTTTAAATTATAGCATGTTACAAAACAATGTGCATTTTATTACACATTAAAAATTAAAAATTAGTTTTAACAGTATTCCATTTTCTTTTGCGAAAATGTATGAAAATGAGTTGCCAGAACTAGCCCTTTATTCATAACATAACATGGATACAAAGACATTGAAATATTGTCTCAACAATAATTGTTCATGACAAAAAAGATTTGTTTGCTAAATTGAAATATACCTATTTCAATTTAGCAAACAAACAACCTATTTCAATTTAGTTGATAAACTTAAAACTACCAAATTAAAAAAAGCAATACAGTTTAAATATAACTAGTTTATTAAGAAATATTTCCCACTCTCATACAGTATCAAATCAATTTTAAGCATTCTTAGCAAGGGTTTCAGCCTTGGCAATAACTTCTTCAATAGGTCCCACCATGTAGAATGCAACCTCTGGTAGATGATCATACTCGCCCTGTAGGATTTGAGAGAAACCTTTGATAGTTTCCTCCAATGGCACAAGCTTGCCAGCATGCCCAGTGAACACCTCGGCCACCTGGAAGGGTTGGGACAGGAATCTCTGGATCTTGCGGGCACGGGCTACAGTCAACTTGTCTTCTTCAGATAATTCATCCATACCCAAGATAGCAATAATATCCTGAAGAGATTTGTAATCTTGCAATATCTTCTGAACACCACGTGCCACATTGTAATGTTCTGCACCAATGATGTTAGGGTCCATGATACGTGAGGTGGAATCCAGTGGATCTACGGCAGGGTAGATACCCAGCTCAGCAATGGCTCGGGACAACACAGTTGTAGCATCTAAATGAGCAAAGGTGGTTGCAGGTGCAGGATCTGTCAAGTCATCCGCAGGCACATAAATAGCTTGTACGGATGTGATGGAGCCTTTTTTGGTGGTAGTGATTCTTTCTTGCATAGTACCCATGTCAGTGGCCAATGTAGGCTGGTAGCCCACAGCAGATGGGATACGTCCCAATAAAGCTGACACTTCAGAACCAGCCTGAGTAAAACGGAAAATATTGTCAATAAACAGAAGCACATCTTGACCTTCTTGGTCACGGAAATACTCAGCTACAGTCAATCCAGTTAAAGCAACACGAGCACGAGCACCTGGAGGCTCATTCATCTGTCCATATACAAGAGCTACTTTTGATGTCTTATCTTTAAGAGAAATTACTCCAGACTCAATCATTTCATGGTACAAGTCATTACCTTCTCGTGTACGCTCACCTACTCCAGCAAATACAGAGTAACCACCATGAGCTTTAGCCACATTATTGATTAGTTCCATGATCAATACAGTTTTGCCGACACCAGCCCCACCAAACAAGCCAATTTTACCTCCCTTTGCATAAGGAGCCAACAAATCTACTACTTTTATGCCAGTGACCAGAATTTCCTGTTGTACAGACATGTCTACGAATTCTGGAGCTTCGGCATGAATCGCAGCTGTTTTGTCGGTAGGAATGGGACCACGTTCGTCTATAGGCTCACCGATTACGTTGATGATACGACCCAAGGTTTCAGCGCCAACAGGGATTCGAATCGGAGAGCCGGAATCTAAGACGGGCTGGCCACGAACCAGCCCTTCAGTACCGTCCATAGCGATAGTTCTAACGGTGTTCTCTCCCAAGTGCTGTGCCACTTCCAGCACGAGCCTTGGAGAGCGATTCTGGACTTCGAGTGCATTTAAAATAGGTGGAAGGTTATCTTCAAACTGAACGTCGACGACAGCACCGATTACCGCGACTACTTTACCTTGCCCCTTGCCTGCGGCTTTTGCGGCGTAGTCTCTCTTGGTATTGACGGATACAGCTGCGATTTTACCACATTCTGCAAGAGTTTTCTCCGCAACTGTTTTAGCAGCTAGGAACCCGCTACCAACTTTACTTATGGCTCCGTACATTTTAATTGTCTGGAGCACCCGGGAGCTGAAAACTTTTACAACCCGAAATTATGTAACAAAATAACCTTACATAAAAGCCTATAGACTAGATAAACTCTGGGGGGATTATGATGAAGTATTGGTTTATGGATAGATAAGGCTAGCAGCACACAAGCAAACATTTTAAACAAAGAAGTGGCAATTCGGACCCGCGGCCCTACCACCTAAAGGCAGAAGAAACTATTGTGTCGTGTTCTGTTGTGAAGCGTCTGAAGCGTATCGGTTTCATACATTTAATATGGCTAGAAACACATTATTACAGTGTGTTGTGTCGTGGCGCTAATGTGTTTCTAGCCATATAAAATGTATGAAACCGATACGCTTCTGACGCGTCACAACTCAACACGACACAATAGTTTGTTTCAAGCGTTACTTAAAGCAATCACTCGCTATCGCTTCCGTCCGTGACATAAAAATAATAGTTCTTTTTCTTCTTTAAAAGTTATGGCAATCGGTCGTGGTCTTAGACTATAGATACCAAAGCACATGAAATACCTACGAAAAAAGGGTGCCATTTGGGTTGGTGCCCTAAGATGGCGGAAAAAACTAGGAACGCCGCTTCCAAGATTCCACACTTTTTGTTTTTCTTTATACAATTTATTTAAAAAATCAATGAAAAACGTATAACTGTAAAATGCACTCACAAATAACGCTCACTGACTGATATTTTAGCACAACAACACGGTGCTTTGTAATAGCGGACTGGACGCAATATTCGTGCCATAGTTAATACATAGTGAGTCCATTGGTGTACTTAGTCTGAGGTCGTGGTAAACAATGGTATCGATTCTGGCATGATTCTCTAAACCTAAAACTAAATTTGACAACAGTCTCTCCTTGTCATTTTGTATAGAGTATGACAAGGATAGACTGTTGTCAAATTTAGTTTTAGGTTTAGAGAATCATGCCAGAATCGACACCAATAGTTCATATCTTTAAAAAAAATAGTTCTAATGTCATCTGTGATATTAAAACTATTGTTCTAATGTAACGATAATGATAGCGAGTGATCGATTTGAGTTAGGCGATAACCTATGTTGCCTAGCAAGAGTTGACCTTATGGCGGAATGGTCTAAATATTGGGAGAAGACAAAAAGAATAAAGGGTAAATATTATGCAGACATACAGCCTGATATTCCGTCAAAACCCTAGTTCTCCCATTACAAAATCGCTGATAAACGTACCACTTCCGTCATAATAATTGTAGATTGCGAATTGGCCATTCTTACACTCCACTTCACCTGTACAAAATACATGTTTGAAGCCACTGACCTCTATAATTACACACTGTGTGTAATTATAGAGGTCAGTGTTCGAAGCACACTTAGATGTGATTGTGGCACTGACGAAGGAAGCACAGATCACATTTTGTTTAATTATTGTCCCACATGACTCACCTTCGTTTTGCCGATGATATCGTGGTCATGGCTGAGACCGTGGAAGATCTAGGCACAATGCTCGAAGACCTCTGTAGAGTTTCCCAACAAGTGGGTCTTAAAATGAACATGGACAAGACCAAAATTATGGTGAATTCCCATATAGTACCCACTCCTGTGAAGGTTGGCGGCTCTACACTGGAAGTTGTTGACGAATATGTTTACCTGGGACAAATAGTCCAGCTCGGTAAGTCCAACTTCCAGAAAGAGGTAAATCGACGAATCCAACTCGGCTGGGCAGCGTTCGGGAAGCTACGCAGCATATTCTCGGCCAATCTACCGCAGTGTCTTAAGACGAAAGTCTTCAATTCGTGCGTGTTGCCAGTGATGACGTACGGAACTGAGACGTGGCCGTTTACAATGAGTCTCATCAGAAGGCTCAATGTCACTCAAAGGGCAATGGAGAGGGCTATGCTTGGGGTTTCTCTACGCGATCGCATCAGAAATGAAGAGATCCGTAGAAGAACTAGAGTCGCCGACATAGCCCAAAGAATTGCAAACCTTAAGTGGCAGTGGGCAGGACACATAGCTCGCAGGACTGACGGCCGTTGGGGCGGAAAGGTCCTCGAGTGGCGGCCGCGTACCGGGAGACGCAGCGTTGGTAGGCCCCCCACAAGGTGGACCGACGATCTGGTGAAGGTTGCGGGAAGCCGCTGGATGCGGGAGGCGCAGGACCGATCGGTTTGGAGATCCCTGGGGGAGGCCTATGTCCAGCAGTGGGCGTCTCTTGGCTGAAATGATGATGATGATAATGATTGTCCCACAAATCCTGTAGTATTTTATGATCCTACCACATACTATAATAGAGGGACTACAACAGGCGCGTTCGGATAGCATCGAGATGGCAAAAATAACTGTTAAAAATGACAAAATTGACACAAGGAGCGTTCGGTTAGAAGAAATGTGCACAAAAGTTGCATTTTTATCTGTATAATGTCAACCGTTCGGATAGCTGAAAAAATGTCAAAAATGGCATTGTGCTAATTTCGCACAGCTATCGAAGAGGGTCAAAAGTGGAAGTTTTTGACATTTAGGATTTTTGACGTTTACTAAACGTAAAATTTTTTACACGATTGAATAAGTTTTAACGAAATAAATTTTATTTTCATTATTTATGAAAATTAATGATCGTTAATCATGAAGCGAGCTTATTACATCATAATACATCCAGAATCTGGAAACTGAAAATAATTTTAGGTCATAATAGCTTATGACTTTCACATATTGATAATGTAGCGTTCGGTTAGGGTGTGGCGCAAAAATGGCAAAAAATTCACAACCTTCTAACCGAACGCTTTACATCAACGCCAATTTTGATAATGCTAAAAACGCCACCGCAGGCTACCCGAACACGCCTAACTACAGATGTTTTAATGTCACAGGTGATATTTGAACTATTGTTCTAATGTCACAAAAGCGATAGCGAGTGATCGCTATGAGTTAGGCGGTAGCCCCCCCGAAACCGAATCGACACAGCCTAGATTTGAATCCATTGGCCAAAATAGTACTACCCTGCCGTGAAATTCTAAAATAACAAAAAAAAGATACATTGAAAAATGTCAAGAATTAAGTTTTTCGGAGTCGCGCGGGAACCTTTGAAAAATTCAGGCGCCTTTTTCACATATTTTGTTAAAACTTGTTTTGTGGTTTCTTTTTATAAGCGATTTATTAAAAAATAAGACAAATAATTTTTATTTTATAGTATTTAATATATTGCAATTAAAATATGACCAAATCAGCCAGAAAAAGAAAGAAGAAAGTAGATGGTGAGGATGAGGAGTCTGCGGAAAGCTCTGATGCTGCATCTGTCATCGAGGTTGAAGCAGATAAGTATGTTCCCTTTCGCGTGCCTAACTATACAAGGAAGTATCCTGAAGATAGCCGGCACTTCGAGTACATTGTGTTCTTGGAGAGTGCAGAAACTGACAAACCACTCGGGACAAGGGATATGATGTCTCTTGCTAATATCCTGAAACGACATAATAAAGGTATAAAACAACTAAAAAGGATTAATAAATTTAAAATTGGCGTTATATTTGAACGACCAGGTCTTGCTAATGCAGCTTTAATGAATGTAAATTTTCTTAAATCAAATAAGTTAAAAGCAAGCATTCCGGCTGCCGCGACGGAAATTACTGGCGTTATTACCCATGTTCCACCAGAGCTGTCCAATGAGCAAATTTATTCTGCCCTCACTTCAACCAACAACATAATTTGCATTCGCCGTTTCATGCGGAAAACTATAAATGATGGCCACAATTTGTTACCAACAAAAACCGTAGCTATTACATTTTCATGTCCAATATTACCAGATAGTGTAGACTTAAATAGCTGGAGATTTGATGTTAGACCATATATACCACCAGTAAAACAGTGCTTGAAGTGTTTAAGATATGGGCATATTGCAAAGTTCTGTAAGAACTCGGTCCGATGTTCCATTTGTAGTGAAGCGCATGGTTACAGAGAATGTAGCAAATCTACTGGAGACGCTTTCTGTTGCAACTGCAAAGGAAATCACATAGCTATTTCACTGGATTGTCCTTTAAAAAAACAAAAAATACAAGAAAATAAGGAACGATTTATGAAAAAAAGTTATGCAAATGTCACCTTTAATAATGAAAGGTCATTCCCTCCTTTAGTTAAGGATAGATTCCAACCATTAGATCTGAGTTCTCTCTTGAACTCAGATGTAATTATGAACATAATTGTTGAATCAGTTGTTAAACTGATTAGTATTAATAAAAATAGTGAGAAAATTAGCACCCAAAGTATTAGAGAAGTCATTACAGATTCATTAAAAAATAAAATTCCCTCATAATTAATTTAATGGATTATTTGAATGTTGTGCAATGGAATGCTCAGAGTTTGAATAGCAATAAACACATTTTCTCTTACTTTTTATACGAACAACAAATTCACATAGCAATTATATGTGAAACGTGGTTAAAGTCACATCAACATATTAAATTTAAAAATTATAATATTATAAGGCTTGATAGTGGTAATGATCATAATGGAGTGGCTATACTTGTTCACACCAGTCTACAGTATAAAAAAATTCATACTTATTATGATGACTCTATTCAAAATTTAGTTATAAGATTAAAATATGATGTAAATAAAGAAATAACTATAGTAAGCTTTTACAGTCCGCCTAGAAGTAATGTGTCAGTATCTAAATTAAATAATCTACTTAGCAGTCTTCCTCAGCCAGTTTTTATTGCAGGTGACTTCAACGCACAACATACAGCTTGGGGTTGTGACCAATGTGACTCGCGTGGTAATCACATACTTAACTGTATACAGGACCATAATTTTGTTTTACTAAATGACGGTCAACCCACCACTGTTGGCTCCCATAACAGGCGTCGAAATGCTCTTGATTTAACTATCATATCTCCCAATGTAGCTTTATATTGTGAATGGCATGTACATGATGATCCCTTAGGTAGCTTTCATTTACCTGTAATCACAAAGATTAACATTCAGCACAATTTCGTCAATAACACATCAAATACACCTTTTCATCATAATTTCCATAAAGTAGACTGGGAAAAGTATACAAAGAGCACTGATTTACTTTTAGAAAACTTTGAATGTCATCAACATAGTCCATTAAGTATTTATAATACTCTAATTAATAAAATACAGTCAGCCATAGAGACGTCAATGCCCTACAACAGACATGCATCTTCACTTTCATCTTTACAACCAAGAAAGTTTCACAAGCCCAGAATCCCTTTACCTTGGTGGAATAATAAATGTACTATGGCAGTACAAAATTCCAAAAATGCCTATATACAGTTTAAAAATGATCCATCACAAAGTAATTATATAGAATTTAAAAAACAACAGGCCACCAAAAAATTAGTATTAAAACAGGAAAGACGAGCAAGCTGGATAAGATTATGTGAAAGTTTCAATAGAACTACCCCACTTTCTACAATATGGAGTATGATGAAAAGGTTCAGCAAAAGCCCTATATCACCTCAAAGTCACATAGATCATTGGATTCCTGATTTCTTAAAAAAATACACACCGGATTCAGTAGAAATTCCTTTAAAATATGATGAACTGCTCGTTACTTCAAATAATTGTGATTATTTAACAAAACCATTCTCCATTGAAGAATTTACATCAGCTCTGTCCCAAAGACGTGATACAGCATTCGGTCTTGATGGTCTTCCCTACAAAGTCCTGAAAAATTTGTCAAGTCAGTCAAAAAAAACTGTTTTACTGGTGTATAATCTCTTATGGACAACTAATACTATCCCACCAGATTGGAAAGTTGACTGCTTAATTCCAGCCTTAAAACCAAACAAAGAAAAATTTCAAGTTGATTCATATAGACCTATTGCTTTAACCTCTTGTATGGGAAAAATCTTTGAACAACTTATAAAGCAAAGGCTTGAATTCTTTATTGAGAAGAATGGTATTCTACCTGCCAATCAATTTGGTTTCCATAGAGGGCGTTCTGCCAGAGAGAGTGTTGCTCATCTAAATTTTGATATTTACAATGCCATTAAAAATAAAGAAGTCCTTATTAGTGTATTCTTTGATATTTCCTCTGCATTCAACAGCGTGAATCATAATATACTTGTATCCGAGTTTTTGTCTATAGGTTTACCTGAAAAAATTGTCAAATGGATTTTCCAGTTTTCACATGGAAGAGAAGTATTTGTTAAATACAATAATCATCTAACAGGGCCTAGGTTATCACACAAAGGCGTAGCTCAAGGTGGGATTTTAAGTCCATTAATTTTTATACTGTACATTAGAAAATTAAATATGATTTTAGGATCTCAGGTCAATAACCTACAATTTGCAGATGACTTAGTTGTTTATGCAGCAGGAACTAATATTAGGTCTGTAGTTACTAATATAAATAATGCTTTAATCTGGTTACATGAATATTTTCAATATCTTGGCCTAGACATAAATACAAGCAAAACCAAAGCTGTAGTGTTTAACAGAATTAGACCATTCCATGTGAACATTTACTACAATCAAACAAATATCTGTGTTTTTCCATTAGTGAAATTTCTTGGTGTAGTCTTCACTTCAAACTTAACTTGGACCAAATATGTAAATGAAGTTATTTCAAAAGCTTCCAAAGCATACAACATTCTCAGGTGTTTAGCAGGAACTCACTGGGGGTCTGACCCAAAAATATTATTGATGCTCTACAAATCATTGGTACGCAGTCATTTTGAATATGGTTTTTTATGCTTTGGGTCTAACAAAAAGTTAGTAGATAAATTAGATAAAATACAGAATTGCAATCTTAGACTCATACTAGGTGCAATGAAGACTACTCCTATAAATTCTCTACAAATAGAGTGCAACACTCCCCCTCTCAGTATAAGGTTTAACTACCTTAAATTTAGATTTCTTCTTAAATTACTTGGTGTTAAAAAAAATTTACTAATGAAAAAATTAATTCATTTTCACAATCACTTCCCTTACTCTCAAACCGCTAATGTCCCTTTTATTCTTCATGACCTTTCATTTTTAATGGAATTGAACATAAAATATAATCTATACAAAAAAGATTATACTTGGCCTTGTTATGATCATGAATACAATAGCAAATTTACCGATATTTCTATAGTAATTGATAAAAAACTTAATCACAGAACTGAAGTCTTTAACTTAATATCTCAATATCCAGATTACAAATCTATTTACACGGATGGATCAAAGAATATCTCAAGTACTGCTATGGCTTTTTACTTACCTGATATAAAATGGGGAAGGGGTCTGAAACTACCACCACAATTTAGCATTTTCTCTGCAGAATGCTATGCTATTTACGCAGCCCTTGAATATATCGCACAACAAGAATATCAATATTGGCTCATAGTCACAGACAGCATGAGCGCTCTAAAAGCTCTTACAAATAATAAATTATCTGCAGACACTAATTACATAATTTATGAAATTAAACATTTGTGGTCTCAACTTGTGGAACAAAACTTTAAGGTAGTTATGATCTGGACACCTTCTCACATTGGAGTTCCCGGAAATGAAAATGCAGATGATTTAGCAAGAAGTGTCGTCCTCAGAGACAGCGGCAGCCCTGATGACGATATTTCCATCCCAACGTCAGATTTGATACCTTTACTGAAAGAAAAATTACTCAGTCAATGGAAGGAAGATTGGCGAGAAACATTAACAAGAAAAGGCACATGGTTGGCTTCTATTATTAGTGAAGTTGGAAACAAACCCTGGTTTACGCAAAGTAATGTAATGACAAACAGAAACTTTTTTACTATGTTAACGAGACTGCGTTTGGGACATGCTCGATTTAATGCTCACCTCTATCGAATGAATATTATTAATTCTCCAACATGCAATTATTGTGGCAATTATGATCAAACATTAGATCATTTATTTTTTGATTGTTCAGCTTTTGGATTGCAGCGTCTTACATTTATTGAGAAGCTTATAGAATCATATGATAAACCAGAAAACATCCCGCGCTCAACTCAAGACCTTTTAAAAAACAACGATTTATATCCAGCAATATATCAATTTTTAACATCCACAGTCGAAAATATCTAAATTAAAATTAAAGTTGAATTCGAAACAAATCAAGAATCAAGACAGATAAAACTCCTCTCCTCCCACTACAGAACCTCTTTATATAAGAAAAGGCTGTATGGCTAGACCTTTGCCTACCATTAGGTGAAATAATAAAAAAAAAAAATTAAGTTTTTCGGGATTTAATTTTTTATTTTCATTTTCCACAGCACAAATTATATTACTGTTACAGATAGGAATCAACCCCTCTAGCGGCCGTTTCGTAGTGAAATGACAGCTCCGTAATGATAGTGCTGCAAAACTATCGACTGCTTATTATCGACATACTGAAAATTATCGATATAAATTTACAGCCCTAATCTACTTTTTTAATTCTGATAATATTTTAGGTTATTAAAAATCAAAACAACGAAATGCGATTATCTTTTTATTGAATTTAACATACAATATGACAAAAACGTACACAATGGAACTTATTAGAACCCACAATTCTCCGCCATGCAACGCTGTGCTTACTCTGCGATTCTGAAAAGATAAATAAGCATTTGTATAAAGTGTGACGACTCTAAAATGAAAAACAGTGAAAAACCTAGTAAAAATAAATAACCTGCCTCTCCATCTGATCTTAGTCTCTCCACTTCTCAATATCTGTACACCTGTTGATACAAAAAAGATAATTATATAAGACATTACTTTGTTTTTGAAAATAATTTTGTTTTATTGATTATTTACAAAACTTCAGATTGAAGAATTGAACTCTGCAGACAATGGCAAATAGTTTAAAACGTTTGAATACATTTTGAAGAAGTTAACATTAAAAGCAATTAATTTTATAGTAGGTAATCTAACCAAACAAATCAATCTAGTTTTTAATTTTGATGAATATGTTAAGGTCAATAAGAAATGTTTTCCATAAATTAATGATATTCATTCATATAAATGATTTTAATTAGAGTTTGAAAAAGCATTTAAAAGGAATGGCATACCCATTCCTTTTGTAATGCTTTTAAAATTATGTTTATCAAACTTTCACATTCTCTTAAATAATTGTGTCAGAGTTAAATGTTCCAAATTGGTTCACTAAACTCAAATAAAACTAGATTTATTAAATTCTCATGGCCAAATGTAAGGAAAGTGGATACAATCGAATCGTTGAACTCATCAATTGTAGTTACAAAATTTTTGGGTATTACACTTGATGCACGTTTGTGGGATCAACATAGTCCTTCGCGAACAGACCTAGTTCTGTTGTATATGTAGTAAAACAATTCAAGCATGTTACTATGTTGATACGGCAAGATAAATTTACTTAGTTATTTTCAGTGTCATGTAATTGGCTATTACTGCTGGGTTTCGGCTGCTAGTATAGAAAGTATTTTTGGACTTCAGTTGGTGCTATTTATAATTCACAAGCAAAGGTTTCTCTAAGAAATATTTTTAACTAAATTAATATATTGATTTAAGCTGAACAGTCTAATTATGAAAATTTGATTTGTCTATAAAAATTATAAAACCTTTGGTACCAATTTTCGATTTCATAATCTAAACACAAGAAATAGAAAGCCACTGTGAACAAGTGTGTATTGATCTGCTCATCACGTTCTAGTCATTTTCTGATATAACCATAAAAAGTAGGTGTTATAATAGCAACGTAACATCCCATTTTTTTTTTCGTCGTGACTATTGTGATTTTCAAAGCTTATTTACTCGCAAACTATAAGACTTGAGAGAAAATTGACATGAATAAAAAGTGTTAATTTTAAAGCTATTCTATATGATACAACCATAAAAATTAAGTGTCCTAATATCAAGGCAACATCCCAAAATATCCCATCCAGTTAAATATAATTATTTATAATTCTGATAAAATATTTGTTTAATTAAGTATTTATTTGAGTCATGAATCGGAACTTATACTTTACACAAACATTTTATTTTTAAACTTTAGAATTATAATTTTATTTAATTAGGCTGATATTCTTGTTTTTATTTAATGTGGAATTAATTATTACATTTTTGATAAAAATAACCTAAGGAGATAAATTATTTTTTTCATCACGGAAATTAGTATGCATGAAACGGAAAAAATCAATTTGTCAAGGGAACTTTCTTATCTTGAATGTACTATATTTAATTTTATCACTGATTAGCCTTTCAGAAACAAGGGGTTAATAAGCAAACATATTTATGTCAAAAACAAATTAATCACCTTTTGACAGCCCACTTTCTGTTATTCATGTCCTGTTCATTGCTTGTGCAGTGGCTTATGTTCTTAGCATATTAATAAAATTGATAAAATGAAATTCAGGTCCATGGTGAGTAACCAAAGCTTCTAACATATCGAGCTTCTCTATGCTTCCGAAGTCACCTTGCGCCCAGACATGTGCACCATCAGAAGATCAATTTTAGCAGAGCTTTGCTACTCTTTTTGAGAAGAAGTGTTTTTCATTTTCATTCAATCTAAAAAAAAATTACATGTAATTTTGAACAACAACATAGTGTAGGTTATTTAATGGAAAACATAATATTAAATTAATTTTAAACTATTGTTTATTTAATGAAAAAAATATTACACAACTTTGCTCACCTATCATTATTGGATTTTTAAGTATTCCTGAATTTATTTCACTTGGAGGAAGTTATTTATTGCATACTCAACTCAAGATATTCATCTTCAAGTATTTGTGTTTCAAAATAACACTAGTTTTTCTGTGTTCATAAGTTGTTTTTATCGATTTCAAAATTGATGTGCATCCAGAAATGTAACCTCTGTTGAAGCCGATGGTCTGTAAAATATTTTAGTGGATTCATAACAATATAAAGTTCGCTCGTTTTTTAGTATGGGAAAGTTCAACTTCATACATTTTGGTAAATAACTATTAGGCCAAAGATGAAAGCGTTCTTCACCTGGATTTGCCTACAAGAGAGTTGCTGGATGTCTGATTATCAGAGTAACAAGTTGTACTCTGCACAAGTTGTACTGTCACCATGGTGATCTGATAAACTTAAGTAAGATTATGGTAGCTAACCAGGTGGGCTCAGCTATATTAGCATGAAATAGTATGAAACAATGAAAGGTCAAAAAGTTATTAAGTTTAGAAAATCACAAGCAAACAAACCGATAAAACTGCCGAATCCCTTCGTACACACAGGTACTGTTATTGAATCAAGAACAGTGAGTGTCAAAAATCTTAAAAAACATGCTTAAAACACATAAAATCTGAAGATAAATTAGAGATTTAAACAAACCAACAATGTAATAATGAAAAATGAAATGCAAATGTGTGCGTTCTACTTCTATGATGAAATGACACGACACGACACACACACATGCAGTGTTGCCAGGTGGCCGTTTAAATTTCCCCCCCGATCTCACTCAAAACCCCCCGAAAATTACCATTTTTGACAAAAAAACCTCCAAGTACTACTTACTAAAAGAAATACAATTGGAATATAAAAATCAAATGTAAATTTATTTACGAAATTTTGTTTATTATATTTCCGCCATAGCTTCCAATATTAAATCATATACATTCTTGTCTGTGTTGGTTTAAGAATCAGATACATACATTTTTTCCCAGGAAAACCTATTTAGCATTCGAGTGTGTGTAAGTGTGTTCTCATTCATTTCGGTATGTTCTCACATATTTCGATTTACTGGATTTTGATGTAGTTGATATTAAATTGCACGGTAAACGGGTACTTATATTATAGCTGGCGGCCAAATTTAGACTACCTGTGAATACAATAAATCATTCAAACAGAATGAGTAGGTAAACCAGTGAGCAAGTAATGAGTAAGCAGAGAGAAAGAAAATAATATGTACTGTCTTGAGACGAAACAGTTAGGAACCACACTTTGTTGCTTTTTACTCCTTTGAAATCCCTTCATGTTCCCTTCCCGACGTCAATTCTATTCCAGCCCTTATAGCCGAAAATAGTAATGATATTTATAAAATTATTTTATCCTTTTTATGTGTAAATAATATTAAATTGTAAGCTTGTATATATTTTATTTATTCAGCTCCCTAACGTGATCTTTATCATGATCCTAGATTCTATTCCCATTCCGCGTACCTTATTATTCCAAACGTTTCCCAAACTTTGTCATGGCCATAATGCAGAAATTGTGCGGAGCCACAAAAAAAAATACTTTGTAAAAACCTATTGAAGAAATCGATTTTTTTATGGTATTGTTGTCAGACCAAAAACATTAAACTAGTACTATTATACTGGTACTAGTACAATGTCTTTGCGTCAGACAGAGTGATCAGGCTTGTACAGCCAAATCATTAAACAAAACTAAAAATAAATGCATGATCATGTAGTTGAGGGTGGTTGAGGAAAGGTAATAGTGATATTTTGGCTTGGAAAAAAGTCTCCGAAATTCCTTTAACATTAATATTTACCTCCGAAAATCCCCCCAACGGACTTAACCCCCCAAAATTCCCTCCGACGTTGAAAAAAACCCCCGAATTTGCAGGGAATCCCCCCCATCTGGCAACACTGCACACATGCACCCAAAAGCAAAATGGCGTCAAAAAAAATGGCGGAGACTGTCTCAGAGCCGCTCCACTAACGACCCGCTAGTTATAGGGGTGATTCCAACGCCTGTTCCACAGTGGCGCAGTTCATTTTCTAGAATAATAGATTTTAAGTATATATTTACGTTTAGATATCGAACATAATGTGTAGATTATGCTGAAACGACTATTAAAACCGACCGTAAGTTCGTCTTCTTTTTGAAGCCCAAGAAACACTTCCCGATATTTAGGACTATGCTCAACTATTCTAAGACTATGTTATTCTTTAATTAATGCTATATAACATTTTTAAAATGCAGGTGTTGCCGTTGCGGCGAATTGGAGTATGTGATCATGCTAGACATTTTGATCCAATAATTAGAAAAAATGATGTTAGATTACAAGGAACTGTTGCTTTGGAAGATAGTTATGTTAAGAAATTTATGAAAGCAGTTGGATGGATGGATCGATCTCGGACTGTTAGTAGCTTATTTCAACTAATTCTTATCAGTACTTTTAGTAAAGTAGAAGTCTCAGTAAATCAAGCTATAGTTCTTCATTTATTAACTAACTTCCAAATAAGGATGTTATCAATCTAATCTAACATCTTTAAATATGATCGTTATGATTGCTCTAGATTTGTTTTATAAATTTTATTCTGGGGCATATTCAGCATAACCTAAAAACAATCTTAATTATATCCTTGCTTTCAGAGGTTGAAGTTAAAAGGATACTTATTGTATGAAACTGTACCCGAAAAGGTAGCATATGAAGATTGGTTTGACACTTTAAACCTTCCAGACACATTTGCCTCTTGGTTCACTGTTACTGAACTTCATGTTTGGATGTTAATGGTTCGATATATGGCAGAAGATGTGATTGATTCAAATATAGATAAAAAGATGTATGTTAAAGGTGATGGTCACTTTGTAAGAAATTGCATAGTTGAAGCTTTATGGGCAGATGTAGGCAATAAGATTAAACTATTAGAGGTAAGAGATTAAACTATTTTATCTTACCTTTAATGTAACTTCTGTCATATGGAATTATTTCAAATTAAATTTTGGATTTTTTATTTCTTGCAATATAAAATCTGAATGCAATTTATTTAACATAAATAAATTGCATAATCTAGTTTAATCAACATGAGTTAATATATTTATTAGGCGCTTTTTATTTTCAGGGCGCTAATCCATCTGTAGCTAGGAAGCAAGTATCTGAACTATCAGAACAGTTTCAAGCAGCTCTTGTAGCCTACGATGAAGGCTTAAGTGATGATAAGGTCCTAGCAGCTGCCATATGGAGGAGATTTTATTTAATGTCTGAAGATGTTAAAGCTCAAGACATTGAAAGACTAGTACATTTTATTAGGCATCAGGTAATTTTATAAGACATTACTTTTTTATACAGAACATTGCATTTAGGGAATGCAAATCTCGCGAGATTGGGGCTCAAGCAAGATCCCGCGAGTTTATGAATAACAATACTGCGAGATCTCGCCAATTTCGAGATCTTGCGAGATTAGCAGTTTGGTGTGGTTTTTTTTGCAAATAGTCACAATATTTAAATAAATTAGGAAAAAAATAATAAGTATTATAAGATAAACATTTATTTTCACAAATTTCTATAATTTTCTATAATTTTTTAATAAACTTCTAAGTAGTAAACTTTGACATACGTATCTATCAAATAACAAATGAAAGAAACAACCAGTCTTCTCTTCTAATATCAAACAAAATCTTTTAGTAATAAAACAGTTCTTTTATAACAAACAAAACAACAAGAAGTCAAAAAAAATGAAACTTATTATCTAAGTTGAGTTGACTATTAAACTGAGATATTATTATCAATTAAATGAAAGTAATGAAACTATATCTACTCAGTAGATCCATTAGATATTACAGATTAATTAACAACATATACCAATTAGTCAGACTATTTTATGCTCAAGTGCAATCTCATTAAACTCGCGAGATCTCGCCTTTCTTTCGTCCGAGATCAATCTCGCTAGAAAAAGCCGAGATCTCGCGAAAACGAGATCTCACGAGGACGAGATTGCATTTCCTAATTGCATTTTCTTTAAAAATGCAAAATAAATTAAAAAATGAATAAAACAATAAGGAATAAATTTTGTCTCGGGTGGGGATCAAAACTGAGTCTCCCAACATGCGGACATGTGGACAGCTTGACCACTTCACCCACCGAGCTGAACCAAGCAGATTGTCAACCAATTTTCAAGAAATTTGTATCAATTTCTAAGTTGGATGTTTATACGTAGTTATTAACCCTTAAGCGGACGCGCGGTCATTTGTAACGGCAGCGGTCGCTCGTAACCTATAAGACCTATGGGGATATATCAGAGAAATAAAACAATTTTTAATCAATACTATTTATTTTCTATAATAAGAAATACTAGTCGTTTTGTAGGATATTAATTTGTTGAAAAAAGAAACAACTTTAGGTAAAAATGAAGTTATCAAATCGAAAAATACAACATAACTTTTAGAAAAAACTTTATAACTTGGATATAAAACCCTGCTTAGGAACATAAGACCATCTTAGGCCTATAACTATAGTACAATCAAGATAAGAAAGTTCCTTTGACAGGTAAATTTTTTCCGTTTCATGCATACTAGTTTCCGTGATTAAAAACATCGTTAGGCAACCTGCATACATCTGTAAAGAAATTCAAGTGTATGTGAAGTAGATATGAGCGCCGCGCCGGCGCGCTTCCGCCGCCGCTTTTTTGCCCACGCCGCCGCCGCCATCAAAAAGCAACGGCGCGCCGACTCGCCGAGCAAGAAGGCAGAATAATCTAGACACGCGGCAACGTGTCTAGCTAAATTCAAAGTAAAAGGAACCGGCGAAACCCCTTAGCTTATCTAGAATCCAAAATTTCATACATGTAGCTCAAACAGTTATTGATATAATATTAACGTTTAAAAACTGGTATTTTTATGACTGACTCACTGACATAGATCAAAAACCTAACCCACTTTCAGCTGACCTTTTTTACGTTCTGCACTGAAAGAAATTTCTAGTAACAAATAACAAACATTTGAGTAACCTATTACATAAAAATAGTGACTTCACAACTAATGTTACTAGTAGCCAAATTCAGTTTTGTAAAAACAGTTATGTTACCTATAGCCAAACAAAAATAATTGCTTCCCACCAAATATATAAACCATAAGTTACCAAAGTGTTTCGAGTAAATTACTAATATAAATGTATTAATAACAAAACTTTTAAGTAAGAATAGACCACATCTATGTTTACCATTTACGAAACTGTTTTGTTTATAAATAACTATTTCTTCAATATTAGCATCACTAAACTGTTATCAGAACTAAACTATTTTGCTATCTGTTACTAAACTTTTGATTAATTATAACTAGATTCTCAGATTAGTATAGCATCAATATATTGTAATCATGACCAAACTAATTTGATACCTGTTACTAAACTTGTGATTAAAATATAGCTAGAATTTCAGATTATTTACAACATCACTGTTATGTAACCTGTAACTGAACTTTTCAGTTAATAGTTACATTACTTTTAGGTTACTATAGCGGTTTTTTCCTACAGGTTTATAGCTTGTAGCCAAAACTAATAATATGAGAATTTTCAGCAAGAAAGGCAAGCGCTGTTGAAACTCCTCATATATTAATTTCGACTACAAACTTGGGACAAATTAAAAACTAAATTGATTTGTTCAAATAAGTGAGCATTCATTAATTAACAAATTAATTAATTACAGAAAACTTTTAAATATATTGATCAACAAAAGAAATAATCACAGAACTATAAATAACTATGCCTCAACACTAGGCGCCAATCCTCTTTTGGTACCCTTGTCCAAAATATTGTTGGAGCTGCAGCTGGCAATGCTACCAGCGTGGTGGCATCGGAGATCGTGGTCAATTTGACTAGTGACTTGTACAATTATTATTCGAAATCGTCAAAGCGGCATAGTCCAGTAGCTCTTCATAAGACTCTGTAAAATAAAAACATGTTTAAGTTATCTGCATTAAAATAAGAAGCAAATGAAAGAAAAATATCACTGGGGCATAAACACCAGCTCCCTTAATCACTAACTTCGGTTGCTCCGAACTCTGAACTCCGAACTGTCATTGTGATATTACACACAAACCTACTCGCTGAAATAGCAATGGCAACGTGAGTTTTGTTATGGCAGGGTTTATTATAAGCAGTATGATATTGTGTTCAAAATGACAGTTCGGAATTGGTAACCGAAGTAAGTGAATAGCTGAGTACACATTAGTCGCACAACTGACAAACATTTTCTTGTAAAAATCAAAAAAGTTTTGTTCTGTTCACTCACCATCCAAAAAGCCCACAACCTCAGATAGTAGGAATTTTTTTCCGCAGGTTCGTTTGCTTCGGGGGGGCTGCATTCATGAATACGGCATCACCATACAGTTTTGACTCTTCATGTGTACCATGATTCTTCTCTATTTTTGAAAATATCACAAAGTTACCACTAAATGCCACTTGCTTTCTGCGAACTAGTGCGAACCGCAAGGCCGATAAAGCGAAATGAACATTATGTTCCTGCGTGTCCCGTTTGATGCAAGTTCGGGAGGGAAATTACATTTTTTTTTTGTTACACGCAGCATCACTTTTATTACCTCTGACAAAACTATTTTGTTCTGGCTTACAAAAACATTGTTGTAATCAACATTATTAATACTAGTTGGTTTCAATCAAATATTTAATTTGTTTATAGCAACTTTGTAACACAATCTTAAACAATACTATTCAGTTGTAAACAATTTTTAGCTATGGTAATAAATAGCACAATAATTATGTAAAAGCTTAATTTAAGTTTAGCCAACTGTATGTTAGAAAATACTCTAAGTTTGTTCAATTATAGCAAAGTACTGTTATGTTACAAGGTACCGAAGTCGAATTTGACAGTAAATAACAAAAACTTTAGAAGTTCATAAACAAAATTAAATAACTGAAATGATTTTGTAAATTGTAACAAGCCAGGTGATCTAAACATAAATGAAATTAATTTAAAAGTTAACAAAGTTTTGCTAATCTTTATTTAACTCAACTAGTTTAGTTAATTAGTTTTTTCAGTGTGGGAAAACGCGAAGTTATGTTGGACTCTCCGCGGTCACTGAGGCAGATTGCCATTCAGAGAACGCGTCCTACCCACTAAAACCCAACGATGCCCTCTCCCAAACGCTTTGAGGCGAGCAACCATCACCGCCGCATCTCCTTTGCCACCAGACGAAGAGGATACGCCGGGGAGGGAGGTGTCGCCGCCGGATAAGGCCATGGGAACCCTTTTGGACACTTCCATGGCTTCGTCAGCGTCTACTCGCCTACGGCGAGCCTCTCTGACCTCCCCAATACGAAAAGGCCGGCAATGCTCCTGGGCATTAGAAGCATCGACAACTGGCGGTGACCTATGCAATGCAGGACTCAAGCTTCTCGGCCCCGCATCCCGCTGGTCACTGTCAGGAGAAAAAAGACGAGCAAATTGTCGCCTCCTTCGCCGTAGTCTCCTCCGCCGGCAAGGGTCTGCCAATGGGTCATTTTCTCTGGGCAGTTCTGCAACCTCCTTCTATGTGATAACCTACACACAGAAGGAGTTTGTCGCGTCTCAGGCCTCCTCGCTCTTAACCATCCTTAAAATCAAAGATGCGAGAGAGAGGACTGGGCCAACACATAAAACCCAAAGTGTTGCACTGCAAAGAAAAGCCAACACACTCCTCGAGAGTGTGCTGTGGTGAGTCCTCAGCAGCGCAACAGTGGTGGCACTGGGTCGACTCACGTCAAATCCAGTGGAGGTAACAGCCAAAACAGCCATGACCACTAAGGACCTGCACCAGATGTTACGTGAGTGACCCATGTTTTCTCTCCGCCCATGGCATAAGTACAGGAAGCAATTCCTCTACAGTTCTCCTGAGAGTTCCGCAGGCCGGCTCAACCAGGCTCTCCTGCCACAGGCGGAACACGGTGCTGGTTTCTCTACGCGATCGCATCTGAAATGATGAGATCCGTAGAAGAACTAGAGGTCACCGACATAGCCCAAAGAATTGCGTACCTTAAGTAGCAATGGGCAGAACAGATAGCTCGCAGGACTGATGGCTGTTGGGGCCGAAAGGTTCTCGAGTAGCGGCCACGTATCGGAAGACGCAGCGTTTGTAGACCCCCCATAAGGTGGACCGACGATCTGGTGAAGGTCGCGGAAAGCTGCTGGATGCGGGAAGCGCAGGACTGATCGGTTTGGAGATCCCTGGGGGAGGCCTATGTCCAATAGTGGGCGTCTCTTGGCTGAAATGATGATGATGATGATGATGTGTTTGAACTGCAAGCTGTATTACAATATCTCATTGGAGATACGTCCACGTTCTACTACAAGTTAAAGCTCAACAACTACAATTTATCTGTTACTCTTCTGAAGAAAAAAGTTGATGGTAAGCGTGGTGCCAATAAAATTGGCTCTTGCCTATTGAATATATTTCAAATGTTATCCTCTGAAGCAGATAACACTGGTCTCAACTTGATATTATATTCAGTAAATTGCTGTAGGCAGAAAAAAGTAAATTTCTAGTAACCTTATTATACCTTTACGCCGTGACTAGTATTGCCAGATCTATTTTTCGAAATATCGGGACTCGAGTACAAAAAAAGCGGTACTGGGACGAAAAAATCGGGACGAAGTAAAAATGCAAGACAAGACTTATATTTGGGGTTAAATATAATGACTTCGATACCCTAAGCTCTCTTATCAAAAAAAGATACTGAACAACAAAAGCAAAAATTTACCATTACTATTGTGCTAGCAATTTTAGTAACGACTACACATTAAATTGTATTCTAAGCCCAAATTTAGTAAATGATCACCAAATTTTAGCAAGCAAATTAATACACCATTTCTACCTAAATAAACCACTATGATTGTCATAAAATGCATCCATATTACCAAGTAATGAGTATTGAGTTACATAGGTGGAGTGACTGATGAAAATCTGAATATCGACAGACAAAATATCGAAAACTAGGCGGGTCAAAAATAGGTAGCGAGGAGCGAAGCGACGAGCGTAGGTTTGAACATGAACCAAGCGCGCGAGCCGAGCGAGCGAAGCGAGCGTGCCGCGGCAGCGGCCGGCGAAGCGCCAGAAACGACTATGTGTATTCTCGAACATTATTTACACGTATCGATTATTAGATATTAGATGTTTTAAATTTTCGATATTTTAACAGATCGGTATTTGAGTTTTAGCGATTCCAGCCCCCCCAGCACGTCCACCAAAACACGATATGATAAAGCGGTTTATCACGGTAAACTGTCAAAATACAATAGGGTTTCGTCGTATTTTGACAGTTCACCGCAAAAAATCGCTTTATCATATCGTGTTTTGGTGGACGTGCTACGGGGGCTGAGCAGACGTCGATATAATGATAGTAGGTATTTAGGTCATTCGATATTTTGAACGTCGACATTTTAACTTTAGATATATTAACTTTCGATATTCAAATACGTGTCCAATGAGTTACACAGCATAATTATCTTTAGTAGGATAATGAGCTGTTAAATTAAATTAAATTAAATTAAAATCATTTTATTTCAGGTTCAAGTCCCATAATTTAAAACTTATATTTTTTTTATAAAATTGTAAAAAAAGAACAATAAAATTAACAATAAATAATCGCTTATCAATATCATTACTCACTAAATAAAATATAATATTGCATACCTACAGAGTACTACTTGTCATTCTATATAAATTTAAATTTATTACAATATTATTATTATCATTCATTATTATTTATCATTAAAATACATTATTAATTATCATCATTAACATACAATTTTTAAAATACAAATAAATCATTTTTTTTTTGATCATGTCAACGTCAGGTCAACACCACTTTCTATATGGATTGTCAAAATTAGTTTAAAACAAGTATCTAAAACGAAATAAATTTGCTCAATACAGCTGCAATAATTGGGTCATTACAGTTAGATAGACGCGCATAGAATGAGACTTTAAATCTTTTAAGTACAGCAGGAAAATCTTCTACTTGGTGTTCGGCGAACATGCCAGTCGCGCTACACCGCCACTGTAGGCCAAGTATAGCACGGAGGGCATTGTTGTATTGAACTCGAATCTTATGAAAAGTACTCTGCTTATACTTACACCAGAGATGTGCGATATAAAGCGACTGACAATACGCCTTGAAAAGCGTTATTTTCACTTGATTAGATGTGAGAGCAAACCGCCTCGCCAACATGTTACTCCTCATCGCAAGGGATCTCCTCTGTCTCTCAACATCATCATCGTCATTTAATGTTTCAGTAATCCAGTGACCAAGGTACTTAAACTTCGATACAATACCTAAAGGTGACCCAGCCAAACATATAGGTGGTATGCTACCGATGTTGCATCTGTTATGTCGAAAAATCATTACTTCAGATTTTTTTACGTTATACGTTAAGCCGTGTCTGGTAGCATAACACTCACATATAGTTATAAGGCGCCGATTATTGCTTGACATTTTAGATTAAAATTCGGTAAACATATTGGTAGTCATATAATATTTTTGGGTTTACAATGATTAGTTTGGAGTCATATGTTTTAATAGGATAGCAAGATGTTATAATTTGGGTTATAAATTTGAAAAAAAAAGGAGTTTACATTTTGGCGCTCATTACCTATTTTTGGGTCACCAATGATATGTTTGGAGATATTGTCTTTAATTTGATAGTAATATGTTATACTTTTGGCTATAATTTCACATGAAAATGTTTTCATTTTGGTGATCGTTTACTATTTTCGGCAGGAAAAAATCGTTTTTTTGGCGTTATATTTTACTATATTTGGTGATCAGTTAAACATAAGCCCTTATATTTATGTATTTGCAAATACATTCTTAGCAGGATATAATGAGATCAACAATTACAAATCAAACTTGAATAGGTGAATTGATGTATCCAGTCACGCTCGCGTCGTCACCAACCTTACCCGTCGTGCGTCGCTTCGCTCAGGTTTTAATATGCGTGCCTGTGGGTGTCCCGCTCACGATGCTGGCAGGACGCATTCCGAGGGGTTGGAAAAACGGGATGTCCCGCCAAAATCGGGTCGTCTGGCATCACCGTCACCCACATAAAATAATCACCCCCAGACAGGTTTCAATACTTAATATTGACATGTTGTTCACTTTGCTTGCCTGAACAAGCACACAAAATTTGGCTCCTTGAAAAGTAACCCTGTATCTATAGGCCTAAGTTGCCTGAAAATAAATACATAAATAAATAAGTGCGGGGGCCATCGTGCGGGCTGGTGTGGAGCGCTAGAGCCTCGTCGGTTGATCGGCAGGAGCGCATTCAGAGCTTCGGAGTGTAGTTGTTTGGTGTTTTTTATCTTGCTCAGAGGTGTTGAACGCATTGCAGCAACAAAATCTTTTATAACCCTCTTTCACGTGAATTTTTATTTCTCACTCTAATATATAACTTTATAGATTATGGCCCCCCAGTATCATTTAAGTCCATAAGAGTATTTCAGTAATGAACGTCAGAACGTTCTACAACCATCAAATTCGATGGTTGTTCGGTTGTAACTCGCTCTGACACTCGTAAGGTCTTGAACGAGCCGGTTGTTTCACCCGTGCGTCACGCTCGAAGGCATTGCACGGGATTAGAGCGAAAAGTTCTACTTCGCGCGAAGGCGCTGAACGTGCTCCTGTTTGCGCCGCATACAGATTGCCTGAGTCCCGTAAGGTGTTAGGTGTTGAACAGTGAACTCCTTACGCTCCCTTAGAAATGTAGCTTATAAATGTTGCTACGGCAACTACACCTTCGTCGTAGACTTTTAAGGGTTGGAATGCCGCCGCCGACTCATCACCATCAGGCGCTTATATCTTTTTTACTACACTAGCCCTTATAACGGCGAAGCCAACGCGGTTACCTTCCATTCTTAGGCCTCGTTTATGGAGACGCGGGGCGTCGCGCGTCGCGTGTGGCGTGGCGTCTCGCGGCGCGTCAGACGTTTTTTCTGTTTACGGTGGGGCGGCGCGTGAAGCAGCACTCATAATCGCACGCGTAAACACAAACATATGGCAATATACGATGTTGTTCATGAGATGCGAGACGGGAAGCGTGGCGGCGACCACCGCGATGCCCACCGCGATGCCCCCCGCGATGCCCCCCGCGATGCCCGCCGCGGCACCCGCGGTGCATCCTCAAGCGTGTAGCGAAGCACGCGGCGGGCATCGCTTCATCGAGAGTTGTCGCTGCGTGCACCGCCGCGATTATCGCCGCGTGACACGCGGCGGTGCCATCCGCGAGCTCGGCCGTAAAAAACGCGCCATTAAAAGCAAAGGCGTGTAAAATCGCTTCTCCGTAAACGCACTCATACAACGCCATATGTTTGAATTCTGTGCGGGCCGCGCCGCGCAACGCCCCGCGTCTCCGTAAACGAGGCCTTAAGGTTTCACACAAACGTTATAGTTACCCTTAAATTTCTTTTCAGATGTCTCTTCTCGACAAAATACCTAGTGAAGAACTGAAGATTACTCAAAATATTGCTTGGTTAAACATCCTTGATCATTAAATATGTGAGTTATATTGTTTATATGTTTAATAAAAATAAGGCAATATATATAAAAGTAGGTTTTAAAAATTAGAAGAATAAATTGTTATTTAAATTATAAAAACATTTATTTCATAGAGAAAAATATATCCCTTAGCTCATTACATTTTTGTCTTTCCCAAAGCACAGTTACAACTGATTTGCATAAGTTGTTAATTTTACAGTTATCATCACAATTCGACCAACGCCTATCATTCAACTTGGAATAGAAAGCGATGTACAAATCCAGTAACCTGCGCTGAGACCGAACCATATTGTACACTAAATTATCCATTGTAGCAGCCATCAGATCGTTAATCCCAAAACTATTTTTTAGGTCGTAAAGTAAATACCAGTGCGGTCTCCTGTTAGGTGTTAAGTTCGCTTCGGTAAGGTTGTAAACGTAATTCATAATGTTATCAGGCATCTGCAAAGAAGGCACAGTTTTGAAGTAACATAATTTTTCTGTGAAATAATAAGGGTTCTTAAAGGTTCTTGTTTGGGTTCCGGTTCCGGTTCTGGTTCTAGCACCGAAACCATTAAATACCGGTTCTGTACCGGTATTCTAGGAACCTTTTCAATCCCTGGTTAAGGCACATATCCTGCATATGTGCCTTAACCAGGGATTGAAAAGGTTCCTAGAATACCGGTACAGAACCGGTATTTAACGGTTTCGGTGCTAGAACCAGAACCGGAACCGGAACCCAAACAAGAACCTTTAAGAACCCTTATTATACCGGTTCTTGACAAATTAAGTCCGTACTAGTCGGACTTCAATAGGAACGATACCGAGGTGCAGGTGCGTCGTCGGCGGCCGACGACGGGAGTGGGGAAAGAGAGTGAATAAAAAATAAAGTACCTATTTTTTATTACGTCTTATACATTGTAGAAACCTCGCGATTTTAATTCTTATAACTGTCAGTGAATTTAATAATATATAATATAAGTAATATAATATTCTGTTTATTTTAATTTTATATGTTAGTTTTATTGGGTCATTACTGACTCTACAATACTTTATACCAACTATAGCAAAATAGACTACTTCTTTAATTTTAATTATTTACTATTTTGCGGCGAGCATCAACTTTATGTTCGTGACATAGCTGACACTCTATTAAATATACTAGCAATTTTGTAGTTTTTTATAATAAAGCACATATTTTCCGGTTTTAGCCAAGTTTCTGTTAAGCATAATACGTCGATACTAAACTTATCTAGTAACAACTCAACGTCAATAATTTTACCAGAAAAGCGATTTACGTTTTGATAAACTAAAGTTAATAAATTTGTACACTTCTCATCGATCATATTTACATCACAAAAATATGATTAGTCTCAGGTCTAATAGAGTTAACCTTACTAATAGGCACTGATTTGTCAATGTACGCTTTATTTAAATTATGAGCTAAGACAGAAGATAAATAATTTATAGATCGTCTATCCAATTCCAGATACATATTGTAATCCTTCGTCATCTTAATTTTATTACTAAATAAATTTATGTCAAATAATTGGAAGTCACCACTATGACGACTGATCAAATGATGTAAGGTCTTATTTAATTTATAACTTTTGTCATTTTGAGAAGCAAGTACAATATGAGTATTACAAGTATCATCAAAGTAAACTAAACTTTAAATCAGTATCAATCAGCAGTAGAGGAGTTGGGTATCTAGCAGACTACGTGATGCTGTCGCATCATATCCGGGGGGGTTATTATCTAAGAAAAAATCTATCGAGATCGCCTACAATTTGACAGTCGCCGTCCATCCATCGCTCCTTTCCTTTATAAAAAGATATCGGCGCAGAGTCTTGTATTCACGGCGCAATGGTTGTCAAATTAAAAGCAATCGTGATTGTTTTTTTCTTAGACAATAACCCACCAGGTTACCATATCGTGGAAATACCACCAAAGAAGCAGTATATTACAATAAACTTTAAATCAGTATCAATCAGCAGTAGAGGAGTTGGGTATCTAGCAGACTACTTATGAGTATCCTTATGGTTTTATTGATACACTGATGACCAATTTCACCAACTTGTCTTAGCTTAGGATACCTACTCTTCGGTGGCATACTTTCAAAATTCTTTTATTAAAAATAAAAAGTGACGGCATACTTCTTAGGAGTTTCATAAGCTAAGGTTAGTGAAATTGGCCCTTAACTACTATCCAAAGTTCTACTTATCTAATTATAACTTTTTATTTTTTTTTATGACGTCGTCTTTATTGTTTTCCTATTATAATAAATTTCTTGTCAAAATTAATTTCATTATAAAAAATCACATCTCCATATAAATAGGTGGGTACGTACACCAACATCATACACTGGTACAACACAAAAATAATACAATACAATATAACTTTCCTTTGTCCATTCTAATATTAAATTATTACAGTGTAACCTGTGTTAATTCAATAGTTAGTCCAGGATAACTAAAACACTAATATTATTTAATTACAATACTTTCACTAACTCTACACCAACATACAGTGTCCAGAAAGTCCCAAATAACTAAAATTTCAAGCGTAGAAGAGACGTGCCGTGCCGAACACATCCCCTCTTAAGCAATATATGGAACCGGTATTAGAACCTTTATTTATTATTAGTTTGAACCTGTATTAAGAACCGGTACTTTGGAACTTTACCGGAATCGGAACCGAAACCGGAACCGCACCGAAAAGAGAACCCTTTTCAAGAACCTAAATGAAGAACCGGAACCGAAATTGGAACCGGTTTTCAATCCCTGGCCTTAACAGACAGATTTACAAAGGATTTTCGGTGCCAATACTGGCGCCGAAAACTAACTTGCCCAGCGATTATTCCCGGTGTCCACCCCCTGCTTGTCCCCCGCGGGTGGACAGAGACACAAATGTTTTAAAAACCTCTCGCTGTCCACCCCTTGGGGGACAACGAGAAATAATTTTAAATTATTTCCGCTGGCCACCCCGGGTGGACAATGACACGAGTTTCATATTACTACTCTCGATGTCCAACACCGGTGGACAAAGCCACTGCTTAAATAAACATTCTCAATGTCCACCCTTGCTGGATTGGGTGTAAATAATTATCACAAAATTAATTATGTAGGTAGTTTAATCATATTATCAACATCTTTTACTTTTACAATTTGTACAAATAATTATCACAGTAATAATCATAGTCACAGAAAATATATTTCCATCCTCATCCTTTCTAAAAATAAATCAATATTAAAGTCCCCATTAATATCGGGAATAATCGCTTGCCCAGGGGGGTTATTGTCTAAGAAAAAATTCTATCACGATCGCCTCGAATTTACTACATTTGCGAGCAAAAGTGTGGAATTGTATTGTGTGGAGAAAAATAAACTGATTATTGATTATTGAATCACTTACTTGGAATTGATTTCGCGCGATCTTGAGTGCTAAATAACTAATTAGGAATAATAAAAATGGCACCATTTTAAAGGTTAACTTAAAATTGGCACCAAATTCAAGTTTCAATGTTTTGTGTTCCCTCCCCTAGCCTTAATAACAGCTCGAAGACGATTCCTCTCCCTAGGTCGCCTGTAGACCCTACCTCTTCGGTCACTGCCGTGCAAACACATTTTGCACTCGTCGGAGAACAGGACTCGCCGCCATTGCTTAACTTCCCAATCAAGATGGGTGCGAGCAAATTAAAGGCGTGCCTGTCGCCGACCTGCCGTCAGTTTCGGGCCTGTGGCAAGCCTTTTTGGAGTCAAATTCGCTTGCTTGAGTCTTCGACGAACCGTCCACTCGCTGGCAGCTACCCCACGAACATTTCTGAGCTCCTGCTGGACGTCGATACCAGTCGAGATTTCGAAGAGAGGTTGACACGATAAAACGGCCATCCCTCTTCGATGTGCACCGGCCCCGTCCAGATCTTGGTCTCGGGATGAAGCTACCAGTGTCCCGAAAGCGTTTATAAACTATCGAAATACAGGACTGGCTTATGTGGAGCTGACGTGCGACAGCCCGCTGGCTAAGCCCTTCTTGCAATAGGGCGACGATTTGTGCTGCTTCTATAGGTGTAGTTTCCATTTTCGGGGTTGAAAGTAGCGGAGATGTATACAGGTCAACGTGTAAAAACCGACTGATATCACGTACTGAATCCGATAACACGTGCCTTTATAGGGGGTCAATAGGCCGCAACTCGCGACTTATCAAACAATTGAAATGTCTTTTTCCTTAGTCCTTCACTTAATTCGGGGCAGCTTCTTAAATACTGGTGGTGTGATTTAAATGAATTTGGTATCAATTTAATGTTAACAGTTGAACCAGGTGCCATTTTTATTATTATTATTAATTTGTTATTTAATACTCAAGATCGCGCGGAATCAATTCCAAGTAAGTGATTCCATACTTTTGCTCGCGAGTGTAGTCATTGCGGCGTCAATACAAGACTGTGGCACTTTGACTGTCAAAATTGAAAGCGATCGCGATAGGATTTTGTTCCACAATCAAGGGGCAGTTTAATAGACTTGAGTCGACGCAACGTTGTTGCTACCTCAAAGGCTTGAGTTTACATGATGCCAGTACCGGCGGCCGTACCGCCTAACTTATAGCGATGCACTCGCTACCGTTCTAACGTCACAGGCGGTATGAAATCACAATATGGCGTTATAAATTACAGCTAAAACTATAGCGAGTGAGTTTTATCCTATCCTATAACTCACTCGCTACCGCTTTAGGTCTCGTATATGACGTCATCTTGTGATTTCGTCCCGCCCTGTAACAGAACAATAGCGAGTGCATCGCTATGAATTAAGGTCAGAGAAAACCCACAGAGACGGAAAGCGGGACGGTAGCGGAGCGGAATTTTTTATAATGTTTGTGTTGCTATGGACCACGTCGCACAGAAATCGCCCACGGAAGCGGCGCGGCGTAAGTAAAAATTCCGCTACCGTCCCGCTCCCGCCTCTGTGGCAGGAACCGGAAAACCCGTTCATTTGCTTAAGCCGTTCGAAAGGGTAACCTATTCGTATGGTAACTCAGTGGGCTCGGTAAGCCGTTCAACAGGTTTCCCAACAATAACGATAATCCGTTAAATAGGGGTTACCTTACCACCCACAACAATAATTTATCGCTTACCTAATCTTAAAGGTTTTCAGTGTTTATGCTCTTAACCGCTTACTGTTCGGGTAAGGGTACCCCTTTCCCTCACGCACACCGAGCGATCGAAATAGCACTGCGGGCGCAATAACGCTGGAGTTCGGTCGCGACCTTCGGCATATAATATGCGGTGCAAAAGCAATCTACACGCGATAACGTAAGGACTAAAATAACTTGCATAAATTAATCAGCGCTTAGAACGGTAACCCATTTGAAGGCTTTTGATATCGGAAGCGGTAACCCGAATTAATTCAATCGAAGGGATTAATGTGTTAACCGGTAAGCCGTTTGAAAGCCTATCGTAAGGCCGTTTGAAAGCTTACCGTAACGCTGGGTTTGAAAACCCAGCGTTATAAAATACCCGACCAATACCCTAAGGTTACCGGCTATAACGGTAACCGGGTCCGGTCCCTGCTCTGTGGGCTCTGACCTTTAAGCGGTAGGGCCGCGGGTCAGCACTAGCACAGTTTTACAATACATTGTTAAACTGTGGCACTGGCGTCGAATTCCACCGGAGCTCATCAATTACCCAATTTAATTCTGCCTTTATTTGTAACCATTTACTAACACAAATTGATATCGCAGTTAGGTCAACCTCCTTCATAATGATATTAATAATCAGTAACAATCGACATGCATAATCAACACTACAAGTGGTCCCTGCTCCCTCAACAGAAGCATTTGCCTGTAACGTAACGTTACAGTTTCAAGCATTACATCTGCCCCCCTAGACAAATGCCACACGCTAACTTTTCCGCAGTCGTTCCTCAGAAAAAATTTATGAAGATGACATTAGCTGCGTAAAAAATAGCGTGAGGTTGTCGTAAACTAATATCATTTCCATACATTTTTGCTGCGGAACGACTACGGAAAAGTTAGCGTGTGGAATTTGTCTAGGGCCTCTCCCTAGACAAATACCAAACGCTAACTTTTCCGCAGTCGCTCCGCAGAAAAAATGTATGGAGATGACATTTAACAGCGGAAAAAATAGTATGAGGTTGTCGCACTTGAAAACCTTAACTAAGTTATTAAAGAAATTATTTGATAAAACATGCGGGGGTTTACATCGAGATTCGTAGATTTTTTTATTTAAGTAATTGGATTACAAAGCCCACAGATCTCAAAAATACACTGACCTGCAATAAAATCGATCCTCATAGGTGTCGATTTTGAAATATCGGTATATAAAAAATAAGATTAGACAAACAAAAACGGAAAATAAAATTTGAAAGCATACTTCATAAGCACATTTATTTTAACATACTCTAAACGTGGATAAAAGAAGTATTGATGACAATAGACTTATTTCTTCGGAAAACCCTGTTTCCCATTTTTCCGTTATACGCAATCTCTGTGACTGTATAGAGTGTATAGAGTGTAAAAGTTAATTGAATCAAAGTTTATTCAAAAATTGATTATTCGTAGAGATTTATTGACCCTTTAAATTGAGCTGATTTTCCCAAAAAAATGGTATTTTTAAAAATTTTGGTTTTTTGTTTGTAAAATCAATAAACCCAAATCAGTCACAGTAAAAACTGGTCTAATGTAAGCTTAGGCTCTTGTTTAACAAACAGGCTTAAAAGATATTATTTATTGCTAGTAGATTTTGATTTGTCGAACTCTGAACCAAAGCGTAAAGGTGGCTCGATTTTATTGCAGGCCAGTGTATAACACAACTTAAACTTATATGATCCTATTCTGAGACTTATCATTTGATTGATTTCCAGTTTCTTTTTCGCGACCAAAAAGTAGGTAAATCATTATTATTTATACGGTCTTATTTCAAAGCGGTATCTTACCTAGGTTACAAGATATGAAGAAACGTTTGCGATCATCTGCTTATTATGACTTATGAGTGTAATTTTAAAACTTACCATTGATTTGCCGTCAAAGGTAGCGATTTTATAATTAATATTGTAAAAGGAGTAAGGTGTAATACTCCCACCACCCCAGGCAACATTAATAGGAGTGTCGTTAGAATCATAAAAAATTTTAAACTCGTCCGAATGTGTATGCCCATTAAATTCCGCTGCGATTGTAGTCGAAAATCTGAAATATCAAACAAAGGCTATCACACTCGTATGGAACTATATCTGCATGGAAAGTGAAGAAGAAGTATTCATGAAACGAAGACAATAGTGGCGCGGACTAAATATAAAAATCGAAATTAAATTACTTAGTCCGTCAGTTGAAAATATAAAAATATTAACTGCGCATATTTCTGCTTTGTCGAAATACTAATTTGAAGTTAAACAGCAGTCTTATTGAAAAGGAAGGTAATGATGCAATAATATACTGAAAACAAAAAATGATTAGGTAAGTAGGTTTGTCCCAAGCACCTGATATAAAGTTGTTTCATTATAAATGCTATTTAATTATTTAATGCTCTAGACATCATGTTTCTTTTCAATAAAACCGTTTAACTGAAAATTTTCTTACCTATTGTTCGTTTTCAAGTTTTTAGATTTTTTTATTATGTACTAAATTATACTAGTCAAGCACTTTCATTTGTTACCCAAATTTAGGGAGTCGAAAATATAATCCACCCTTTTGTGGTAAAGTGATACTGAACATAAATAATTGTGTTGGACATCAGAATTAAAGGTGTGTGCCAAATTTCAGAAGGTTATCAGGTTAATTAACATGAAGGGGGTAAAATTTAAATTAAGTACTATTTGACCCAACAACAACAAACAGGGCAAACTTAACGGTTCAAAAACTACTGAGATAAAGCGATTAGTTAAACAGTGGGGGCTCGCTACGTCACGAGTAGAAAAACCTACGTCATCACGCGACATATCAAATTAATTTATCATAAGCGTCTAAACCCTGGCGCCTTAAACTGAACGCACATTTGTCAGCATCGTACGCGTCGCATTTTGGAATTTGTTGTATGCAATAGTATTTGACCCGCACCGTACGCGCCGAATTTCAAAAAATGCGGTAAGTATACTGGTACATATTGAAGGACGCATGCTGATGACGTCATATAATGCGGTGCGTTGCGCGTCGCGTACGGTGCGTGCTGATGTGTGCGCTCATCTTTATTCTCCAAGCGTGATTGCATATGGCACAGAGAACACCATAATAGGGCTTTCTGTGTTCTGTGGCATATGGCGTGTCAATAGCCCTTTAATAGCATTGGTTTTTGAGATAGTTATTGTTGTATAACCGATAACTAACTAAAACATTTGTCACTGTTGACTTATCGTAAAATTGTGTAGGTACGATTGATTGCACCACGAAAAGCGTATGAAGGTAACAAAAACAGTTTTATTGTAACGCTATCCGGATATTTGGTGTTTACAAAATACCTAAATGAAATGGTAGTAAATATATAAAAAGAGATAAATTAGATGTGTTGTCTCGAACTATCAAAAAAATGTGGTCCAGACCATGGACCTACAAAAAAATACCGATGTAGTGTGGCATTAAACAAATTATGTGAAGAATGCGAGGTAAGACAATTTCATGTGTTTGTACACATGCAACCTACACTCACACAGATGTACCAGGTAAGACAAAAAGCTGTCATTTTTCGACGAACAAGACACGCACACATACAAATGTGCTGTCATTTCCTGTTATTTGTTTCCTTTTCTTGTTATTTGACAACCACAAATCAAGTCAGGCAGCCTTGCGTGGATGTTACAGTGATGTCTATTGTGAAATTATGACTGTGTTTTGGAAAATAAATATTTATTATTATTATTATTTGCATGCTTCACTCTTGATTCAATAACGCTCTGTCCGTCTTTTTTTCAAGTCCGTTGTCCAGACCTGTCCAGACATCCTGATGTCAGAATATCTGGCCATTTTATTTTCGCTTTTAACCGAGGCATTTAACCCTAGAGTACTAATCATCGCCTGGGAGGCCACGCACTCACAGTTTTTCCGTTGTAATTTAAAATTTCTTCGCCGTTACGACTAGTGCATTCGCGCCAACTCATTACCCTCCGCGACACGAAGGATAGCAGTCGCTTGTCTCGCGGACGTTTGCCGTTGCGGAGTTATAAAATATTGAATCGCCTTAGAGGCGATCCTTAGTATTGGAGGTGAAATTTTTTTCTTCGCCTTGTGTATACTATTGCCGTTTTAGACGTAATTACTATAATTTTATTTGTAAAAATATAAATGTTTTGTTTGTAGATGAATATAAACGTTAAATTCGACCATGGTGTGTAATACGTGATGAAGAAAGACCAACAATGAGAAAGAGTGTTAGAGAGACCATTGAAGATGTTTTGGATACCGATGATAATACGCCAAATATCGATGAAAGTAACATAAAAAAGGGGCTTCGGTTCCCTCTTTTTATGTTACTTTCATCGACAACTTCCGTCCCGAGGAAAAAAGACAGATGTAGGTATGTTTATTATTGTGTCAAATGCAATAAAACTTGTTGTCTGGAGCATTGATCGCCTAATTGTTTATTGTGTGATAAAAAGACTGTGTTTGAAGTTATATGGCATAAAAACTGTAGACTTAGGTGGTTTTTTTTTATATTAATCTCATACAACAATTTGTGTACTTTTAGATTATAAACTTCGTTTGATAGATGTTTACAAAGACATTATAAGAGATAGACCGACAATACGCGCGGCCTCTAAGAAACCCCCTTCAACCACAACAGCGGTCAGGCGGCCGCTACTCATACTGTATTTGTACTGCATTCGACTGTCGAGCGCGCGTCAAGTTATAAAAATACTTAAACATGCCCAAATAACTTCGTTTTGTAGTGTAAAAAACGAACAGTAATAAAAACTAAATCACATTGTAACATTATTTATTACCGATGAGTCTTAATTATGCTTATTTATTTAGCTATTATCATATCAAAATTGGTTGAAGGGGACTTCATACATTTCGTTTGCATTGTTGGTCTACTCTTATAATGTCTTTGGATGTTTATTTAAAACAATTTTTTACGTATTAAGTATTTTAACCTAATACGTATAAAGTATCTCAGTTGGCAAAAAAAAATACGTTTAAGTATGTAAAGTTAAAAGGTTTATTATAAAAAATGCTATTAATTGAAAGATTTTTATTAATGTTTTGAGAAAGGCAGAGGTTGACTTATTATGTAAGATTATATTTTTCATATTTTAATAAAGATTTTTCAAAAGAAACTTCGAATTATTGAAAAAGTAGCCTCCGAAGCGATGAAAAGTAATAAGCAACAAAAAATTATATTAGTATTCTAGGGTTAAATTTGATGCATTTTAGGTATAAAATAGTAGGTAGCAAAATGGTATTGCATTTTTGTATTTCCTTAACATCAAAATATATCGCTATTGGCCGGGGTTCTGACGCTTAGAATATTATCGTTTGTATGTATTTCTTTTTGTAAAAAACGTGTCAAATATATTTTTTTATAATATTTAAAACCTTGCTGAAACGTCGCACAATAAAAAAATATAGTCTTCTTCCATATAGTACGCAATGTATTCTGTGACAAGTCATCACTATTGCCAAAATTCATTAACTCTTTAACTGGTGTTGTGGAGTCCAAATGGCCCAATGGCCCATCGCAAAAATTTATTGTTTTCATTTTTTAGTTTTTTCTTTAAAATACATTTAACTTTTTTCGAATTTAGCATTTTCCCTTAACCTTTTGATAATGACGAAATTGAAAATGTATATTAAAAGTAAAATTGAAAGCGTTTGTCATGGATATTGAGTTACATCAGAATTGGAAGATGATTTTCTGACAACTATATTCAATAACTTTACCTCTGAATTATTTTGTTATACTCTCTGGTCGTCGGTTAGAGCGTCGGTGGCGCAGTGGACTCGGCACTTGCCTTCCAATCGGGGGGTCGGGGTTCGAGACCCGCCATGTACCAATGTGTTTTTCGTTTCGAATTTCATATGTACATTTGTCTGACGCTCCTACGGTGAAGGAAAACATCGTGAGGCAACCTGCATACATCTGCGAAGAAATTCAATGATGTATGTGAAGTCGACCAATCCGCACTGGGCCAGCGTGGTTGACTAAGGCCTAATCACCCTAATATAGGGTAGGCTCGAGCCCCTCGGTGGGGACGTGTATGGGCTGTGATGATGATGATGACTCTCTGGTCCACGTGTAAATAAAGTCATGAACTCCAGGCGGTATATGGGCTAGGATGTGTACTTTTTCACCACGAGTTTCTGCCTTATATAATTCTTCAACTAACCAGTCTAAGTGACGTTTAGCTTCAAGCGGATCGTAGATTAACCACCTGTGAATGTGTTAATTAAGTTAAGGCAAGGAAAGAAATTTCAGAACATTCGAATCTGCGTTATTTTAGGAATATAATATGTAAACTATAATATATAAAAATAGATATATACCAATTCATTTTGTATGCAACATTATTATTTAGGGATATAACCCTTAGTCCAGGCCTAGCCAAAATTGAAAAGTCGCCACGTTCCAGTAAAGACTCCTTGGCTTCCTCTGTCAAATAATGACTCCATTTCTCAGCCAAGCCTTTGTAGAGCCAAGTTGTATTAAGCTTTGGTTCAGTTATTTTTGATGGAGCAAACCTTAAAATAATAAAATACTGTCGTACTGATGGTAATTTTGTCAATAATATCACGATTTGTAAACATTTAAAAATAACAAATGTAAGATTTAATACACACTGATTCGTTGGTTGGGCTTCGTGATTTCCAATCGCTGTGACAACCATAATGTCGTCTCCGAATGTTTCTCTGATTTTGTCGATCATATACCGATTCATATTGTTGATCAATTCATATGATGTCTGCCAGACTCCGTGATCTATGGTATCCCCAATATAATATATCAAGTCTATGTCCTGGTAAAAAAGGTTAATAAATACATTTTTCAAATGACTGACTAAATGTTATACAGTGTATGAAGTAACCGAGTGTACCTCAGTTACTTCTTATCTCTGTGATATCGGTAGCACCTTTGAAACTTACGGCGTGATTTTCTTTGATTGTTTCAATAGCGTTATTAAACGCATGAATCGGTGTGTCGCAGTTTCTGTAATCACCCCAATATCCAGCTGGTTCGCTCTGGCGCATTGAATATCTAGAACGCGATTTTCTTTGCAGCTCTCGTATTTGGTCTGCTTTACCCAAGTCCAGCATAACTGAACCATTCTGATATACTAAACTTTCCTGAACGAGATATTCATCGACGTTTGATTTATAAGTGAAGCTTTTAGCGTGGGGTTGGCCCTTTCTGCAGCAAGTCGGTTCATCGCAATCCGCTACACCAAAAGGTTCGTACAGGGGATCAATATGAGTATCCGTTATTATAGCTACCTTAAAAGGCTGTCCATCGTTGATTAGATTCTGAAATCATATTTACTAACATTATAATATAACGCTGCGCGTAAAATTAAGTGTCAAGGAAAAAAGTTTGTGTAGAACAAAGCAAAGCGTTGGAGCACTAAGCAATGAAGCACTCCTACATACAAAATTTCTATACTCAACTTACTGGTACAGTATCTCTTTTTTCTGGCAATTGTACTTGCCATTCAAATCTTGGATCCCGATATGGACAAACATTTTGATTAGCCCCATTTTGCAATATAAAATGGCAAAATCCCGACGGTGATGCCTCCGGTGTATTTCGAATAATGTAAGTTATGATAGGCTGAAATATTTTAGTACTTTAATATTGCGCATACTGGTAAAAACATAAATACATATCATTAAAAAATTAAGGCTTACAATGTTGAGTGATACTGCTCCGGTGCACACATTGTAACTTTCAATGCCCAAATTAACACACAGACTGATGATTGTTTCACTTATCTCTGTGTCAGATTGTCCATCTTTTACAGTTTGAAACAACGCCGTTAACACACTTCTACATAGAATACAGTCGATTGTCTGAAATAAATAATTCAAGTTTATTAAAATAATGCCATGTGCTCTTTATTTTTTATAACTCAGTACAGCGATAGCTATGGAGAAATTGTCCGATAAGGTACTGTAAAATAGCTTTTATTGTAGATAATAGGTTAAATGAAACGACATATCAATGATGAGTATTATCTGTGATGGCATTATAATGATAAAAGTTTTAACCATTTTTATCAATGGAATTTATTGTAGGTAACTAATATAGAAATGATAACTTGTGAATCTCTTAGAGTGAAACAAATACACCATTTCAAAAGCAAGAAAAAATCTTTTCGCTTATCTCACATTTAGCCCGGAAATTCGTATATAAGTACATTTCGTTATCTACAATATAAGAGTTTCAGATTATTACTTACTGATCTCAACTCATTCGTACTATCGATTGATTTGATCGATACAAATTCTGGTCTATGCAAGATTTCTAGTGTATCCGCCAAAAGAACTTTTTCATCCTCTGTCAATTTCTTTAACATTAACTTGGTAAATAATGTATCAACTTCACCTAAAAATTAGAAAAAAAAATAATATTTTTTCAGGTATCATCAGCGATCTGTCTACACATAGCCCATTGCGATTTTACCAAAATAGATACATAATGTCAACCAGACAACTTGGATCGTTAGACTTGACTAGATTATCATTACAAGTTATCGACAATGAAAAATTGACAATAATGACGACACGGTTAGCGCAGAGGTCGAGTGATCGCCTACTGCGCAACGGGTCGCGGGCTCGATTCCAGGGGTCGAAACTGGTCAGTAAAATCAGTAAAAATCGGTTTTTTTGAGCATGGTCAGTAAATGTCAGTTTTTTGAGAAAATCATCAGTTTTTTCAGTTTTTTGAGATCAACACACATATTGCCCCATCAATTTTTTTGGAACCTTATTAATATTTTACTGATACAATTTTGTCTGTCTATGTGTACCTGTGTTGTTCCTATATCCGCCTACCTTCTTCAATCTAGATTTTGCTTAAGTAATATATCATAATATATTGTGTCAACAAAATTGGAAAATTGGGGATTGGAGTCGCTCACGTCCGTAGGTTTTACCCTTGAGACCCTACACGTGATCCCCGGGTGGTGCTAATCGAGTGACCAACTTCTGGTGGTAGGGCCTGAAAAACCCGACTGGCTAGCGACCACCGTGCGCATGACGTAAAACCCGTCAAGTGGGCATTTTGTGTCCGCGTTTCGGGATCAGTCATCGCACAGCCAGAGCCTGAGGGGTCGTTGCTGCGATTCGTGTGGTTTGTGTGGGCTTCCGTCGACCCAGTGCCAGGTTGACTGCGTTGAACCTCCGCCCAGGAAGACCCGAAGAAACGGCTGTTCCGCTGTCCGCCCGTGGTACAGTACAGGGGCCCAAGCGGACCTAACCAGTCCGTGAGGCTGCCCCACCATGCCACGCATAATCTCGGGGTGGTCCGTCGTGCCGGTTGGTGACCGGACGGTGGGTCCCGGCGACCACTTCCGGGGGGGTTCGGGGGCCCTTTCGTGCGGAGAGTCAGCGCAAATCAGCTGTCGGCTGTTCCCTGGCGAAACAGGCCTACACACGTTAACTATGCTAATCGCTGCAACGACACCTCAATTTCACACCTCTCACTCCAACAAACATGTCAGCGCACAATATTAGGACTGGTCGTACAGCGGTGCACTATCCCACCAAAACACCACTATTCGAGGTGGGGCTCGCTAACATCCGCGGGCTCCATTCTAACCTCTTGGCTGTCCACCACCATCTCGAGACAGCCCGTCCAGCAATGCTGTTTTTGACAGAGACGCAAATTATCTGCCCGGCCGATACAAGCTACCTTAATTACCCCGGCTACGCTCTTGAGGAGTCCTTCAAGGCAAAGGCAGGTGTTTGCTTGTTCGTCCGGGCGGACGTTTGTTGTCGTCGCCTGCGCTGTTTGGAGGAACCTTCCTTTTCCCTCCTTGTGGTACACGTCGATTTTGGCACTCATTGCAGTGTCTACGTGTGCGTCTATCGTTCCCACCGTGGTGACTTGGAGACAACTCGACTTTTTGAACACCTAAGTCGGGTGGCAGATGACGCGCAGGAGCAATTTCCTTCCGCCGAGCTGGTGTTTTTAGGGGACTTCAATGCTCACCACGAGTTGTGGTTAAGTTCCTCTAAAACTGACCATGCGGGTAGGACTGCCCACGCATTCGCTCTCACGCACGACCTGACACAATTGGTTACCCAGCACACCAGGGTACCAGATATTATCGGTCAAGCGCCCTCTTTGTTGGACCTTCTGCTGACAAATCGCCCCGACGGATATCAGGTGGTGATTCGAGCTCCACTAGGATCTTCAGATCACTGCCTGGTATCCGTCTCAGTGCCTCAGGCGTCGCGACCGTCGCCTGTGGTTGCAGCACGCCGTCTGTGGCACTATGCGTCAGCAGATTGGGACGGTATGCGGGATTATTACGCGTCTGTCCCTTGGTGGCAGCGCTGTTTCAGTGGGATGGATCCGAACTCCTGCGCTGCGTCTGTTGCTGACGAGATCAGATTAGGAATGGAATATTATATTCCACATTCCAATCTCGTCAGTAGAGGGAGACGTAACCTCTGGTTCAATCGCGAGTGTGCCTCTGCTGTTGAAAACAAACAGCTAGCTTACCGCGCTTGGATCAGAGGTCGAGCTTCTAGGGATCCCAATACTAACCTACTGAAAACAGCCTATAATAATGCCACCAAGTTGTGTAAGAGGGCTTACATTAGAGCGGACGCTCAGCGCATTGCACAAGTGGGTCAGGAACTGCTAGCGCACCCTACGGGTAGCCGTTCTTTCTGGCGCCTGGCCAAAGCTGTGCAATCAAACTTCTGCCAACCCTCGCTGCCACCGCTGAGACATGCCGATGGCTCACTTGCTCATCAGCCGCAGGAGAAAGCCGACCTCCTGGCAAAACTCTTCGCGGCCCATTCCCGTATCGATGACTGTGGTGCACAACCTCCGACACTGTCCCATTGTGGCAGCACTATGCCCGATATCCGCATCAGACAGCGAGATGTGCGGGCGGAGCTACAGTCGATTGATATTCGAAAAGCAAGTGGACCAGACGGCATTCCTGCGATTGTACTTAAGAAGTGTGCAGCGGAGTTGACTCCGGTCCTGACGCGTCTATACCGTCTGTCGTTCTCTGCTGGTTGTGTGCCGAAATCTTGGAAAGAGGCCAATGTCCAGCCGGTTCCCAAAAAGGGAGATCGTTCTGATCCGGCTAACTATCGCCCTATAGCCGTCACTTCCATTTTGTGTAAAATCATGGAGAGGATCCTTAACACCCAGCTGATCCGTTACCTGGAAGGTCACTCGTTGCTTAATGACCGTCAGTATGGGTTTCGTCCTAAACGGTCAACAGGTGACCTTCTAGCGTTCCTTTTGCACAAATGGGGTGAATCTATCGATAAGCGCGGCGAGTCTGTGGCTATTAGTCTCGACATCGCCAAAGCTTTTGATAGAGTCTGGCACAAGGCTCTCCTTTCCAAGCTTCCGGCATACGGATTGCCCGCTCAGTTCTGTACGTGGATTGCCAGCTTCCTCCACGAGCGTAGAATTCGCGTTGTCGTTGACGGCTGCGCTTCGCGGTTCGTGGCAGTGAATGCTGGTGTTCCACAAGGCTCCGTTCTATCCCCAACATTGTTTCTTCTGCATATCAATGACATGCTTTCCTTGGGAAGTATACATTGCTATGCAGACGACAGTACAGTGCATGGGGGATATCACGGAAGCTCAGGGGCTGCTCGTGGCAATATTGATAGGGAGAGGCAGAATCTTATCATTGAGCTCAACAGGACGCTGGACCTCATCTCCGAATGGGGTTCCAACAATCTTGTCGAGTTCAATGCTAAGAAAACACAGGTGTGCGCGTTCTCGGCGAAAAGGTCACCTTTCCTCCCCCCTCCTTCTCTTCAGGGCACAACCCTTCACACACAGAGTAACATCACCTTGCTGGGAATGAACATTCGCTGCGATCTGAACCCCAGAGACTACATCGAATCCGTTATAACTGCTGCCTCACGGAAACTCGGTGTCCTAAACAAGGTGCGTAGGTATTTTGCGCCGGACCAACTATGCCTGTTGTATAAAACTCAGGTTAGGTCTTGCGTGGAATATTGCTCGCACCTTTGGGACGGCTCCGCTCAGTACCTCCTCGATGCTCTGGACAGATTGCAGCGTCGCGCTATTCGAATAATTGGCGATGTAGAGGCAACTAACACCCTCGAGCCTCTACAACTTCGTCGTGACATCGCCTCTCTTAGCGCCTTTTACCGAATGTTCCATGGGGAATGCTCTGAGGAGCTCTTTAACCTTATCCCTCCCTCTCCATTCCTTAACAGAAACACGCGTAAGGGCCTTCGGAGTCATCCGTACACTGTGTCCTCCTTTTCACACCGTACCAAGAAATTCCAAGATTCCTTCTTCTGTCGTTCATCCCATACTTGGAATTCTCTACCTGCGCACGTGTTTCCTCCATCCTACAACATGGGTTCCTTCAAAAGAGGTGTGAAAAAGCATCTTTTAGGCCGGCAAGGGGCGGGCAGGTAGGATAATGGATGTCGTCCCTACTCTATCTGTCAACTCATTTGGGCCTCTTTCACCGCTTAACATCAGGCGGGAGGAGGTCATTTGCCGGGCCTTACATAAAAAAAAAAAAAAAAAAAAACCAAATTTTAGTCATTTCTCATTTTCTTAGCTGGGCCCAGTGATGGTTTGAGGGCAACAAACAACTGATGCTCTATTATGATGTCTTGTGGCAACTTAATATTGTAGCATCATTATTTCGAGGCAAAATAGTCAAATCCTACTATTTATTCTCGAAATAAACACATATTAATAATAAAAAAAACTGTTAATTAATTATTTGTAAAATTTTTAACAATAAAAAGGTGGTGATGATTGGCTATGGGGATGGTGGAGGCCAATCATTGTAAAAGTATTTTTTCAATTCCACATGAATCTTTTATTTTAAGAGGATTGTGAATCTGTAAATTTTCATACAATAAGATAACGCTTTTCTCCCTCTTTAAATAGTCCAATTTTCATAATTTTTGGAAATGTTGTAGATATAATGAGGATATAGGTTTGTACGTTTCGATTTTGAAAATATGTTGCTCAGAATATAAATTATTAGCATCTAAATATCCATATTTTAGACTTAAAAACTACCTCGAGCATTTTTATCTTTTTTGACTAAATTATACTGAATTACAAAAAAGCAATACGTACAAACATAGATTAAGGTATACTGAATCTAATGAGATCAAAAGTGTCTAATTTCGTAAAGGTTTAGGGGGGTAAAACAGTTATCGCCCTAAACAATATTTCAATAAGAAATGTAGGCACTTGCCTCGGACTTTCAACTCTAAGCGGTGTGCAACAAACTGCATTTTTGCAAGTGCATACTCGAGCCATGAATTGGCTCTTCACAGTCCTCTTAAGTTAGTTCAGATGGTCAGTAAAAGTCAGTTTTTTTAGATTTCTGGTCAGTAAAATCACTATTTTTGAACACTGAACCTGTTTCGACCCCTGCGATTCCCGTACCGGACAAATATTTTGAATGGCCTACAGAAGTTTGTCCCGGTCTGGGCGTATGTGCATGTGATATTCTATGTTTGTAACTGCACCCACGATACAGGAGAAAAGCCGTGTGGGGCGACGTTTTTTTAAAAACATAAAAAAAAAATTATGAGTAAATGTACTCATAATTTTTTTTTGTTATTTTTAGGGGAATTTCGTGATATTGCATAATTCAAAATATTCACATCATATTGTTAGCATCGCAGTAACGAAGTGAAAGTCATATTACCTACATAAATACCTATATTAAATGTATTAAAATAACGAATACTTTATGTAATACTACCTTTACTTTCTTCGCCCGCGTTGTTTTTGTTTTCCCGTGGGTATTTTATATGTTCCCGTAGGAAAAATTATTTTGTAGCCTATGTTTAGCAGTGGTGGTGAAAGATTTTTTGAAATCGGTCCAGTAGAGTTTTTGAGTTTATTCGTTACATACCTACATACATAAAAATCTTTCCTCTTTATAATAATATAGTGTAGATAGTGTAGATTTTTTTAGTGCTATTTAAATGATAGCAAATGTATTTTTAGTAAAATAAACTTTTTTCAAAAGTACATTTTTAAGTTACTTATATATCCCATCACAGGCCTAACCACGGATAACGTATGTGCTAATTTTAGCAATCATTAGCAGAACGTACACGCCACTGAGTCACCGAGCATCTATGAAATTTTAGAGGGCGTCCCACGGCGATGCCACCTGGAGGGAAAGTAATTTAAATCCATTGATTTACTACCAAACGTTTGGTAGTAAATCAATGTTTAAATCCCGTAGATAAAAGAACTTTGTTAGGTTGAGAAAAAATTAATCAGTACCTAATGCATAGTAGCACAAGACGAAGTACCAACAAATATTTTTAACTTGCCAATAGGCTAGATGACTAAAAAAAATTTTTTTCTTTAATAGAAGCTCATTCATATAATAAACAGAAAGAAAAAAATCAGTTTTCAAATAACTATAAAAACAACCAAGATATAAGGTATTAAAAAAATTCTCCGTCTCTTTCTAGCAAAACGGCAATTTACATGGAGTTTATATGGCCGTACTAAACAATGACGTCACGGTTGTTGTCGGATCTCTCTGTCTAATCGCTTTCAAAATAACAGTTTACAATGCTTGTATCTCACGTATTTCTAAGCCGATTTTAATTGTAATTTCACATGATTGCATCTTTTTCTACGGTATTTTAATATTTTATGACGAGACGTGAAAATTAGAATTCAGTCATCATCCCAATTATCACCTGCCTTAACCGGAAACGAACCCGCTAATTGTAGAAAAATCATACTTACTGCGTTGTTATGATACCGCTCGATGGATGGATAAACATTAGGTAAGACCAAAACCCACGTAAAAAATACAGCTTGGCAAAATAGTTTGGAAAAAAAAAGGCGCCAGTAGTACAGTCTCGCATAAGAAACACGAAAATAGACACAATTTCAAAAAAGTTACCTAAGTAATTTTTAAATAACATTTTGAAGATTAAGTAACGACAGTCTCATTAATACGAGTACAATTTATCTAGTTGTGAAATTAGTTTTATTACGGGAATCGCTTTTTAGTTCCAACTGTCACCGCTTCAACCAAACTTTTTTTTGCCAAGCTGTAATAGGTAGGGGAGACCTAGGAGAGTTGTGACAATTTTTAATTTATGCGACATATCTCGCTCAGGAAACATTCGGCAGTTATGAACTATGTGTATTAATGTAGCACCATGCCTTCTCTTTCCAAAACAATCATCAAAATTAATAACAGTATTGTGGTTTCCGAGAAAATCAACAAAAAGGAAGACTATTCCCTCTGTCACAACTCCCCTATCACCGAGGTAAGTTGTGACAGGTACAGAGGTAAGTTGTGACAGTTTTGTATTTAGGCTATTTGAGTATTAAAAATTACCATTAGGTACACACAAAGACATTATAAGAGAATATTATAATGTCTTTGGGTACACATATAATAAGTAAGTAAATAAAACATGTTTTTAATGCAAAAAGTAGTTTAATTATCTTTTTATATATTAAGTACCAACAAAAACAATGTATAACATTCTCATAACAAGTAATTATATCTTAGTCGTATAAGTAATTATGGCATCACTTTGAGATCAATCACATTATAATCACTCGAAAATTTTAAACTAATCTGATAGGCAATTATGGCAAATGTATTGCAACACGCCTTCAGTACAACCTGCGTGTGACCACTTGACCAGCCTTTGCATTCTAGGCATTGCACCCACTCCTTATTCGATCTGCTGTTTTTATTGCTAAAGGTGGCAGACGAGCAAGTGGCCCACCTGTCGGTAAGTGGTAACCACCTCTCATGGACATCTGTAATGCCAGGGGCAAAGCTCAGTTGCTGCCTACCTGGAGAGAAGTGCTCTTTTTAAACCTCGTTTGAAGTTGGACATATCGTAGCGCTCAGGAAACACCGCAGCTGGGAGCTCGTTCCAGAGTCTGCACGTACGTGGAAGAAATGAACGCTGAAACCGAACTGTGCTAGACAAGATCGGTTCCAGGTGGTACGGATGAACTCTATTACGGTGGCGGGTGGTGCGATGATAAAAAGGTGACTAAGGCACCATTGCAAACAGTTCCTCAGAGCATTTTTGAGCACCTAGGAGAGTTGTGACAGCCTGTCACAACTCTCCTAGGTGGTCAAAAATACGACTTGGCCGGAATAATAATTCATAATTTCAAAACACAATACATACATGAAAGATAAATGCAACGCCTAGAGACTTAAATAACCACACAACTTAAGAAAAAATAACACAACATTGCACATGTAATAAAACAAGATATAAACTGAATCAAAATTTTGAAGAAAAACTTACTTTTCGAATTTTTTTGCACGCTGACGTTGTAATTACCAAACCGCTCCTCGTGCGCTGCCGGTGGGTATTGAGTTAAGTAGCGCGTCTCTAAATCGACAAATGTGCGATGTTGCAAGCTCACTAACTATTATAGATAGGGAGAAATCGTTCCTGTCACAACTCACCTCTGTCACAAATCTCCTAGGTCTCCCTAAATAAAATTTTCTAAATTCGTCCAACGTAGTCATTATTTTATCGGCATAGTTTTACTTTGCGAAACTAAAATAAATTACCTACGTACATACTCAATCCTTATTTTTCATTTGTTTGTTTGTACTTTGGTTGATATTGATATGTACATACTTATATGTTTATGTATGATAGGTTTTAATGGTTATTCTTAAATTTTACGGATAATTTCATATTTGTGTCTTTGCATTTTATTTGAAAATGCAAAATTTCTTTAAAAATGGATAAATCAACAAAGAAAAAAATTCGTCTCGGACGGGAATCGAACCCGCGTCTCCCGAATGGTCAAGGTGTCATTCAACATACCGTGTTGAATGACACCTTAACCACTCGGCCACCATTTATGGACCAAACGGCAGTTAATATTGACTTCAACATTATACAAATTAAATGCACTTCTTATAATTAATAATACCTTTATTTGTTATTCAATATTTGTTATTCAATATTTGTTACCATTATTTGTAATTCTATTTGACCAATGATAGAATATGTCTATCTAGATATTGTATTAAACAATTAGCTTCTGTGCTAAAATTTTATTTTTTAACTTCAACCAAGAACTTGGTTGGTAACCAAAATGACAATGCTTCTATTGAGCATCATACACTCAATGATAGTTTGGTATCTGTTTCAAGTAATTTAAATTAGTAAATAAGACAATAGAGGATATCTCTAGCCATGTATTGACAATAGAAGGGCCTCATTGTTTACGCATTGTTCACCAAAATATTCAAGGTTTTTCTGGCAAAGACTTAGAAATTAATTTATTTTTATCAGATGAAAATATCGACATATTATGTGTTACCGAACATTGGCTTAAAAAATATGAATTTATTACTTTTGATAATTACAGTATTGTAAGTTCATTTGTTAGACAGTCCGCAATAAGAGGTGGATCTTTAATTATTCTAAAAAATATTTTTCATTATAAAGAACGCAAAGATGTAATATCACTCTCAATCGAAAGAATTATTGAGATATCGTGTGTGGAGCTTAATAATCTTATAATAGTTTGTGTGTACAGACCTCCGTCGGGCAACTATCTGGAATTTGAGGCCACTATGGAGGATGTCTTGCAAATAGTGTGTAGAAAAAATAAGAAAATAGTTATATGTGGAGATTTTAACATAAATATCTTAGATTTATCTTCTCTGTCTAATAATTTTATTAACTTATTCAAATCGTTTGATTTGCATTATTTATTCAAACAACCAACCAGAATAACACCTACATCAGCCACATGCTTAGATAATATTTTTTGTAATTGTGAAATCTTGGAATGTGCTGTAATAAGCTTTATTAACTCTGACCATAGTGGTCAATTAGCCTGTATTAAACACCATCATGTTAATTCTGAAGGTGAAATAATTTGTAGACCAATACCAAAACGTAGTTTAAGTAAATTTAAAAGGAAAATAACATCTCAAATCGCATCTCTGCCGACCATAAATAAAGATGCCAATGTCTTATACAATAATTTATTTAATTTAGTGAAAACTGAAAGTAACAACATATTTCCACAAAAGGTAATTAAACTAAACGAAAATAGGACGAAATTTAGTGACTGGGCTACACCAGGTATCTATAAGAGTAGGAGAAAGCTATATGAACTTTATTCACAAAAAGCAGCTTCCGCTGATCCAGTTTTTTTAAATTATGTTAAAAAATACTCAAAAACTTTTAAAAATGCTTGTTTGGCTGCTAAATCTCTGTACATATTTAATAAAATAAATATGTCGAAAAATAAAATTAAGACAACATGGGATATTATAAATCAAGAAACCGGGAAAGTAAAATGTTCTGGAAACTCATTCTCGTTAGAAATAAACAATAACATTATTAAGTCGGACAATGAAGTTGCCAACGCTTTTGTTGATTACTTTTCTGAAATTCCTATTATAACTACCAGTAATCTAAATTCATCTTCCAATGTGGCGGTCACCCTCCTGGAGTCAAGTGTAGATAAGTGCAGCGAAACTTTGAAATTTAGCCATGTTGATTCGATCACTATCTTGAAAACTTTCCGTTTGCTTAGCAAGAAAAAGACGGAAGATCTTTGGGGCATCTCGACTCACATAATTCAGTCTATTATAAATGAAATAGCTCCTCAGTTAGCGCTAATTTTTAATACTTGTGTTGATGAGGGCATATTTCCTGATCTAATGAAATACAGCAAATTAATACCTTTGTTTAAATCTGGAGATAAAAAAGATCCCTCGAATTTTAGACCTATTTCAATATTACCAATATTAAGCAAAATTTTCGAAAAAATCATGTATAACCAGATATTAAGTCATTTATTAACAAATAAATTACTACATGGCAAACAGTTTGGCTTCACCAAAGGAAAATCCACTACTGACGCCGGAATAGCACTTCTTAAACATATTTTTGATGATTGGGAGGGCAAGCAGGATGTAATTGGAGTTTTTTGCGATCTCTCCAAAGCGTTTGACTGTGTAAGTCATGAAACGCTTATTCATAAACTTAAACATTATGGTTTTTCAAATGAAGCAGTAAGTCTTATTAAATCATATTTATCTGACAGATTGCAGAGAGTTGTCGTTAATAAATCGGAGTCTGCCAGTGCACCTATTCTTATGGGGGTACCCCAGGGATCAATATTGGGTCCATTACTCTTTTTAATTTACATCAATGACCTGCCTTATTACATTAAAGACTTATGTGAGACTGTATTATTTGCAGATGACACATCATTATTGTTTAAGGTTGACCGAGGGAAACAATGCTCTGACGATGTAAATGATGCTCTCTCTATAGTTCTGTTCTGGTTTACAACTAATAATTTGTCATTGAATTCTAAGAAAACGAAATGCATTAAATTCTCTTTGCCAAATGTAAGGCAGATTGATACCCACTTAAATATGAATAAGGATGTAGTTGACCTTGTAAATAACACGAAATTTTTAGGCACATGGGACCCACATATTGAATCCTTGGCTGGCAAACTAAGTTCGGCGGCGTACGCAGTAAAGAAAATCAGGCTTTTAACTAATGTTGAAACGGCGAGATTAATCTATTTTAGTTATTTTCATAGTATTATGTCATATGGATTATTGTTATGGGGTTCGGCGGCTCATATTGAAAGAATTTTTGTGTTACAGAAGAGAGCAATTCGCGCCATTTATAATTTACGGGCTAGGGACTCACTTAGAAAATTGTTCAAAGAAATTAATATCTTAACTTTAGCCGGTCAGTATATTTATGACAATTTAGTTTATGTACACAAGCATTATGCTACATTCGTTAAAAATAGTGATTACCATAATATAAACACAAGAAATAAAAATAAGCTTGCCGTTGCAACTTACAGGCTTCATAAAACTAGTGGTTCATTTCTAGGGAGGTGTGTAGCATTTTATAATAAGCTTCCACAAAGTATCACCGATTTACCAATTCATAAATTTAAAGTTCACGTTAAAAAGACTCTCATGAACAAAGGTTATTACAAAGTGAATGATTATTTAAGTGACCACACGATATGGAATTAGCTAGACAAGTTATCAGATGTCATGTTTGGTAACAACATAATTTATTGTATAATGCTTAGTGTTAAGCTTATCATGTTTTTCTGACATTTTAAGTGTATGTAAGCATACTTACTGAATGTATTTTATAACTTTCAATGACTATGTAACAGAACCAATATTGTAAATGGCGATTTAAAAGAGGAGATAAAAAATTTGACCTTTCGAGTTTCTTGCCTGTTCTTCTCGAGAAGGCCTCCCAATTTCCGAACAGGTGTAGAATCAACTTTTTTTTTTTTTCATTCCTACTTGTATTTGCAGACATCCTGATTATATTCAGGATGTATGCACATACAAGGTTAATATGTTTCCTTTAAATTAGAATGTGTTGCTTTGTTTTGACGTCAATAAGTGCCTGTAAAGGCCTATGTTGAATAAAGATTTTTGAATTTGAATTTTGAATTTATAATCAAAAATGTGTAGTGTAGAGAAGGGCTATCTTTTATTTTTTATTTGTCCAACTTTTACCTATATACATTTGTGCAAATTTTGTCAACATTTGGGTAGTTTTATTAGTAGGTACCTAAATATGTTTTTCAGACGTTTTAATGATTATAATTTATTAGGTATGTAATTACAATTAATTTTTTTATTTTCCTATGGATAACAATTAGAATTTTACATAATTATTTTCTTCATATATTTTTTCCGTCACATTTCGTGAATTGGCCGGGCTGGCCTGCCTTAAATAAAAATGTTACCACTTATAATTTCAATAAAAAACTTTAGGTACTTACTCAAGCTTAGCAATCTTTCTGAAACACTTAAACTTATACAAGTCAGTATACACAAGTAAACTATCAATCTCATTTTCGTGGTTTCACTTATCTGTTATGAATTAAAAACAAAGTCACACTTTTATAAACGTACTCGTAAAATCACTATGAATATTTCAAATATATCTGTGACATTGCATTTTGATTATGCGGGCACCTATTAAATCACACAGAATTACTTGTTAGGTATTCGTAGAAATTGTATTTATTACTTCAGCAAATACTGACAACAACAACGTTTTAACAGTTATGTCGTTTGAACAAGAGTCGTGCTCGCCTTTAATCATATTTTGTTAGATATAGATAATGACAACTTTATCACCGAATACAAATTTTTGTTTGAGTACCAGCTGCTAATCGTCATTGAGATTTTAGGGTTCGAATCGTAGAGATAAAATTAAAGATAGGAAAGTTGATAAATTCTAATATTAGAAAATGTTCGTATTTAAATGTAATCTGACATAATATGATTATGATTTTTAAGCAAGCATGATTGCTACAGAATATTTTTTCCCCCAGTTCCACGTGCAAGTAGCTTAGCGTAGCTTGCTTATCATCAGACATGTTACAGCACACACTAAAATAGATAGCACTTGCTTACATCAGAAAATAAAAAATATCTTTATGTGGCTTTTTAATTGAGTAGGTAGTTAATAATATATTGAATAAATCCTTAGTATATACGCATAGATATCGCTCAGTCTTGGACTAGCATAATTGAGACAAAATGTAGAATATCATCATCGACCAGCTTAGGTCATGGCAATTTTACCTACATACATATGCATATGCAGTTACTACATTTAAAATAGTACTTTGTAATACAAGGGTGGAAAGTCGGTCATTGCAAACGAGCTCATTAACCTACCCGAGCCGGAGATGAGGGTTTTAAATGTCATGGGTTTGCACCCTTACACCCGTGTGTCAAACGACGTTTTTCAATACAGTTGTGGAAAATTGTAATTAACAAATTAAAGAATGAAATGGGCTTAAAAGGTTTTTTATTATATTTTATTAAGTACTTACTAGTTTAAATTTGTTTATTTTCACATCAACATTTATAAAAAATTCGAATAGACTGTATACGCGTTCGAGCCCCTTGCCTAGTTTTGTTGTAAAAAAAAGTAATGTCCAGTTGCAAAAACGCACCATTTTCTGAAAATTTTCATTTGTTGTGTGATGAATTGATTATTTTTTTGACAATTCAATGCTAAAATGTACGGAGACATTCATTTTTCGACATATAAAATCACATATGAAACCCTTTGATTTACCGCCTCCCGCGCGATAACGCACACGCAGCCTGAATATTCGCAACGATAGCTGAAAATGGCCGGTCACATCGTGTATCGTATCATAGCACGAAGCGTCGTGACCATACACGCAGGTGCGGCCCCAGCATAAGAAACAATCTGTCACGATCGATTTGAAATTACTAAATAATGCGGCGTCAATACAAGACTCTGTGTCGACTGTCTGATAAAAAACTAGTAATGGATGCACTTTGACTGTCAAAATTAACAGCGATCGCGAAAGGTTTTTGTTACACAATCAAGGGGCCGGACATCCTAACATCAAAATTCAATTAAATACAATTAATACGGAATCCTGAGAAGTTGATATAAAAATATCTCTTATCTATTTACAATTGTTCGTTTATCATCATGATACATACTTACACCTAAATACATCGTACTAATCCTCTTAAATCTTCGATAAATTAATCTAGATTTTGTACAATAACAGTAAATAATTACCACATTCGATATATTTATAGATATATTTAGGTACTGCCTGAATTCCTTGTTTTTCTTAATACCTAAATGAAAAAAATCCACTTGTTAAACTTGAGTTATTCTAGCTATCATTTAAATATAGCAAACGTAACAGATAGGGATTTGGTGAGAAACAGTGACTACCTACATCGCGATGACCATGATGCATGTGAACCTTTTTCGGATCGTAGGAATTTTACAGAAAATTTTCGGAAAATTATTTGATTTAGATTATGAAATTTCAGACGAAAAAGATTTAAGTAAGATTAAAAACGCCATGTTTTTAATCATACTTAAATCTTTTTCGTCTGAAAAGAAAATTATTAATAAAAAAAGGAAGGTAATAAAAAAACAAATTAATAAAATAAACAAAAATGCATTAAAGAAACAATTTTTCGAAAAAATAACGCTCTACACCAGGATTGAACCACTGCCACACAGATTTAAAGTCGAAGATCTAACGCATATACCTACTTACTACCAGTCCTGTAGGCTTACTCTTGAACCAATTCCGACGGATCAACATTGAGATTGTGATTTTTCGTACGCGTATTTAGCAACACTAGCGCCAAATTTGATCCGTATCTTGAAAAAACTAACCAAGCGCGAGTCGGACTCGCCCATGAAGGGTTCCGTAGGATTTATGACGTATTAAAAACTACTTACTAGATCTCGTTCAAACCAATTTTCGGTGGAAGTTTGCATGGTAATGCACATCATATATTTTTTTTTAGTTTTATCATTCTTTTATTTTAAAAGTTACAGGGGGGGGGGGGGCACACATTTTACCACTTTGGACGTGTCTCTCGCGCAAACTATTCAGTTTAGAAAAAAATAAAAATGATAATAGGTAGAAACCTCAATATGATTTTTGAAGACCTATCCATAGTAGATACCCCACACGTATGGGTTTGATGAAAAAAAATTTTGAGTTTCAGTTCTATGTATGGGGAACCCCCAAAATTTATTGCTTTTTTCTATTTTTGTGTGAAAATCTTAATGCGGTTCACAGAATACATCTACTTACCAAGTTTCAACAGTGTAGTTCTTATAGTTTCGGAGAAAAGTGGCTGTGACATACGGACGGACAGAGAGACATGACGAATCTATAAGGGTTCCGTTTTTTTTTCATTTGGCTACGGAACCCTAAAAAATAAAAAGCAATGAGTTTGATTTACTCAAAATCTGCGCAATACGGCCCCTTGATTGTGAAACAATAATCTATTGCGATCGCTTCTGATTTTAACAGTTACTTCACTTCACTTCTTTGTTAAATGGCAACCGGTCGTAAAGGACAACCATTATAACAGTCAAAGTGCATCCATCTATTTTTTTTAGACAGTCGACAGATTGGTCGACACAGAGTCTTGTATCGACGCAGCAATGATTGGCAAATCCAAAGCGATCGTGATAGATTTTTTTCTTAGACAATAACCCACCGGGTCCAACTTGGCATCAATGTGAAAACTCAAGCGTACAAAAAATCACAAGCGTTCAGCTTATGTTCCGAATGATATACTAAATAACACAGAACACAGCCAAGGGCGTCCTTATTGCTACGCAGCAATCTCTTCATTCTCTCACCAAAATCATTCTTCTTCGGCATCTCTTCATCAAAAATTATTAAAATTAAAGTAGTTAACCAATATTTGTTTTCTTGGTCTTGGGGAACACTAAATGGGGTGATAAAAAAGATCACTGGACTTGTTTACGGTGCAAAATAGCACTTTAAGTAGGTATGTGTTGGTTACTATGGTTACTTTTATAGTTTAGCTTTGTGACATAAAAGTTGCAGAGAACTCTACCTACTAAAAAACATTTCTTGACACTTTAACATTTCAACTATAGAGCTAATTTATCACCATGAGAGCCTTGCTTGAACGCGCTAATCTCAGGAACTACTGATGCAAATTGAATAATTATTTTTGTGTTGGATAGTCCATTTATCGAGAACGGCTTTATTAGGCTATATCAGATCACGCTACGATTAATAGGAGCTGAACATCAATTAAAAATGTTTCAAAAACGGGGAAAAAAGTAGTATGGCGAAACGTAGTTCGCGGGCACAGCTAGTCAGTGATAAAACTAGGGCCTTTTGGGGGGGGGGGGGGGGGTGCCCGGACGCGTGGGTAGTGGAGTCGCAGTGTGGACCTTACCTAGCGCGCCCATTAGGGCAGGAAGAACACCGGGGGGTTTTAGTGGGTAGGCCTGGCACTCTGCCGGGTGAGCCCCACACACGCTCGCCGTCTAGCCAACGGTGGGTATGGTGCGGTTGCGCATTTCCCCGCCAAAAAAAAGGGCCTTTTCGGGGTGCTGTAGGCGTTTACAAGACCATTATAGTACTAATCATGAACACTAATTAGAGGCTCCAAAACGTTCTCAGGACCTTTATAGTACCAAAAGTTATGCTACTAATAATGGACAAATAAAATTGAGTTTTAAGTTAAACGTTGTATCATCTATCATCGTGATCTAAGAAGTGACCCGTGTCTAGCACTGGGTCTACATGGGTTGAAGTGATAAGATGTTTCATATTTTTTGTATGTTGATTGTACAATCGATATACTGTTCTTAGAATTCATATTCGCGATTGTATTATGTTTATAATTAATAAAGCATGGTCTGTCGTGAAAAGGTTAATTATTTTTTTATTATGTAAAATAATTTCTTCAGTTCTTCACACTTCTGACGCTCCCACAACACAGTAATAATGCTGTCACATAGCGTATTAACTCTACAACTGTCGTCGCATTTAGGGACAAGAACATCGCTCATTTTCATAGTGTACGCAACGTATAGTTGCATTAAACTACGTTGCTCTGTAACCATTGAATAAAGCAATGTATCCATAGACATCGGTGTAAGGTCTGCGAGACCAAAAGTTCCTTTTAAATCATAGAGCTGGAACCAATCGGGCCTCTGGTTCGGCCGCAGGTTAGCTTCGGTCAAATTGAATATATAATTATACATGTTGATAGGCAGCTGCAAGCAACGAAAAAAACGATTTAGTTTAGAAACCGACGTGTATAATTATTTTCAAACTTTTTTATAATTATGTAATACCTACCAGAGTGTTTGTATCGAACTCTACAATCTTATAATTAAGATTATAAAAACTGTAAAAACTAATTGCCCCAGCTCCCCAAGCCACATTGATGGGTATTTTTTCTGGATTGTAATATATCTTAAATTCGTCTGTGTGCGTATGTCCATTAAACTCCGCAGCAATAGTGGATGAAAATCTAAAATAAATAAAATTGATAAGTTTTTAAAAAACTGTGACGACGATCTCATGAGTATCTACCATGTTGTTTTCTATATTATGAAATTAAATAACATATTAAAAATGATAAATGTTACCTGTTAATAATTCTGTTGTATTCTCTAGTCCAAGTATATATTAGATCAACTGTACCAGGTGGAATATGCGCTAATATATGCACCTTTTCACCAGCCAATTCAGCTTTATCCAATTCTTCAATAAGCCAATCTAAATGCTTTTTAGGGTAAAATGGGTCATATAACACCCACCTGCAAAGTTGTAGGTCAGAATTAACGTATACACTTATCACAAAAACGAAGCGTTTAAGTATATTAACGGTGTTCATTTAATGTCACACGATCTTTATAAACTGAAATACATATTGATAATACATGAAAATCTTATTTTATCTTTCTAGGTTAAAGCAATCTGAAGCAATCTTGTAAAACCTTGTATTTATGATAATCTTCGAACAATAAATAGTGTTTACTAATAAAATCCAAACTGCAAAATGTAACTTTATGAAAAGTTAAGAGTTCACCTACTTACATAACGGAAATAGTTTGTTTACAATTATATACGAGTATATGAGTAATTTCAATAGCTACAAAAGTGTGTGCTCTGTTTATAGGTAAAATACAGCATTGGCTACTTCAGCAACATCCAAGTACTTATTAGTTTTTGCACTGATGGAACGGAGAGATCCTTTTAAATTCTTTTTGATATTTCATTCCCATCTTCAGTGAAAAGTTAGTACGATTTATATAGTTTATAATAACAGCTTTAAAATATGAAAAACCATTTTATTCTTCTCCGTATTACAGTTAGTAAAATGTTACTGTATACCTATTGATCAAAATATGAAACCTTTAAAAAGTCTATTTCTTAAAAAGTATATTTTATTTAGCGTTTGTAAAAATAAGTCAAAATATTTTGTAGTTATAAATAACCCCTATAAATTTAACAGTCAATACCTCAGAGTATTTAAATAAAGTGTTTTGGACTAAATACGTCACATCTAAACGGAAAAATAATCAGAAAAGTTGTCTGTCAAGAAAGTAGACGGAAATATTTTAACAGACCCACTAAAACATACGTCGCGAATCAAATTAAAACAGTTATAAAACATGCTTGCTTACCAATTATATCTGTAAGCAACTATATTGTTGAGTGATATAATTCTGAAGCCTGGTCTTACTAGCAACGAGTAGTCTCCGTGAGCTCTCAGAGACTCGACTGCTTCATCAGTCAAATAAGGCTTCCACTTGGCTGCTAAAGCGTTATAAAGCCACGTTGTGTTCAATTTCGAATTCTCTATGGATGATGGGGCGAATCTACAATATGTCAGTACGAATTTATAGCGAATCCGCGCATTTTTAATATTTAAAACCCATTTTTTTTTCTACTTACTGATTTACAGGTTGAGAATCATGGTTTCCAATGACAGGTACTACCAATACGTGCTCACCAAAAGTATTTCTGATTGTGTCGATCAAATATTGGCTCATTTTATTGACATGAGCATATGAGGTTTCCCATATCCCATGATCTATTGTGTCTCCAAGATAATATAAAGCGTCAATATCCTAAAGCATTATAGATATAATAGACAATCGAAAAATACTTAAAATTTAGAAAAAAATTGTATACACAGTTCTATTTTTTTTGTTTTTATATTATTATGTTTGTGATTTTGCATTTTCATTAAAACGCTAATTAAATTTACAACTACATTAAAATCCATACAAGAAAAATGCTCTAGTAGTCATAGACGCAGATTCCGTTTTCAATACTGTTGGAAATTTATTTAGCATTTTTAAAGTAAATGCTATTCAATTTATTGTACCAAAAGAAGCTAGTTTTTAAATAAAGTGCGCTAGCAATTCAGATACATTGGCAGGCTTGTGTTGACCGTTTTATTATGTTTGTATATAGTATATACCTACTAGTTGTGCCCGCGAACTACGTTTCGCCATATATTTTTTCCCCGTTTTTGCAACATTTTTCACTGATGCTCGGCTTCTATTAGTCGTAGCGTGATGTTATATAGCCTAAAGCCTTCCTCGATAAATGGACTATCCAAACAAAAAGAATTTTTGAATTTGAATCAGTACTTCCTGAGATTAGCGCGTTCAAGCAAACAAACAAACAAACAAACAAACTCTTCAGCTTTATAATATTAGTATAGATATCACCAAGATACTACCTTTGGGTGCGTGCGGTATTCACGCAACAGTAATTACGTTAGTAATACTTTTATTTACTTTGTCAACTTCCATAATGTATAAGGAGAGTCAATTAAAAGATACACTTACATTATGCTTTTCCTTTATGTTGTTAATCACATCCTCAAACGTCCAAGTAGGAGTATCGCAATTTCTATAATCGCCCCAAAATCCAGCAAGTTCAGATTTTTCAGGAAATTCATGTATACGCTCCATAGCTTCTCGGTGAACATTTAGGTGTGCACTTAGGTTCAATAACAGTTGTCCATTCATTAGAAAAACACTTTCTTCGATATTAGTTTCATTTATTGTTCTCGTACTAGGAGCAGGAGATTTTCGACTTTGACCTTTCCTGCAGCACCTAGGCTCATTGCAATCGGCGACTCCATATGGCTCGTATAAGGGATCGATGTGAGCATCTGAGAGAACTGCTATTTTGAATGGTTTAATGTTGAAATCATTTTTAATGTATCGTTTCTACAATAAAAGTAGATAAAAATGTATCTTAAAATGGATTTAAGTTGGACAGCAATTACAAATCACAGCTATTACAGCAACATCTGACTAAATTCTTGGAGTCAAGCTCTTAAGGTCAGGGTTGTGTTTATTTATTATTGCGGACAGACAGACCACACGGTCATAGAGAACTTATAAGTAAACTCAAGTGAATTTAGAGGGTCTATATAATTACCGATTTAGTTTCACGCTTCTCGGGTAGGTCTACGTGCCACTCAAACCTTGGATCGGTGTACGGGCAAACGTTTGGGTTAGTGTCCGATTGTAGTATCAGTCCACAAAAAGTTCCAGGCCGCACCTCTGGTGTAGTTTTGGCTATATAACTGAGAATTGGCTATAACAAAAAAAAACAAAATGTTTCAGCTTTTTAAAATAAGAACCTACGACCTTTTCCACAACTTTCAAACTTGATTTCTAGAAATTGTGTGTAAATCATATACAAGGTTACTTCTGAAACAGGATCCAAATTTTTGTGTGCTTGTTCAGACAAGCAACCTGGACAACTTTTACTATGGGGCCAATCTTGAAATCGCGACAAAAAATCTGCTGTTCTATACAAATGTCCAGTCGATGGCATGCTTGAAACTTTAGGAGGTCAAAAAGAACTACAAGGTTACGATTCCTAACAGGGATGAATGGGATAAGCAAATTCCTGAGCCCTTTAGGTAGTTTTTACTTTATACCAGATATGGTCCACTGACGGCAGAAAAGAGGGCCGATCAGGTGCAGGAGGTAGGTAGTGAGAAATCCAGGAGGTTTAAGTGCCAGGGTGCACATACTACCGTTTTCTAGGCAGAAATCTATGCCATCATCGACTGTGATCACGCAAACCTGCCGAGTGAGGGTAAAAACATGGCCACCGACTACACCATCTCCTGTAAAGAGGCGACAGCACAGCACATATCGCTCGATCTAGCCAGATTTAACATCAAACGCGTTCACAAGTTTAGGACTTAGCTGTTTGAAGTGGTGGGAAAAATTTTACCTGTTTCTGCCATCAAGCAGTGATGCTTTCATCGTTGTGTTCCGGATTAAAAGCTATGACAGGCAGGGTAAGATGGTGGCATATGTATATCGCGTGACAATGGTGATAATGTAATATTGTGATGACATGGAGCTGATCTGATGCTGGAGCTGGAAGGTGGCCATAGGAACTCTGCAATAAAACGACACAACCCCATCGAGTTTGGGCTCATATGATTCGTATTGACGAGTACTAAAAACTTTTTTAAATAATTTATCTTGTTTATAATTTATCCCCCAGTGGCGTGTGGCGTTTCGTTTTGAAATATCGTTTTGCCACCGGGTTGAAAGTTAACTGAGGGGTTATCCATGTCACACTAATTTCGTGATTTTTGAACCTTCCCCTGCCTTTTTCAGAGTAATTCACATTTCTGAGACATGAGCTGGAAATATTTTTAAGTTTTTTGTTGATAGTTTTATGACACTTAGATGTGTCGTCATGAAACTTAGAACCCCTCCCACCCCATGTCACACAATGTTACACTTCGTCGACACCCTTCCCTCCCTTAACGCGTGACGTACTTTATGGATGGTCCCTAATTCGATTTATAGTAATATGGTAATTCTTACTATGTTAAAAGTTAGAACACCACGACAAACAAGGGCAGATGTAATACCGAAAAATGTACAGAATTTCGTAAAAACTTCTATAATCTCCTCGTCTGGTTTGCCCAATTTAACGGCAACGGCGAAAGCTGACGCTGCACTCTTGCACATAATGCAATCAATGGTCTGAAACGTAAAAAAAAACAATAATTAATATGAGCCTGTTTTTTTACACATACCTACTAGAAAATGTCGGCAAAGACGGAGCTTTACGGTCAGGCACTTTTGATAGTAACATAGACAAAATTTGTCTTTGTTAAATAGTACATTGTAATACAAGGGTGGAAAATAGGGTATTGCAAACGAGCTGTCACTGATGTCACGAGTTTGCAATAACCTATACACCCGTGTATCAAAACAAATAAAAGAATTAAAATGTTTCAAATTAACATAATGTCTCGTTTTAATTTAATTATTTTCACATTAATATTTATCAAAAACCGAATAGGCTGTATGTAATATTATATGCGTTCAAACCCGTTGCCTAGTTTCCTTGTAAAAAATATGTCCAGTTCAAAAACGCGCCATTTTCTGAAAATTTTAATTTTTTGTGTCTTAGAATGATAATATTTTTTGAAAATTCAATGCTTAGATGTACGGAGTCATTCATTTTACCTCGTATAAAATCCATTCGATTTTATTGTAAACTCCTTGCTACAAAACTTTTTAAACTGCCTTTTTATGAACTTAATACTAAAGTAAAAAAAATAATTTTCACTTCTCGTGCTCGCAAAGTTTGTCTTTATGTCGTTTATAGACTGCATAAAATAGCTTTTCATGTTCTAGAATCTAGAGCATAAAGTAAAATTTTCTTTTAGACAAAGATTCTTAGGCCCAACAGCCAACAACGCTCAATAAAACTTCACAGAATAACTTGCGATAATTTATTTGCTTCAGAAATCACGAAACCAGATAAAAATAGGTCCCGGTTATTATTAAAACGCATCAAATTATTTTTATTACTTGGCAGAATGAAATAATGTACCTAAGCCACCGCCATGTAAAAATTAAAAAAAGTTTACTGGCGGGAATTGTTTATTATTTAGGTTCTTTAATTTTTCAACATTGTGTTACATATTTTCTATACTAATATTTTATAGAGGAAAGATTTGAGTGTTTGTTTGTTTGTTTCTATTGAATAGGCTTCGTAACTACTGAACCGATTTTGATGAAAGTTGGTATAGAGATAGTTCGAGACCAGGGGAAGGACATAGGGTAATTTTCCTACGGGAAAAAAATTCCCACTGGAAAACAAAATAAAAGCGGGCGAAGTCGCGAGCGGAAAACTAGTCGTTTATATTTTAAAGTAATTGTTTAATTTTCACAAGCAGAGATAGTAAGTTGAGGGGCTGTAAAATCGTCTCGGGCTACAATGACTCATTCTATTCCCTTAATTGCCCTTGTTGTACAATCTACTATTTCATACCACCTGCTCGACAATTTTCAATTATAACTTCAACGTAAAGCAAAACATTATTATATATCCCAAGGTATATAATGTTGTATGAGATGTTCCAAATTTAAAACACTTTACTCCCTTGGGAGAATAAAATTCGTATGAAAGTTTGGCATAGATGCTAACTTAGGAAGGCAAAGGTTCTACGCCCATACAGCAGTGGCGTGCATCCACCTTGCATCCACTAGAGACAAATAGAGATTCTACCCCGAGCCTATGTAAATAATGTTTTTTATAAAATCTAAATACATAATTTCTTTAACAAAATTATAAAATACTAGCTTTTGCCCGCGGCTTCGCTCGCGTTAAATTCGGGGTAACACCGAAGATAAAAAAAAAGGTATTTTTCGTTGGTAACAAAGAGTCTGTGTACCGATTTTTAGCTTCCTACCTTGAAAACTGCAAAAAGTCCCATATAAAATTTCACCACCTCTTTTAAGGGGTTGGGGGTAGATTTCCAAAAAAAATGATGTACGATTTTTTTTTGTTAGTCACAAATAGTTCGCAAAATAATCCTACTATCCTACTAATATTATAAATGTGAGTGTGGATTTTTAGATGTTTGTTACTCAATCACGCAAAAACGGCTGAACGGATTTGAATGAAATTTGGCGTGCATGTAGCCTTTAACATGGAAAAGAACATAGGCTACCTTTTATCCCGATTCCTTAAGTAGTTCCCGAGGGAAAATCCTACTAATATTATAAATGTGAAAGTGTGGATGTTTGGATGTTTGTTACTCAATCACGCAAAAACGGCTAAACGGATTTGGATGAAATTTGGCATGCATATAGCCTTTGATATGGAAAAGAACATAGGCTACCTTTGATCCAGATTCCTTAAGTAGTTCCCGAGGGAAAATTGAAAATTGTTTACGAGCTAAGCCGCGGGCAGACATCTTTGTTTGGTATGCATGTCAGCTATGCTATGGAAAAGGACATGTACTTTATATTCCTTAACGATCTCTCACATAGTTCCCGTGGGAAGATTAAAAATTGTTAGCGAGCGAAGCTTTAGACCCAATTCTGAATTCCACGCAGACGAAGTCGCGGGCAGAAGCTAGTAAGTAATATTTTCTTGAAATTTTTTTGTTTAATTAAATTCCACCTGAATTTCTATTTTAATATTATATCTGGTTAAACAATAAACAAACTCCGGAGGGAATGAATGATAAATAAAAATATGAATCAGCATCATTCACTCACGTTGTCCTAGCACTACGCAAATGCCCGTGTCACAGATAATATAATGCCCGTGTATTGTGTTGAGCTACCATCGTACCATTGTATTTTTCTATCGTAACGGCATACAAAATACTTCAAAATTGTAAACAAATAAAACACGGTAATGTATATTATATATTAACATGTGATAGGAAACGCCATAATCTCGAAGATTTGAGTAGCTGGATCGCCTTTTGCAAGAGGAAACTAGCACAATTAACCATTTTTTGGAGCTGTTAGCACAGATTAGATAATAGTTACTACGTAACAGATACATCACTCCCATAGAAACGCTCGAATCGCTGTAATAAGAATAGCCAAAACCGACAGACAAAAGTCGCTGCAAGAAGAAAAGGTCTCTATGAACGCGCGCCGAGAGTCGAGATTCCCGCGTACACCGCGTGATTGCGTCATCGAGCGAAAACTTAAGGGTTGTACAAAGAACATAAACAAAATGGTATACGTAGGATTAATGAAATAAAGGGATTGCAAGAAAAGCCCCCTGACTCAAATGTGCTCTAATTTTATAAAATGATAATAATAATAGTTCTTTATTTGCAAGAATATGGTAAAATACATGATTGGTGTTAAATTATACACACTATTCCTCATAATCTACTTCTAAATTGGCAGTGCGCAAATATTTAAAAATTTTAAAACATTACATGTCAAAAAATAAGAGAATAGAATATTATTTTATCGTCATTAATACATTTAAAAATTATAAAAAAAATACAAATTATTAAAAAATTACCAATCCCGCCCGAGGCGAAATTTTTTTTTCATTGATTATATTCATTTGTCAAATTACAAATGATTAAAAAAAATACGAATTATTATGAAAAATACATGACCGATGTTTTTTTTCATGTTTGAACTCACGGTTATTCAGTTTTACTAAAATAGAATAAAAATTTTAGAAAATAAAAATTTTTAGAAAAAAATCGATTTAGGTGTAAAAATCCCGTTCGTGGTTCTGAAAAGAAAATTATTAATAAAAAAAATTATAAATAAAAAACAAAACGAAATTAAAACCAAATTAATATAATAAACAATAAAATTAAAAAAAAAACAAAATAATAAAAAACAAATTTATAAAAAAAAACAAGTTACTAGATTTGATAATAATAATAAAAGTCTCGCGTGCGGCGCGGCGGGTGGCGGGCGGCCCTCTGCCGGTCGGCGCGCCGGCGCGCTACTTAGCGGTAGGTATTTATAACGCTGCATTACGCGAGTGACGGGGGCCTGCTGTTAGTGCGACACGAAAACGACACCAAATGGCAGCGGCCGCGCGTCAACTAGTTTTATATTATATTCCACATTCCAATCTCGTCAGTAGAGGGAGACGTAACCTCTGGTTCAATCGCGAGTGTGCCTCTGCTGTTGAAAACAAACAGCTAGCTTACCGCGCTTGGATCAGAGGTCGAGCTTCTAGGGATCCCAATACTAACCTACTGAAAACAGCCTATAATAATGCCACCAAGTTGTGTAAGAGGGCTTACATTAGAGCGAACGCTCAGCGCATTGCACAAGTGGGTCAGGAACTGCTAGCGCACCCTACGGGTAGCCGTTCTTTCTGGCGCCTGGCCAAAGCTGTGCAATCAAACTTCTGCCAACCCTCGCTGCCACCGCTGAGACATGCCGATGGCTCACTTGCTCATCAGCCGCAGGAGAAAGCCGACCTCCTGGCAAAACTCTTCGCGGCCCATTCCCGTATCGATGACTGTGGTGCACAACCTCCGACACTGTCCCATTGTGGCAGCACTATGCCCGATATCCGCATCAGACAGCGAGATGTGCGGGCGGAGCTACAGTCGATTGATATTCGAAAAGCAAGTGGACCAGACGGCATTCCTGCGATTGTACTTAAGAAGTGTGCAGCGGAGTTGACTCCGGTCCTGACGCGTCTATACCGTCTGTCGTTCTCTGCTGGTTGTGTGCCGAAATCTTGGAAAGAGGCCAATGTCCAGCCGGTTCCCAAAAAGGGAGATCGTTCTGATCCGGCTAACTATCGCCCTATAGCCGTCACTTCCATTTTGTGTAAAATCATGGAGAGGATCCTTAACACCCAGCTGATCCGTTACCTGGAAGGTCACTCGTTGCTTAATGACCGTCAGTATGGGTTTCGTCCTAAACGGTCAACAGGTGACCTTCTAGCGTTCCTTTTGCACAAATGGGGTGAATCTATCGATAAGCGCGGCGAGTCTGTGGCTATTAGTCTCGACATCGCCAAAGCTTTTGATAGAGTCTGGCACAAGGCTCTCCTTTCCAAGCTTCCGGCATACGGATTGCCCGCTCAGTTCTGTACGTGGATTGCCAGCTTCCTCCACGAGCGTAGAATTCGCGTTGTCGTTGACGGCTGCGCTTCGCGGTTCGTGGCAGTGAATGCTGGTGTTCCACAAGGCTCCGTTCTATCCCCAACATTGTTTCTTCTGCATATCAATGACATGCTTTCCTTGGGAAGTATACATTGCTATGCAGACGACAGTACAGTGCATGGGGGATATCACGGAAGCTCAGGGGCTGCTCGTGGCAATATTGATAGGGAGAGGCAGAATCTTATCATTGAGCTCAACAGGACACTGGACCTCATCTCCGAATGGGGTTCCAACAATCTTGTCGAGTTCAATGCTAAGAAAACACAGGTGTGCGCGTTCTCGGCGAAAAGGTCACCTTTCCTCCCCCCTCCTTCTCTTCAGGGCACAACCCTTCACACACAGAGTAACATCACCTTGCTGGGAATGAACATTCGCTGCGATCTGAACCCCAGAGACTACATCGAATCCGTTATAACTGCTGCCTCACGGAAACTCGGTGTCCTAAACAAGGTGCGTAGGTATTTTGCGCCGGACCAACTATGCCTGTTGTATAAAACTCAGGTTAGGTCTTGCGTGGAATATTGCTCGCACCTTTGGGACGGTTCCGCTCAGTACCTCCTCGATGCTCTGGACAGATTGCAGCGTCGCGCTATTCGAATAATTGGCGATGTAGAGGCAACTAACACCCTCGAGCCTCTACAACTTCGTCGTGACATCGCCTCTCTTAGCGCCTTTTACCGAATGTTCCATGGGGAATGCTCTGAGGAGCTCTTTAACCTTATCCCTCCCTCTCCATTCCTTAACAGAAACACGCGTAAGGGCCTTCGGAGTCATCCGTACACTGTGTCCTCCTTTTCACACCGTACCAAGAAATTCCAAGATTCCTTCTTCTGTCGTTCATCCCATACTTGGAATTCTCTACCTGCGCACGTGTTTCCTCCATCCTACAACATGGGTTCCTTCAAAAGAGGTGTGAAAAAGCATCTTTTAGGCCGGCAAGGGGCGGGCAGGTAGGATAGTGGATGTCGTCCCTACTCTATCTGTCAACTCATTTGGGCCTCTTTCACCGCTTAACATCAGGCGGGAGGAGGTCATTTGCCGGGCCTTACATAAAAAAAAAAAAAAAAAATATAACGTGTATGGTCATATGGTCAGCGTAAATTGGCAGAGGGGTTCGTCCAGCCTTGCCGTCTCCCGTATGAATGCTCTAAGCCCTAAAGGGATGAAATAGGGGTTGCAAGTTTGTAAGGAAAAATATTTAAATTAGCAACGATTTAAATAAATCTTGAGATTCATGCTCTTAAAAATATTTCATTGGACACGTGTTTCATGGTTTATTGAATTCACCCCCTTAGCGTGAAAAATAGGGGTTGAAAGTTTCTATGAAAAATATTTACAATCTGCTTTATTATCCGGGGTTAAATAGGTTACACATTATTTTTCCTACGGGAAAATATAAAATTCCCACAGGAAAACAATAATAACGCGGGCGAAGCCTCGAGTGGAAAGCTAGTTATCGATAAAATGAATAAAAGCAGAGTAAAGCAAGAACACTAACGCTGCCGGCGGATAGACAGCGAACTAAAAATTTGGAAAAAATTACGCGGCATATTTAAAAAAAAAGAATGTTTCTACAATTTGTTCCATAATGTGCACCAACGATATTGTTTTCATAGCTAAAACTTTGCCACTAACGTAGGGCTGCCATACGTCCCGGTACACCGGGACATGTCCCGGTTTGTAGCGTTATGTCCCGGTGTCCCCGTCAATAACTCATTTGTCCCGGTCTGGGAGCTAGGTGGGTAGATAGATATACCTACACGAGTTGATCACTATTAGCGCTTCAAAAAGTCAGAACCTCGGATAAATATCAATGGACAAAGAAAAGTGATATATCGAGAACGCGAACATTGATTAAGAAAGATAACGCTGAGAATAAGCATGTTTTTTTGTTTTATTGTTGGTTTAATTGAACATTTTATTTAAGTAAAATTAAAAAAATATCCTACTAAAAATGAAACTTGAAAGTTCGTATCGAAGTACAAGTCATATTTTTTAATATAGTTTTTTGTTATATAATCATTCATTGTTCTTTTGAATTTCCATTGTATAACCTTTTTAACAGACTTCAAGAAAGGTGGTTTCTCAGTTCGACCGTATTTTTTTAAGGTTCCGTACCTCGAAAGGAAAAAACGGAACCCTTATGGCTTATAGGATCACTTTGTTGTCTGTCCGTCCGTCTGTCTGTCTGTCAAGACCCTTTTTCTCAGGAACGCGTGGAGGTATCAAGCTGAAATTTATATCATCTCAGGTTTACTGTCCCTTGGAGCAGTAAAAATCAAACTTCTAAGCCAACGCAATCAAAAGATACAGCCGTTTATGCCGCAAATTTTCGACACTCGCAAGGGGAAAAATTGTAAAAACCGTAAATTTTTAGTTACATCATAATAAAAATATTTTTAATAATTTTAAACGTACTACCCCTTTCCTCGTGAACGCGTAGAGGTATTTAATTGAAGTTCATATCAAATACTCAAGTCGATAATACCTTTAATCTAAAACAAAATCAAACTTCTCTGTCAACGCAATAAAACTTATATACCTACAGGTTTGTACGAAACCCTGGGTGCGCGAGTCCGGCACTTGGCCGGTTTTTTTATGTGTTCGCGGGTAACTTCGTCGTTTCTAAACCGATTTTGATGATTCTGGAAAGAAGATATTCCAAGGGTGGTCCCATGATAAGGAAACCAGGATCCGATAATGGCATCCCATAAATCGAGGAAAACCCTTGAATTTCAAGGCACTTCCAACGTGTTTTATGTTTTTTCTTAAGATATTCAGGTATTTGCATCTGGTAGTCGTCATGTCTTATTACTGAACTGATGATGGAAGGTTTCTGATAGATTAGGAGCTCGGGAATAATTCCTTTGAAACTGTTTGGAGCAAAAGACGTTTTATTTTAAGTTATTTCGGCGTTTGCCTTGGCTCAAATTCTTATATGTATATAGATATATTAACAAAAAAAAATAGTAACAGAATACATACAACATCACAGTTATATATTGAAGTCGGTGCCAATCAATGATCACCTTGAAAGTCTTTTAAAAAATATATATAAAAATTTAATGTAGTTATTTAAAATTTTGCACCGAATTCAATATAAAACTGTGATGTTGTACGTAGTCTTTTATTATTTATAACTTTTTGGTGTTATTGAAGTGGGTTCTATATTTTGTAAAAAAATCTAAGTAAGTATTCAAAATGTCCCGGTCGATGGTTCAGAAAGTATGGCAGCCCTACACTAACGCCATTATGTAAGTATTTCAAAATTGTAATATCTTGTTTCTTTTGTGAAGGAATAAATGATTTGATTTACGTTAATTAAGTGCTTAGTGAAATGTGTTTTGTGGCATCAATCAGTTGTCTTTTTTTAGAAGTCTATTCAGTGTATTATTGCTAAAATAAATGTCCAGATGCTTCAGCTTTTTTATTTTTTATTTTGGGTCAATTATCGACTATTTGAGATTTATTTCGACAGTTGTGTATAGTAATTAATTGGTGTTATAAAAGTAAATGTACCACGAAATTGAGAAATAAAAGAAAGGACATTGCTCTGCGTCCATACATTGTTCGCCCCAAAACCAACAGCAGTGAGAAAATGCTTTTCGTATAATAAGACATTAGTAAATACTGTACGTCCACATCAATTACTACGGACAAGATTCGTAATCGAATTTCACATCAAAATGAATCAGATTTTGAGGTTAGTTGAAGTTACATTTTATTTCGTTAGAGCAATACATATAGTCCATACCTATATAATTGTTAAAATAATAATTATTGCAATTATCTAAGAACGTTATTATAGCCACGTAGTAAACAACAAGAAATCTCGAAATTACAAAAAAAGTCAAAAACACAACGAACTAACAAGCGACAGCGCGCGAGTAGTCAATTGACGTATGTTTTAATTTAATTTTCGTTGTAAATTGTGAAACAAATCACGAAAAACATAATTCATACAAATAAACAAATGTCCATACCTACATAAAATTGACTCAATTCTATTCAGTCAAGCAAAGGTAATCATAACCATTTTTTTATTTTACTTCATTTGGTTTTGTTTCTGAAAGTACTGTTATATATTTTTGATTTGTCCGTCGAATTCATATATTTGTTATCAGTGTTATAAAATTTGTATATAATTATGACATAAATCAAATCTTTGTTGGTGATGGGGCGATTTTCGACATTGTCCTTTATCTGATAACATTTTATTGTCAGGGTCCAGCAGCTGATTGTATGGTATTGTAAATCGATATGTAGACTAAGTTCATACTTGTTATATTATAATTAATATATGTTTTAAGTTTTTATAATGTTTTGAGCTAAGCTTAAGATAAAATTATTGCGTAACGTGTTCGACTGTTCGTGCTTGAGAACAACAAATCTTTTTTTGTATTTTATGGTTTTCATGATGTGATAATTTTAACCATAGCTATAGTGATAATATGACAGTGTTTATGATGAAAATTACTACACAAGTAATTGGCTATAGAGCCCTGGGTTTTATTGTCTCGCTGATGGTATGAAAAGTAGAGTATTCACCTCTGGAATACAGCAGTGACTTCGTCTTAGGCGATTTGAACCCCCTCGCTTCACTTAGGACTCTACGGTAGTTTTCCAATTACAGCACTAGAGCGCATTATGCGGCATAATGCTTAACGTTGAATGTTCCAACTACAGCAACACTTCGCACAATCGAGCACTCTCAAAAGCAATGTTTTCGTGTGATGCGTGCAATCGATACCAACTCAGTGACAGAAAATTAACAAGTGTTTTTTCTTTAAGTTAGTATTGATCGAAATGTTTTATTTATATATAATCGTTAGTAATATTATTTATTGTTGAAAAATTTTTAAAGCTTTCGTTTCATTGTAGTTTTTTTTAAATAATCAAAGTTAATTCAAACTGTGTTAAAAAATAAATATAAGTAGGTATGGATGAAGGTACAAAAATTACTCAAAACAAAAAAATGGTAATGAAATAATCAAAATCCAAATTACTTAAAATAACCGTAAATAGTTTTCAACCAATTATTATGTATACCACATTATTTACACATTAATGAGGTTATTGCTAACTCTATGAATATTTCTTTTTTTCAACACTGAACTTAGCGCACTCTGCTGGTGCATTTGAAAACTAATTCACGTTCCAATTAAGCATCAGCATAATTCGGCATTGTGCGCCACTGAGTCGCATTATGCTCTGTAATTGGAAAACTACCTACATAACTCGCTTCGCTCAGGAGTTAAACTCTAGAGTCCCTCATTATGCTCGGCTCGGGGTTAAATATGGCGCCCGTGACGTTAGATACTGCTTTAATCCCTCGGTGCATAATCTACTATTTCGAATCATAATAATAACCTCGCCATGAACGCCTGTACAAGTTATATAACGAACTTTGAAAGTGTTTTGTTTCTGTCTGTCACTCATATGAAAAACGACAAAAACAAAACATATAAGAGCATACTGGCTATCGAAGGTGTATAGTACGGTAATGAATATGGCCGTATCCCTATACCAATATGCCAGTGTGATGTTTTATGTAATAGACCAGCCCCCTAAATGATCTCCCAAAACAATATTAAAGCCGCTACTTTATCTTTGCACAGTCCAAAGATGTAACTTCAGACGGTAAGAACCCATGAATGAATGAAACACTTGTAAGACTTGTTTTGTTTTGTACTTGTTTTATTTATTTTGTACAATAACAATTCCTTTAAAAAACTAAGACACCAAAAAATACACAAAGGCGGTCTTGTTATCGTAGGCGATTTCTACCGGACCTTATAAAACGGCCATTTTGTATTATAGGTCTACTTACTTTCAATTTTTTCCAGTCAAATGGTCACACTAACCGTATCGAACAATGGCAATATTGTTAATGTGATATCGTATAGTAGTAGCTTATTGTTAACCGTAATCGATTGTTGCGCTCGATTAAATGTAAGTAATTTGTTACCCGCATGAAACAGGTGGATTATTTTCTCTGTTCCGGGATTGATTACTCACCATTCTTAAGGGGCTGCTGGTTTCTCTCGGCGTGATGTCTGTGTTGTATGGTCTGCGAAGGATTTCCAATGCGTCTTGCAGAGTGACAGTTTCATTCTCAGATAACTCATTGAACATGAGCTTTGAAATAAGCACTTGCAAATTATCTGTGTAGACAAATTCACATTATGGGCGCAGAATAGATATTAGTACTACCTACATATAGAATTTTCACTCCTTTGATCTTGAAAGAAGCCGACATATTTCGAACGCTTTGCGGCATTCGTACGGCACGACTGAAGCTGTTGTGTGTCATAGAGAGAGGCCACGGCAGCGTCACAGTAACCGTGTCAAGCCAGCGACAGTTGAACGTCCACCTGCTATACTACCTTATATGAAAGGGGTCACTGGAAACATTTGTAACATCCTGAGGCGTGCTTCGATTAAAACCTATTTTAAGCCGCCGAAACCAATACCTTCGATCTGGTTAAGTGCCAAATTCCCCTTCAAGATGCAGGCATTTACAAATTGTACTGTGACTGTGGCCCCTCTTACATAGATCAAACAAAGAGAAGCGTCGCGACACGGATTATTAAAGAACATAAGTATAGCTGACGTAAAACATAGGCGCGAAACGAAACCTGCAGTTTGTGAACACGCTCTTGCTTGACCGGCCCAGTCATTATTTAAGATTTAATTAATAATCCACAGATTCTTTCCAAAGAACACCGATTCGAATGATGCTACACGAGGCTATTGAGATTCAAAAACACCCGAATTTCAATAAAGATAATGATTGGATTAGAATATTCCAACTGCTTGGGACCCTGTCATGAAAATAATCAAATCGCAAGCCCGTCCACAGACTCCTAAAACAATAAATGCCGTGAGTTCTATTTGCGTGCAACGGACCACATAAATAAATATCCGCGAGTAAATCCGAAAAGTGTAGTTTTATTTAAATGTGTAGTAGGTAATAGTGTAAATAAAAGACGGTATTATGAAATGGTAATGCAACCTAATAAAGTTTTTGTTGAAAAATGGCATTTTCTTAGGTTTATTTCAATCATCTATAGGTAATCCATAGGTTGCCAACCTTTTTTAGCAAAATCTCATCGTTTGTAAAATTTTTGCTTCTTCTAAGAACCAATACCCAGATGTCAAATCTAAAATTAAAAAACTATTTACGCCGCGTCATGCACCGCGGTCCGAGTTGCGCAAAGTGAAACAATTAATATTAGAGGGCATATAATATCACAGCTGAAAATGGCAAGAATGCATAAACCATATTATTAAAGAAGAGGATAAAAGTGTCCTCTTAATGATCTGCTGGATAGTGTGTGTGATTCTTTTATAATCCGAGTTGATGATGATGACGTCAATGATGATATAAGTGATGATGATTAATAAATATTTTTATTTGAGAAATATGTTGTTTTGCTCTGTTTTACCATTTAGCATTTAAAATTTTACATTCTAGCTAGTGTGCATTGAGTGCACAAAACAAACACTATTTACAGTGTCATTACTTGATCTAATTCAGGTTCATATTTTTTGTTAATAAATTTAAAAAAAAATCTAAACAGAAAAGGTTATTGATATCTGATTTTTCTATGGATGACATCTGTCAGAATTCCGTCGAATTGAAAATCAGACTGTAGGTAGGTGTGACCAGCAGCTTAGCGCGTTTATTTGGTACGTGGCATTATTATTGGCGTTAGTCAGTAATAACTTTTATCGTAAACTCCGCAGACGTAGACACTGTTTTAAGCGTCATTTTAACGCCTATGGTAACGTGTATTACAACGCAGATAGAGAGAGAAAAAGTTACGGAATCTGTTGAATAAACCAAAAGCAGCAATTGACTCAACGTGCCGTCTTCAATACAAACACTGATGGAAGACTAACCCTAATTTTTTTACACATTTACTATTTGAATAAAGTAACAGTCATTAAATACGTAACGGTTCTTATAAGTAACTACCGCTGATAGCTGACTATGATTGTAATTAGTTATAAACTACTATAAACTTGTATTGGTACTTACTCAGTGGAAGGTATTTAATTGTATTACTAAAAGAAAGCAAGGTACAGAAAATAATGGCAACCACTTTCATATTGTTTCTAAGGCGCAGCCTTGTCCTCAACTGAAAAGGAACCAACAAATACGTTAGCCCTATTATACCATGACTACATTAAATGCATACCTAAACGTTTAATAGGGTTGTCACAAACTATTTATTCATAACAATAGTGAATATCGTTAACATTTATACTTATTGGTGTGACTTCTTGATGGTTTTTTGCACTTTTTTTCCACTATTTATTTTACTGTTTAAATTTGCTATTTTGTACGACCGGTTTCGATTACTTCTATAAGTACCTGAAGATGAAGTAAACGAAACCGGTCGTACAAAATAGCAAATTAAAACAGTAAAATAAATAGTGGAAAAAAGTGCAAGAAAACCATGGTTTTATTCAATATGAATAGTGGTTAACATTGCGACTGAGAAACGATATTTTTAATGTATGCAAGTTATCAATTGCCTTTATGTTAATTTAGTCCCGGTTCGTTCGTAATTTAAAAACAATAGTTTGAAAGTTTTACCTAAGAAACAGCTTGGCAAAAGAGCTTTAAAAAAGGCAACCACTTGTGCAGTTTTGCACATGAAACACGGTATAGATGGGCCAATATACAGGCTTAATTGTAAAACATCTGCAACTTTACAGGATTAGGCAGCTATCATCATTAACTAAAACGTTTGTTTTAAGATAACTAGATAAAATGAACAAAAATCAATTTTCACGTTTTTATTGCACTGTCGCGACATTGATAAGTCTATGTTTCATTTATAAATGACGTCGAAAGACGACGCTACGCTAGCGCGCTATGTGCGTAGAGTTACAAGCATTCTAGAGGTATACTCGTAGGTACACGGTGTTTCATAATAACCAATAAATAATCAATGCGTTATCTAAAACTAATTATTAAATTGTGTTTACCCGCCCTAATGTCATTCAACCCAAAATTTTCATGTAAATCATAGACATGATGATGATACTATGATATACATGAAAATTTTGGGTTGAATGACATTACGTGCAAACATATTTTATTAACTAGCTTTCCGCTCGCAGCTTCGGCTACAATCCATTTACAACTTACCAAGTGGCCCAAATCGCTCATTTGTATGCTATTGGTATCTTTATTTTTCAAAAGTTTTTTGCGAAAAATCAAACATCTAGATGTAAACCTTCTTTCAATATAAATATTCATGAGAAATACGACAAGGCCACCGTTAATAAAACGTATTACATCCCCAAAACTGTTTAATCTTTAAAAAAATTGTTATCACCTTTTAAATTCAACCAGCCTTTGACATTGACAGGAATACACAAGAATGCGCTAAAATATGGGCCAAATTGATTGCACGAAAACAATTAGCACCGTTTTCAATTCAATCCACGGCGTTTGCAGTGATCGTAATATTAGTATTGTTCGCGCATCTCCGCCCGTGGTAGGCATTTTGTGTTATATCTCCTATGCTACGGCTCTTCCTATCTATTACTACTATGTCTATCCTATCATAAGTTTCTCAGTATTTATGTTATCAATATAGTTATTATTATTTCAGTGTTTCAGATATGTCTGACAACCCTGACATTAAGTAAATTTATAGAACACGTAGCGTATGTTGTGTACAGGCTGTTCAAAAAATAAACGATAAGAAACATTCGTACTACTTTAAAGCGCTTCTCAATATTTCTTGCACATGGTTGCAGACCATCGACATCAGTACCGCCTCCGTGGTCTAGTGGTTGAGACGAGTATTGATTGGGAGGTCTGGGGTTCAATTCCCCATGGGGACAGAAGGTTTTCGGCTCAGTTTGGTTGGTTAGCGTTTGTTGCCCATAGTCCTACTGGTAGTACCACGGCTATTTAATTTTGTCCGTGGTTCTATCAGTAGGACTAAAACAAGAAAATAATTACATTATATGGGCATTGAACCTTTTTAGGTTTCCGTAGCCAAATGGCAAAAAACGGAAATCTTATGGATTCGTCATGTCTGTCTGTCTGTCCGTCCGTATGTCACAGCTACTTTTTTCCGAAACTATACCGTTAAAAATTGGTAAGTAGAACTATTCTGTGAACCGCATTAAGATTTTCACACAAAAATAGAAAAAAAAACAATACATTTTGAGGGCTCTCCATATAGAACTAAAACTCAAATTTTTTTCATCTATCCGTGTGGGGTATCCCCCCCTGTAACATCTAAAATAAGAGAATGATAAAACTAAAAAAAATATATGATGTACATTACCATGCAAACTTCCACCGAAAATTGGTTTGAACGAGATCTAGTAAGTAGTTTTTTTTAATAAATACGTCATAAATCGTAAACCGCATTTTACCTATCATTCAATCAACTCAAATATAAAAATAAAAAAAAACATTTAATTCCATAAATATAAACCTTATGCATAAACCGTGAACCATTATTTTCTAATAATAAAAATCCCATCATTTAGGTAGGTACCTATTTTTTTTTCACTTTATTCAGGTCAACAAACAGTGATACAGTACAATAATATTTAAAACAGTTACACTTAATATATTTTACATCTCTCATGTTCGGTAAGTAGGTCCTTATTACCCCCAAATGGGGCTTGTAGGTGACCAATAAGCGCTCTAGGGTAATAATGTAGCTAGAAAAGCCCTGCGGCTGTAAGTAATTTATTGCCAGTATGATGGTTTGATGTACGCGAACTTTTTGAAATAGTGGTGTTTTTTTATTACTTGCCGCCCTAGGGCTTTCCAAGCTACATTATTACCCTAGAGCGCTTATTGGTCACCTACAAGCCCCATTTGGGGGTAATAAGGACCTACTTACCTCACAATCGAGATGTAAAGCAGAGTAGTTAGCTCGGGTGTAAGCACCAATTGCACTCTCGGGCTGCAATTGATGCCTTACAGCCCTTAGCTACTAATCTACTATTAAGAGGATTGTGAGGCTGTAAATTTTCATACAAAAAGCGATAACGCTTTTCTCCCACTAAACATAGTCCAATTTTCATAATTTTTGGAAATGTTGTAGATATAATGAAGATCTAGGTTTGTACGTTTTGATTTTGAAGAAATATTGCTCAGAATATAAATTATTAGCATCTAAATATCTATATTTTAGACTTAAAAACTACCTTGAGCATTTTTATCTTTTTTTGACTAAATTTTACTGAATTACGAAAAAAGCAAAACGTACAAACATCGTTTAAGGTATACTGAATAGAATGAGACCAAAAGTGTCTAATTTCGTAAAGGTTTAGGGGGGTAAAACAGTTATCGCCCGAAACAATATTTCAAACAGGAATTGTAGGCAATTTAGACCAGTTCTTGCAACTCTCTCTATCGCACGATACGGGTCGGGGGCAGGGGTATAATGGGGCATAATCTACTAGTGATGTGACATAATGTTATCGTAGTTATTGTCGACTAGGGAGGAGAAAGTAATATCGATATATCGATCAATACTGAAAGGTATTACTCAAGTCTACACAAATACCTTCTACATCAAAAAGTAAATGTCTTTTCGAATATGTACGTTTATTGATTTTAGTGTTTTATTTTAAGGATCTTATTTCAATACAAACCTTATTTAAGGGTAAGCAGCCTGTAGCCTGTTAACTAACTGTAAATTCCCAAAATCAAATAAGAAAATAAATTGTAAGTAAGTATGTAGTTGTTTGATAACCGACTTCGAAAAAAGGAGGTTACTCAATTCGACCGTATACCTATATGCTTTTTTTTATGTTTGTTCGCGGATACCTTCGTCGTTTATGAACCGATTTTGATGATTCTTTTTGTATTCGATAGGATACTCCAAGGCTGGTCCCATGGTCATCAAGTTAGGATCTGATAATGGGATCCCATAAAAATCGAGAAAAACCATTTTAAATATTTACGTGTGTCCAACGTGTTTTGTGTATATGTTACGCGATTACTCCGCCAATTGTTGACCGATTTTCAAAATTATTTTTGTATTCGATAGAGTATGGTGATGATGGGATCCCATGAAAATCGAGGGAAACCCTAATTTAATACTAGGGTATTATATTAGGGTTTCTTTCACTAAAAAGACTTCATTCACTAAAAAGTTAAAAATAAAAAATATTTTCCAAAAAATAAAAACCGACTTCAAAAACACTGAAAAGTTACCGGCACCGACTTCAATATAAAAGTGTGATGTTGTCTGTACCTATTCTTATAATTATTTTTAACTTTTCAGTGTTTTTGAAGTCGGTTTTTATTTTTTATAATAGATATGTGCCACAAAGACACACAGTCAAAAGAAATTCGTTTTTTGTTTCTTGTGATAGGTATTTGTTATGCATTGTATGTTCGTTATCGTATTCTAAGTTGCTCACAAACTATTTTTCGTATAACCAAGTTGGAGCAACTAAAAAACGTGTAACAAACTATATGCAAGTAGCGTTATTTTCAATATTATTTTATTTGTACTCGCGTTATGCAATCTACGAATGTATAACAAATACAAACGACAAAGTAAATAATATATGTAGGTTAGGCAGGGTAGGCATATATTTGGAGAAGGCACCCTTCGTACGGTTTTGACGGTTTTTTTTTCATTTTAACAATATAATTTAAAGCACCTAATTACATATAATCCTACTAATAGGTTTTTTTTTTCATACGACAGGGAAGCTCTTGGCCTTATATCGGAACACAGCAATGCTATTAACATGTTATTATGGCGACAAACTTAGGTAAGACGGTGGTAGCTAGCCAGGTGGGCTTAGAAGCCCTACCACCAACCAAACCGATCAGAAAAGCTTCTGTCCCCAATGGGAATCGAACCCGGACCTCCCGATCAATACCCGGTGGCCTCAACCACTAGACCACGGAGGTGGAAAAAAATAAATTCTAAAACTATTAGTATAACTAGTTATTTACTTAATAAAACGCCTGCGTTTTTTAATTGTGGATGTCAGTCCAGTCTACTTTTTTAATGTCATCTAGCCACCTTTTCCTTTCGTATTCCGGGCTTTTCGAGGAATCTTGGGTTTGAGGATCAATTATGGAAACTCATAGAGGGATCAGTCACAGAGCCCTGTTGTTAACCCTGATTCCACCGACGCACATTATTTTTGTTTTGCTGCTGACTAATTTCAAAGATGGATGGAGATGGAGCTAGTTGCAGATGATGTTACGTTTGGCTTATTAATAAAGAAATTGAGGTGAACATCACCAACAAAAATAATCATATAATTATTAAAAAATATTATTCATCATCTAAGCCTTTTCTTCTACCATGGCGGTATAGGCCTCCTTCAACTTTCTCCATTCCGTTCTATTTTGAGCTACTCTAATCCAGTTTGTGCCCACCATCTTGACGATGTCGTCCTTCTACCGCATCTGTGGTCTCCCGTTGGGTCTTTTACGGTTCCATGGCCTCCACTCTAAGATAGTTCTGCACCACGAGTCCGGCTTTCTGGCTATATGTCCAGCCCATTGCCACTTGAGCTTTGCTACGTGGTGTGTAATGTCCGAGACCTGACGCCGTTTTCGGAACCAACTATTCGTTTTCGTGTCCCGGAGTGTTACTCCTACCAATTTTCTTACCATTGCTCTTTGTGCCACCTCTAGTTTATGGACGATGGCCTTAGTTGTTATCCATATCTCGGCTCCATAAGTAAGCACTGGTAGGATACACTAGTTGAAGATCCGCGCTTTCTGTTTTATGCTAATGCTCATATTAAAAGCAAAGCCAAGTTCTGCAAAAGCTGCCCAGCCCAATCAAAAAAATATTATTATTATTTATTATTACTTTTTATTTTTGTATCCCTGTTCCTATTTAATTTGTATGTAAAAGTATTATTATATGTTTAATGTTTTATTTTCAGAAAAGATTCACATCTCAAATGCAAGTTATTTTAATTCAGTATAACACTCATCTTAAAAAATGGCATTTTCCTTAGACAGGTAAATATAGGATACATACTTTCCTAACAAAATGTCCTCACCCTCAATCCTATAAGTTACGTATAGGGATACCAAATAAGTGCCTTCACAATAAATTTCAATACAGAAATAATTTACGAAATGTAAATAAATTCTGTATTCCGAACCTCATCTACTAAAATATTATGAAGAAAGAAGATTAAGTACGTTTGTATTTTTGTTTGTAATGAATAAACTCAAACACTACCAGACTGATTTTAAAAATTCTTTGGCTAATAGAATGCTACATTATCACTGAGTAATATAGGCTATAAAATTATTCTTCTGTGTGAAAACATAAAATTCCCACACGAAAAATGAAAGTAACGATGGCGAAGTTGCGAGCGGAAGAAAGGGATTACGAACGATAGAATAATAATTTCGAGCTCTCGCGCCGGCCGCAGCCGCCGAGTATCGTGGCCGAGTCGCGCGCTGCTGTGTCGTAGTGTGCGTGAAAATTTGCGCATGTTGTATTTGTGGTGTAAACGCCAGACCGGAGGCCGAGCGATGTGAAACAGATAGCATTTTAGAAAATACCTACTCGCGCCGCGCACGATTACTTCACAATCCTCTTAAATGCATCACCAGCACCGTTAACCACAAATTAGAATTGTAATGTTTACCTACTTATCAATAAGGGTGTAAGGGGTTCCGAATTTCATCTAACGGAACCCAAGTCAACCTCACCTGCACGCGGTCACAGTTTAACAATCATACAGTTTAGAAACGCGTTTGATGTTGGACGATGCCGCCGGCAGCGTGGGAACCTACGCTGTCACTCGTAAATGTGTAAGGGTTGTCAAAAAAGATAAATAATTTAAATGCGATTATAATCTAATTTCCTATTTACAAGAAGTACCCATATACCTAACTACATTTACATATGTTGCACAGTGCACTGCCAGATATTTTAACACACACAGTAAATTTCGTAAAAGTCATTGGAGCTATTTTGGAGTTTTAGTGAGACAAACACACAGCAATTCATATGTAATAAATGTGAATCGCTGTGTGTTAGTTTCACTAAAATATTATATTATGTATAAATATTATTTATATATAAGAAGAAGAAAGAAGTTAGTAAGAAAAAAACATGATAAGACCCATTTTGGGGTACTAAAGATAGATCAAAGTACTGTCAAAAGTTATGTCAGGTAGGTGATCGGTGCTCATAGGTGAATTAAAGTACAGACATCGCATACCTACCTAATAAGTTACGCCATATTTTAAAGGTATAAAAATGTCTAGAAAGTAAAAAAAATGCATTAAACTTTTTTGTCGTCTCTTACGACATCCACGGAAAGATACCTAGGTAGCGGCGATACATGTATTATAGAGTTTATTCATAGTTCAGAATGAACTATAATATATTTTAAATAACACTAAACTATTCTAGTCGTTTTTTGGACATCCACGGGAAGATAGGTAGCGGCGACACATTTATTCTAGAGTTTATTCAAATATAGTTGAGAATTAACTAGGAAGTATTTATTATTATTGCACTAAACTCTCATAGTGCATATATGCAGATTGTAACTTTTGAAATCTTGAAGTTATGCTTTAACCTTTTTACAAGTATAATATAATATCACTATACGACGGATATAAATAGTGTAGGTATACAAAATAAATAATAGTACCTACTAGACGATACCAATTTGGTTAAGTAATAATAAGAAATTATAGGAATAAACTTCTACCTCGCGTCGCGGGGAAATCTATGGAATTTTAACTCCTAATTGTATTTTGCGTTCGAGAAACATCCGTATACAGAACAAGTGATCACTATTATAAATAATGTAATAAACAATTCACGTAAAAAACCAATGCAAATTTCGCTCGCGTATCACACAGTCACACACAGTCGTTTCCTTCAACCCTCAGCGTTCGAGTAAACAAACTCAGCGAGTTTGTAGGCCACGGACCGCGCCGCCCGCTTCCCCGTGAGTTCCCCGCCGTTGCTCTGCGCAAACACGTTCGTTTCGTAACTGTATGATTGTTAAACTGTGACGCGGTGCACCCTGCTGTTCAAAAAAATACACTATTATTAAAACATCGATGAAAGTTACAACGAACTACAAGAACTTTTATATTATGTTACTTGCTGCTACGGAACATTTCATGGGCGAATCCGACTCGCACTTGGCCGGTTTTTTTGTTAGCGAGGTGGAATGCTGCTGCGCACCGTACCTCTGCCGAGGGCATACCCACTAAACCAACCTCGATGTCCATCTTGTAGGTACATAGTCAGGGTGATCCGGGGTCTGGGTAACCCCAATTCTCCGAATCACCCTGGGACAGCCCGGCCAGCTACGAGCCTGGTCTTAAGCCTTTGGGGTTATTACCCTGAACATGGGGGTAATACCCAGACGGGGGGCCTTTAATCGCGCGCATCAGGAGCCACCCTAGCGCGCAGGCCACACCTAGGGCGGTTATGGAAGATGGGCTACAAAAGCTCTCCTACCGCCCAACCGTCTGCGTCGGAGAGTAGCGGCATTTGGGTCATTTTCCCGCTCCCTCTCCGCTGCCTCCTTCTGTGTGATAACATTCTCGCAGGAGGCGACAGCCTCCCATTCCCTCTCACTAGCCAGCATCTTACTGACGATGACTGGCAGCGACAGGTCACCGCCGCCCAACGCCACGCGTAGCTCGCGACGTTGGGGGCGCCAGGCCGAGCACTAACAAAGTGTGCTCAACCGTATCGTCGGGAGCGTCGCAGTGGTGACACTGCGGCGTTTCCTCCCTTCGAGCGACATTGTGCAGGTAATGGCCGAAGCATTCATGTCCGGTCAATACCTGCATCATGATATGGGCATTGGACCTACTGATCGGGTAGTACATTCACCGTCAATATCATTAAGTTTGGGCTTTAGAGCCTGTCTGGCTAGCTATCACCGTCTTACCTAAGTTTGTCGCCATAATAACAATGTTTAGCATTGTTGTGTGCCAACAATTAGAGGTATGATAGCCAGTTCCCAGTTGTAGAGGAATGCACGTAAAGCTCACTTCTACCTTCGACCTTATTGTCATATACCGTGTCTATAAAATGGCTTAAATACAAACATTCAATTATTCTTTTAAAAGTTCCTACAGCAAAATCGTTTTATTTTATATTTTTGTTGAGTTTTATAAAGAGACGCACTTAATGTCTAAAACCTTCTCTACCAGTCTATCAGTAAAATCAGAGAGAAATTGTTGAATGACATCATAAAAAAAACTACAACAGTGGCGCAGGTTGAGAGTCACCGAAAGCCGGATCGAAAAAAAAACAATATAAACTTACCGAGGTGGAATAAGGAGACACGGCTACACGGTACGCTTTTACATCCGGCATAAACCACTTTCATCTTGTCCTATAAAAAGCATTGGTACAATATGGAAAACCAAAACAATTCTTTTATAAACGATTAAGGCTTAATAAATCTATAACTCACTGTAAGCCATGTATACTATTACTATGGAAATGTTCAGAAAACCCGCATTTTGCGCTTATAATTTATTTTCATGTTAGGACGAGCAAGGTCTTATGCAGTGCAATGCAATGGTAGGTAGGTGGGATGTTATTACCGCGTTTTACTTAGCTCGCTTTCGTAATTGCAAAAAACATTAAAAACTTTAAAATGTGTTTTAAGTAAAACGTGGTGTTTAATTCTTTTGTATTTAAAACAAATACTTTTGATTATGAAAAATTAAATTCCGGTTAGATGTTCCCAGCACAGACCGTAAGACAACAACCAACTTGTTTACTACAAGTGGTCATTATTGTTACCGCACAGTCATACTAATGCCCAATTTCACTAACCTTGTCATAGTTTTGAGGTAGTCCACCAGGACAATAATCTTAACAGGACAGGATAATCTTAACAGGACAGGATAATCTTAAGAGGAAATCGTACAGTCCGTTTTTCCATACAAACGTAGTCCCCTGTTTGCTTCCTGGATAATGGCACTAGTTGATTTATTTTTTTCCAATAAAATCAATGGCCACTCTAAGCATGTTTCTATGTTTTCCTTTTTTTATTAAGTTAATTATTAAAAGAGATTTTAAACCTTCAAAAACCTAAAAAATCGACCTAATTTTCTGCTGTATTCAAACATCCAGCAAACAAACTGAAGAAAAATATATGAAAAAAGCAAAACATTGAAACACAGAAAAATCTTGCTTCCATTTTTATCGCAAAAAGTAATTAAATCGGTCAAATTTTCGCGGAGAAAACAGGGGACTACGAAAAGTATATTTTGTGTACTTTTCATAGGTATTTTCGGTCCTAGCTGCAGTTGTCCCTATCGCGCTCAGTTCAGTTGTTTGAACACACAGTGAGACAGCAATACATTTTACAAATACCTATTTTTGAATTCTCTCGACCTTGATGTTTCCTCTTAAGTGGCATGCTGTCACATTCTTTTCATTAAAGACAAGAAGCGTTCCTAAGACGAGCTTAGTGAAATTAGCCGTAAAGCTCATTGTCGTAGGTAAAGGTAGGGCTTGGGTTGCGAACACCCCCTATCGAAAAATTAATGTATGTTATCTTTCTATGTTCTATAAATATAAAAAAATTCGTGTCACGTCACAGTGTTTGTCCGGGAAAGACTGCGAAACAACTAACCGATTTTGAAATATTATGTAATTTAGTCAAACTTTTTAGTTCCAAAAGTGTCAAACAGATGGCGGTGTATGTTATAATGACGATACTGACACGACACTTGATTAACTAGGTTGGATAACTTTACCACAATAAAAATCACCCCAACTTCAAGGTGTGTCCGTGCCGAGGGGGCGCATAGCTGGTGGGAGACCAGTCCCAAGCGGACGGCACAAGGCGGCTGAGGGCAGCCAGGCGTATCGGGCTGGCTAAACAGACTCACAGTTTAACAACGCATTGTTAAACTGTAACTCTGTTTAGCCAAATTTTAAGACTTTCTAGGAGATCATCGTTTTGCACCGACTTCAATATAGAAGTGTGATGTTGTCTGTACGTATTCTTATATGATTTTTAACTTTCAGCACACCCCGGACACTCCATAAAACGTTCGCAATCAATCAATTACAAACTACTACTTAAGCAAATGACGTTTGTACACGCGCAAATGTGTGCGTGAAATCTAGTAGGGCTGAGTGCGCGATTATCAATCGAAATGACGCGAGAAGTGCAGCGTCTGCTTTCTCTTTTACCCGCATAGCGCTATGTCTGTTATCGGCCGGCGCTCGCGTCTACTTGGAGTACTTGGTCTCGCTGCGCCCGAGCGAACGCGCGCGCCCTTCTTTTGTGTCAGTGATCTGATGTCTACAACGAAGTGCGTAGTGGGGTGAGGTATTTAAAATGAGTGCGGGGAGGCGAGTGGCCGTTCTGTATGGAGTACTATTATATATTCTGTGCTTTCAGTGTTTTTCAAGTCGTTTTTTTTGTAAAAATGTAAGGTAATTTAACATTTTTTTTATTCACTTGTGATGTTAACCCACGCTCCGAGTAGGAACCTTGTCAGAATGCTCCAAAAAATGGAGTGCGAAGTTGATGATCCACCCCACTAGGGCCGGTACACAATGAACGGGGCGTGGGTGTGCTGCCCTGCGGAGGCGGCCAAGAGGATTGCTTCATCCAAGAGGCTGCTGGTCGGCTGGTCCACGGCTAAGGTGAAGCTTTCCTACCCAGAGCGGGTCATCTGAGAGCAGACTGCAAGGCGGACGAGGACCGTAACACATTGTGTTACCGGTGTGGAGAGGCCGCACTTATAATTTATTTTATAGAAACAACGAACACGTCGAAGCCTAAATGCCCCTTGTGCACGGCGGCTGGAAAGCCGGCGGACCCCGCCTTGTAAGACTTATTCTGCCCCCAAGACGTTCATAAATAGAAGGAGAAGGAAAGCGGCGCTAAGACTGCAGCCCGGGACGTCAAGAGCGGAGGAGATGGAGGTCACCGAGGACATCGTCGGGGCCTCCCTCCATCCTTTAGGAAGAGGCTACCGCGGGAGGGGAAGTGCCCCGCGTAATAAATAGATCCCAGCTCCAAGGCACCTAGTGCCGGGCGAAGAGCGACGCACACCATCTGCGCCGCTGACAAAGCAGTGGAGCCACGCAGAGGCCGAATCGTTCCGAAAAGTCCCACATACCCTCGTGGTTTTGCTCGATCACGAGGGATGACTAAACGCATTTTCCTCCTTCCAAAAAAAAGTTGGGAATATACCCTTCCGGTAGATGGCGTTGTGTTTCAATCTCATTCCACTAGGATGTTAGTATAAACATGGGTAGATTCAGATTCAGTTTATTAATATTTAAAAAAATACAGGTCAAATGCTTATTATAGAATTACAATATTATTGTAAACTTGCTGTGCCCGCGACTTCGTTCGCGTCGATGTCCGAAAATAACAATATCGTGATGTTATATAGCCTAAAGCCTTCCCCGATAAATGGACTATCCAACACAAAAATAATTTTTCAATTCGAACCAGTAGTTCCTGAGATTAGCGCGTTCAAACAAACAAACAAACTCTTCAGCTTTATAATATTAGTATAGTATGTATAGATGATATAATAAGATGTAGGTAGCAGTTAATACATACAATTAGTCATTATCCATATTAATGGTATATCAATATTAAAATTAGTAATTACTCAATTAATTATTATTAATGTGATTATTATTAAAATTAATTTATTATTCCTGAGCAGGCTTTAAACTCAACATTTTTCTGTAGGTCTGAAGTTGCCTGAGGAGCGGGTTGAAAGTAATACTTTTCAGCCCTAGGGAGAATCACTTTCAACTGACAGCTGCTGTCAATTTTTAAAAAAGAAACTAGTTCTTTTTTCACATTTTTATTGAAGCAATGTTCCGACGTTCTGTACAGCCACTGAAATACAGCGCGGTGTATAATTTAAATAACATAATGTTAAGTATTTAAAGAATATATAATACTCTTTATTGCGCATAGTAACTTATACTATAAAATTATAACAGACAATGTACACAAAGGTGGACTTATCTCTCATAGAGACTTCTTCCAGCCAACCTGTGAGTATGAAGGATATATTGTTTTGTGGGAAACACACAAGCGCGTAAACTACATATTTACTCTCACTATAAAATAACTCAAAAAATAATAATAATATATAAACCACAAATACAACACACGTATATACATACAAAATACATAAATTATACCAATATATAATATTATATATACTTTTACTTAAGATGATGAGGCTGTACACATTCGTTATAACACTGAAGTGGAGAGTTGAGAAAGAAAGTGCTGCTTGAGTCTGCGTTTAAAAGATGGCACAGATGGGCTTTGTTGAACAACTGTCGGGAGATGATTCCACATTTGGGCAGCTCGAAAGCAGAAAGAATGGAGAAGGAAGTTGGTATTGGCGTGGGGGAGTTCGAGCATATCACCATAGCAAGAGCGCACAGAACGAGATGGTGGAGGCAACATTCGAAAACGTGATTTGAGGTAGCTCGGGGCGTTAGGGTGAATATATATTTTTAATGACTTTATTATAATTTATTTTCAGCTATTTCTTTAAAATAACATAAATTAGGGAAAAATATTTACCATTTTTTAAATTATGAAAATGAAAAATAATGGCTGAATAGCTGGCCGGCCACAGAAAAAAAAAACAAAATAAGCGGGAAAGGTGCGGGAAAGCGGCAATGCGATTTTCATGTTTTTTCCATTTGTAGTTTTATTAATACTTCCGTATAGCAGAGATTTGTTTTAACTGTTAATTATATGTGTATAATATTGTGTTAATAATTAACACAATGAGTTCATCTGATTCAGGTATAGAGTTAACGCCTGATTTAATCTAAAGCAGAAGTATGTATAATAAAATTTACACGTCTATTCTTTAGCTAATTTATTGTTTTGTTTTTACTTTCCTTGTATTCGTAATGAAAAGCAGTGTTTACCTCGGGTTAAAGACTTATTCAGTCCCGAGACGGTGTTTGGCGCCCGAGCGTAGCGAGGGCACCAATAGTTCGAGGGAAAAATATTTACCATTTTTACCCCTGGCTACTTTCACCCCTGGGGTAACAATGTACTATTTTGTGCGTGTAACGGTTTCATATATAGAATTTCTTATTATTGACAGTAGTTGACAGTACTGAATTCGAGTGATTCAAAAATCCTTAAAATTGGGAACAGTAGAAAATAAATTCGCACGTGATTTGTATTCGTGTTCGAATTCAACATTCATTTCTAATGATTCAAAAATGCGTCTTCAGAGCAACAACCGGCTCCTATTTTTTACATAATATTCCGCTTGGGATATTTATACGGTAAGTGTGTTTATTTTTTAAAGATAGTACAATACATTTTCTAATACTATACCTATTAATCTGTGCTATATCGTGAGAATTTATTTTTTTATTGCATGTGACATTAATTGGTGCTCGCTTATTCCTGTTTTGCCCAATACTCGTCAAAATTTATGTAGTTTTAACGGATACTGGAGCGAGCATTACCAAAAGTACCTTAACCCGTCATTGTTACCTTATTTCTCGGTATTAAGTTTCATTTTCCATTGGCATTATAGAAAATCTACGTATGTATAGAAAATCTATTGCCCTACGTTGATCGCCTATACGTTGTCTAATAACTTGCACATTCGGGAATCGTTCGCAAAATTTATTGTGTAAATCAGATAAATGCGAAATTGTGTCTTTTCCTAACGACGTCAAAATGTAATATGTACGCAGGATAAATATGTTGATTTCTTTTGTCCATCGTTGACGCGCACGCTTAACCTCAACGGGTACAGTATTAGCGACCGATGATGTCGACTGCACAACGTTTTTGGTTTTTGATCTTGTATGATGTTCAGAAGTAGAAGAAGAGGATGAAGATGTGCTAGTAGTGGGTCTAAGATACGAAGGTGAAGAAGACGGAATAGAAGAGAAAAGTGATTTTGTAGGTGATGGAAGCGATGATGTAGGTCTGCTGTAACTTTCTTCGGGTAACCCGGCAAGGGCCCGCTGACTCAACCCATTGCCACTGACGGTCCGCATACTGAGGCACTCAGCGTCAGCTCCAAGTGCGCCCCGGCGATCGCCCCCGGGAAGCAATCCTAAACGTAGTTTCCTTCTTGATCTCGACTCCATACTTACGGGTTTACCTCCACGTTAGCCGCCCAGTAATAAGTAATTGCGTTGCCCGCCCCCCACGTGATCAGATGGTCGATCGGGACGTGTGGTAGGATTTATTATTATTATATCAAATCTCTCTCTTATCTCAAGAGCGTCGGTGGCGCAGTGGACTCGGCACTTGCCTTCCAATCGGGAGGTCGGGGTTCGAGACCCGCCATGTACCAATGTGTTTTTCGTTTCGAATTTCATATGTACATTTGTCTGACGCTCCTACGGTGAAGGAAAACATCGTGAGACAACCTGCATACATCTGCGAAGAAATTCAATGATGTATGTGAAGTCGACCAATCCGCACTGGGCCAGCGTGGTTGACTAAGGCCTAATCACCCTAATATAGGGTAGGCTCGAGCCCCTCGGTGGGGACGTATATGGGCTGTGATGATGATATCTAATCTATATATATATATAAGAAAGTCGTGTTCGTTACACTATTTATAACTCAAGAACGGCTGAACCGATTTGGCTGAAGATTGGTGGGGAGGTAGCTTAGAACCAGGAGACGGACATAGGATAGCTTTCATCGCAGAAATCATCCCTTAAGGGGGAGAAAAGGGGGTGGAAGTTTGTATACGCTGAACCGATTTACCTAGATGAGGTATGGAGATAGTTTAAGTTGTGGGGAAGGATAAAGGGTGTGAAAAGGAGGAATTTGTAAAGGGAATCAATAAAAAAGGATTTCGACGCGGACGAAGTCGCGGGCAAAAGCTAGTTTTTAATAAAAGCATGGCAACAGAAATATTCCCTGAACCATGGAAGCTTGGGAGTAATAACACGGATCCACAAAGACGGTTGCAAATTTATGCCCTGCAAATATAGACCAATAACATTACTGAGTGTTTTCTCAAAGCTGTTAGAAAAAATCGTATGCATAAGATTAGTAACTTTCCTAGAAAACCCTACTCTCGGAAAGACAATTTGGTTTCAGACGCAATAGATCGACCGAGGACGCTGTGTTGTTACTAACTAAAACTGTAGCCACACTATTGGACTAAAACCAGTGCTGCATTGGGGTATTCCTCGATTTGGCTAAGGCGTTCGACAATGTTTCGATTCCGATACTTTTACAAAAACTTCAAAGCATGGGTATTAGAGCTTTGACCAATAACTAGTTCAGCTCTTACCTCACAGGCCGTAATCACTGTGTAAAGATCGGATTAGCGGTAAGCGGGCGCCTTCCAGTAGAGTACGGTGTGCCCCAGGGTAGCATTCTTGAACCAATACTATTTCTGGTTTCCTTAATAAAGTCATTTAAAACTCTGAATAAAAAGAAAACCGTGGATCTGTGGGGCAACTGTGTAGATGTTTCCCAATCTGTAATAGAAACAATAGCTCCAATATTTGCTAGTATTTTTAATGATTGAATTGACTGTGGTGTTTTTCTTGATCTAATGAAACTGAGTAAAATTATTTAATTACTCAAATCTGGTAGCACATCAGACCCCAGTAATTTTAGACCTATCTCTATGCTACCTACTTTTAGCAAAATCTTTGAAAAAATAATGTTGGAACAAATGCAAAGCTTTTTTAACATAAATAATCTTCTACACTGTAAACAATTTGGATTTAGAAAGGGTCGCTCAACAACTGATGCTGGTGTTGAGTTAATACAACATATATATATATGAGGCCTGGCTGGGAGGACTCACATGATCGCTGGGCGTTTTTGTGACTTGTCCAAGGCATTTGATTGCGTTCATCATGAAACCTTGATCAGGAAATTACACTACTATGGATTTCGCGATACTGTTCTGGATCTATTCGTCTCCTACTTGACTGAGAGGATTCAGAAAGTACACGTCAACGGGGAGAGGTCCCAGGGCGCCTCGGTTAAAAAAGGAGTTCCGCAGGGTTCAATTCTTGGTCCTTTTCTGTTTTTAATATGTATTCAGCCAAGTCATTAACTTGGCTGCTTTTGTACAAGACAGGCATGAGATTGTATTATTTGCAAATGATATTTCACTTATGTTTAAAATTAAAAGGCGATTGCAAATTTATTACGATGTAAATAATTCTATCTCAAGAATAGTTTTCTGGTTCAATGCGAATAACTTGTGCCTCAATGAAGGGAAAACTAAATGCATAAAATTTGTTTTACCCAATGTTAAAGTGGTTCACACCACTGTTAACATAAAGCCTAAAATTGTGGACCTTGTGGATTCCGTAGTATTTCTTGGTATTATTTTAGATTCAAAGCTTCAGTGGGGCCCACATATTGATAAATTGTCGAAGAGACTTATTTCTGCAGTCTACGCTGTATGGAAAATACGTCAGCTGACTGATATTGATACAGCAAGACTTGTATACTTTGCCTATTTTCATAGTGTGATGTCGTATGGCATTTTGCTGTGGGGAAATGCTGCCGACATTCAGACTGTTTTGTGCTGTAAAAAAGGGCTATTCATGCTATTTATAATCTTAAAATAAGAGACTCTTTTACTTTTTTTCAAGATCTTTCGCGGACGAAGTCGCGGGCACAGCTAGTTGACAATAAATGAGATAATTGACGTTCAAAGGGTGTTAACACTTTGTGATAATGGGATAAATTTCATTCGAGTCACAGTTCCACTCACTCCGACAGGCATTTCTATATTATTTAAATAAAATAAAAATGTTTGTGAAATATAATATTATATATTAATAAACGACAAGACCTTCCGAGTTTTTGCCTGTTCTTCTCGAGAAGGCTCTCCCAATTTCTGAACAGGTGTAGTCAACTTTTTTTTTTCATTTGACTTGAATTTGCACACATCTTAATAATGGTTGGGGTGTCTGTACATACAAGGATTAAATAATTTAGTTAATTAGATTCTTGGTTGAAGATTTTTGTTTTTTTTATGACGTCAATCAGTGCCTGTAAAGGTCTATATAATATGAGTTTGAGTCTTGAGTTTCAATTACATATTTCAATGATGATTGTGCATTCCCTAAGAGTAAATTTTTCTACAGTCAAATGACATTGTTTTCTTTTACATTGACACGGTAACTAAGTGGACACGTTACGCATAGTAGTCTTATTTAATTAAACTTCAATGTATTTTATTAGATAGTTCGTGCCTTTTTTAAAAATAGAAAATATTAAAGTATTGCAACCATCTAGTCAATGTTAAAAATGATATCAAGAGTACTTTGTTTGTGAATAATTTTTCATGAACTCCTGGGCTCAGTGTGGGTGAAAAAGTTGATTGACCCACCTACAATTTGTAGGCATCCTAAACAGTAATAAACCAACAATGCAAAATAAAAACAAAACATACTTTAAAAATTTTATTCTTTTAAGAATATTTAAACAAATGTATAATATAGATACTTATACAGCTACTGCAACCGATTTTAAACCTAATACGTTAATTTAAATAAACTAGACCTCACTCATTTCAACATCTTCAATATTTAAATCATCCAACATCTCTGCGAGAGTGATACGTGGCAGTGTCGGATCAATCTCATCTGTGTCAACTGGGACTGTGTTTTTATCCTTGAATATGTTGATGTTTTGTCTGAATGCCGGATCCTCCTCTAGATCGTCCAGGAACTCATTGTAATCACTGAAAATACAAAGATTATGGGGAATAATAAACCGATCGAATAAAAAAACAGGTAGCGACTGATGATGAGATACTATTTTAATAACTTGAGCGGTATGAATTTGAGTAAGCGAAAAATTAACTAAACTGACGACGAATATTAATTAATGATAAAATCCAGAATGAGCTTACAAAAAGTGTTTAGAATAATCGATTTTGGATATTAAAATTTTAAACGTGCGACTAAATTACTATGTGAGCGACTAGAAATACAGAGACGGCAACTTTTGGTATAAAAAAAGGGCAGGGGGACGGGGGGCGAAGTCCCCTGCCATCACAAAAGAAAATAGGGGACAAAATTACCTACTGTAGGTTAGGTTAGGTTCAGAACATGACCATGCGTAGTCATACCGTATTCTATGGGAACCTATACCACTGAAATCATATTATTAAGATCTTCCAATTTTAACATTTTTTAATTCTTAAATAGGTTCAAGGTGTGGCACAAACATGATTAACTTATACACAACCCAACCTTTTCCCATACATTTTGAGATTAGGTTTGTGAACGTTTCAAAAATTAATATCTCGAAAACTATGCATCGCCGAGAGGTGGGAGAGTGGTACAAGGCGTGGCTCCCCTCCTCCTCTCGTTATTAATTTTCAAAAATTAATAACAATGATTTAAAAGAAATTTGAGCCAAAGTACTCTGCTCATTATGGTATTTTTCAAAGTGGTTTTTATATTCAAAACACCTAATTTAAGATAAAATGCCGCTCAACATAAATAAATAATTTGCCAAATACTGAAAAAAAATGCAGGACAGATTATTTGTTTCAGTGTCACTCAAACAAATATTAAGTCACTCAAATATTATGAAACTTCTCATTTTGTATTTGAAGTAAGTCGAATGAATGTTTATAAGTTACTGTTCTGTTAATTTATCGTCATTTGCAGTCAGTCGCTCACTTAGTAATACAATAACCCAAATTAATTATTTTTGTATCTTTAATTTTTCATTTACAGTCACTCGTTTAAATACTACCCAAAGATTATTATATAAAAATAATACCTACAAATATCACTTTGCATTAAAAAAATTACAGAAATGTTATCAAATAAAAGATATTTTTTCCCACAATGAACTAAACATTCACCTATTTTGGACATACTGTGGAAGTCATTATAGTTAAAGAGACTGAAACAGTTTTGATATAGCTTAGTTGTGCCTTTTTATATAACTTGTCAGATTACAACTGAAACTTTCTACTTTATTAATTTCTATCTTATAGGATTTGAATAATATGGAAATGAAATATCATTAGTTACGCATGCCTACTCCTTTTTTTCACTTTTATTTTGGTTAATATGAACTGAATAACGACTTGGCCATTTAATAAAAGACACATTTTCATTTAGCAGTATTTAAATAAATGTCGTTATTATTAAACTTAAACTTAAAAGATGTTTTAAAATCCACAACATTTACGAATCAGTATAGGGGAAAGACTGAGGAAGTTGTTTAAATGTTTGAGAATGAGGAGACGTTGTAAAAACAAGCCATATGTAAAATTTGAGCGAAGTTAGGGTCAGGAACTCTAATGGCATGTCTCTTAAGTATAGGTCTTATTAGCGTGCAAGTATCAGCATTTTAGGGATGCCCGATACGATACAACATTTCGGAATATCGATTCAGTACTATACTTATGAGCTATGATGACGACTGTAATAAATAAATAAACACATGTTTATTTATTCATTTATCTCAGAACCATCAGCGATGTGCCGTGGTATGTAACCAACCAGGAAATCCATGAGCACCTAAAGATGCCCACAATAAAGGAAGAGATTCTAAATGTTTCACTGAAATATGGTGACAAACTCAAAAGGCATCCTAATGCACTGGCAGTACAGCTCACAGATCGCAGCTACGTAAAAAGTCTTAAGCGAAAGGACATTGCAATATAGGGAAACAATGGGGAGACGTCCTCACTGGAGGGCGCACCCAAAATGACATAACACACTTACCACATTCGCTTAAAGTGCAACGCACTGATTGCAAATGAGATCAAAAGAAAAAAAAATTTTTATTTATAATCTTTATACAAAATAAATAATTAAAAATGTGATGACTGTAACATGATATAATTGTTTTAATGTGTATAAAAATATTTGGAACTGTGATTTACTTCAAATTTACTTCAAATTTATATGTGTCAGGCTACTAGGTATTTTGTTACAATAAGTTGTGTCTGTAGAAGTAATAGTAGTATTCTATAGAAGTAATAGTAGTATTAATACTGAAATTATAATTATATTATAATTTCAGTATTGAATTAATAATATATGAAAACTAAGATTTCTGGCCCTAGGTGGCAGAACATAAAAAAATACAAAATATTGAGTTGGCTAGTTTACCAACAAAGGTAACATCTTAAAAAAAATCACGTTACTTACTCATTTGTTGAGCTGGTGCCGTCATGCAGTTGTTCAGCCATGTGCTTCAGCTTCCAGTTGCGGGCGCGACGTCTCGCCGCTTTCTCGCCGTAGAACTTCTTCACAAGGAACACATCTGGTATCACGCTGGGATCCAATTTCTCGTAGTTGCTATCATTCACATTGGAGTTGCCAAGGTTGTACCTATAGATTACAAGTAGTAAAACTTTAAACGTAAACCTCAAAAAATTATAATTATGAATTATTGTCTTTTTTATTACAGAGGAAGCGAACAAGCATACGGGGTCCTAATTCTACACAAATCTTACGCCGGCTCCACACGTTGGCCCCAACGTTGGCGCCAACGTTGGATCAGGCGTACAAACGTTGGCTCCTCTGAGTTCAGTCCCGTCAGGACCAACTTGAAGATGTCCCATACAGAAATTGAAATTGCTCTATGCGCTTTTACAGTACTGAGTGCAAATTATTCAATGTTACTGAAAAAAATAGATATATATATATCATTTAATTTAAAATATAATTTAACCAGTTGATATAACTCTAGTCCTAGTAACAATAAATCAACTTGTGAAAAATATTCAGATATTGTATTTGAATAAAAATATTAAGTGATATTTTCAACCATTAAAATTATCAGATACTTTTATTCAACTATTAAATTTTAACTAATAATTTTTTTGAACCATTAACGCCACCTTTACTCTCAACCATTAGACCTCGGAGGCGGTTACAACCTACAAATATTAGTAGATTGATTTAGTTACGTGAATACACAACTACAACATATTGGATTATGTAATTTATAATAGTTAACGAGCTGTCCATGAGCTCATAAGCGAACCAATGCTCTAGAAATTCCATAACTTTTTCATTTGTCCATGCCGGTAGCGATTTCGTTGATGCGGAAACCATTCTCGTTCGACGCACGCACTCGATGAGTGTTGCAACACGACTGAGCAAATCGCCAACGTGTGCACGGATCACCAACGTTGGCGCAGATTCCTTTGATGAAACCGACACGAGTGGGCCAACTACCAACGTTGGCCCCAATGTCGGCGCCAATGCCATTTTCTGCATCCACACGTTGGACGAGTGGTGTTGGCGCCAACGTTGGGGCCAACGTGTGGAGCCGGCGTTAAGGCTATGGTCTCCTATAAACGCCATCGGCCGCGTACAGCGTCACGTCGTACGCTGCGTTACGATGCTTACTATAGAAATGTACTATTGTGGTCTCTTTCATACGCTGACGCAGGCGTGTGGACGCCGTAGGCGACATTGAAACGCTTTGCGCCGCGTCTCTAGTTATTTCGAACCATTGCAGCGTAAACGTCTTATTTAGCGTCAGTACAAAATGTCGAAATTTGATAAAGAAAAAGACGAATTATTGATTGAATTAGTCCAATATTATAATACGTTATACAATAAAAGTGACAAGGAACATGAAAATAGTATTTATAAACACAAATGTTTACAGCAGCTTTTTCGTCAGGTGATATGGGATTAAGATGCCTTTTTGATGGCAGTTTTATTGCAAAAGTTCTACGATATGTTTGAATTGTTCTTGATTGATACGAAAATATTCCATAAATATTGTTGTCTTTTAAGTGTTTCATTATTAACATCTGGATACATCCTTCTTTCTTTCTCTTTATACATAATCGGTGCCTTGTTGCCCTGAGTTTTCTTTGTATGCGGTTGTTTTATACCTCCTCTTCAAGTAACACAAGCGCAGCCAAGTGTCGAATTTATATCCATTTTATATCACACGACTACGCGTGAGCGCTGTTTGTCGTCATTTGCGTATGAGACGGATTGACCGCTGACGCTGTGCCTGACGTACAGACGTCGATCGAAACGTTTACGCTGAAGTCGGACGCTGCATATAGCATTTTATAGGAGACCAAAGTCTAAGAGGATTGTGAAGTAATCGTGCGCGGCGCGAGTAGGTATTTTCTAAAATGCTATCTGTTTCACACCGCTCGGCCTCCCGTCTGGCGTTTACACCACAAATACAACACGCGCAAATTCTCACGCACACAACGACAGCAGCGCGCGACTCCTCGGCGCGAGAACTCGAGATCATTATTTTACCGTTTGTAATGTTTTGCGTTGCTTAGGTATTCCTGACTGCCTTTCCGCTCGCAACTTTGCCTTCGTTATTTTCGTTTTTCGCGAGGGAATTTTGTTTTCCCGTATGAAAAATTATTTTATAACCTTATATTACTCAGTGATAATGTAGCATTCTATTAGTCAAAAAAATGTTTAAATCAGCCTAGTAGTTTTAAACATAAAAAATATAATAAATAAAAATAGCTTTATTTCTAAAAATCATTTTAACAATAATTACGCCGAGACTTCCCAGTGAGCTAGTTTTTGAGTTTATTCATTACAAACAAAAATACAAATCTTCTTTCTTTATAATATTTTAGTAGATAAGTTTCGTAAATTATTTCAGTATTCCTTTGAAATTTATAGTGTAGGCACTTACTTGGTATCCCTACCAAGTCCTACTTTATAGGACTGAGATGTTATTTGTTATGAAAATACCTACTCGTATCTATCGTACATTTACCTGTCTAAAGAAAATTACTTTTTGTAAGATGAGTGTTATACTGAATTAAAATGATTTTCATTTGAGATGTGAATCAATAATGGATCCTTTTATGAAAAAAATAAACACTAAACATAAAATGACATTAAGGGTCTGTTTCACAATCAATAAGTAAGTTTTGAATAGCTTACTTGACAGATTCTTTGACATATTTTTCATATAACAACCGTCAAATCATCTGTCAAGTAAGCTATTCAATACTTACTTTTCGATTGTGAAATTGTTTAAACAAGAACAGACCTCTTGTTAACTTAAAAATAAATAACAAAAAATCTATTATTTTAGATAGATAAATTAATACTTTTACATACAAACTAAATAGGAGCAGGGATTAAAAAAAAAATGTAATAATTATGTATCAAATAAAAAATACCTCTCATTTTTATACACTAATCTTGGGTAGTTATACTAATAGTCTTATGGCCATTTTCACCAACCTCTTCTTAGCTTAGGTGACTCTTAGGTGGCATGCTGTCACATTCTTTTCATTAAAGACAAAAAGTGACAGCATACCTCTTAGGGGCTTCCTAAGCTAAGTTATGGTGGGTGAAATCGGCCATTAGAATTCTAATTTTTACCACCTGCGTGGTCTAGTGATTGAGGCCACCAGATGTTGATCGGGAGGTCCGTCCGGCGGGGTTCGATTCGTCGGGTTCATCCGGACTACAAAAACACTGAAAAGTTAGAAATAATATAAGAATAGGTACAGACAACATCACACATCATTATTGAAGACGGTGCCAAATTTTAAGACTTTCTAGGAGATCATCGTTTGGCACCGACTTCAATATAGAAATGTAATGTTGTCTGTACCTATTCTTACACTATTTTTAACTTTTCAGTGTTTTTGAAGTCAGTTTTAATTTTTTGTAAAATATTTTTTTTGTTTAACTTTTTAGTGAAAGAAACCCTAATTAAATTAGGGTATCCCTCGATTTTCATAGGATCCTATCATCAGAACCTGACTTTGGTGACCTAGGGACCACCCTAGGAGTATACTCTACCGAATACAAAAAGAATTTTTGAAAATCGGTCCATAATTGGCGGAGTAATCGCGTAACATACACACAAAACGGTTGACACGGTTAGCACAGAGGTCGAGCGATCGCCTACTGCGCAACAGGTTGCGGGTTCGATTCCCGCACGGGACAGATGTTTTGTATGGCCTACAGAAATTTGTTCCGGTCTGGGCGTATGTGCATGTGATATTCTATGTTTGTAACTGCACCCACGACACAGGAGAAAATCCTAGTGTGGGGCGACGTTTTTATTTTTAAAAAACACGTTTTTATGGGATCCCATCATCAGATCCTAACTTTGGTAACCGTGGGACCACAATTGGAGTATAATCTTGAGAATACAAAAAGAATTTTGAAAATCGGTCTGCAATTGGCGGCGTAATCGCGTTACATACACAAAAAAAACATACGCATCGAATTGAGAAACTCCTTTTTTGAAGTCGGTTAAAAAATACCTATTAGTATATGTAATCAGCTGCTTTAAATTTTATAGTTAAAATGAAAAAAAAAACTTCAAAGCCGTACGAAGGGTGCCTTCTTCCCATATATGCCTACCCTGCCTACCCTACATACTCGTATATTATTTAGGTACTTTGTCGTTTGTATTTTTTATACAATCGTAGATTCCATAACGCGAGTAAAACCTTAGAGCCCAGCTTTAGAGGAATAAAATTCAAATAAAATAATATTAAAAATAACGCTACTTGCATAGTCTATTTTAGCTGCTCCAACTTCATACATTGCATAACAAATACCTATCACAAGAAACAAAATACGAATTTATTTTGAGTTGGTTTCTTTATGGCACATATTTATTATAACAAACAACTACTTACATTTTTTCCTTTTTTGGTTTTGGGAATTTACAGTAAAGTTAACAGGCTACAGGCTGTTAACCCTTAAATAAGGAAATTTGTATTGAAATAAAATCTTTAAAATAAAACACTAAAATCAATAAACGTATTCAAAAAGATATTTACTTTTTCATGTATAAGGTATTTGTGAAGATTAATAGTTCCGACTTGAGTAATAACTTTCACTATTGATCGATATATCGATATTACTTTCTCCTCCCTAGGCGACAATAACTACGATAACATTATGTCACATCACTATCACTACATTGTACCCCTGCCCCCGACCCGTATCGTGCGATAGAGAGAGTTGCAAGAAATGATCGAAATTGCCTACAATTCCTGTTTGAAATATTGTTTCGGGCGATAACTGTTTTACCCCCCTAAACCTTTATGAAATTAGACGCTTTTGGTGTCATTAGATTCAGTATACCTTAATCTATGTTTGTACGTTTTGCTTTTTTGTAATTCAGTATAATTTAGTCAAAAAAAGACAAAAATGCTCAAGGTAGTTTTTATGTCGAAAATATAGATATTTAGATGCTAATAACTTATATTCTGAGCAATATTTCTTCAAAATCAAAACGTACAAACCTAGTTTTTCATTATATCTACAAGATTTCCAAAAATTATGAAAATTGGACTATGTTTAGAGGGAGAAAAGCGTTGTCGCTTTTTGTATGAAAATTTACAGCTTCACAATCCTCTTAACGTTATTATCGTGTCGTAATAGCGCTTCAATAAAACTGCTTTTGTGACTTTTATACGCTTTTCGCGGTGCAATTTATTTGTCCTACAATTTCTTGATAAGACAATTATATAGTGACAAGGGTTTATGATAGTGTGGTGTTTTTTTTATAATCTGTGGTTGAGGGCGGCACAAAAAGGAGGGACTGAGGGCTTGCTTGTCTGTGCTGTGAAATTGTCCGGAATATTATTTGATTGTAATGTGATTTATTTCTGTAATTGATTTAAAGTCGATTAAAGCACAAGTCATTAGCAATCAGTTTTATTGTGTCCACTAACGTTCTCCTTTAGCCACGAAAGATAGTTAGAGGGAGAAAAGCGTTATCGCTTTTTGTATGAAAATTTACAGCTTCACAATCCTCTTAACGTTATTATCGTGTCGTAATAGCGCTTCAATAAAACTGCTTTTGTGACTTTTATACGCTTTTCGCGGTGCAATTTATTTGTCCTACAATTTCTTGATAAAACAATTATATAGTGACAAGGGTTTATGATAGTGTGGTGTTTTTTTATAATCTGTGGTTGAGGGCGGCACAAAAAGGAGGGACTGAGGGCTTGCTTGTCTGTGCTGTGAAATTGTCCGGAATATTATTTGATTGTAATGTGATTTATTTCTGTAATTGATTTAAAGTCGATTAAAGCACAAGTCATTAGCAATCAGTTTTATTGTGTCCACTAACGTTCTCCTTTAGCCACGAAAGATAGATAGTTATCGGTAAACCAACAATAACTGTTTCAAAAAGCAGTGCTATTGAAGCACATTGACAACAGAAAAAGCTTTTTTATGTAGACCAGATACGTTGCTGATACTAAGTGTTTCCTGTAAATTATGGCTCCTCATTTTGATATTGCACTTTGTTTTCCATAAAAGGTTTAAAAACAAACACTAACCCCAAAACTGTATCTCCAGGTTTTAGTATATGTCCCAAGTGTGTCTTAGTGTGTACAGGGCTGACGTCCAAACCTAGTTCAGATGCCTTCACAACCCAAACATCAGCCACTACATGCTTGTTAGATACCATACCCTGCCCTGGGAATGATCTCTTTTCCTGTAAATAAAACAATCAATTCAATGTTTTTCATCAAAAAATAAAAAACAACTAAGTACTTAAGTATTCGGGCTTAATATACAAAAATTATATGTAGTGGATAGGCAAATACTTCCTTATGATGGAAAAAGTATACATAAAACATGACATTTTTAAATTGAAGTCGACAATCCTGGAAGATCGAAAAAAATTGGCACCGACTTCAATTTAAAAATGTGTTGTTGTACTTTTTGGTGTTTTTGAAGTCACAGTTTTGATTATTTGTTTTATATAGTGGATATATTACAGGCGTTTTAGAATTTGACAAGAGGCAAAAACCAGAATAACTTAAAACGTCTATAGCTCTAAATAGTATTAAGTAGGTACTTTCGACTATCAGCTAGGGTATGCAATCCGATAATCGTTAATCGGTTTTTTATTGGTTATCGGTCCATTTTGAAAAACGATAATTATCGTGAGGAAAAGTCGATAAATATCGATTTTCGATAAATAAGAAAAATATTAGCCAACGTGCAAATAGAGGAAGAAACAACGATCGATTCAGTTTCAACACGAATCTGAACGCAGTGTGTGTAATGTAAATATACCCCACTCCACCCTCGCTCTCTCCTCTCTGTCTGCCAGGTTCTCATGCACCTCTATTGGCCCGTATTAATATTTTTTAGCTTAGTTAATCTGCGTTTTGTCCTATTCAAATAGAATAGGCTAGCTAGATGACTAAAAATTTTTTTTTGCTTTAATAGAAGCTCATTCATATAATAAACTGATAGAAAAAATCGGTTTTCGAATAACTATAAAAACAACCAAGATATAAGGGTATTAAAGATTTTTCTCTATCTCTTTCTAGCAAAACGGCAATTTACAAGGAGTTTATATGGCCGCACTCAACAATGACGTCACGGTTGATGTCGGATCTCTCTGTCTAATCGCTTTCAAATTAACAACTTAAAATGCTTGTATCTAATGTAATTCTAAGCCGATTTTAATAATTCATTCAATTAATTTTAATTCTAATTTCAAAGGACTGCATCTTTTTTCACGGTATTTTAATATTTAATGACGAGACGTAAAAATTAGAATTCAGTCATCATCCCAATTAGACGACACGGTTAGCGCAGAGGTCGAGTGATCGCCTACTGCGCAACGGGTCGCGGGTTGGATTCCCGTACGGGACAAATATTTTCTATGCCCTACAGAAATTTGTTCCGGTGTGGGCGGGCATGTGATATTCTATGTTTGTCACTGCACCCACGACACAAAAGAAAATCCTAGTGTGGGGCGACGTTTTTTAAAAAATGTTAAAGTTTAATAAAACAGAATGAGATGAAGCATAGATGAACTAAGCCCGGGCTTAAAAAAGTTTATTAATAAGGGCCAGTGTGACATTCGTTCGCTACTCGATCCATGCCTGTGAACTTGTAGTGTTATTTAGAGCCAGAGCGCACTAGCGACTTTTAGTTGGACGATAGTTTGATCGTTTAGGGAATAAGTATAGAGCTATATTGAAGTGCAAACATTTAGCGATAAAAAATCGGCGAAAATGACTATGTGATTTCTAATCAATCAAACTATCGGGCGACAAAAAGTCGCTAGTACGCTAAACCAGATTCCGCAAAGGTATCATAGACCACATTTATGCGCTGCAGTAGGTTATACAGAAGAGCGAGGAGTATAATCTGCCATTTTGATTGGTGTTTGTGGAGTATGAGAAATTGACAAAGCCTTTGATTCTGTCGAGACCTGGGCTGTGCTTAGGTCAAATAGACTACCGGTACATCCAAATATTCCAGTCATTGAACGAAAACGCCACTGCCCCCTTTTGGAGGGCTGCATCCCCCCGTCCCCCTGCTCTTTAGTTTTTTGTACAAAAAGATGCCCTATCTGTATTTCTAGTCGCTCACAGTAATTTAGTCGCACGTTTAAAATTTTAATATCCAAATTAGATTATTCATAACCAAATTTTTGTATGCTCTTTCTGGATATTATTAATAATTAATAAATAAATAAATAAATTTTTATTTTAGTAACATATAGGTAACATTTTACAACATTACAGTCAAGACAAGATTAAATATAGGAAACATATAATCGTGAGCCTGTATTAATAATTAATATTCGTCGTCAGTTTAGTTAATTTTTCGCTTACTCAAATTCATACCGCTCAAGTCATTAAAATAGTAATCTCATCATGAGTCGCTACCTGTTTTTTTATTCGATCGTTTTATTATTCCTATTACTTTGTAAAAGTAATACTTTTTAAATAAATTATTACTTTGTAAAAGTGTTTATTTTATTTGAAATACCCGGTACCCATACTGAACCATATCTTTTTTATTTTGAAACTAACCTTTGTTACACAGTACATTTAGTCATATCCTAGAAAAGTGCACATTTTGCGAAGTGTGCATTTTGCAAAATGCTCATTTTGAGAAATGCACATTATGAGAAGTGCCCCTTGTGAGAAATGCACATTCTGCGAAATGTACATTTTCAGGTGAGTGCTCATTTTGCGAAGTGCGCATTCTGCGTCAGACCCCTTTTGAGGTATGGAAATGGAACCCAAAAAAATTGATATAGTAGCTCTACAGCATATAGTAGCTCTCCTTTTTTGAAATCTGTTAAAAATATGCCATATACTTACATGTTCTTTCAAAATATCAATATCCATCACAATGTATTCTACCAGTTGTCTTGGATTGCATATAGGTGTAAAAGGGTATCTCCAATACAGAGTAGAAGAAAGATCACAAACTGGAAAAATAATGTTTTTACATTGCTTTAATAAAGATACGAAAGATTATAAATATTTGTTTTGAAAGCCCGCAGATCCTCATATTGGTAAACATATTGATTTAAAAAAAATATAAGTTCTTAATTTTACATGCATAAAATCTATTAAAACATTAATCAATACATACTTTGTCCAGTATTTGCATCAATCAAATGAATTGTACTAGTTACTCTATTCACCAAGCAAATTGGTGAAATAGAACCTAACTGATGTGTCAACTTCTTAGGTAAGCACACCAGACTATCTTTGGACAATGGTACTATTTCAATACAAAATGTGAATTTATAATTGTAAATATTGCTATGAATATCATGCGATATGAGTTTCTTTGAATGTTGACACTTGATTGGCAATACAGACTGTACAAAGTCTACCATCTTCCGAGCATGACTTTCCGTTGTGTAAAAGAAGTCCAGACCATCTGAAATGATACGAATAACCAAATCAGTTTATACATAACAATAAAAGTTTCACATAAAACGCCAAACATAAAATAAATGACGCATTAAGCATTTCCTTACAACTTATTAATGCCACTGAAAATAAAAAAAATTATGAGTGACATTGCCGTAAATGTACTTATTAGCCTAAGGCAGGGGTTCCCAAAGTGGGTGCCACGGAGAGAGATCAGGGGTGCCGCGAGGCGCCCCTGATATCTGTGCTAAAGAGCAAAATTCCAAAAAAGGCACAACAAAAATAATAGAAAAGAATAACTAGAGTGCCGTGAGAAAATTCAAATTGATCAAATTTTCTAACTGTGCCATGACTTGGAAAAAGGGAGCCCCTGGCCTAAGGCATTATAATATCATTACACATTCCCAGTTTTCCATTTAAGCGTCACCATTTTTTCACGCTAACATCAAAATTTAGCCATGTTTTGCGATTCTTCTAAGAAATGTTAACATTTTTAACCACACTATTTTTCACTAAGGTTATTTATTTATGTAATACAGTTGTCCCACTGTTATACAATTTTAAATATTATAATAGCTATGAGATGCCAATATAGAGGGGCAAGAGGGGAAAAAGACTGATGGGTGAACCTTGATAAGAGCTTACATAGACCTTTAGTTCGACAGTTCACAACTGATAAATTAAAATACTACTTGTATACCAAGTATGCCTTAGTATACCAAGGCCACCAACTAGGGCAACACTTGAACCAGATATTTTATTTTGTTAAGGATTTTAAATTTATATAAAAATAGTGGAATTTACTATGAAGCTTCTAAAAACTTTTATAGTACTACTGACACACATTTTTGGCATATTTGATTTTGGTCTAGGCCACATAAAACACCTACACTACACCAAAGCGTGAGCAAAGAATAGTGTTATTGTAGTAACATAAAAATCACTACTAACCATGTTTAGGTTTTATACCAAGTGTATTCTCATGAGCTTTGTGTTTCAAAATCAATTGTTCCAAATAATAGAAAGTTTTTCTGTTGTTGGCACGTTGTCTCACTTGTACCAGAGCTCTCCAGTAGTCCTGAGCTTCTGAACGGTGACAAGCATCGCACATCTGATGCTGCACAGTGTACTCCACAATAAAAGTCTGTTGAAGGACAGCTCCACCCATAACTTCTCCTTGCACTGTTAACTTTACCTGCAACACCTTGCACTGTTAACTTCACCTTCAACCAGATGGGTACTTGTTATCTGGATACCAGATATAAAAAAACACATAATATTGCCGGCCGCCCGCGACTTCGTCCGTTTTTTTTTGTTTCGCCGACAAAATATTAAGTGTAACAACAAAAGCTGAAGCTGTTGGGAAACTTCACAGGCAACATGGAAAAACCACTACTGCAATTTCCAAAAGTGCATATCAATAAATGTCTATAGCCTGTACCATGTTTTTGAGATTTAAAAATGGATAAGAAGACGTTCGAGACAATTCACGTCCAGCGGCCCTACAGCCTATCTCAAAGCAATCACTTGCTATTGCTTTCGTTACATTAGAGCAATAGTTCTAATGTCACGAACGCGATAACGAGTATTCGCTTTGAGATAGGTGGTAGGGCCACAGGTCACCCTTACACATCAAAAACGGATAATAATATCCAAAAAATTGGTAATCTTTCAATCTGACATCAAAAGAATAATAAAAAACGTCCCAAATTGTGGAAGGGCAAGTCATGGGTTCTTCATCAAGACAAGTTGCCAGCTCATTCTGCATTGTCTATCAAGTAGTTTTTAGCCAGTGTTAGACCATCCGTATTATTTGCGTATCTTGCACAGTGCGACTTTTATTTATTTCCTAAGGTGAAATCTGCATTAAAAGGATCAATAAATACAGATTTTTCTTTGATGTTTCTTTGGACGAAAAGTAACAAATAGTTTTTGAAATACAAATAGTAAAAAATATATTTTAAATTAGTAAATGAAGCGCACAAAAATGACATTTTCATGCAAAAAATGTAAATTGGCTCTTAAGAATAAAGCAAATATGCTCAGTGGCCAAATTGGTTAACAAGGTACTTATGTTGAAGATGGGGGTTCAAATCCTACCATAGAAATTTTTTCTTGTATTGATTTATTCATGATCTTAATTTATTTAAACCTTTATTGCACTTTGTAAAGATCTAAATAGCAACAGTGGACTTAATGCCATATAGCACTGCCTAACAGTCAATCACAGTAAAAAATAATAATTTCATAATTTCTGATGTAAAAATTTTATATTAAACTCATATGTGTCATTACTGAAAAATGAAATGAGATTAAGAAATGAAAAGAAAATACACATTAAGAAACGAAAGTACTTTACCTTTATCCTCTTTGAGTGTGGTTCAGTCCATGCAAAGCCAGCATCAATTAACTTTACTCTGTTTAGACCTTTCAATCTTTTAAGGCATAAAGCTAAAAGCTCTCTGGACTCCAAAGCACAAACTAACCATTCTGCTGGAGGCTGTAGATATCTATTAAGAAATAATACAACAAAACTTATCTTAATTTACTATTTTTATTGAAGCGGCAAAGTCAATAGAAAATTAAACCTACAGATAAATATCCTTATTTGTGATAAATTGCAGTAAAAGAATAATAATAAAAAAGTTGATTATTGACAAATGCAAAAATTGTCTAGTGCAGGCATGAACCTGCCTCTTCAACATACCATGTTAATGCCTTAACAACTGGCCTACCGTGCTCATACCAGCCCTAATGAAATTTCAAATTTTGATCTCTTTTGTCTCTACAGATGTCTTGAAAATTGGATTCCTGCCCAAGACCAAATTTTTTTGCATTGATTTATTAACTTACAATAAATTTTGCATGTCTAAAAAATTCAGTTTCTAATATTAAAAAAAGATTATTGTCTATAGTAATTAGAACTAAGACTATTGTCAATTCAATTGTGTCCTTTTTTATCTTTGTTACCTAAAACTGCATATATTAACAGCCCTGCGAGCATGGACTTGTCGATCAACATATATCGATCGACAAAAGCATCTGTTCTTTTCACTCCTTAGGAATATCTGTCCATTTGGTGCCATTGTCACCAGTCAGGATCTGATGATGGGAATCCCAGGAAAATCTAGGGAACCCTTAAATTTTATAGGCTCATCCAACATGTTAATGTTTTTTCTGAAGCTATTCAGGTATTTGCATCTGATAGTCATGAGACAAGCTGATGATTGATGGATCCTTGACTTTTGAATGAGAGGTTAGTTTTTAAATATAATAGGCGCGTATATGACCCTCAGTTATATTCTTTCAAGTTACTTTGGTGAGCTGGTATTTATTAAATTCACTAAAAAATATTTGTATCATAAAATATTTTTATTGCCTACTGTTCCATATTTCACATTTTCAATCTTTTCCATAGCACACTAAACACATAAATTTGTTGGTAAGTGAATATTAGAACAATTTTGTGTCTGTGACATATGCCATTGTTGAATAAAAATCTTTTTCAATTACATTTGTTGAATGTTTAAATAAATTTATTACATTTAGCGTAATAACCCTTACAAATTGTACAACATTTTTCAGTGTTTCAAAGGAACATATCAGAATATTGTCTCAAATTCTCAATTACCTTTCACATCCCCTACAAAAAAATAAGGTAGCTTGTTTGGGTATTCCATCAGTAATGTCCACATGGGCACGTAAACAAGCAACACACATACTAGATGGATTTGCTTCGATAGGTACAGCACACTGACAGCATAATCTGTGAAATGTAATTTAAACCAAATGATGTGTAAGAGATTTCGTATCATTAATAATGAGTTAAACTTAAATAATACATACATTCGAGTGTGGTTAGGGGTCATATTTTCAGTTGAAATATATTCCATTTTGTTGAAAATGGTTTAACACAGTGCACTATACTGTTATAACCAGCAGCAGCAAGTTTAATATCCACAAATCATCACATAGGTATCTACGGTAAGTAAAAAAACGTGGCACCTAAATAGACAGCTAGTTATTATTTTTAGGAAAAGAACAAGAATTTACAGGAATCCTTCGTCCCAAACTTGTCCCAAAACACCACGTGTCTAGCACAGACTATTCAAACGTGATTTGGACGTGATTCAGACTATCGGACTAATAATAAGTTCAGCCCCCTTATTCTGTAACTTCGGTTGCTAACTAGAACTGTCATTTTTGAAAGGAACTTAACATCCATTACTGCTATCATGAACGCTGCCGTAACACATAAGATCACTAAACCCGTAATGGATATAAAGTGGCTTTCAAAAATGACAGTTCTAGTTACCAACCGTAGTTAGCGAATAGGCCTGCTGGAGCGCGTTCAGAGCCTCTGGATGTAGTTTTCCGGTTTTCGCTCGTTCAATGCCTTCGAGCGTGACAACCGTGAAACAACCTACCAGTTCAAGACCTAGAGTGTCGGCGCGAGTTACAACCGAACAATTGAGGATCCGTAACGATTTTAACTATAAATGTAGCTTTGTAGACAATTAAAAAACAATTTTTTTCTACGATGAAAATTGACGAAATTATAACGAAAAAACAATTAGCTCCGTCAAGCGGCCGCCTGGCAGGCGTGTGACGTCACACAACACGTTCTAGGCCGACTCCGTATCGGTGCTATCACTCCCGAGTTTTCGACTAGTAGCCGCGCGCAGCGTTTCATGCGAAATCGTATTACATACTTACCTATATTGTTTTTTTATGTAATTGTAAAGTATGTAAAGTATTCGAGAGGTTCAGTACAGTTTGAGCAATGAGTAATAAACTAGAAATCGGTTTTGTGCAAGGTGAATCGGATAAACTTCCTATTTTTGACATTTTTATGGAATCTGGTTATCTGATTACTTACCCATTTAAAGTACACCAGTGCCGAAATCCGTGGTTGGAAACTTCGTCTGCTACTCACCTGATACTCACCAAGCTGTTAAGGAGGGTCTACGTACGGACTCTGTAAATTTCATGACGTATACTAGGAAGGATGAGAAGGTTCCTAAAGTGGTCATCAGAGGCCTACCTGCATATGCTGAACCTGACTTGGCTGCACAGTTGGATACACTAGGATTTAAAGGAGTCAAGATTACTAAGCTCAAAACTAAGGATGGTCGAAGGAAAACGCCTTGCCCTCCCTACTTGGTTCAGCTCCCAGCTGGAGCTGATGTCCTGAAATTTCGCCAAATTAAATATTTGTTCAATTGCATTATCACAATGGAAAAGTATAAGCCAAACCGATCACTTGGTACCCAGTGTTTTCGTTGTCAAGGATTTGGGCATTCTTCAAACAATTGCAACCTTCCAGCTAGATGCGTCAAGTGTGCACAACCGCATTCCACCAACGAATGTTTGAAACAAGACCGAAAAGAGCCCGCTGTTTGCTGTAACTGCAATGAATTGCGCCCAGCTAATTTCCATGGATGCCCTGTTAGACTAAAGTATCTGAGCAACATTCAGGAAGGAAGGAATCGCAGGCGTACTGCATCCCGTCTTCCCTTATTTTCAAACAAGCCGAAACAAGCGGAAACTGTCCATCATTCGCAGCAGTCAAAAAACACAGAGTCTAGATCTTGGGCTAACATATTAAAGACAAAACCCATACCCGCCGAGACTACGGCGATTAATTCCATGGCTGGAACACAAATTGAAGATCCATCAATACTGGAAATGCTGCTCATATTGAAGACGATTAAAAACCTAAAAGACAAGTTTATGTCATGTACCTCAATGCTTGACAAAGTACTTTTAATTATCACCCACCTTGGTCAACATGTCTGACTCTAAGTGCCTGAAGTTTATGATGTGGAATGCAGATGGCCTGCGGCATAGATTAACGGAGCTTCTTGATCTGGCGGCAAGTACCTTATCTATTGACATAATCGCGATCTCAGAAACTAGACTGACAGCAAAGATTCCCTTGCGTGTCCCTGGTTACACTATATGTCGACAAGATAAACAACCCTCTGGGCGTGGTCACTGGTCTGGGTGTAGCTTTGATAGTAAAAAATAATATATTATATTCGAATGTCAAAGTACCTGTTACAATAAACATTGAAGCTGTAGCAATTAAACTCAAAATTTCCAATATTGATCATATTTTGATCTCAGCCTATCAATCTCCAAATCTTCCACTTATGACGCGTGACCTAGATTCTCTTTTCCAAATTGGAAGTCGTGTAATCATGATGGGTGACTTGAATGCAAATCACAAGTATTGGTACAGCAGCTACATTAATTCCCGTGGCAGAGTTCTTTTCAAATACTTGCTAGATCATGAAATTGTCATATATTCTTCGGAGACTCCAAGTCAAGTTAATTACCGCGCGGATCTATCAGCTACGAACCCTGATATTATCTTGTCGTCGAATATTTCTAACATTAACGAAGTACGTGCAATTCCAGCGCTATTTTCTAACCACTTTCCAATAAATTTCACAGTGGGGGGATCACCTAATACTAACTTCTTTGACTATCATCGAGCGAACTGGCAAAATTATCGAATGACATTGGATGACAACCTGTATCTATCTTCTCAGACATTTAAGTCCACCACTGAAATCGACAGCTCTATAAATTATCTCCAAAACTGCATAAAGTACACTAGAGACAAATGGCTCTCTATTTCTAGGCATAAAAATTATTGTCATAATATCATATTCCATAATTTCGATTGAAATAATCGTCAAGACGCATAATAATCAGGAAGCAGAATGGTAATAAGCATAATATTGTGTGGCAGAAAATCATTTGTCATAAGTATTAAAACCCATAAACTCGAAACACAGAACAACTTGACGCATAATTTTTCAAAGCATAAATAATGTTTAGCATATTAATCCCAACGAACAATACGATTACGCAGAATTTCTCTAGGCATAAACTTGCGCGCAAGCATGCAGCAATGTATCATGCAGTATGCATGCAAGCATGCATGCAACATGCAAGCAAGCATGCAGCAATGTATTATGCAGTATGCATGCATGCATGCATACAACATGCAAGCAAGCATGTACCACGCAAGCAAGCATGCACATGCATGGTTTCTGTCACGGCTCCGACGCTGCGGGGCTCCGGCGGTCCCACGCGAGCTTATCGTCGCAGATTGGTTTTCGCTCACCACCTGCTCCTTAGCTCGCAGGCCGCCTCGCCCCTCCGCGCCTACGCGAGTTTGAATAACACTCTAGGGGTAGGACAAACAAGACTACGTGGAGTCGGTTTTGTAGCAATTCGTTTCTGTCACTAGTAGCATGAATGAATTACTTTTTCAAATAAAAAAATCAATATATATGTATACTATGCAAAAATTATATCAAATGAAAATATAGAAGATTCATCATATTTGAATAAAATAATATATGAAATGTTATTATAAAAAGTTAAGTAAAACAGAGTAAACATTATATCCTTTAAAATAACTGTTAGAGTTATAGTTATTACCTCTATGGTAATTCAGTTACCTACTCCATAATCTGGTTTCCTCTATGTTCATTCTTCTCGTTCTGTGGTGCTGAGTCTGTAAGAAAAATGTAGTGCTAAGAGTGCTAATAAGGGGTCGCTGGGTTTTACTGTAGTCTTGGCTTGGATTCCTGGTCATAGCGGCATATTTGGCAATGAAAAAGCTGATCACTTTGCTAAGACTGCAGTATTACGTGGTGATATTGTTCCTTTTATGAATTACAGTCAAGACCTTTTACTTATTCCAAAACAGCAATTATTTAAATCCTGGTCACGGCTTTGGGCTTCAAGTAGTAAATATAAAGGTTTTCGTTATTCCAAAATCCAGAAAGATATTCCACCCAAGCCTTGGTTTTATAAGTTATATGTAAATAGATATATTTCCGCCACAATATGCCGACTTCGTTTTGGTCATTGTTGCACAGCAGTGCATCTTAAAAAATTAAAAATTTTAGACTCTTCTCTATGTAAATGTGGTTTGGCAGAAGACTTAAATCATATATTTTTTTCATGCCCAAATTATGATCGTTCTTCTTTCATTGACTCACTCTTAGAACATTCCTATCCATTTCCTTCTCATATTGACATTTTGCTCTCATCTTTGAATTCATTTGTAGTTAGTGTTATTGGTGATTTTATTATTAAAAATAATATTAAGCTGTAGGTTATTGTGTATATAGTTGTGTAAGTATTTCGTAGTTAGGTTATAGTGTATCTCTTTTTGTTTCAGAGCTCCTTAACAATCATCAGAATCATTAGTCATCATTGGTGAACAATTCTTTCAAAATTTTTCGTAATTTTTGTTACGTATCTATCTTTCACTTGACGCTGGCATAATTAACAAATTGCCATAAAAGAGGATCAAAAAAAAAAAAATGTAGTGCTAATAAGTAATAATTAAATGTTATAGTACAATTATGCGATGGTATTATTTATATTACCAAACAGAAAGTTTAATAGGTTATGGGCCCAGAACTTCAATAGTAGGGCAGCATAAATGGTGTGAAACTAGTGAAGAAATTATTATACTATTTATAGAAAAGCAAAAATGGCGGAAGGGACGCTTCCTCATCAAACACCAATTTTCAATGGAGAAAATTATAGCAGTTGGCAATTTCGCTTAAAATGCATATTGGAAGAGAAAAATTGTTTGGAAGCAATTCAAATAGAAAACATAGAAGAAATATCGAAAGACCAACTATCCAACTTCAAGAAACAGAATAGTAAGGCAAAAAGCATAATTGTACAGTGCTTATCAGACAAGTTTATTGAAAATGTCAAAGAATTACACTATGCTAAAGATATGATAGAAAAGCTAGGAAAAATATATGAAAGAAAAAGTACTTTGTCAATGTTCTACCATAAAAAACAATTACTATCCTTAAAATGCAGAGATGGGCAAGATTTAAATGAACATTTTAATGAATTTGATAAATTAGTAAGTAAATTAAAAAATATGTCAGAAGAAGATAAAGTGTGCCATTTACTATTAACCATGCCAGAAAGCTATGAACATGTAATAGTCGCCATGGAGACCTCGAACACAGAACTATCTTTAGATTATGCGAAAAGCAAATTGTTAGCCGCAGAACTTAAACTAAAAGACAATAAGAAAATATTCAGTGAAAATATTGCTCTTGAAACTGTGAGTAAATGTTATATTTGTAATAAACCAGGACATTATGCAAAAAATTGTTATTCAAAAAACAGAGGCCTAGGAAGAGGTCGAAGTAATTTCGGTCGTGGTTATCAACGAAGTAATTATAGTCGTGGTCATAGTCAAAGAGGAATAAGACAAAGCCATATGGCAGAAGGAAGAGACGAGGTCAGAGATTGGAATCTTATAGCGATGTCATGTAATAGTGCATATTATGTAAATAATGAAAATGAAATTAAATTTGTTATTGACTCTGGTGCAACTGAACATTTGATTAAAGAAGAATATAAAGAATTGATGCATAACATACAGAAATTAGACAATTTTATAAATATAAGAATTGCAAATGGAGACATTTTAGAAGCTAAAGAAAAAGGTATTATAAATATAGTTAGCCAAGGCATTAATATGGATATTGAATGCTTAATCATTCCAAACATCGCACACAATTTACTCTCAGTACCAAAGTTAACTAAAAGGGGATTTTCTATAATGTTTAAAAATAATAAAGTTACAATAAAGTATAAGAATAAAATATGGAAAAGTGATAAGGATGTTCCTTTATATATACTAAAAGGTAAAATCATAAATAAGAATATAAAGTATGCGAATTATTCAAGTGATGAAAATTTATGGCATAAAAGATTAGGCCACTTAAATAGGAATAGTTTAAAAGCAATGAATTTACCTACTTCTAATAGCATTTGTGATGCGTGTATGAAAGGAAAAGCTGTGCGGTTACCATTTAAAACAATAAATTATCCAAAAACATCACGCATTGGTGAATTGATACATACAGATGTCGCAGGTCCAATTCAAACATCAAGTGCTCAGAATAAATATTTTATGACTGCGATAGATGATTATTCTCACTATACAACAGTATTTCTTTTGAAAAATAAATCTGAAGTGTCAGAAAAATTAATAATGTACATAAAAAAATTTGAAAATGAAAATAATGTAAGATTAAACGTATAAGATGTGATAATGGTGGTGAGTACACCTCAAATTCATTCAAGACATTTTGTAGCAATAAAGGGATTACCATTGAGTACACTCAACCCTACAGTCCTCAACAGAATGGTACGGCAGAGCGAATGAATCGCACAATTTTTAATAAAACTAGGACATTATTGGAAGAAACCAACATACCTAAATATTTATGGGATGAAGCAGTACTATGTTCAACATATTTAATAAACAGATGTCCGTCAAAAGCAATTAATAATAGAATACCAGCAAAAATTTTTCATGGAAGACTAGTGTTCACGCTCGAGGAAGAGCGAGTGGCGGCACTGCATTCTAGTCTGTGCAGTGACAGCTTTTTTGGCGGCCGGCCGCATGTGATATGTCAGTTGAGTCGAGTCGAAATGTCATGACATCGAATTAGGTTAGAATGATGTCCGGGCATCCATAAAATATAATACACAATATTCAAGCAAATAGTGATTTGGGAATAAAATATAATATACAATATTCAAGCAAATAGTGATTTGCGCGGCGCACCTAATATCGGGGTGCGAAAGCCCGCTTTGTGTTGTGCGAAATCGCATATGTGAGTCGTGGTGGCCTATTAGGCATTTGTAGTGCTCCGGTCTCCACCGGTGGATCCACTGCAGATCTTCAGGAGCCGCGACTTCCTTCGAGCTAGCTCAGGAAGTCCACCGGCTCCGGAGGAGACCGACGGAGACAATAGGACTCGGGGTAAGCCACAATCCTTTCTATGAGCTGTTAGTAATCAGCAATCAACCCAAAATTCCTTATTCGGTGAAACGCCGACGTGGTGGAGTCTACTTGGGGCACCACCATCTCTTGGTAGCAGAGCGTGGTTTTTAGATTTGAGTGGTTCATTAGTATTGTACAATTAATATTGTAATCTTGTTGGTTGTCCAAATGGGCAATACATATTAATTGGTTTGATTGCTGATTTTAAACCGACTACCAGCTCATTTGTGGACCGATCTCCTTAACTAATTGTCATTGTATATGAAAAATTGGGGTTAAATGTCTTTTGTTGTTCTAGTTAAGTTCTAGCATTTACCTATATTTGATTTTGGTTTGTTTTTTCATATCTTTGTTTTGCCCTTGAATATTTTGTTTGTTAAGTTGTAAACTTATACTTGAATTTAATTTGTTTAACAGATTTTGCTGCTAAATGACTTTGCTGTTGTTGTAATACACTATATTGCTGTGTTAAGTTTTAGCATTTACATTTGATTTTGTTTTGTTTGCCTCTGAATATTATGTTTGTTAAGTTATTGACTTAATACTTGATTTTAATTTGTTTGAAAAATTCTGTTGTTAAATGCCTTTGTTGTTATAGTTAAGTTCTAGCATTTACACTTGATTTTGGTTTGTTTATATATTTTGTTCTGCCTTTGAAGTTCCTCCCGATCTGTTTTATTGTCTGCGGTTGTCGGTCTGTTTGTCCGTGTATTATTATAGTGTTTATTAATTTTGGTGCAAAATGGTCCCGCCAGTCAGCCCGCTTAGTGGTGCCCGCGCGGGTGCACAAAAGATTTTGAGATGGTTTGCTAGTGCCGTCGCTTTGGTAGACCGACCAGACCGAGAACAGGCCTTGTTAATTCGGCATGAGGGAGTACCGGCTCGCTTGAAGGAATTGGAGCAGCTTTTCGTTGCTCATCAACAATATCTGCTCGACCACCCAGCCGAGGGTGCCGCTGAGTTGCAGGCAGTCGACCAATTTAATGCGGATTATGATCAGTGTTTTGAACAGGCGGATGTGATTATAAACAAGGCTCAGGCAATCCTATCCGTCCGGAGGGGTGAGTCGTGCACGCCCGGGGAGGTCAAGCCTACCCCGGCCGGCTTGCTGGGCAGACTGCCCACTTTAGACATCCCAACCTTTGATGGGAACTTGGCTTCTTGGATGGGGTTCATTAACCTCTTTGATAGCCTGGTTCACTCGAGGGACGACCTGTTCCCTAGCCAGAAATTGGCCTATTTGCTCTCTGCCTTACGGGGAGAGGCTGGTGTACTTGTCCAGCATCTACCTGTCAATGATGACAGTTATGATATTGCAAGGGCGTTGTTGACCGCCCGGTATCAGAATGTTCGCTTGCTAGCGGACACACATGTGGCTGCCATTTTAGGGCTGCCACGAGTATCGCGGGTCTCCTCATTGAGGAAGGAGATTTTGAACCCGCTGCTGAGCGCTATTAACGCGCTCAAACGACTTGATCTACCGGTGGACCAGTGGTCCTTTATTTTGCTCCACCTCATCCTCGATAAGCTTCCCATGGAGATGAAGGGACGCTTCGAACAAAGGTACGGGGGCAATAGTGCCTCGTACCTCCCCCCCTTCTCGGATCTCCTCAGATTTTTGGAGGATGAGTGTCGGATGACCGACCACTTGGATCTGGCTCCTATACCGGGACCGAGTACAGGTCGCTATGAGGTGACCCGGGCAGCGCCACGGAGAGAGCGCCGCCCGTACAAGCAGTATACTGCAGTGCGGCAGAACTCTCCACACAGGGAGAGGCCGATGCCTTGCAAGTGTTGCAAGCGGGATGGCCATCGTTTGCCGGCCTGTCCCAAATTTGTTGGCCTACGCACCGAGGGGCGTAGGAATATGGCCAAACAGCGGAATTGGTGCTACCGCTGCCTGGGGGCCCATATGGCATCGGCTTGCCCCCACCCACGAGATTGCCACTATTGTGGAGGGGCCCATCACCCCCTTTTGTGCTTTAATAATAAAGACACTCGTGAGGTGGTGAGAGAGAGGGACTCGCACACGGGCGGGGGCCCTCGTAGGTCACCCACATCTCCGAGGAGATCGGAGGGGCGCGCCACCCCTCCGCGGAGATTGGACAGGCGCCCCCCCTCCAGTGAGAGGATTGGGCGCCCCACCCCCCCTACGGGCGGGGGGGATCGACGCGCCACTTATGAGGCGCCACCGCGGGATTGGGCCGCGGTTATTAGGGAGCCACGTCGGGAGCCGATACGCTTCTCTCCCCCTATGATGGAGAGACCTCGTTTGTCACGGGCTCCCCCAACTTTCGCCCATCATGGGCACCGCCCGGCCCCCCGATGCAGCTTTGGTCGGGGTGTGTACGTGCCGGATTGGGACCCGCTCGAGCGCCTTGAGCGCCCTATTCCTCCGCCGCGCACGCATTTTTCTTCGGACCCCCCTTCCCCCCCGTTGCGGGGAATGCGGGAGGATTTTCACTAAACCAACTGTCGGCTGCAACCCCCCCACAGGAGCAGGTGCTGTTACCAACAGCCTCCGTACAGGTGTGGGGCCCGAGGGGCACCTTTGTTTTAGTTCGCGCCCTTTTGGATACGGGAGCTCAGGGTTGCATTGCCTCCAGCTGGCTGGTCCGGCAGTTGAGTTTGAACACATCTCCATACCTTGAATCGGTACGAGGAATCGGAGACCTGCGGATCCCGGATCCGATCGGTCAGGTTTTGTTCTCCTTCTCCCCCCACTTCTCTTCAGCGCCCAAGATTGGCGCTACCGCGATTGTTTATGAGAAGGTTGTTGGTCAGCTTCCGCAACAGCACGTTTCGCGCGCTGTCGTTGATGCGACATCAGGATTGACCTTGGCTGACCCTTCCTTCCACCGAACCGGTCCGATTCACTTATTGCTCGGTGCCGATGTTCTAGGCCGCGTGTATTGTGGGAAGAGGAGAGAGTTACAGAAGGGTGGGCTGGTAGCCTTATCTACATCGCTTGGGTTTGTAGTGATGGGACCAGTTAGGCATAACCCACCATCTCCATCGGTGGACAGTTACATAACTGTTAGCTCCACCTTATCGGATGTCCTTCAACGGTTTTGGGAGGTGGAAGAGCCACCTACCGTGAAGCGAGTGAACCCCTTGGACGAGGAGTGTGAGTTGTTCTACCAGAACAATACAGGTCGCCTTCACTCGGGACGGCTGATCACTCGTTTGCCCTTTTTGTCAGTTCGCCCCTCACTTGGCAGCTCCCGGCCGTTGGCCGAGAAGCGGCTGCTGTCCATGGAGCGTCGTATGAGTAGGAACTCCGATCTCAAACAGAAGTATGTCGACTTCATGCGAGAATATGAGCAACTGGGGCACATGTCGGTCTCGCGACTGGACTGGCGAAACGAGGAACATAATTTTCTTCCTCACCACGCGGTTTTGAAACCTTCCACCGGGAAGATACGCGTTGTTTTTGATGGGTCAGCTCCTACGTCTACCGGAGTTTCGCTGAATCAATGTCTGCATGCTGGACCGAAGTTGCACCACGAGGTGGGTGATGTATTGACCAACTTCCGTCGCCATGCCGTCGTCTTTGTGACCGATATCCGGATGATGTTTCGGCAGACTGTGATTCACCCGGACGATAGACGATATCAGCTCATATTATGGAGGGAGGATCCCAGAGATCCCATGCTGGTCTACGAGCTGAACACCAATACATACGGTTTGCGTTCGAGCCCCTTTGTGGCAATTCGCTCACTTGTGGAACTCGCTGAACGTGAACGATTACGATACCCTCGCGCATCCTTGGTTCTCAAGGAGGATGCATTTGTTGATGATATTTGTACGGGCTCCTCTAGTGTCGAGGAAGCCTTGATTTTGCGAGATGAACTAATTGCTCTTCTCGGGGCTGGTGGTTATGAACTGAGGAAGTGGATGTCCAACTCACCTCAGCTTTTGTGTGACTTGCCAGACGACCACCAGCAGGAGCCTCATATTTTTGAGAATGCCAACACTCCAGATTTACTGTCTGTTTTGGGAGTGCAATACAGACCTGTCCAGGACACGTTCACCTATCGATTGGAGCTGCCAAGCCCCAAGGTCTGGACGAAACGGTTGGTTTTGTCTACAGTAGCTCGTACCTTTGACCCAAATGGCTGGATTAGTCCCGTAGTGTTTTGGATGAAGTGCTTCCTACAGGAACTTTGGTCAGCCGAAGTGTCGTGGGATGAGCCCCTCTCGGGCCGTTTGCTGCGAGATTGGGAGTCCTTCATGTCATCTCTCCCCGACATTAACCGTGTTAGTATCCCTAGACATATACTGCCTAAGGGACGGTTTACGGCCAGCCTTCATGGCTTTTGTGACGCGTCTGAGAGTGGATACGCAGCCGTCGTATATATCCGGACGGTTGATGATAGAGGAGCTGTTAAGCTCCACTTGCTAATTGCTAAGAGTAAGGTTGCTCCACTTCGGACTCGATTAACGATTCCGAAGTTAGAATTGTCTGGAGCTACTCTTCTGGTTCGGTTGATGAACCACGTTGTTGACACCCTGGGACGTAGTGTGGACTTTGAGTCGCTCTTTGCTTGGTCCGACAGTCAGGTTGTCCTGTGTTGGATTAAGAACTCCGTCCACTCCCTGGAAGTATTTGTGGCCAATCGGGTATCCCAAATACAGGCCTCGAAGGCCACGTTGATTTGGCGCCACGTGCCAGGTGAAATAAACCCTGCTGACTGTGCATCACGTGGCAGCGAAGCCCCTCAGCTTATTGACCACACTCTGTGGTGGGGTCCCGACTGGTTGTTACAACCGTCTTGGCCTTCCACACCAGCTGTGGTGAAGGTACCAAATCCGGGCTTGCGTGTTCACGCTGTCGAGACTATGGCGGCTCCAGAGCGGGAATTTTTATTAGACCGCTACAGTTCTCTGGACAAGTTGCTCGGCGTGACCGCTTGGATAAGAAGATTTATACGAAATTGTCGCCGGCCTCAGGACAAAGATTTGTGTCCGGTCCTCTCACCGCAGGAGCGCCAAGATGCTCTTCTGCATTGGGTGCGTATGACCCAGTCTAGAGCGTTTGAACCGGAACTTAAGATTTTCCGTACCGGGACGTCCAAATTGAAGGGACCCTTGGTGCGTTTGACTCCCTTTCTGGATGATAAAGGATTGTTGCGTGTAGGAGGCCGATTGAGGCACGCTAACTTGCCTTATAGATCACGTCATCCCCTGTTGCTCCCCAAGGACGGACCATTGGTGCGATTGTTGATCATTGATCGCCATGTGAAGAATGCTCATGCCGGATGTAATGCATTGACCGCGCTCCTCCAACGGGAGTTTTGGATTTTGTCAGCGCGAAGAATAATCCGATCTGTTATATTTCGATGTCTGCCCTGCTATCGTTTACGCCCCGAGACGATGCAGCCCCAAATGGGTGATTTGCCTGCTGATCGTGTGAATGAATCAATGACCTTCTTAGGAGTTGGAACTGATTTTGCGGGACCATTCACTATAAAAACGTCGCGACTCCGTAATGCTAAGACTGAAAAGGCTTACTTGTGTGTGTTTGTTTGTTTGGCCACTAAAGCCGTTCATTTGGAGGTGGTGAGTGCGCTCACCATGGACGCTTTCTTAGCAGCGTTAGGCAGATTTGTCTCCCGCCGGGGACTGCCTTCTCTAATTCGGTCTGATTGTGGGACGAACTTCAAGGGCACTGATAGACATATAAGAGAAGTTTGTGAATTTTTAGATAAAAATAATATTGAGATCGGATCCACACTCTCCCGTAGGGGGGTAACATGGCGATACTCCCCGCCGTCTTGCCCTCACTGGGGAGGGATTTTTGAATCTGTTGTAAAGGCCGCCAAGACTCACCTTCGCCGCGTTATTGGGGAGACTATTCTCACGTTTGAGGAACTCGCGACGGTGTTTCATAAGATTGAGGCGGTTCTCAACTCGCGTCCGTTATGTCCGTTGTCTACCGACGCGAACGATTTGCGGGCCCTCACGCCGGGCCATTTCTTGATAGGCAGACCACTTAACGCCCTGCCCGAGTATCCTTATAGAGATATTAATCCCGGACGCCTTTCGCGGTTTGAGTTGCTCCAGCAGCTTACCCAGAGTTTCTGGCGCCGCTGGCACCTTGAATATTTACACATTTTGCAACAGCGCGTTAAGTGGTCAGATAAGACAAACCCACCGAGGGTTGGAGACCTCGTGTTAGTGAAGGACCCAAACCTGCCACCCTTACGTTGGCGTCGCGGACGCATTGTCCAACTTACTCTAGGGTCTGATGGTGTGCCCAGGTTTGCCGAGGTCCTAGTTGGGGATTCTGTTTTGAAGCGCGCGGTCGCTACTCTTTCTCGCCTCCCCTTAGACTGATTTGGCGGACAGTCCGGGACTGTCCGGAGCGGGGGGATGTTCACGCTCGAGGAAGAGCGAGTGGCGGCACTGCATTCTAGTCTGTGCAGTGACAGCTTTTTTGGCGGCCGGCCGCATGTGATATGTCAGTTGAGTCGAGTCGAAATGTCATGACATCGAATTAGGTTAGAATGATGTCCGGGCATCCATAAAATATAATACACAATATTCAAGCAAATAGTGATTTGGGAATAAAATATAATATACAATATTCAAGCAAATAGTGATTTGCGCGGCGCACCTAATATCGGGGTGCGAAAGCCCGCTTTGTGTTGTGCGAAATCGCATATGTGAGTCGTGGTGGCCTATTAGGCATTTGTAGTGCTCCGGTCTCCACCGGTGGATCCACTGCAGATCTTCAGGAGCCGCGACTTCCTTCGAGCTAGCTCAGGAAGTCCACCGGCTCCGGAGGAGACCGACGGAGACAATAGGACTCGGGGTAAGCCACAATCCTTTCTATGAGCTGTTAGTAATCAGCAATCAACCCAAAATTCCTTATTCGGTGAAACGCCGACGTGGTGGAGTCTACTTGGGGCACCACCAACTAGATCTAAAAAATTTAAGAATATTTGGTTCTAAGGGATGGGCTATAATAATGCCAAAACCTGATAAATTAAGTAAAAGAGCAATACCTGTACGAATGATTGGTTATGACATGAATGGCTACAAAGTATGGAATCCCAAAACAGGACATGTATTTACAACAAGGGATGTAAAATTTGATGAGAGTAATATAAAATATACAAATGAAGATGAAAATGAAAATAAGGAGGAAAAATATAATTATACAAATAAATATGTTGAAGAAGAAAATGAACTGACTTTTGATGATGAAATTGATAACAGAAATAAGACAACAGAAGAAAATAGATCTCATTTCAGTGAAAGACCTAAAAGAAATATACAGTTACCGCAGAAATATATGGACTATGAAATAAATGAGGCATACGCAATGTTTGCAAATGACCCCATTACATATGAAGAAGCAATTGAATCAGAAGAATGGAAACAGGCAATAGATAAGGAATTAAAATCGCTAAAAGAACTAGATACTTGGCAAGAATATAAATTGCCACAAGGCGAAAAGGCTATTGATACGAAGTGGTTATTCAAAACAAAACCAGATGGTACGAAAAAGGCAAGACTCGTAGCTAGAGGCTTTCAGCAAGTTGTAGAAGAATATGTTTACTCGCCTGTAGCAAAAATAACTACCATTAGAATGGGCTTATCTCAAGCCATAAATAATGATTGGGAAACAAAGCAATTGGATATTCCAACCGCTTTTTTAAATGGTTATTTAGAAACAGATGTATACATCAAAATACCGCAAGGTATAGAACTAAATGATAAAAATAAAAATGTTTTAAAATTAAGAAAAGCTTTATATGGGCTTAAAGAATCGCCAAAATTTTGGAATAAAAGATTTACAGAATTTTGTCAGAAGATTGGGCTAAAAAGGTCAGAATATGATATATGCTTATATAAGGGAAATAATATTTGGTTATTATTATTTGTTGACGATATTTTGTTGATTGGTGAAATTAATAAAATAAAGGAAATAACTGGATACTTACAAAAAGAATTTAAAGCTAAAGATTTGGGAGATGTGAATAAATTTTTGGGATTAGAAATAATGAAATGTAATAAAAATAAATTAACAATATCACAAAAAGACTTTATTGATAAAATTTTGATACAATTTGGTATGGATGACTGCAAACCGAAGAAAACGCCTATGGAGAATAATTTTCTTGTACCTGAAACAGAAAAAATCATTAATAATGTACCATATAAAGAGTTGATTGGAAGTTTGACGTACCTAACTATTACTAGACCAGATATTACCTATGCAACATCATATTTAAGCAGGTATATGAATAAACCAACTAAAACCACATGGGAAGCGGCTAAAAGGGTACTTAGATATATAAAAGGCTCAAAGGATAAAGTACTTACCTATGTAAAGACAGATGGAAACAGCATCACAGCATACTCAGATGCAGACTGGGCAGGTGACCAGTGTGATAGAAAAAGTGTTAGTGGAATGGTAATTTACCATAATGAAAATCTTATCTCTTGGGGATCAAAGAAGCAGCAGTCAGTCGCCCTTTCATCTGCTGAGGCAGAGTTCATTTCTGCATCCTTATGTGTGAGTGAATTAATATTCCTTAAAGGTCTAGCAAGTGATTTTAAAAGTGTAAATTCAGTTGATTTATTAGTAGACAATCAAAGTGCTATTAAAATGATGAACAATTCAGAAAATACAAAAAGAAGCAAGCATATAGACATTAAATATAATTTTGTTAAAGATGTAGTAGTAAAGAAAATAATATCAGTAAAATATGTAATGACCCAAGAAAATATTGCAGATATAATGACAAAACCTTTAAAAACTGTAAATTTCAATTACTTGTGTCATTCTATGTACAACTTTAAAAATAATATGTAAATGTAATATTTTACTGTAATGTGGACTATGCTATAAAGCAATTTTCACTTTGTTCATATGTTTATAACAAACTTAAAATTGAAGGGGAGTGTTAGAGTTATAGTTATTACCTCTATGGTAATTCAGTTACCTACTCCATAATCTGGTTTCCTCTATGTTCATTCTTCTTGTTCTGTGGTGCTGAGTCTGTAAGAAAAATGTAGTGCTAATAAGTAATAATTAAATGTTATAGTACAATTATGCGATGGTATTATTTATATTACCAAACAGAAAGTTTAATAATAACATCATTTTTAATTATAAATAAATGCCCCAAAATATTAGAGATATCATTCATTATGACACTTACTTAAAATTATGGCAAAACATTTTAGGACTACCAATATTATGTCATAAGAAATTAGGAATTTCATTAATTAGGTATGCTTCATAAAATTATGCTTTTGGATAATTGTGCCTTATACAAATTATGCAATGAAATAATTATGTGACGTTAATGTTATGCTTTTCGATTATTATGCTCAGTGATTTATGCCAAGCGTCTTTATGACAAACAACATTATGCCTAATGAAAGGGTCCCCGAGACAAATATGTGCCAATTTGCAAAATGACTAACAACCCACAAAATCTTCCATGGTACATCAAAAACATGACTATATACAAAAATCACCTTCGCCGTGCTGAACAAAAACTCCCAAAAGGGCCATTAAAAAGACATTACCGGGCTCTGATAAATCAGCTCCAAGGTAGAGTTCAGTTAAAAATAGCAACACATCTTGATAAAGTATGGAATGACAAATTGGCTAAAGTTGACAATCCTCGTGCAGAAATCTGGCGGGTTGTTAGTTCTCTGAAACCCAAACCTTTAAATTTTCCTCTGCTTCAAAACTCAGATGGAACCTTTACAAGTAACACCGATGAAGAGTGTAGGGCTTTGGCTAACGCTTTTCTAGGTAATATGTGCCTTACTACCGATTGGACCAGTCCCAGTGTTGATGCTGACGTGCACAAGTCTATTGATATGCTAAATAACTACTCACTAGGTGAATTGCGTCAGCCCATACGACCTTGTGATGTACGTAAAGCAATTAGCAAACTAAAAAATCGTAAATCGCCCGGCGTGGATGGTTTGCACAATATTTTATTAAAGAACCTCTCCTTAAAAGCCATTGTTTATCTTACCAAAATTCTTAATGGTTGCTTATCTCTTGGTTATTTTCCGAAGGCCTGGAAGGTGGCTAAAGTCATTGCACTCAAAAAAACCGGAAAAGACGATACAATACCGTCTAATTATCGTCCCATTAGCTTATTACCAGGCATTGGAAAGTTATTTGAGACACTACTATGTAAGCGACTGGTGCAGTCCACTGGTAATTTGATCATAAATGAACAATTCGGTTTTCGTGCTTTGCATTCAACTACCCATCAACTTGCACGAGTGACTGAACATGTTTCCCACAACATTAACCTGAACAACTCGACAACAGGAATGTACCTCCTTGATATCGAGAAGGCATTCGATTCAGTATGGCATGATGGCCTACTTTATAAGATGATCAACTGTAAAATCCCTCTTAACGATGTCAAACTTATTCAGTCATATCTAAGTGAGCGGCAATTTGCCATACATATTGACACCACTACATCTCCATACATGCCCATTGCTGCTGGCGTTCCACAGGGATCAGTGCTCGGCCCATACCTGTTTATCTTGTATATTAATGACATTCCTATTCAAAGATGTACAAAGCTAGCTTGTTTTGCTGACAACACAGCGTCATACACTTCAAATTCAGATATAGACCTTATCATAAGCCGATTGCAGATGTCTATTGATTTACTGTATGAGTACTTCTCTAAGTGGAAACTCAAGCTGAATGAGTCAAATACAGAAGCCATTATGTTCACGCGACATCGTAAAGTTCCTACTCGCTGCCTTAAGGTTGCTGGTCATTGTATTCCATGGAGCAGCACTGTACGCTACCTTGGTGTCACTCTCGATTCTAAGCTTAAATGGACTAAACATGTTGCTAATATCCGTGTCAAAGGAGCACAAACCCACGGAGCACTGAGTCCTATTTTTAACCGCAAAAGCAATCTTAGTTCCGCAACTAAACTCAAAATCTACTCGACTTTAGTTCGACCAATCCTGACATATGCTTGTCCGGTATGGAGCAACATTTGCTTATCTAATTACATCAAGATACAAGTTATACAATATAAAGCAATTAAAATTGCCTTAAACACAGCGTTCCGAACTAATCTACATGATCTTCAAAATCAGATTCCCTGAATTAAAAGAATTTATATTAAAATTAACAAGAAAATTTTATTGTAAAAATGCCCAGAATCCTAATAATTTAATTTGTCATATAGGTCAGACTCGATTATGTGATCTATCATATGTCGATAGATACGGTACTTATCGCTTACCACATCACTATCTTTTGTATTGTGATGACCGGTTCGAGTTGAATAGGGTACCTTAAGTGGTGCACCGCAGTAGCCAGAACGGCGAGTCGTGAGTGACGTTCGTGCTTCCCCTCTATCGTCCTACGACGATAGCAGCGCGGGAGGCAGGGCGGTGTTGACGCTTTTTATTAACCTGGTTACATGTTACAATATTACTACGAATCTTTCTATAATTCACAATTTTGAACATTACCTTTTTGTACTAAGTAACATGGTGATTAAATAAGAATATTAGTATTTTCTGGTGTTAAATACTTTTGTAGGCGCCTAGTTAGCCTGATAAAGTGAAGTGAACAGTACATGGTCAACATAAATATTTTGTAAGTAGACTGTAGGTATGTATTTATGATTGCTTTTAAATTATTGAATAAAGTATTTTTGAAACTGAAAACTGAAAGTGCCGAAATCCGTGGTTGAAAACTTCAAAAGTAAGTGAATAAAGCTACATATTTTAAAATTAAAATAATAATATGTAGGTTATTGACCTCTAAAGTTATGTCACTAAGTTATAAACTAAGTAGTATTTACCTTTGAGTATTTCTTTGGTTCTTATCTATGTTTAAAACATTCAAATAGATAATTTTTGATGTAGGTAGGTATAGGTTGGTATTCTGAGCACAAAATGAGTAGGTAGGTCTATTTCGTAAGATGTATGAACGAATGAACACAGGGCTGTCTTCAGGATCGCAACGTGACAGTTTTGGGCGGTAGCCCCCGTAGCACGTCCATAAAAACACGATATGATAAAGCGATTTATCGCTGTGAACTGTCAAAATACGACGAAACCCTATTGTATTTTGAGAGTTCGCCGCGATAAACCGCTTTATCATATCGTGTTTTGGTGGACGTGCTAGGGGGGCTGGATTTCATAGTATGGTGGTGATGTTATGATTGAAACACACAATGAGGGTGCAGCGTGGCGCGGAATAATTATATTCTTTATTTACACTATGAGCGTGCGCTCCTTTTTGATTTTCTCTTTTAAAACACACATTTTTTATTATTCCTGATACCTAAACCTATCCTATCCGTACCCGCGGCCGTACCGCCCACAAACTATATAGAGATACTACGTATGTACCGCCTAACTCAAAGCGAACACTCTTTGTTCTAATGTCACGAAAGCGATAGCGAGTGATCGCTATGAGTTAGACAGTAACCCCCTGGACTGCTGAGATGATTTTGAGTGTAACATATCGTCGGTCGGAAATATAACGTCATAAACATATCGTCATTTCAAAATGATACTGTTCGGAGTTATTGAGGTTTAAAGTTTTTGAAAATATTCAAATCTTATTTTACTTTATCTAGAGATTATTTGTGTTTTTTTATTTATTGAATAATATGTAGATTATAGCCAAGTTTATTGTGTGTTACTAAGATTTAGGATGTCATTTGTAGTTTTTGGGTTATCAGTATTTTTATGAAATGTTCCAATACTGAATTAAAAAAATACTGAAAATCTAAGAAGTAATTGGTATGTTTCTAAATAAGCCAGTAATGAAAATAAAAAAACAATCAGTTCAGAAATCTTAATGGTTTATTTAATATCTTAAAAATAAAAAGAGTTCAGAGTAAATCTTAAAATTAAAGTTTTCGTTATGCTCATCAGGTTCAATATGATTGTCTCCAGTCTCCAAACTTGAATAATACTCTCGTCATTGACATTTGAGTCGCATAAAGAAAGCAAGTCTTTTTTCTTTAGGCTTGATATCTTTAGTCGCTGGTGTGGTACTTATTTCTTAGATGCAGTTCAACATTTGCAGCACCTCTGCCTCTAGTTTTGTTGCGCACATTTAAATACTTCATTACGACATACCGAATACTTCGGCTTAAGAACTCCCATGCCTAGCAACGAAGCAGCGCTGTCTTTCGAGATGCTCTAGAAACCGTTGAAAATGTTTAACCTTTTTCTGAATTATTTTTTCCGTGCATTTTAATCAACAATCAGTTGAACATGGGGTTTTTAGCTTTTAAGCGGGTATTGTTAAGTACTTGGTAAGACTTTCGTGTGTTCTTCAAACTTTTTTCACATTTTGTGCCATTTTTCTGGCTGTTTCTTCCCCTTTCTTCATCTTTTATTATTGGTATTCAAATCTTCGCAATCCTTTAAATCTGAATCATGGGCCTAAGTTAATCAAGTTGTTGTTTCTTTTCACTTCCACCACAGGTTGACATGGATCTTGATCCAACTTACCACCTATAAAACAATTCATGAAAGCAGAGCAAGCTACCACTCTGCCAACTAATCAACTATGCTCCAAACATACCTATACAGACTCACTAACTAATATAATATAACTAACAGGTAAAGATTTTAAACACCACTTAACGTACTCAAGTGCAGCAAATATACCTATACGTACCTAATGACTAACTAACAAGAGGTAAGTTCTGTCTTATAAAATATTTTCAAGAAGTTAGAATTAGGCACTTACACTCGTCAAGTCAAAGTAATTACTTGAGTAGAAGTCGTTACTTAAGTTGTGATTTTTATACAATAAGTACTGTGACAGTAAAACAATTAAAAAACTAGACTAGCTGTGCCCCGCAGGCTTGTACCAAATTTCAGCCAAATCCGTTTAGCCGTTTTTACGTGATTGACGCACAAATATACAAACAAGCAAACATATAACTTTCTCATTTAAAATATTAGTGGGATAGGATAGTTTGCATTTCACACTGCGAGTACTGTGACATGTCTGTGTCTGAAGTTTGTGAAACGCCAGCGATGAGTTTTACCGTCACATAAGTTGCTGCCATAACTCTACCTGGACACTGTGAAACAGGCCCACAGGTAAGTATACTAATGATTTACCTACCTAAATAGGTAAATACTTCATTAGTATTTACCTATTTGCCTTCCAGTCTGTGCTGCCAGTCCGGAAAGCGCTGCAGAGGCTATTTAACTCCACCATACTCGAGGGCAATACGCCTAAAGCATGGCACAGGGGTGTGGTGGCACTTTTCTTCAAAAAGGGCGACAAGGCCCAGTTGAAGAACTACAGACCCATCACGCTCCTAAGTCATGTATACAAGCTGTTCTCGAGAGTTATCACGAATCGTCTCGCGCGCAGGTTTGACGACTTCCAGCCTCCCGAACAAGCGGGATTCCGTAAAGGCTATAGTACCATAGACCACATTCATACGCTGCGGCAGGTTATACAGAAGACCGAGGAGTATAATCTGCCACTATGCTTGGCGTTTGTGGACTATAAGAAAGCCTTCGATTCTGTCAAGACCTGGGCCGTGCTTAGGTCACTCCAGAGGTGCCAAATAGACTACCGGTACATTCAGGTGTTGAAGTCATTGTACGAAGACGCCACTATGTCAGGATGCTTTTGGACTGGAGAGGACTCGGCATCAACATAAACGGCGAGTACATGACCCACCTTCGTTTTGCCGATGATATCGTAGTCATGGCTGAGACCGTGGAAGATCTAGGCACAATGCTCGAAGACCTCTGTAGAGTTTCCCAACAAGTGGGTCTTAAAATGAACATGGACAAGACCAAAATCATGGTGAATTCCCATGTAGTACCCACTCCTGTGAAGGTTGGCGGCTCTACACTGGAAGTTGTTGACGAATATGTTTACCTGGGACAAATAGTCCAGCTCGGTAAGTCCAACTTCCAGAAAGAGACGAATCCAACTCGGCTGGGCAGCGTTCGGGAAGCTACGCAGCATATTCTCGGCCAATCTACCGCAGTGTTTCAAGACGAAAGTCTTCAATTAGTGCGTGTTGCCAGTGATGACGTACGGAACTGAGACGTGGCTGTTTACAATGGGTATCATCAGAAGGCTCAATGTCACTCAAAGGGCAATGGAGAGGGCTATGCTCGGGGTTTCTCTACGCGATCGCATCAGAAATGAAGAGATCCGTAGAAGAACTAGAGTCACCGACATAGCCCAAAGAATTGCAAACCTTCAGTGGCAGTGGGCAGGACACATAGCTCGCAGGACTGACGGCCGTTGGGGCGGAAAGGTCCTTGAGTGGTGGCCACGTACCGGGAGACGCAGCGTTGGTAGGCCCCCCACAAGGTGGACCGACGATCTGGTGAAGGTCGCGGGAAGCCGCTGGATACGGGAGGCGCAAGACCGATCGGTTTGAAGATCCCTGGGGGAGGCCTATGTCCAGCAGTGGGCGTCTCTTGGCTGAAATGATGATGATGAATGATGATTTGCCTTCCAATCGGGAAGTCCGTGGTTCGAGACCGCCATGTACCAATGTGTTTTTCGTTTTTCGAATTTTATATGTACCTACATTTGTCTGACGCTCCTACGGTGAAGGAAAACATTTGCAAAGATATTCAAAGGTGTATGTGCAGTCCATCAATCCGTACGGGGCTAGCGTGATTGTCTAAGAACTAAACACCCTAACATAGAGTAGGCGCGAGCCCCTCAGTGGGGGGGACGCATATGAGCTGTTATGATATTGATGTATCTATAGTTAACAGTAGGTACCTAGGTACTTACATTACAAAAAGGTTGTCTTGCCCACTTATTTCCTTACCCGGATCTGCCTGATGATCTTCTTGCTCTTCGACAACATTAAGCGCAGGGCTCCTGTCTACGCACAGCATTTAATTTTGTCTCTGAAACGAATTATACCACACAACCACCACCACCATTAAGCGAAAAAAGAGAGGCATTATATATAGCTCCATTCCTCATTAGTATTTCATCCTTTTACACAATCAGAAAAACGATTTACACACAAAAGTATCTGGTAAGCTTAGGATTCGTTAAATTTAGGCTACCTCGTATGTTGGTAGGTAAGAAATAACCTACTTTTTTGTCTAGCTTAAGCAAAAATAAACCCATACCAGTATTACTCTCTGCATCTTCTTCCTTAGTCACCATTCCCCTTTTTGTTACATTATTTTAAAGCTTTCACACAAAAACTAAAAATTAGTTTATATTATGAACAATAGGTATGAACAATAGGTATAAAACTTACCGCTAAACTGATCATGATAACTCTCTGAACTCCTGGTCATTGCTAATTTAACAAATTTTTTAGCTCCTGACCCCCTAGACAAGATGCCTTTCGATAATCGCTAACGCAATCGCTAAATGGACAATGTATGAGATTTGACAATTGCGCTCGAAAGCTAAGCGACAGCTTATGTCAAATCGCATACATTTTCTTTCTAGCGATTGCGTTAGCGATTATCGAAAAACGTCTTGTCTAGGGGGGCTGAACTCATTTTTACAGTTTTTTTTTATCAAAACTCGAGCTCCGTCAAACCACATCACTGAGCTTTCAAAGCACAACTGGCACAAAACACGAAAAAACTAAAACACGTAAAGAAATTCAGATTCATACTGGAACATTTCGAAAAATTCCATTAATGAATCCCGGATGCACTTTAGAATTTAAAGTGGCAGCGGAACATTTTAAAATAAACTGATACTGAAAACGAAGAGAATACTAAAATCTATTTTTCTTTATCGGAATAAATCGTTTTCTGTCTATTAGAACAACAATTTGAGTTGTACCGTTAGTGATTTGGAAAAAATATTCAACTCCCTACCATTCTACATACTTATCTCAAAACACCTGATTTTGGAAATGTTCCGGTAATGAATCCGACCGACGATATGTCCTGGGGCCTTATTCTGCTAGCGTTAATGATTTGTGGCGTGTCAATAAATAACGCTTCAATAACATCGCTTTTTATTGTTGGTTAACCGAATACTAACTAAAACATTTGTAACTATTGACTTATCAAGAAATTGTAGCACAAATAAATTGTAGCAGAAAATGCGCATAAAAGCGACATAAGCAGTGTTATTGAAAGGCTATCACGACGCGACAACGACGTTAAGATTAGCGGAATTAGGGCACTGGTCGTTGGTTTTTGTTGATTTGTTTACTGAAAAATTGATCATTTTTGGCTTTGGTGCCCGTTTTGTGTAGGCGACAGGCTGGAGTACTGTATGGCCCATACTGCCAGAGGTGGCTTTGAGTGTAAACCCTAGTTTTTACAGAGTGTTACCTATAGCTCTGCTAGACCCCTTTTGGGATTATAAGCGTGATTTTATGCATATATGTATGTAAACCTATCTATGAATGTTACCGTCACAAAGAATGTTTCAATTTTTCAATCTGAGCGTGCAGCTTATGGCGATGAAGCCGTAGGTTAGGTGCAAGTAAAGAGAACTGACCACATTGTGCACTGTTAAAGCCAGAATAACGTCAGAACACAAATAGATTCACTATATAATTATACGGTCTAATATTGCATGGACTCATACAACGGTTAGTCTCTCTCTACTCATTTACTGTAGGTAGGATACAAGTCTCCCTGCCTGCCACAAAGAGAGTTTTGTTTTTTTTTCATTGATTGTAGCACTAAACAAGAAAACATTCGAACTTACTTAAAATAATAATAATAAATGATTTATTGCACACAAAGATATAGAAACAGAAATTTTTCAAAAACAACACAGATGTACAGCACAGGCGGCCTTATCCTAATATACTAATCTATACTAATATTATAAAGAAGAAGATTTAATTGTTTGTTTGTTTGTTTGTATTGAATAGGCTTCGAAACTACTGAACCGATTTGGATGAAAGTTGGTATAGGAATAGTTCGAGAGCAGGGGAAGGACATAGGGTAATTTTCCTACGAGAAAATATGAAATTCCCACGGGAAAACAAAAATAACGCGGACGAAGTCGCGAGCGGAAAGCTAGTAATATTATAAAGAGGAAAGATTTGATTGTTTGTTTGTTTGTATTGAATAGGCTTCGAAAGTACTGAACCGATTGTGATATAATTTGGTATAGGGATAATTCGAGACCAGGGGAAGGGCATAGGGTAATATTCCTACGGGAAAATATACAATTCCCACGGGAAAACAAAAATAACGCGGGCGAAGCAATGAGCGGAAAACTATTGCTTAAGCAATATCTTCCAGGCAACCTTGGACCAGGGAAATACATAAAGGAAATTAAAAAAACACCATAATCTATTAAGTAGGTTGGGTAAAGGAAACAAAAACAACTGTTGTCGATATTTCAAGATCGCATTAACAAAACAAGCCGAACGTTTTGTAACTAAAAATTCAACATGGCTGAACGGTGCATTAGGTTCGAATAACGCATATGTGCAAGAATTGAGAGACGAAGGCGGTGTCGCGAAGGTCGCGAATAGACAATAATAAAATAGCAACACTAGTGACGCACGCTTCAGCCAATCATAGTTAAGATAAGGCTAATAGCGATTCTTTAGTCTATGGCAAAATAAGTTTGTAAATAGAATAAAGTTTTCGATGTAAAAGTGAAATATAAAGTTTGCTGTAGCTGAAGCTGAGTCCTGAAGTGCCGTCCATATAATTCTAAGTATCTTACATATCTTGTAGTTAGAAGATCAGTAATGTGTGTGATTCATTGTTATAAGTGTAACTTGGTTTCCTAAGTTCACGGTTAGGCGAGGTTGCCGGGACGTAAGGTCCTGGTAACAAGCCGAGCCCGGGCCTCCAGAATAAATGGTCCGGGATCCAAGAAGGTGATCGGGTAGGCGAGGTTCCGGGACGTAAGGTCCTGGCAACAAGCCGAGCCCCGGGCCTCCAGAATAAATGGCCCGGGATCCGCCAAGAAAGACCTGGTGTAATTAGTGTTCCAGGCCCAGTCGACTGGAGACGTCCAGAGAAGAAGCTCTGGGTCTAATAAGGTTGGTAGAGCCGCGGTGATGATTGTTGATCACCGGGTCTGCAGTACCTCGCAAAGTTTTTAATAGTACATGATGGGAAATCAAGTGTGTTTGTGTTGTGCAGCGTAGGCTGCTAGCATTGAATACCAACGATAAGAAGTTGAAACTACTTGATGATGTAAGGTATTTAGTTAATAGTTAAATTTAACCCACAGGAGGTGAACTGTACAATCCAGTAGAAATTAGATATACATGGGATGCTCATATCTCAGGTGCAGATGTATCTAAATGCGAAGCAGATATAAATGAGACAAAAATAGAAGATAACTCAGGTATGAGATTTGTATTGTAACTTAATTAAACCTGCCATACATAGAATACTTTCGTCCCGTCCGCCCGTCGCGCCGGATGATGGTAATGCATATACCTAGCTATCTAACTACTCTCTCATCCTTCTCTCTGTGTATGATGTGTCTCTGGGTATATGTGTTACTTACACCCCCCATTCGGACGTCGTCGGTGGCGGGCGGGGCGACATGGTGGAGGTGCTGGGATCACCTCATGAGATCTGTACCTGAGATATGAAGAGCATAATTATATGCGGCATTTAGATTTCTGAATTAGTAAAAATTGGTATTAACATAAAGCAAAAACTGAGCTATAATTTCCATAGAAGAAAATGGAACTGAATATGTGAAGTTGTGAATAATAAAATGAATCATGTTCTGAGATAAATACCCTTTCCTTCCATAAAATTGTTTGTTCCAAAAAAGGAAAAAAACATTGTTTGTTTGTTTGCTTGCTGGTTACGGCCTCTACATAGAAAAGTTGGAGATAAAGGATTATAAAACTTACATGTATACATCTCAACAGATGGCACACAACAAGTCACGCATGAAGAAAACTTATGAGAAATGAAATGCAAAATATTTAATAAAATTGGGATGTAATTACTCTTGGTTATGCCTAGCTGATTAGAAATTCTCATTTTGTTTCATTCATTACCTGTAACTATTAAAGAATTTATGTTTATTTGTTAAAACAATTGAAACTCAAAATTGCCGCTAATGGAAACATCAATTTGTGGTGTGTTGGCTGACAACAGTTTGTGTTTATGTGTGCGAAGCTTTGTTGTTTGAATAGGTATGTGTACATGTGGAGCGACACTATATTAAAGTTCCGTCCATTCCATGAACTCTGGCGCCATCCTGCAATTTTATGCTAAAAGCTTTAAATAAAAAAGTAGAAAGAAACGACAAAAGGAGTTTTGTGATTTTGCAATGTGTATAACAATTTGTTAAGAAAATGCCAAGTAATTTATGTGGATAAGAAAATCTGAAGCTGTTTCATAGCTTGCATTCAAGCACGGGCACTTGCCTTAATTGTCTTAATTACTTAAGCCTACTTTTAAGACCTAACAAGGTATGGGTTTGGTGTGATTGTATCATACTTAATACAAACTTCATCACTTGCCAGAATTGCTGAAAACAAGTGAGAATGAGGATGAGGAGGCACACAAATACGCTATAGCATGCACGGCCATACCAATAGCAATATTATTGGTTGTACATTTATTACTAAAAACAAAAACTAACTTACTAAATAATAAAGCCACATTGTTTGATAATGTTGCAACAAGGCATGATTCCTATTGACCCTAAACTGGCGTCAATTTGTATGTTTTGCATGTTCTTGTTCTCTTTTGTAAAAAGGGGAATTTGGCTAAAGTTACAAATAACACTGGTGAAGAGTAAATGTTGTACATTTATTAAAATATGACATATTTGGTAAGATATGTGTTTATTTAACATGAGTGAAAGAAGATAAATACCAGCTAATTTATAAGCCTTTTCTCAGTGTTTTAAAGAATAAATAAAGAGAAAATAAATAGTGTGTGAATACACTGAGCGTGTCATAGTGTATTTTATTTTTAAAACTTACTTGAGCTAGCAGAGGTGTGTTAATATTTGCTTAGGTACTTTAATTTATCAAAGAATATAAGAAACTTATTAAAGGTTCAGATTCAAACAAAAAATTATAATTTTAGATAATGAAACTGCATATTTGCACAGGCTTGTCTAACTGGTTAACCAATTTCTTAGACAGTATATGTACAGTAACATGTACAGCTACATGTACTGTCAGTGTTAGATAGAATAGAAGAATTGAAAGAAAACACTACCTTACTTTGTGAGAATAATATTGGTTCACTGATTGGTAAGGGAAGCCTGCGACTATCATGTAAATAACAAATTTTATTCAGTAAATGTACATGTTATCCCATGTGGAGTGAAAGTGATTTTTTAGTGGTTGTATTCCCACATATTTAATGAAACTTTTATCTTTATGAGGCCTAAGCTATATAAAAATAAAATAAATATTAATTACTTACTTAATAAACTAAAAATCAAGAAGAAAAGTTTACATCTAGGTACTCTCTCTTTTGAAGTTATTTAAATAGTGGTAACAAGTTTATGATTTTCATTTAAACAATTATTGTTTCCTTGTTGGTAAATTCTAACAAAAGGAATTGAATGAAGAACAAAGAACCACTCATTTTATTCTTTTGAATTAGACTACTGAAAATAATATTCTTGACTTAACTGGTTCAATTTATTATAACTTAACTATGGATGGATGATGATCTTGGAAAGTACTGTGATCAGTCAAATAAATATATTTATTAATAATATTGGTATTTAAATACTTATTAATAATATTGGTATTTAAATACTTATAGTGCTTGTTATACACAGATGAGAACCAAGTATATGTAAGTATGTGTTCTTGATATTTGCAAGTGATTGATTAATAATAAGTTAAGTTTCTAATTTGTATTAGTAATAACTTATTACTAGTTAAACTAGTTAACCAGCTGAATAAAAAATTAATAAAGTCTAAATAACAATAAAATAAATAATAAACAAATAAATATTTGACAAAGGGATACTTAAGTCATAAGTCTTACCTATAGATGTGAGAAATATATTCACTTACAAGATTCAATATGAAAGAAATTCGGAAAAAGAGACTTCAATTTAGTATATGAACATATTGATAAAAATCTTGAAAGAATCAAAGACCTTCCAAATACCCTTACCTCAAATGAGATTTGAGGCGCACAAATATTATATAATAAATTAAACTCAAATATAAAAGTTTCAAAGAAAAATTGACTGAATATTTAAAAATGAATGAAGATGCTCCTATAGAAGAGATATCGGTCATGTCAGAAAAACAACTTCTCGCTGAAGAAGTGTTAGTTGAGCTGAAGACTAACATAAGTTATATTAATTCTGCAAAAATGGAATTGAGTAATAAAGAAAAGTCATATGATGCCGGTAAACTCCCAAAGGTAGCACTACCTACCTATAATGGGGATATTGTCAACTGGCACTCATTCTTTGATAGGTTCAAATCGAGTGTACATAGTAAAAACATCTCAGATGTAAATAAACTTCTTTATTTAAAAGCTTCACTAATTGGAGAACCTAAGAATGCAATAGATGGGTTACAAATAACCGATAAAAACCATCTTATTGCCCTAAACACCCTTTGGGAAAGATATGGCAAGGTGAAACATCTCATTGATGCACACTACTCAGCATTATATAAAATAGAATCCGCTGATAATAACATAACCAATTGTAGAAAAGTCTTCGACGATTTGGAAAGACATCTTCGGATATTGGAAACTTTGGGAGAAGATATTAATCACAATCACCTTAGATTTCTCATTATGGAAAAGTTCCCTTCAGATTTGATTTATGAGATTAAAATTAGAACAAGTACTGATGCTATAGAAGAAATAAGAAAACAGTTGGATACAATGATTACAGCTAAAGAAGATGCTGATAGAATTGGGATGATGACTGAATTCTAATTTTTACGTCTCGTCATTAAATATTAAAATACCGTGGAAAAAGATGCAGTCCTGTGAAATCAGAATTAAAATCGGCTTAGAAATACATTAGATACAAGCATTTTAAGTTGTTAATTTGAAAGCGATTAGAAAGAGAGATCCGACATCAACCGTGACGTCATAGTTGAGTACGGCCATATAAACTCCTTGTAAATTGCCGTTTTGCTAGAAAGAGATGGAGAAAAATCTTTAATACCTTATATCTTGGTTGTTTTTATAGTTATTCGAAAACCGATTTTTTTCTTTCTGTTTATTATATGAATGAGCTTCTATTTAGGAAGAAAATTTTTTTAGTCATCTAGCCTATTGCATTCAGAAAATTTTCTGAGCTTTCAGAACCATGCACTGTGGAAACACTTCATGTGCGTGACCTTCAACAAACCAAATCAAGCCAAGGAAGATTTAAAACTAGAATTACAAATGGAAATCAATCAAGAAACAAAATTAAAGAGTAGAGACTTGAGAAAAACGAATATAACACAGGAAGAAAAATCATAAACCAGCGGAAGCGACGATATGAAAGTCAGGAAAAATTTTGAGGGAATAAAGAAAAGAGATTAAAAGGCATACCTGCAATGAAGAGAATAAAAAACCTACATGCATATTTTGTGACGGAGGCCACAATAACGATGAATGTAACAAATTTAAAACCATACTGGAAAGAAAAGCTAGACTACGAGGCCGCTGTTACAACTGTCTTTGACGAAGACATGTTTTTCAGAGTTGTGACACTAAGAAGAAATGCCGCCATTGTGAAAATTGATATCATAATAGAGCACTGTGCCCTACGAGAATTAACGAAACTGTTAGTATACAGAAACCGGAGACCACAACTTAACTGATGTAAATGCTAAAAGAATCACTATACTCCAGATGAAAATAAACACAAAAATATGTATATTAAAAGTGATAGCGTCAGTGTATGATCCATGTTGATTCATTCATAGTACCTTTCTAAATAGTAAAAAAAATGTCTGAAAAATGGAAAGAAATTAAAAACAAAGATCAATGATATAAGAAATATACAAATTGATAGATATTTCCTAAAAGGAAATTTTGATTGTCCTGTATTCCATGTTTTTACAGTTCCTTATTGGAAAATTCAGATTAGTTCCATTGAAAGACCAGAACAGTATAAAGATTCCTCGATTGAGCTGTTGGCAGTCCTAAATATTACATGTTTGATAAATTTTACACTAAAATATTTATGGGTACTATGAGTAGACAAATTCTTTTTGATTGATAGTGAGACTGTATTTGAATGGTGGTAGAAGACCACTTGTTTCTAGAAGAGTTGAAGAAATTAAAAGGAATAAAGAATTAGAAATAACATAATTGTTCCCTCTGCGCTTAATCCAGCAGATGTTTTTAGCTACAAGAGAATAATGAGTTCAATTGAAGAAAAGCAAAGATGGTTAATAGGGCCAGACTTTCTTAATGAAGACCCAGCGTTATGGCCACCCAATATTGCTTCATCTGCTTCTTCCTTTTTGTCGGGGAAGGTTCTGACCGAACATGCTCAGAATGATACAACCCCGAAAAATAATGTAGGTGCTATTTCTGAAATCCAACATGAAAAGGACAAAGACAAGGAAGAAACTATGTGTGAAGGACAACACAATAGAAATTTAGAAACAGAGACAGAAAATAAGATTCAAATGGAATACTTTCGAGTACTAATTAATAATGGAGAACAGACATTGTAAGAGATGGATTTCCCTATTTACGTGTTTGGCCGTAAGGGCGATTCATTATGAGGTTGTTCAAAATCTGACGGCAAAAGATGGCTTGCTAGCATTAAGAAGATTCATGTCATGCAGAAGAACCTTAATCACATAGATAATCTTAATCACATCAGATAATGCACAACACTTAACCTAATGTCCGAAATACTAGATAGTTAATATTGCATCATAGATAAGAAAATAAAGTGGAAATTTATTCCTCAGTTGGCCCCCTGGTTTGGAGGATTTTATGAACGTTTGATTGGAATCGTAAAAACGGTATTAAAAGAACCTTTCAGAAACATCTACTAAGATACAATCAGTTAGTTACTATGATCAAGGAAATAGAAGCAGTTATAAACATGAGACCACTTACCAGTGTGGATACAGAAATAGAACACGTACTGAAGCCTTCCGATTTCCTTACGAAAATGCATTTGTGTAAATTGTCAGAGGCTGGAAACGAGCACTCACAATATTAGAAGAGTTTAAACAAATGTTCTCAAACAGATATTTACCAAGCCTACGTAAAAGATATTGGCACTCACCCAGAGAACCAACAGTGACATCAAAGTTACTACCAGCCATAGGACAGATCGTTCAAATTAAAGATGACAACAAAAATAGAACAACATGGAAGGTACGCAAAATAGTCTCATTAATCAGAGCAACTGCTGGATTCTGTCGTATTATTAAACTACAAGTGGGTAATAATGTGTTTACCAGATCTATTGCTCATCTCTATCCACTAGAGATAGAAGAAGGTGAAGAAAATTGCCGTGATGTGCAGAAGGAAGCTTCAAAGATTGATGATTCCAGTAATACATTTCAATTGCCACCTCCAAATCAAGCCATAAATCTAATTGATGAAACTATGGATGCTGTCAATAATGTGAATGAATACATAGAGGCTATTAATGGAAGGGAAAGAAAGGGTATAGGTGGAAATTCAGATGATAATGATAAACTAGAAGGTTCAGACAATGATCCTGATTATGAAGGTCAAACAATTGGACCGGTAGATTTTTCTGATGATAGAACTCCTCGTCGAGATGCTGCTGTAAGAGCTCTCGACAAAATCAAAGAATGCACAAGTAACCTGGCTGCTATTCTTCTTCCTTGCGTCGGGAGTGTCGCGAAGGTCGCGAATAGACAATAATAAAATAGCAACACTAGTGACGCACGCTTCAGCCAATCATAGTTAAGATAAGGCTAATAGCGATTCTTTAGTCTATGGCAAAATAAGTTTGTAAATAGAATAAAGTTTTCGATGTAAAAGTGAAATATAAAGTTTGCTGTAGCTGAAGCTGAGTCCTGAAGTGCCGTCCATATAATTCTAAGTATCTTACATATCTTGTAGTTAGAAGATCAGTAATGTGTGTGATTCATTGTTATAAGTGTAACTTGGTTTCCTAAGTTCACGGTTAGGCGAGGTTGCCGGGACGTAAGGTCCTGGTAACAAGCCGAGCCCGGGCCTCCAGAATAAATGGTCCGGGATCCAAGAAGGTGATCGGGTAGGCGAGGTTCCGGGACGTAAGGTCCTGGCAACAAGCCGAGCCCCGGGCCTCCAGAATAAATGGCCCGGGATCCGCCAAGAAAGACCTGGTGTAATTAGTGTTCCAGGCCCAGTCGACTGGAGACGTCCAGAGAAGAAGCTCTGGGTCTAATAAGGTTGGTAGAGCTGCGGTGTGCAGCGTAGGCTGCTAGCGTTGAATACCAACGATAAGAAGTTGAAACTATTTGATGATGTAAGGTATTTAGTTAATAGTTAAATTTAACCCACAGGAGGTGAACGGTACAATCCAGTAGAAATTAGATATACATGGGATGCTCATATCTCAGGTGCAGATGTATCTAAATGCGAAGCAGATATAAATGAGACAAAAATAGAAGATAACTCAGGTATGAGATTTGTATTGTAACTTAATTAAACCTGCCATACATAGAATACTTTCGTCCCGTCCGCCCGTCGCGCCGGATGATGGTAATGCATATACCTAGCTATCTAACTACTCTCTCATCCTTCTCTCTGTGTATGATGTGTCTCTGGGTATATGTGTTACTTACACCCCCCATTCGGACGTCGTCGGTGGCGGGCGGGGCGACAGGCGGGTCGGAAAAAGCTTCGATTGTTGCCATAATGCGAAGTTCTAATACAAACGAGAAAAAGGTGATGAAGAAAAAATATTTCATGAAACCATCAATATGAAAAGTTTCTCTGCAGATGAAGCTTTGGCCCTCTACGGGGATTTGGATCTGTCAAAAGCTAGTACCTACACATTTTTAAGATTTGGATGTCAAAAGCTAGTACACATTTTTAAGATTTAGAAAGAACAAAATAAAGAAAATAAAAAATAACAACATATAGAAAAGAACTCAGTCATGTTTCCGTCATTATTATAACATATCGAGTATCTGACGCAAAAAAAAAACGTACTATCTGCCTGCTTCGAGTATTGAAGTAACAGACACAAGTGCTAAAGTAAAGCTGTTAGATTTACTGGATCACACTATTGGCCGTGTTTTGATGATAAAAGGTGTTTACAGACCTTCAAATACGTCTCAGGTTTAGCAAATGGGGATGTGTTGGTTCATCGGGGCAAAGTGAATACAAACAACGATAACTTTAATTAAGGTAATATTATATTTAAATTTATACATTTTGAGGGAAACATATATCCTGAATAAACAGACCTGAATAACAGATTCTTGTAGGTCCATGCTCTTATAGTGTATTTTAGTCAACTATCACGTCATTTAGTGATATAATAACAATATTATATCATTATTTCCTTTATAATCACCTTCATATTCTCGTAATAAGCAAACAATGAAACGGAAAAAGTAATTTTGTATGGAAAAGTAGCAATTTTATATTTTGTATGTTTTTATGTGTAATAATAAATTAAATATAGAAAGATTCTAGTATCATTTCATAGCTTATATATTGGATATCATGTATGCAAAATTTTGTATCCGTAGGTGTAGTAGAAAAAAAGTTGCAGATTTTTGAAACGCAACTCACGCTTTCATCCCATAGTGCGGCGCGCGGCGGCGGCGGATAGTGTCGACTGAGACGTCACAGCCTGTCCGTAGGCAGCGGCGGATTTAATAAAATCAGTTGATGCAAATTGGTTTATAACTTAACATCGGATGGACCGATTTTGGTGATTTAAAAAACATATTTATTGTGATACAATTAGGAATGTTACTATGTATGTTGTATTATGAAAAGCCATACCATTACGGGACCTCACTTGATGGTTGTAAAACGCTCTGACGTTTATTACTGAAATACTCTTACTTGATTGGATGATATTGGCGGCCATATTCTATAATGTCATCTATTAGAAAGAGAGAGAAATAAAAAATCGAAAAAATCATGTGAAAGGGAGAGATAAAAGATTTAGTTGGAGGCGCGTTCCAGATGGGTACGCAATAGTACGCACGGCGTACTATTTTATGGTCTTGCGTACTCGCGTACTCATCCGTCAATTTGCGTACTATTTATATTTTAGCTCCTGACAGCTTAGTGTTACACTACTTGACGGAAAAAATATTTTTTAGGTTTCCGAATAATATTATTTAGGAACGCACCCAAAAAATGTGAACTAGATAGATTATCTGTGGCTGTCGCACTAACAAGCAAGTGACAAATGGCCACGCTCGCTAGGTGAGTTTACAAATTCAAATGACATTAGGCCACCATAATAGTCAATGCAAAATCGAACATAAAGTTGATAGTTTACAGTTTAATTTAATTTGACTGTGCTGTATGATTATAACTATTATAAGTCAGCGCCGCAGTTTTGAATGTTTTGATTGATTTCAATGATTTGGTTTGCGCGCGCTTTGCTGTTCTGCTGTTGGCCTATCGATCAAAATAGGATCAATCGTATACTATACATTATTCTCTTTAATTTGATTGGATGTTAACAGGTGAATTATAGACATAACACACCCTGCGTTCCAGATAAAGCACTGCTACTTTCTGAGGCTAACATCTGATGTTAGTCTCGTTTTGCGTTTCTTATAAGAAATGTTGACATTTTTAGCCGCGCTAATTGTTACAAATGAAACACAAGGTACTGATTTTTCGTGCTGAATTTTGACACCTCACCTACTTAGTCCAGCCACTTAAAATTTTTAATAATATAAATCAGAATTGGCTAATACTATAAATATCTTTCAATGTTTTTTTTTAATCCGCTAAAAATCCTTTTTGATTCGTGAAAAAAAGATTCCAAATGTCAAATTTGAAAGCTGTCAAAAAATGGTATCAGAGGACCCATCTATTAACATGGGTATTTGATGCTAGCATTTCGTGTTAAAAATGCTTAAATGAAACGCATGACAACCAGCAAGAAAAACTAGCATCACCGGCTAATGAAACGCAGAGATGCTAAAAATGTTGGTATTTATGGCTAAAAATGCTTATCTGGAACGGGCCGACAGTTTAAAACAATAATAAAACTTTTCGCGTAATACGCCATTTTACACTTGTACCTGTAACTTGGTTTCGTATCATACATTTTCACCATACAGTAAAACGGGGTCCTACTGTATTTCTATTGCTTAAAAACTAAAATGCGTCTGTGTTTGTTATAGGCTTGCTCACTAGAGCAAAAGTCACATTTTGAAAAAGGACAAAAGGTAAGGACAAGACAAAATGTACTGCGTACTCAAACTTGAATTTGCGTACTATTTTTAAGAGCTGTGCGTAACGGAACGTAAAACCCATCTGGCAACACTGGCATTCAGAGCCTCCGGGTGTAGCTTAGATAAAGAATGAATAGATAGGACGTGACCTTAGATAAAGAATGAATAGATGGGACGTGACCGTATACCCGTAAGGGACAGACATAGATGACGTCATACCTGCCTAAAGTAGATGGGTATACCAGTGTTGCTTTAAGTTTTACCCTACTTTATGTTTATAGTGGCTTTTACCACTATAAACATAAAGTAGGGTTGATTGATCTACGTATTTTTTTTGAGACATTTTAATGAGCGCCCCTCGCTCAATAATATGTCTCAAAAAATAAAAGTGGAAAAAAGTTGCGATTTTTTTTATTGAATTCTTCATTCAACCTTCGCCGCAGTCTAAAGTTATTTACACTTTTAAATAAAACTACACTTTTCGGATTTACTCGAGTATATTTCGTTTTAAAACATTTTACTATTATTTATTTAAGCTATTATGTAAACATCTTTACAAATATAAGAAAAATATTAGGAATCATCATCATCATCCACACGCATCCACTGCTGGACATAGGCCTCTCCAAGTGCTCGCCACTGAGCACGATCCGCGACCACTCGCTTCCAGCTTTTGCCACCTTGCGAAGATCGTCGCTCGATTAAGAATACAGCGGGCAATAATCATTGTTTTTTCTTTATCTCTGCAGTTTATTTAAAATCCAATATTTACACATTTACTAAATATTTGTGAAGATTTAGAAAATGTATAATATTAAATTTAAAATAAACATTTTCTAAAATTATATTTCAATAGCACCGTTATTGTCATCGAATAAAGGACTTCGGCTTACAGAGATAAAATTCACTACAATACAGGTAAAATTCACTTGGGCTGGGTAAGTTCAAGAATTGAACTACTGATACCGCACTCAATATGGTGCTAAAAGCCCAAAGTTGGTAAGCTTGCTCACAATGTGGAAAAAAGATCTGGCAAAGAACGCAAGATGCCGATGTAGATAGCTGGTTATTCTTAGTTGCCCGTGTTGCCACCCCCAACCTCGCCCCCGCTGGCGGCAACTTGGAAATAGCGCAGGACAAGACCAATTTGAAGATCTCTGAGGAAGATTATGTTCTGTCAAGTACCTATATAATTAATTAAAAACACTTGTTCGGTGCATAGAGCTATATCTACATCCTATGTGTTCTTGTTAAATATTCAGACAAAGTAGAGATATGACTTATTTCATTTGGATTAAGCCAGATTACTAGCTATGGCACAAAATTGCTAATAAATCACAAACATTTTCTAGAGGCTGTCTACTCCTCGCCACTCACCAGCTGTTTTTGGGTGTGGTAAACACGTATTAAATTGCTTACGTACAAACTCATATGCCTTTGAACTTAAAAAGTGTAAGCACAGCGCGAATTTCCTTAAAGGTTCAGAATACTTTCTTTTGTCAACTCTTAAAAATCTTTTCAGAAAATCTCTATTGGTTCCTCCAATAGGTATCTAAATGGTACAGTATCTAAAATGTCCAACTACTAATTTTGCATCATTAACTTACACTTCAAATCACTTTACACATTTTCAAGTGTGACTACTTTTTTCCCAATCGTCTAAGCGATTGACGCACTGGCCGTAGTTTTTTATTTGATGACCTCGCTGATTGTTTCAAACCCAGCATTTGAAGCCGCATTTTTCTCTTTCGGGGCGTATTCAAATTTGAACCGAAATCTAACAACGATGCGTCCTGAAACAATATGTATACAGGTTAAAAATAAAACCAGGTTCTAATTTTACAACATTAAAAATATTAATTAATAAATTTTTAAACTGTATCTGTACTAATGGTCAGACTTGTTATATTAATAGAAAATGACTAAAATCAAACCATTAATAATATGTTTGGCCATATCAAAATAGTAGAAAAGGATTTGGTACCTACCCTACCCATGTTAATCCAAAACTGTAAAATAAAATTCGAGATCCCCCATAAAAATAGTTGGGTTTGTGAAAAATAAATTTAGGTTTTGGCTTGATAGGGTATGTACCTTGTAGTAATAATATGTATAAGTTACTGATCTGTAAAAAAGTTTAGGAATAGCACCACTCCTAAGAAAAGTGCCTTTTTTGTTTTTCTGAATCTACTGTTGTTCAAAATGCTTAGAACACATTCGGGTATGCTTGGTTGGCTGCCAATTCAATCGACCAGTAGCTTTAACCCAACTGTTTTCGAGTAGTTATCTCCGAAGGAAATCTGTTAAATACAGACAAACAAGCAAATGGAAAGTCTCACTTCAAAAGAATTAACTTTGTTGTCTAAAATGCTCAAAATTTTATACTTAAATATGTCAATATTAATGTAACAGAAACTAATATGTGAGTTCCCTTTCACGTAACAAATTACCTACGAATCAAGGAAAAATAGTCGTAGCGTAACTGGTATCATTATAACCCGGCAAAACGTTATACGCGTTGGCTGTATACGTGGCCATATTGTATGGCGACATTCCTAGCTTGTTAGGTTAACAGTAACCTTACTACTTAGTTTGAAATTTCATGTTTAATCCCATAATATGATTGAAAACCATAGTAGAATGATAAAATATTGCAATATAACTTGTATTTATAATTTAAAAAATAGTTTTGGAGCTTTTTATTGACACAATTTAGGTCTTACCTGTAAAAGGTTATATTTTCCTGTTTTCTAGCACTATCACTATTACAACCTAAAACGGAGCAGTGCACCATGATTTAAATGTTCAAATAGTTCACAATTACACTAATTAAACTGTTAAATAATTGCACAGTGAGCTATACTTCACACAACAAATTTCATCCACGTATTTGTTTAGCACCAGACGCTGGTGATAAACAATCCCCACTACCAGTTTCACCTATATACGGTGACAAAGACAAAAAAAAATGATGCCGTCTTCTTCTTTCCTTTGGCAATGTGTATAAGTTTATCTCTTTTCCTCATGTTTGACGGCTTTTATAGCCCAACTATTCCATTCTATATCTATGGACGTGACCGTATACCCGTAAGGGACAGACATAGATGACGTCATACCTGCCTAAAGTAGATGGGTATACCAGTGTTGCTTTAAGTTTTACCCTACTTTATGTTTATAGTGGCTTTTACCACTATAAACATAAAGTAGGGTTGATTGATCTACGTATTTTTTTTGAAACATTTTAATGAGCGCCCCTCGCTCAATAATGTCTCAAAAAATAAAAGTGGGAGGAAGTTGCGATTTTTTTTATTGAATTCTTCATTCAACCTTCGCCGCAGTCTAAAGTTATTTACACTTTTAAATAAAACTACACTTTTCGGATTTACTCTAGTATATTTCGTTTTAAAACATTTTACTATTATTTATTTAAGCTATTATGTAAACATTTTTTACAAATATAAGAAAAAATATTAGGAATCATCATCATCATCCACACGCGTCCACTGCTGGACATAGGCCTCTCCAAGTGCTCGCCACTGAGCACGATCCGCGACCACTCGCTTCCAGCTTTTGCCAGCTAGGTACCTTGCGAAGATCGTCGCTCGATTAAGAATACAGCGGGCAATAATCATTGTTTTTTCTTTATCTCTGCAGTTTATTTAAAATCCAATATTTACACATTTACTAAATATTTGTGAAGATTTAGAAAATGTATAATATAAAATAAACATTGTCTATTTAATTTCTCGCTGATTGTTTCAAACCCAGCATTTGAAGCCGCATTTTTCTCTTTCGGGGCGTATTCAAATTTGAACCGAAATCCAACACCGATGCGTCCTGAAACAATATGTATACAGGTTAAAAATAAAAGCAGGTTCTAATTTTACAACATTAAAAATATTAATTAATAAATTTTTATACTGTATCTGTACTAATGGTCAGACTTGTTATATTAATATAAAATGACCAAAATCAAACCATTAATAATATGTTTGGCCATATCAAAATATCATTGTTTTTTCTTTATCTCTGCAGTTTATTTAAAATCCAATATTTACACATTTACTAAATATTTGTGAAGATTTAGAAAATGTATAATATAAAATAAACATTGTCTATTTAATTTCTCGCTGATTGTTTCAAACCCAGCATTTGAAGCCGCATTTTTCTCTTTCGGGGCGTATTCAAATTTGAACCGAAATCCAACACCGATGCGTCCTGAAACAATATGTATACAGGTTAAAAATAAAAGCAGGTTCTAATTTTACAACAGTAAAAATATTAATTAATACATTTTTAAACTGTATCTGTACTAATGGTCAGACTTGTTATATTAATAGAAAATGACCAAAATCAAACCATTAATAATATGTTTGGCCATTAATAATTTGTTTGGTCGGAGCGTCGGTGGCGCTGTGGACTCGGCACTTGCCTTCCAATCGGGTGGTCAGGGTTCGAGACCCGCCATGTACCAATGTGTTTTTCGTTTCGAATTTCATATGTACATTTATCCGACGCTCCTACGGTGAAGGAAAACATCGTGAGGCAACCTGCATACATCTGCGAAGAAATTCAATGATGTATGTGAAGTCGACCAATCCGCACTGGGCCAGCGTGGTTGACTAAGGCCTAATCACCCTAACATAGGGTAGGCTCGAACCCCTCGGTGGGAACGTATATGAGCTGTGGTGATGATGATGATGATATCAAAATAGTAGAAAAGGATTTGGTACCTACCCTACCCATGTTAATCCAAAACTGTAAAATAAAATTCGAAATCCCCCATAAAAATAGTTGGGTTTGTGAAAAATAAATTTAGGTTTTGGCTTGATAGGGTATGTACCTTGTAGATATAATATGTATAAGTTACTGATCTGTAAAAAAAGTTTAGGAATAGCACCACTCCTAAGAAAAGTGCCTTTTTTGTTTTTCTGAATCCACTGTTGTTCAAAATGCTTAGAACACATTCGGGTATGCTTGGTTGGCTGCCAATTCAATCGACCAGTAGCTTTAACCCAACTGGTTTCGAGTAGTTATCTCCGAAGGAAATCTGTTAAATACAGACAAACAAGCAAATGGAAAGTCTCACTTCAAAAGAATTAACTTTGTTATCTAAAATGCTCAAAATTTTATACTTAAATATGTCAATATTAATGTAACACAGAAACTAATATGTGAGTTCCCTTTCACGTAACAAATTACCTACGAATCAAGGAAAAATAGTCGTAGCGTAACTGGTATCATCATAACCCGGCAAAATGTTATACGCGTTGGCTGTATACGTGGCCATATTGTATGGCAACATTCCTAGCTTGTTAGGTTAACAGTAACCTTACTACTTTGTTTGAAATTTCATGTTTAATCCCATAATATGATTGAGAACCATAGTAGAATGATAAAATATTGCAATATAACTTGTATTTATAATTTAAAAAATAGTTTTGGAGCTTTTTATTGACACAATTTAGGTCTTACCTGTAAAAGGTTATATTTTCCTGTTTTCTAGCACTATCACTATTACAACCTAAAACGGAGCAGTGCACCATGATTTAAATGTTCAAATAGTTCACAATTACACTAATTAAAGTGTTAAATAATTACACAGTAAGCTATAATTCACACAACAAAATTCTTCCACGTATTTGTTTAGCACCAGACGCTGGTGATAAACAATCCCCACTACCAGTTTCACCTATATACGGTGACAAGGACAAAAAAAAATGATGGCATCTTCTTTCCTTTGGCAATGTGTATAAGTTTATCTCTTTTCCTCATGTTTGACGGCTTTTATAGCCCATCTATTTCATTCTATATCTATGGGGTGTAGTCATGAAGCAAATACAATGCTTCATGGGTGTAGTTGTCCGGTTGTTTTTAACTCGCTCGAGGCGTTGAACCGATTGCAGCAACCCTTCAGCAACCAAATCTTTTATCTCCCTCTTTCACATGATTTTTTATTTCTCTCGCTTTCTAATAGATGACATTATAGAATATGGCCGCCAATATCCAACGCTGCTCTCAAAAAATCGCTGTCAAAATCAAAACGCACCTTCGGTAGAACAAGGGCACAATTGCACTTTTATTGCAGATTTTTATTGCATTTAATATGGTCTAGCTCTGATAACATTGCTCTAAAGTTGTCCACCTTTACATGACATGAACTATATACTTTTTAGGCGCGTTGCTTGAAAGAATAAAAATCTTTTATTTTTTTTATTAATTTTCTTTTTAAAGAGGTTCATGTTCATTTGTGCCCTTGTTTCACCAATATCTAAATTATTTTGTAGTTATGACCAATTTGAGCATTAATGTAGGATGATGTTGGAATAAAAATAAGCAGTTATTTTGCATAACTCACAGATTTAGAGTAGGCTAGATACCACTTGTTGCCCAGCGCAGCGTGCCCGATGCGTGCCCTGAGTTTGAGCAATGCTCAAACTGACCGCGCTTCTACTTTAGTTGGCATTCTACCGTAACGTTGACGAGTCGTGTGGTTGAAAACGTAAAAATGCCAAATTGCGCAATTGTAAACTGTAAAAACTCTTCAAAAGTAGTAAATCGTGTCAATGGAGATGTATCCTATCATCCGTAAGTAACTTTGTTTCACAAATAGCTGTTATGCATTTTAAAATCAATTATTTATGATTTGTTGTGATATTCGCGTGATACTACTGCGATAAATTCGTATTTGGGAATGTTGATATATTTATTTTACATTGCGGGTTTGGCTTGGAAAGACCACCATCTGGTGTTCTGGCCGTACGCAATGAATTTTAAACGACAGAAATACTTCACAGTAAACAAGTTTCGTGGTACAAGGACTTTTATCATTCGTCTGTAAAATTTTGCGACTAGTGATGTACAATGGTTACTTTCAAATCGATTCTAGCAATCGAGTCATCAACCAATGAGAATGCATTTTCGAATTAAGTATAGAGAGGGCATGATTGTTTTCAGTTTTCCAAGCGATCCCATTATTAAATCAAAATTCAATAATTAAATAAAAAGTATGTATTGTAAGCAGCAGTAAGCAACAGTTAGTCTATAGGTCGAAACCCTCAACATATTAGGTATGTGGCGCAAGGGCGTAGCTAGGATTTTGTTAAGGGGGGGGAGGTGTTTATTAATGTTACTATGAAGAAAACGTTGAATAATGTTGAATATGAAGAAAACTGCGGATCTGTGGGGCAATTCCGTTAATGTTACTAAATCCGTAATTGAAACAATAGCTCCAATACTTGCTAACATTTATAATGATTGTATGTATTCAAAAAAATGTACCCTTTAAATAGGTAAACAAAATTCTTTAATTTATGTCTTCTAGAGGGTGCCAGTGGCACCCTCTAGAAGACAGCGTCGGTGGCGCAGTGGACTCGGCACTTGCCTTCCAATCGGGGGGTCGGGGTTCGAGACCCGCCATGTACCAATGTGTTTTTCGTTTCGAATTTCATATGTACATTTGTCTGACGCTCCTACGGTGAAGGAAAACATCGTGAGGCAACCTGCATACATCTACGAAGAAATTCAATGATGTATGTGAAGTCGACCAATCCGCACTGGGCCAGCGTGGTTGACTATGGCCTAATCACCCTACGTAGGGTAGGCTCGAGCCCCTCGGTGGTGTAACACCGTTTTTTCTTAAAATTTCATAAAACACTAATTTTGCAAAAACACTTTGGTTTCACTGTAGTTTTAACACAAATTTCACAACTAAAATCACAATTACATTAACTTTGTCAATTAATTTCACAATATCAATGTCAAGTGTCAACGTCAACGTCGTTTCACGTCACGTCAGTGACATTTGCAATTATCTTTGGTCATTATTCACTTTTTGCATAAACAAAATAAATCTCGCGTTTATCCTGGCCTTATTTACAAAGATAGTTTTTTTTCGCCCAAAATCCCGTGCTTCCATTTAGGTGGGTTGATTTTCTCAAAATTCGGAATTTGACATTTAGACCGTTTGTTTCGATCATTTCTATAGACATATTTTAATAAAATACACTTAAGCTTATAGATCATATAATTATAGTTTCGTCGAATAGAATTTGGGAAGCATTCACAGTTTGTTTATGGTTAATTTTTTCATTACGTTTCGTTTTTCAACCAAGCTTATAACTTGGGCTGGAAATACTTATAGCATATTGTAGAATTCCGATAGATCCGTACGTTGACTTGACACATCATGACACACATGCTATGAAATGAATTTGGTTTTAGGGAAGGTTCCGTCGCCAATACGACGCTTAACATTCGGTGAACGGACCTCGATTCTAGTATGCGCGTAGATGGAACGCGCCCATTTTTCACCTTAGTCTTTGAACGCGTCTATCGTCTATGTTATGATTTGTCTGTGAGACATCGACTGAAGAAATTTGTTATTGATTCGAAGATCATAAAGTATTTAAATTAATTTCAGCGAAGAAAATCCATAGGTATTTCTCTCGTTTTCCGTGTGAATTTAATTTGAAAAGAATTTACAAAATTCAGTTCTTTTTGTTTTCAGCTTGAAGAGTAAAGCTAAGAAAAAAATACTATATTTACTCGCCGGCACGCGATTCATTAAATTAAATGGATTTATTGTATCAATAAGTGCAAAAAAATCAATAAGGTATCTAATTAACTTATTATATTTCATGATTTAAAGCAGATTTTGTTAATTTTATTTTTATTTGTGGGTAAATTGATTATTAAATCAAACATGTTACATTTCCAAAATTCGCCTTTTCCATCCCCTATTTCATTAAAAAAACCTGATAGTAAGCGGCATCTTAGTGGGATTAAGGCATATATTGAGTAACACTTGCGAATTTCCTGTTAAATTCTAAATTTTTACAATATTAAGTTTCACATCCTTCTTTGGCAAATAACTCACAAATTAAGCTGTTTTCTTTTTATTAATAGCAGTAATTATACACAAAGTAGGTGCTCTCCCCTCCATATGTCCTTTTTATTAACTAACCAATAAGACAATTTGTCAATTTATTAAAAATTATGTTTTAGAATTCATTTGCTATGCTTATTACATGAGGTTCAAATGTATTGACTGGGATTCCTTCAGAACTCAGTGTTAGACCCACTGACCCTAAGATCATAGGCATATTTAATTATATTTTTAACCTAACACTGTGCTATGAATCTCCAGGGCAGTTACCGGAGGCCGTAGGGCTCCGCTGCTTGACCTTACAGCTAGAAACCATAACAAACTAACCTAACACAAGGAGGAATTCTGTGGAATTGTACATATATAGAGAGAATAATCTAAGGAGCTGGAAAATTATATCACTGACCCGTGATCGCGGAAACTTAGCATCGAAGGTACGCTCTACTAACAACCGCTCCGGGGAAGGCTACTAATTTCTTTTTTTTTTAAAAAAAAGGAAACCTATAACTATTTGTTGGTGTACTTTATTGCCCCTCATTTTGTAGTTTTGTACCCAATTTGTACCTGATTTTTACCTGCCGAGATTGATCAAACAAACCTGAACCATCCTGCCCTTGGCTTGTATTGATTAAATATTAAGTTAAGTGCTTTGCATTGAGGAATTGTGTTAACACGTGCATAAGTAAATTATAATTATGTACCTACAACAATAAAGCTTTTCATTTTGTATCGGACTAAAGGAATAAGTTTGTTTTTTTTCTTTAACTTTAAGATTCCCCTATATTTCTACAATTTAGCTAGAAAAAGCACTACAGTGGGGACGTATATGGGCTGTGATGATGATGATGATGATGAGAGGGTGCCATATTCAAATGAGGGTGACGTTTTATAGCCTGTAACTAGCGGATGATCACGACGCTTCCGACAATACCTCTTTTGTTAAATTTTAATAAGTAGTTTCGAAGTTATGAGGGATCAGATGAACATACATACGGGTAAAAATTAACCCTCCTTTTGACTTCGCCGCAGTCTGGTAAAAAGTATATTAAAAAACAACCCCATTTATGGTATAGTTTTAACCTCCCTTTTTCGTGTCTGGTTTTGTTCGTGTTTGGTTAAAAAGAGATACAACCCTAGCCTCAGGTAAGGATGCCACTTTATGGACTGTGGCAACTTTACCTAACTTCAACTATCATTACCTATGTAATTTAAAAAAAAATGTGTAGCAACGGCCGTATTAACAGCGTCCACGTCTTCCCAGGGATGTTTTATATAGTATATATAAATTTTACGTACCTCTACCTAGTAAACTCATCAGTACAATTAAAAGTTGGACCATAACCCGCGTCGACAATTGTCCCGTAATTGTCATCAGACGTTAATAACTTGACATATGACAGTATTACCAGCATGAAAAAATAGATGTGTGACCATTAGTTCATTACACAGCTACCTACCATGATATTTAAAAAAGTATTTTCTGTACATACCTACTAGGCAGTCATAGGTAAAGTTAACAAGGAAAGGTAAAGATGCCGTAGTTGACGGTATTAAAAATTTTAAGTGGCTGGACTAAGTAGGTGAGGTGTCAAAATTCAGCACGAAAAATCAGTACATAATCTTGCGTTTCATTTGTAACAATTAGCGCGGCTAATAATGTCAACATTTCTTAAAAGAAACGCAAAACGAGGCTAACGTCAGATGTTAGCCTCAGAAAGTAGCAGTGCTTTATCTGGAACGCCGGGTTTGGGTGCGTTCCAGATAAGCATTTTTATCCATAAATATCAACATTTTTAGCATCTTGCGTTTGATTAGCGATGATGCTAGTTTTTCTTGCTGGTAGTCATGCGTTTCATTTTTAAATGAATAAAAGCTTAAAATCAATGCTTAAAAGCATTTTTTACACGAAATGCTAGCATCAAATACCCATGCTAATAGATGGGTCCTCTGATACTATTATATATGTATATACCTATATGTATGTAATGTGTGTATATATATATGAATAGATATATTTGTGTGCGTGTGTGTGTGAGAGAGAGTGTGTATGTGTGGTTATGTATCTTTATTTTTTATTTTGCCTGTATAACAACCTATTACAGTAAATAGTTATAAAGTTTTTTTTCGGTTAGTTTTTTTATGTGTTTCTTGCACCGCCTCGAGATTTTCTACCCTACCTTCACGGTTGACTGGTAGAGAATGCCTTAAGGCATTAAGTCCGCCAATTGTACTGTTTTATTTAGTGCAATAAAGTATTAATTAAATAAATAAAAAATAAATACTACTTTTTGACAGCTTTCAAATTTGACATTTGGAATCTTTTTTCATGATTCGAAAAGGATTTTCAGCGCATTTAAAAAATTCATTGAAAGATATTTATAGTATAAGCCAATTCTGATTTATATTAATAGAAATTTTAAGTGGCTGGACTAAGTAGGTGAGATGTCAAAATTCAGCACGAAGAATCAGTACCTTCCGTTTCATTTGTAACAATTAGCGCGGCTAAAAATGTCAATATTTCTTAAGAAACGCAAAACGAGGCTAACATCATATGTCAAAGGCGCGTTCAGAGCCTTCGCGCGAAGTACAACTTTTCGCTCTAACCCCGTTCAATGCCTTCAAGCGTGACAACCGGGTGAAACAACCGGCCCGTTCAAGACCTTTGAGTGTCGGCGCGAACAACCATCGAATTTGATGGTTGTAAAACGCTCTGACGTTTATGACTGAAATACTCATATGTGATTGGATGATATTGGCGGCCATATTCTATAATGTCATCTACTAGGAAGAAAGAGTAATAAAAAATCAAGTGTAAGAGGGAGATAAAAGATTTGGTTGCTGCAATCCTTAGATAAAGAATGAATAGATAGGACGTGACCGTATACCCGTAAGGGACAGACATAGATGACGTCATACCTGCCTAAAGTAGATGGGTATACCAGTGTTGCTTTAAGTTTTACCCTACTTTATGTTTATAGTGGCTTTTACCACTATAAACATAAAGTAGGGTTGATTGATCTACGTATTTTTTTTGAGACATTTTAATGAGCGCCCCTCGCTCAATAATATGTCTCAAAAAATAAAAGTGGGAGGAAGTTGCGATTTTTTTTATTGAATTCTTCATTCAACCTTCGCCGCAGTCTAAAGTTATTTACACTTTTAAATAAAACTACACTTTTCGGATTTACTCGAGTATATTTCGTTTTAAAACATTTTACTATTATTTATTTAAGCTATTATGTAAACATCTTTACAAATATAAGAAAATATATTAGGAATCATCATCCACACGCGTCCACTGCTAGGCATAGGCCTTTCGGGGCGTATTCAAATTTGAACCGAAATCCAACACCGATGCGTCCTGAAACAATATGTATACAGGTTAAAAATAAAAGGAGGTTCCCCGAAGGAAATCTGTTAAATACAGACAAACAAGCAAATGGAAAGTCTCACTTCAAAAGAATTACCTTTGTTATCTAAAATGCTCAAAATTTTATACTTAAATATGTCAATATTAACGTAACACAGAAACTAATATGTGAGTTCCCTTTCACGTAACAATTATCAAGGAAAAATAGTCGTAGCGTAACTGGTATCATTATAACCCGGCAAAATGTTATACGCGTTGGCTGTATACGTGGCCATATTGTATGGCGACATTCCTAGCTTGTTAGGTTAACAATAACCTTACTACTTAGTTTGAAATTTCATGTTTAATCCCATAATATGATTGAGAACCATAGTAGAAGGATAAAATATTGCAATATAATTTGTATTTATAATTTAAAAAATAGTTTTGGCGCTTTTTATTGACACAATTTAGGTCTTACCTGTAAAAGGTTATATTTTCCTGTTTTCTAGCACTATCACTATTACAAACTAAAACGGAGCAGTGCACCATGATTTAAATGTTCAAATAGTTCACAATTACACTAATTAAAGTGTTAAATAATTACACAGTAAGCTATAATTCACAGAACAAATTTCTTCCACGTATTTGTTTAGCACCAGACGCTGGTGATAAACAATCCCCACTACCAGTTTCACCTATATACGGTAACAAGGACAAAAAAAAATGATGCCATCTTCTTCTTTCCTTTGGCAATGTGTATAAGTTTATCTCTTTTCCTCATGTTTGACGGCTTTTATAGCCCATCTATTCATTCTTTATCTAAGGCGTGGGCCAGATAGAAAAGGCGCGGGCGCGGCGCACCTGTGGCGCGCCATCGGCGCACCGCTTCTATCTGTTTTGTGCCCGTCCGTTTTCTACAATTAGTATGAAAGATCATTCGACAAGCTTCCAGATGGCGCGCTACGGTTGCAACGACGGGCGCGCCGGCCCCGGCCGTCGCACTGCTGGCGCGCAGCCGCGTACGTACGTACCTCAGTCTATAGTGAGTGATGCGGGGGACCAGACGTTTCTTGCAAAAAAAAAAATGCGTCAATTACGTGACGATGTTGATTTTAACATTAAATTTTGCGAAATAATTAAAGAACACCCACCACTATATGATTATAATCGTTCTGAATACTGTAATCGTTACGTACAAGACAAAATATGGCACCAACGTACTGGCGCACCGTAGCATACAAGCGCTGTTCGCGCCCACGGGCGCGCCTGCAGCGCGCTGAAGGCGCGCTGCGAGTGCGCCACCGGGTGCGACTGATGCGCGCCGCGCCGCCTCTGTCTGGCATGCGCCTAAGCTGCAATCCGTTCAACTCCTTTGAGCGAGTTAAAAAACAACCGGAGGCGCTGAACGCGCCTCAGCACCGGCAAAGTATCAGTTTTTATCTGGAACGCAGGGATAATTTGTGGTGCCAAAGGGCTGGTATCCCAGCCAGTAAGTATATTTGTGTAAAAAAAGTAAAAATTTTTCCTGACTGCACTCCCCTTGGGTATATGTGTTCTGTGCTGCACTGTGACGGGGCGGTGGGCGACCTCTTACGTAAAGTCAGTTCTTTTTGGTGAAGTACTGAGAAAACGATCGATAAAATTAACACGAAAATGTTTTCTACCGTCTGTAAAGCTGGCCGTTTGGCTACTAGGGCGGTAATGAACAGTTCCACATCCGAGAAAACACCAGTAGTCTCAAGTGTACTCTCAAATAAACGAGGCTATGCGGCAAAAGCTTCGCCCAAGGGCCAAGGTAAGGTGGTTGCAGTTATTGGTGCCGTTGTAGATGTACAGTTTGAAGATAATCTTCCACCTATTCTGAATGCCCTCGAAGTTCAAAACCGATCGCCCAGGCTTGTTTTGGAAGTGGCACAGCACTTGGGAGAAAATACTGTCCGAACAATCGCCATGGACGGTACTGAAGGTTTGGTTCGCGGTCAGCCTGTACTCGATTCGGGCTCACCTATTCGTATCCCCGTGGGCGCAGAGACATTAGGACGTATCATAAACGTAATTGGTGAACCTATTGATGAACGCGGTCCCATACCCACTGATAAAACTGCTGCCATCCATGCTGAAGCTCCAGAGTTTGTTGATATGTCTGTACAACAAGAAATCTTAGTCACTGGCATAAAAGTTGTAGATCTCTTAGCTCCTTACGCTAAGGGTGGTAAAATTGGCCTATTTGGTGGTGCTGGTGTTGGTAAAACTGTGTTAATCATGGAACTAATTAATAATGTTGCTAAGGCTCATGGTGGTTACTCTGTATTTGCTGGAGTAGGTGAAAGAACCCGTGAGGGTAATGACTTGTATCATGAAATGATAGAGTCTGGAGTAATCTCTTTAAAAGACAAGACTTCAAAAGTAGCTCTTGTATATGGGCAGATGAACGAGCCTCCAGGTGCCAGAGCCCGAGTAGCTTTAACTGGTTTGACTGTAGCTGAGTATTTCCGTGATCAGGAAGGTCAAGATGTGCTACTGTTTATTGACAATATTTTCCGCTTCACTCAGGCTGGTTCTGAAGTATCAGCTTTGTTAGGCCGTATTCCATCTGCTGTAGGTTACCAGCCAACATTGGCCACTGACATGGGTACTATGCAGGAAAGAATCACCACAACCAAAAAAGGTTCCATTACTTCTGTACAAGCTATTTATGTACCTGCTGATGACTTGACAGATCCTGCACCTGCAACCACCTTTGCCCATTTAGATGCCACAACTGTGCTGTCCCGAGCTATTGCTGAGTTGGGTATCTACCCTGCTGTAGATCCATTGGATTCCACCTCACGTATAATGGATCCCAACATCATTGGTGCAGAACATTACAATGTAGCACGTGGTGTTCAGAAAATTTTGCAAGATTACAAGTCTCTTCAGGATATTATTGCTATTTTGGGTATGGATGAATTGTCTGAAGAAGATAAGCTGACTGTAGCCCGTGCCCGCAAGATCCAGAGGTTCCTATCCCAACCTTTCCAGGTGGCCGAGGTGTTCACTGGGCATGCTGGCAAGCTGGTGCCATTAGAAGAAACTATCAAAGGTTTCTCTCAAATCCTACAGGGCGAGTATGATCATCTACCAGAGGTTGCATTCTACATGGTGGGGCCTATTGAAGAAGTTATTGCCAAGGCTGAAACTCTTGCCAAGAATGCTTAACTTCAATGCTTTGTTATTAAAGTAGTACAAAATATGTAGTACATATACTGCATAATAATATACATATTCCATAACAGCAGTAGGTAAATAAAAATTCCACCATGTATAATTAATCACCTATTATAAATTGTCATATTAAATATAATTTATTGAATATGGCTAGTCTTATTTCACTTGTTTTTCTTACACTCATTGATTTCTTGAGTTAGTCCACTAGGATAATACAATAACTTCAATGTTCTTACATTTGTTATGAAATACATTAGAATTACAAAAATCATATCAGTAAGTATATACTAACAGGGAATTTTTATGCAACAAATCTGAAGAAAACAAAGACTGCCCACCTGAGCTGATAGTAAGTCTACACCCCAGGGCCGCGCCTACCCCTGGCAGCCCCTGTATGCAAAACCTGTGAAGCGCCTATTTTTGTCGTGTTTCATTATAATACTGTAATAGTATACAAGTACCTATTTTTCAAATTTTGACTGAAATATTTTCTTAAATATCAATCGAGCTTTATACACGGTGTTTCATAATCACCAATAAATTTTAATGATTAATGCGTTATCTAAAACTAATTATTAAATTGTGTTTACCCGTAATGTCATTCAACCCAAAATTTTCATGTAAATCATAAACATGATGATGATACTATGATATACATGAAAATTTTGGGTTGAATTATTTATTGGTTATTATGAAACACCGTGTATAATATAAACTATTGACAAAAAAAATAATATCCATATCGTAATACATTATTTACAATTAGGAAGATGTCAATATTAAAAAACCGGCCAAGCGCGAGTCGGACTCGCCCATGAAGGGTTCCGTAGGATTTATGACGTATTAAAAAAACTACTTACTAGATCTCGTTCAAACCAATTTCCGGTAGAAGTTTGCATGGTAATGTACATCATATATTTTTTTTAGTTTTATCATTCTCTTATTTTAGAAGTTGCAGGGGGGGACACACATTTTACCACTTTGGACGTGTCTCTTGCGCAAACTATTTAGTTTAGAAAAAAATGATATTAGAAACCTCAATATGATTTTTGAAGACCCATCCATTGATACCCCACACGTATGGGTTTGATGAAAAAAAATTTTGAGTTTCAGTTCTATGTATGGGGAACCCCCAAAATTTATTACTTTTTTCTATTTTTGTGTGAAAATCTTAATGCGGTTCACAGAATGAATACATCTACTTACCAAGTTTCAACAGTGTAGTTCTTATAGTTTCGGAGAAAAGTGGCTGTGACATAGAGACATGACGAATCTATAAGGGTTCCGTTTTTTGCCATTTGGCTATGGAACCCTAAAAAATCACGATGATATCGTAAGAATTGATTATTTCTGAATTAATCAATTTGGGAGTTTCGACTTCTACTTGACCGCGCTCGCATAATCGCTGTGACGTCACCGCCGCCGCTGGTCGCCTGCTTGAAAGGAATTGGACGCCTCCTACCGGCCGGGCGGCTATTGAGATTGCGGCGAGTGCTACACGCGGGCAGTATTCTTCCTTTTCATTTATTTCCACATTTTAGTGTTGCATTCATTCGTTTGTTTGTTTAAAATAATAGTGTTACTAAAATGCAGGAGGGTTTTCACGTGGACAATCACATAATCTGCCGAAAGTTGACCTTCTTATATGTTTGCGGATTATTTTACACAGCACGCAAAATACATCAGTGCGGAAATCCAAGGGCAGAAACTTACGAAATAAGTACACACATTATAGTACCTACCTACATACCTATATTATGTTGACCTACTTATAACTAGCTCAAGGGCGGATCCAGGACCTAGGTAGACCACTAATCAAAATTGTTAAAATAATGTTCACAATATTGATTTTATGGAAGTACCTTCAATATTTAATTAATTTAATATAATACTTTGTAGGTACATATGATGATGGCAAACGCATTATTTGGGAACGAACGCATCTAAAATTTGAATTTTACCGCCCCACCGCCATCATTCATCTGATGTCGTGTGGCTGACCCCTTGGGTATGTGTTCTATGGGCTGACCCCAGCCGGGCCACAAAAAATAACTAGAAAATAGATTGTTTGAGTATGTCGCTATAATGTCTAGTTTGAGGCAAGTTTCAGAGTTTGTCGTCTGCGCGTTTCAGAGACCTGTGTGGCCCGGCTGGGGTAACGTTACCCCAGCCGGGCCACACAGACTGATCTCCAAAACCAAACGACATAGCGAAAATCCGTTTGCTGATATAGATAGGCGGCAGTTTGTCAGAGTTTATCGAACAAGTTTCAGAGTTTGTCGATCCACCCCTGCAGCAAAGTTGCTGCAAATGAGCTAGCTGGATCTCGAAAACAAAGCGACGTAAAGAAAAACTGTTTGCTGGAATAGTGAAGCGGTGGTTTGTCGGAGTTTGTCGAACAAGTTCCACAGTTTGAGACATGCGCATTTCCGAGATATGTGTGGCCCGGCTGGAAAAACGTTACCCCAGCCGGGCCACCTGGATCTCGAGAACGAAACGACCTAGCAAAAATCTGCTTACTGACAAAGATAGGTGGTAGTTTGTCGATACATTCTTCAAAGATTCAGAGTTTGTCGACGCCTCAATCCAAAGAACGAGAGTTCTTTATTTGGGTAAATAGTCTAGGAGCCTGGAGTCCCAAATGTGCGAAGTTTCCTTATTTTTTTATGTACTTACTAAAAATGAGAACTTAATGTAAAATAGTCTTCGGCTGGGGTCAGCCACACCAGCCGGACCACACATATCTCTGAGTCTGAAACGCGCAAGCGACAAACTCTGAAACTTGCCGACAAACTCTTAAGACATTATAGCGACATACGCAAACAATCTATTTTTCAGCTTTTTTTGTGGCCCGGCTGGGGTCAGCCGCACCTCTAATGAGCGCTCAACATTCTCGCGAGAACACGAGAAGCGTGAATGTGGATCCGATTCGCGTGTGGCTGACCCCAGCCGGGCCACAAAAAAAGTGTGAAAAATGGATTGTTTGAGTAGGTCGCTATAATGTCTAGAGTTTGTCGGCAAGTTTCAGAGTTTGTCGCCTGCGCGTTTCAGAGATCTGTGTGGCCCGGCTGGGGATACGTTACCCCAGCCGGGCCACAGATCTCGAAAACGAAACGACCTAGTGAAAATCTGTTTGGTGATATACACTCGCGAGCAAAGTTTGGAATCAGTTACTTGAAATTGGTTCCGCGTGATCTTGCTTATCAAATAAATTTTTAATAATCATAAAAATTACATCATGTTAAAGGTGCAACTGTCCACTTTAAAACGATATAAAATTAATTCATATCGAGCCCGTAATTGTGGAGTTATCCCGGATTAAGTGAAGGAGGTAGGAAAACAAGGAAATAGGTAAAAATAATGAATGAATTAAACAACAAAAATTATTAAATCAAAATTTTATTTATCTTTAAAAATAAGTGTCAATATTTTGTGTTCTCTCCCCTCGCCCTAATAACTGCTCCAAGCCGATTCTTCATAGACCTGATCAGCTTCTGAATTGATTCTTGTGGAATACCTTCCCACTCCTCAATCAACGCTGATTTCAGCTCATTCAGACATGAAGGAGCAGGAGTTCTGGAACGAACCTTCCTCTTCAGTTCATCCCACACGTGCTCAATGGGATTCAAGTCAGGGCTGAGCGCTGGCCAGTCCAATGTGGCAATACCGACTTCTTCGAGGTATTCCGTTGTTACACGGGCAGTGTGACAACGAGCGTTATCGTGCATAAGGAGGAAGTCATCACCGATGTATCCCGCATAGGGAACGACATGTTCCAGGAGAATATCGGAAATGTACCGGTCCGAAGTTAGACCGCCTCCTCGTCCCCCGCCAGGCACGAAAACAAGCTCGGTTTTACCATCGAAGGAAATGCCGGCCCACATCATAGAAGAGCTGCCCCCATAAGCCACTGTTTCAGCGACACAGCACTGTGCAAATCGCTCCCCAGGCCGCCTGTAGACCCGTCCTCTTCTGTCGCTACCGTGCAAACACATCCTGCTTTCGTCGGAGAACAGGACTTGCCTCCATTGCTCAACCTCCCAATCAAGATGGGCGCGAGCAAACTGAAGGCGTGCTTGTCGGTGAGCTGCCGTGAGTTTCGGGCCTGTGGCAGGCCTTTTTGAGCTTGCTTGAGTCGTCGACGAACTGTTCACTCGCTGGCTGCTACCCCACGAACATCTCGGAGCTCCTGTTGGACGTCGACACCAATCAAATGCCGATTTCGGAGAGAGGTTGACACGATAAAACGGTCATCCCTCTCCGATGTGCACCGGCGCCGTCCAGATCTTGGTCTCGGGATAAAGCCACCAGTCTCCCGAAAGCGCTTATAAACTTTCGAAACACAGGATTGGCTTATGTGGAGCCGACGAGCGACAACCCGCTGGCTGAGCCCTTCTTGCAATAGAGCTACGATTTGTGCTGCTTCTGTAGGTGTTGTCTCCATTGTCGTACAAGGTAAAAGGTCAAAAGTGGCGGAGATGTGTACCGGTCAACGTGTGAAAGTCGACTGATAAAGAAAATCCGATAACAGGTGCTTTTATAGGGGGTCAATAGGTCGCAACTCGTGACGTATCAAACAATTGAAACACGTCTTTTTCGATACACCTTCACTTAATGCGGAATGGCTCCATAAATACTGGCTTGTTTTTAATGAATTCGGTATCAGTTTAAAAGTAAAGAGTTGAACCTTTAAAATGATGTCATTTTTACGATTATTAAAAAGTATTAACTACTCAAGATAACGCGCAACCAATTTCAAGTAACTGATTCCAAACTTATGCTCGCGAGTGTAGATAGGCGGCAGTTTGTCGGACATGTTTGAGTTTTCATCGGGCTCGCGTTTAAGAGGGCTGTGTGGCCCGGCTGAGGTAACGTTACCCCAGCCGGGCCATACAGATCTCCAAAACCAAACGACATAGCGAAAATCTGTTTGCTGATATAGATAGGCGGCAGTTTGTCAGAGTTTGTCGATCCACCATTTCAGAGCTCACCTGCAGCAAAGTTGCTGCAACTGAGCTAGCTGGATCTCGAAAACAAAGCGACGTAGAGAAAAACTATTTGCTGGAATAGTGAAGCGGTAGTTTGTCGGAGTTTGTCGAACAAATTACACAGTTTGAGACATGCGCATTTCCGAGATATGTGTGGCCCGGCTGGAGAAACGTTACCCCAGCCGGGCCACCTGGATCTCGAAAAACGACCTAGCAAAAATCTGCTTACTGACAAAGATATGCGGTAGTTTGTCGATACATTCTTCAAAGATTTAGTTTGTCGACGCCTCAATCCAAAGAACGAAAGAATTCTTTATTTGGGTAAATAGTCTAGGAGCCTGGAGTCCAAAATGTGCGAGGTTTCGTTATTTATTGTTTTATGTACTTACTTACAATAAGAAGTTAATGTAAAATTGTTAATTGAATTCAGTGATGAAACAGTAACCGTTAATATTAAAATTTATGTAAATCCTCGATGAGTGATTGATATTTTTTTAATGTATTATTTAGGCAAGATTTGGCATCTGGAGAGCTATTTTTGAATTACGTATGCGACTTCGAAATCACCGATGTGACTAATAATCACCGATTTTCAATAATTCTTATTTTTGAATATCACTTATGTGACTACCTTAGTCACGGATGTGATTTCATTACGAGTGCCCTCACCCACTCGTAAACAAGTCATACATAACTGTGGAAACGTTATCTGTGTTTTGTTTAGAGAACATACTGACAAGTTTGAAGTTGATGTGTGTTGATTTTGAGTTGGATTTAAAAATTTTAAAATTTGTCAAATAATTAAATATTATTTTAACGGTAATAATAATTAACGGTTATTTTTTATCATCCTGGAAAATTTAAGGGACGCTTCACGACATCATATTAAATTGATTTAAATATAAATAAAAAAAATAACTCGCTTAATTTTTTTTTTTTTAAATACAAAAAATGCTGCACTAGTTGAGAGCAGCATTTTTAGAGATTTTTTATACCTATATTTTTTTTTTATATATAATATTGGATGTGTTCTGAAGCGTCCCTAACATTTTCCAGGTGATAAAAAAATAACTGTGAATAAGTTTAAAATCTTTTAAATTTGTGTCACAAACAAACTTAGACCCAGTATTTTTTATATTTTGGTCTAGTTGCAATGAATTTCTAGCCGTATAATAACCGGTATATACCGAAAACAGCTACATTCTGCGTGGAACCGAACCCTTACGTATGTGTGTACTTTATCTATGTTGGCAGCTCTGCGTTCGACTTTCAAAAATAGGATGTTTAGGAATTCGTGACTTCAAAGTCATCACTGACTATTTAGTCAGCGGTGATTTCTAAATCGCATACGTAATTCAAAAATAGGTCTCCTGGTCTCCTTGTCTATCTATATGAAGTAACTAATGTACAGTCGCGTACAACTTTCTTTAAAAAATCGATTTTAATAAGTGCATGCAAAGTAAGTTTTATGAGGTTTTGTTTGTTAGATGTATATGCTGAAAAGAATAATTTTTATATAAAGCATCAATAAAGTTTATTACAAATTCATTGTTTCATGTTAAAATTTGTTGTCCTTTCCACCCACTCCGTATATCAACGCAAGTTAAGATTAAAATAAAACTAGTAGAAAAAATTGGTTTGTTTTGATAACATACTTTAAATATATGGTGCAACGAAAAAATATCTATGTGTTCCTATAGATTTTACATCTCTTGAGATGGACTTTTGTGAATTAAAAAAGTGAGATGAATTAATTGAATTGACTTCAATCAAAATATCTGTGGTAAAAGTATAAGAACTTAGGAAAATAAAAAACCTCACCATGTTGCGGAAAACAATTTGATTACCTATGGGTAACCATCTTATGGATAGGTAATGGAATTGTTTTTCGCAACATATTAAATTCATTATTATTTTTTTACTTTAATATAATTCTTATTTGAAAGTAGATTGGATCTATTACAATCCATTAATAATGATAGTCACACCAACACATCAAAATATTACTATAAAAGTTACTGCATTTCATTCGCGTACTCGTGCAAATACTATACTAACTAATTGTTTTTATTTAATCAAAATCGAGCCAGGCACCGAAAGGACAACTCTGAACATGAAAGCAATGAATTCGTAATAAACTTTATGGATGTTTTATACAAAAATTATTCTTTTCAGCATATACACGGTATTTCATAATAACCAATAAATAATCAATGCGTTATCTAAAACTAATTATTAAATTGTGTTTACCCGTAATGTCATTCAACCCAAAATGTTCATGTAAATCATAGACATGATGATACTATGATATACATGAAAATTTTGGGTCGAATGACATTACGTGTAAACACATTTTAATAATTAGTTTTAAATAACGCATTGATTATTTATTGGTTATCATGAACAAACGTGTATAACAAACAAAACCTCATAAAACTTAGTTTTTTAAAGAAAGTTGTACGCGACTGTACATTACTTAACAGGGTGTCCACTGCTAATGTTCAAAAAAATTCCCTGACTTTTCCCTGACTTTCCCTGACCATTTTTCAAAATTCCCTGACCAAATATATTCATTTTACAGAAAAATAAAATAGAATACTTTTTTTCGAAAATATTTAGTATTTTTTGTTGCAATTTTCAGACCAAATTGTATCTAAAACTAGCTTTACGCTCGCGACATCGCCCGCGTTATTTTTGAATTCCCGTGGGAATTTTTTTTCCTGTAGGAAAATTACCCTATGTTCCCCTGGGGTCTACTATCCCTCAACCAACTTTCATCAAAATCGGTTCAGTAGTATCGAAGCCTATTCAATACAAACAAACAAACAATCAAATCTTTCCTCTTTATAATATTACTATAGATTTCATTTTTTTAAGTACCTACTTACATAATTTATATTTTTAGGCACAGTATTTTTACACTGTAGAAAGTACACTGGCGAAAAAATAAACCGAGGCACCCTTTACCCTTGAGTTCAAATGCAATTTCCTTCAAGTGTTTGTACCTTTGTTAAATAAAAAATGCAAAAAGGCTCTTATTGAATACTAAGATACTCGTAATAAACACAATCGCTTTTCATTAATCTTTTGAGGGTTGACTTCTTCAACCTATGTCCACCCACTGGTGGGTATAGGTCTCCTCCATTCTGCGCCATTCACTACGGGGTTGGGCTTTTCTTGTCCAGTTCTTGCCCGCTGTCTTTGTTATGTCGTCTGACCAACGAGCCGGCTGTCGCCTATCGTTCCTTCGTCCTGTTCCGGGGAGCCACTCCCATTCGATGATCTTATTGCTCCACCGGTCGTCGGTCCTGCGGGCCACGTGCCCTGCCCATCGCCACTTTCTACACGCAACGACACGAGCCACGTCAATCAGTTTGGTGTGCTTGTGTATCTCCGTATTCCAGATCCGTTCCCCCAGAGAAACCCTAAGCCATTTTTCTTTGTGCTACCTGTAGGGCGTGTATATGTTGTCTAGTCAAGGTCCAGGTCTCAGCCCCTAACACGAGCATTGCTCGAAAGCTCGGCGCTTAAGAGATACAGGCATTTCACTCCAGAAAATGTGGAACATTTTGCTAAACGCGCCCCAACCTAGTTTTATACGGCGTTCTATTTCTTGTTTGCCCACTTTTTTCACGGGTAAGTAGCTGCCCCTGATATAAGTATGTAGTAGTCAACCTGTTCAACCACGTTTCCTGCAATAATTTTAGGGCCTATATTCGGATCCCTGGCCATGATCTTCGTTTTCGAGGTATTCATGCGAAGGCAATAAATGGATTTGATTTGGCCCACCGACAGCTGAAGATCTGCAGCCGTCTTAGCAGAAATGATGATGTCATCTGCGAATCGCAGATGAGTTAATTGCTCTCCATTTATGTTGATACCTCTCCACTCCTACCAGACCAGTCGAGGAGCTTAAATGTATCTTCTCAGCACGCCGTGTACAACTTAGGGGAGATTGTGTCGCCTTGTCGCACACCTCTTTTAATAGGAACACGTTTGGAAAGGTGGAGTTTCACTTGACTTAAATGACTTTTCTGCGTAGTTGCTTACTTTGTCTTTAAGTCTTCAGATTACGGTTATTTTTGTTCCTAAAAATAGATAATCCGCTCCAGGAAGCTATACTCAAGCTGTCGCATTACTTCAATGGAGCCTTAGTCATCATCGGGTTGCTCAAATGTTAAGGCGTTTTTCGATGCAGCGCATCTATAGAAGTATCTTCTAAAGACTAAAGACTGGAGCCTTCGATCGACGCGCAGAAACTGATAGGCCATGGGCTACATCCTCCGCAGATGATCGATACATGCATTTAAATGTCCGGAGGAATCAGCGTCAGAACGCAGTGCAGGTCCAACAACAGCTTTGTGATGAACGTGGAGTGGCCTGGCCATAAGCGCGCGTACAGTCAGGAGAACGTTAGCCAATCGCAATTTAACTGCCGAGCTAGCCTACTAACTAGCCAAGCAAAATAACTGTAGCTTACCGCAGATCACGCTTTCAATTTGCTCGTGAGCATATAGAATGATGGACACTGGATCAATGGGCGTATGTTATTTTTCTGGCGAGGCAAGAGTGTCTTTACAGAAATAATCGAAGACAGAAACTGTACCGTTGCCCTAGAAAACGTTACGCTCAGTGCTGTATTGAAAAAACTGTTACTTATGATGGCTCCGTTATGGAGCCTCCATAATGGTGTGGGGCGGCATTTCCCTAACAGCATAAACAGAGATGGTTTATATCGAATCCAATGCTCTTTCACGCGGATTTGCTACAGAACGATAAATCCCTGATGTTCTTGAAGATCTCGTGGTACCTTAATCAGGATGTATTTAAGATGAGATGTTTCTAATGTGCATGATAATGCAAGACCCTATACGCAATATTATACTCAGGGACGTTGGAATTCGTGTCATGGATTGGCCAGCACGGAGCCCTGATTTGAACCCCATTTCCATCTTTGGGACGAATTAGGCCTAAGATAGGGATAAGATAGAGGATAAGCACAGGGCCTAAGATAGGGATCCGGCTTCTTCAAAACCTTATGGGCTCAGAATGGCGATAGATGAGGAATGGAACAACATTTTTCAAGATATCATTGTAAGATTGGTAAGATCAATAGGTTCAGGTATGCAAGCAGTTATCCAAGCTGAAGGCAGCAACACACATTACTTATACATTGATTTTTGTTTTTTATTGTATCTTTATGTTTCAAATGACTTTTCACTCTAAGAGCAGAATAATTGTCTTAACGCCATACAATTTACTTTCAATATAAAACCTATAAAATTAACAACATAAAGGTGCGTATAAACTATGCGCGGCAAACTCTCGAACATTGGCTCACACAGCGACCGCGCGCTATGTGGCCGGGGTCGCCGCGCGCGGCAGCTCGAGCATTGCCGCGGTCGAACGTGCTGCGTGACGAACCGCTTCTTGTCGGTTTTTGAGACCGCATCAAAGGAGCTCGAGTCGTCCGCTGCGCGCAGTTGGGACGCTGTTTTGTTTCGGGGATTTGGCTCGCGCAGCACATAGGTACTTACGTAAAACTGACGACTCATAGGTTTACAAGAATGAATCCGCCGCGGGCTGTTCGAGCTGGATCGCTTGCCGCGCGCGGCAGCTGCATTCTGCTAAATTATTATCTAAAAATTGGCTCGCGCGGCAAATGAACGTCTACCTCGGTCGAATACTGGCTCGCGCGGCTGCCGCGCGTAGTTTATACGCACCTTAACTATGCCACTTTTATCAAAATTATGTTCATACATTTGAAGGAAATTGCATTTGAACTCAAGGGTTAAGGGTTGCTCGGTTGATTTGTCTGCCAAAATTATGATATAATGTCCAAACCTGGACATAAATAATTCGATAGTCAAGATTAGGAATCATTCTACAAAAAACATGAAGTAAACATATTCCTCATTTGACAATCACTGGGAAATTTGGGGACCAAACAGTGAAAAATCATAATTTTTCCCTGACTTTCCAGGTAGCCTCTCGATTTCCCTGACTTTCCCTGACTGCCTTGAGCTTCCCTGACTTTTCCCTGACTTTCCAGAATGTGGACACCCTGCTTAATATAGATAGACAAGGAGACCAGATGCCAAATGTTGCTTAAATAATACATTTAAAAAATATCAATCACTCATCGAGGATTTACATAAATTTTAATATTAACGGTTACTGTTTCATCACTGAATTCAATTAACTTCTTATTGTAAGTAAGTACATAAAACATAAAAAATAACGAAACCTCGCACATTTGGGACTCCAGGCTCCTAGACTATTTACCCAAATAAAGAATTCTTTCGTTCTTTGGATTGAGGCGTCGACAAACTCTGAATCTTTGAAGAATGTATCGACAAACTATCACCTTTCTTTGTCAGTAAGCAGATTTTTGCTAGGTCGTTTCGTTTTCGAGATCCAGGTGGCCCGGCTGGGGTAACGTTTCTCCAGCCGGGCCACACATATCTCGGAAATGCGCATGTCTCAAACTGTGGAATTTGTTCGACAAACTCCGACAAACTACCGCTTCACTATTCCAGCAAACAGTTTTTCTCTACGTCGCTTTGTTTTCGAGATCCAGCTAGCTCAGTGCAGCAACTTTGCTGCAGGTGAGCTCTGAAATGGTGGATCGACAAACTCTGAAACTTGTCCGACAAACTCTGACAAACTGCCGCCTATCTATATCACCAAACAGATTTTCACTAGGTCGTTTCGTTTTCGAGATCTGTGTGGCCCGGCTGGGGTAACGTATCCCCAGCCGGGCCACACAGATCTCTGAAACGCGCAGGCGACAAACTCTGAAACTTGCCGACAAACTCTAGACATTATAGCGACCTACTCAAACAATCTATTTTTCACACTTTTTTTGTGGTCCGGCTGGGGTCAGCCACACCCGATTCGCATGTTCTCGCGTAGTTCTCCGACTTTTGTCGGTTTTTTGGCGCGAGAACTATATTGAGAACCTTTGTACCAGGGTTGGAAAAAATCATGATTTTTTAATAAAATCCAATTACTCATGATTTATTGAATAAATCCTAATTTATCATGATTTTTTTGATTTTTTCGTTTTTATCGTTACTAATTTTAATAAATAAACAACTATTTTGCGGAAACGAAAAAGGGAGGGGTAAAATTAAATATTTACCCAGTTCTGAGGCAACTATTTGGAGCGATAGCCTCCTCAGCATCAGTGGAAAGTTTTTTTTATATTTGGCATTGTTCACTCGAAATTACGTAACAGACTAGGGACCAAAAAGCTGGAAAACTAGTTTTTTTAATCAAGAATTACAATAATGACAGTGAAATATGAAATATCTGATTTACTCGGAAAATAGATATTCATAAAAATACATTTTTCTTCACAAAAATAAAGAATTTTGATTTAATCACTGATTTTGTGCCAACCCTGCCTTGTACCTTCTCGCGAGAAGTGTGTACCCAAGAAGTTCATGCCGAGGTTCTCGCGCACTTCTAGCGTAGATTCTTGCCGAGAATCTCGCGTGAATGTGGAGCGCTCATATCAATCTATTTTTCAGTTTTTTTTTTGTGGCCATGCTGGGGTCAGCCACACTAGTTGTATGGCCCAATACTCAAACTATTTACTACAGTTTTTTTTTGTGGCGCAGGTGGGGTAATCCACACAGACAAAGAGGCTATATTTTGTGAATTTGATGGGTCTTTCCCTGTCCTCCGATCGGTTAGCCCAGGGGTCCTATTTTGAATCATTCGTCTGGCATCGAGCCCTCGACATGCGTCATCTGCGTTCGACTTCGATTGGTTTTAGTTTTGTTTGCGGTGAAAATCAATAGAACATTACAACGAAAACTGATATTATCTTAATAATTTTCATTGAAAACAAAACAAAAATTAGTAGAAATGGAACGCCGCCAAACGTTCGACGCCGGATGAATGATTCAAAATAAGAGTCCCTGCTCATAATTGCGGCCAAAGATAAGTAATTTGAATCGCTATCGCTTTTGAAAAACCCTTCGTAGTAGGGCGTACCTAGCGAAGGTTGTATTGTACGAATTCTGACACATCCAGCACAACATTTTTGGGCATATCTTGCCCCTTTGATTCGATGCAAGGGGGATAATGTTTGTTGGCCACTACGAATGGCTGAATTAATACTTAGAACAGGTGCTTTATTTTCTGATAATGACCCCATTTTAACCGATGCCGAAGCAGACGTCGCAGGTGAACCTTTTTATTATTCAAATGAAAGTGAATGGAATAGTGTTAAATTTAAAGCCACATTACTTTACATCTCTTTTATTAAGGTGTTATCGTTTTCCTCCAACACGTGGTGCAGACTTCTGGCTCACTTTCGCTGCTTTGGCTTTAGGTGCGGTCTTTGATTTTGGTGGAGGTGCAGTTGCTTTCTTTGCTGCTTTTGTAGATTTCTTCTGTTCTTTCGCAGCCCTGTGTAACAGATTTTTTAAATTACTTACCTACAAAAATATACTCTAAAAGGGATAATCGCAGGATATGAAAAATACAAATTCATTCAAAACGTCAGGTGGTGAAGAAATATCAGTCACGTATTTTTTACTTTGTTGAAATAAAAAACTACCGAGGTAAAACGATTTAAAATTAAGGTGTTGGGGGGTTCGTTACGCCACACAGAACTCGGTGTAGAAATGGCGCAATATTTTCTAATAATCAAAATTTTATCTTCAAAATAGGACGAGGTTATGAATTCGATGCGTAAGATATTTGTTTTTTTTTTGTAGCTAGGTACACACAGACACGCCAGACCTTACATGTTGAGTTTGAGACCAGTCTTATGTCACTCGTACTAGCGACGATTTTCGTAATGTATTTTTTTTATCTTTTAAAATACATCGTTACAAAAAATACAACAACATTTAATAAACCAATGAGTTTTGTGACAAATGTTATTATTATTTATTCTAGAGTTTGTAACATATTGTTTAAAAATGAAACTAACTTAAATTTTATGTTGTTCGGTCTGACATTTTGGATGGAACGCAATTCCGGAGGTAGATTATTCATAAGCCGAGGAACTAGGTAAGCACTTAAAGCAGTCGTTCGCTCGCCATCTTTAGTTCATTTCATTACGAGCGGCCGCTCGCGTGTATACAGGCTGTTGGCGCTTTATCTCTTATGTGTATTTTTTATTAACCGACTTCAAAAAAGGAGGTTCTCAATTCGATGCGTATGTTTTTCTTTTTGTGTGTATGTTACGCTATTACGCCGCCAATTGAGGACCGATTTTCAAAATTCTTTTTGTATTCGATAGAGTATACTCCCGGGGTGGTCCCAAGGTCACCAAAGTCTGATGATGGGATCCCATGAAAATCGAGGTCGGTTTTTATTTTTTGTAAAAAAAATTTTTACAAAAAATAAAAACCGACTTCAAAAACACTGAAAAGTTAAAAATAATATAAGAATAGGTACAGACAACATCCCACTTCTCTATTGAAGTCGGTGACAAATTTTAAGACTTTCTAGATCATCGTTTGGCACCGACTTCAATAGAGAAGTGTGATGTTGTCTGTACCTATTCTTATACAGGGTGTCCCAGAAGCCGACGTCAAGCCGAAAGCAGGCGGTAGACTAACTCATATATATATGTTATCAGAAAAATATTTAAAAAATCTAAGTCACCTATTTAAAAAAATCGATATAATTTACACCCTGTGACGGTTTTTTCACTCTTGTTGCTACTAATCTTGACTTTTCTAAACATTTTCTTATGTTTTGTAATCCTGAATAATGTTTCTGTATACTCTAATCTAAAATTTAAAGCCAGCTGCTCCAAATTAGAAGAATATGCCATTTTTATCTAAATTAAATATTCAAAATTAATTTTTCGCATAGCTTTAACAAGCTGTACTGAAAAAAAAAGTACTATGCGAGTTTGCCAAGTAACTGTAAAAGTTGGCGCATTCAATAAGGATTTCAAAATTGTATGATACTTGGTAAATAATTTCTACGATTGCAGACAATATTTTTTTTTTCCAAAAACAGACAGTTTTGAACAAATTTTTCTTACGTACTTAAAATTTATTCTAATGTACCCATGGTTTGCTTTAAGGCCGTAACTTTAACATTCTAGTTTGAGTGAGACCTGGATAGTCATTTTACGAAGTGTGCGAGAGACAGATAGTGAAATAAATTAAATACACAAAAATTGTTTAACATAATTTATTTAAATGTCAAGATTTACAACAGGTGTTCAAACTGTCTTCCTTCAGCTCTAATGCAGGCTCGACATCTTAAAAAAGATCGGGCTATCAAGCGGGCGAATCTTCCATTATTAACAAAATCATTTGCTTCTATTATTCTTTGCCGTAGGTCAGTCACAGTTTCGATTGGCTTTGCGTAAACTTTTTCTTTCACCGCTCCCCAGTAAAAGAAATCTAATGGATTTAAATCTGGGGAACGGGCTGGCCACGAGATAGTACCAGATCGTCCTATCCATCTGCCTGGGTATTCCTCATCGAGATATTCTCTTACTGAGCTGGCATAGTGAGCTGGGCAACCATCTTGGTGAAACCACATATCTCTTAGAATGTTAAGTGGCACATCTTCCAGTAGATTTGGTAAATCATTTTGTAAAAAATATAAATAAACTTCAGTCAAGGCGTCTGGCAGCTCAAAAGGACCTATTATTTGTCCATTTAAAATTCCGGTCCACATATTCACTTTAAATCGATATTGTGATCTACCTTGCCTCATCAAATGAGGATTTTCGATATGCCACTCGTGTAAGTTGTGTAGGTTCATGTAACCGTCTCTTTTAAATGTCGACTCATCTGACCACAAAAAGATTTCGAAGAATCGCGGATCTTCTCTGTGTTTTTGTAGCATTGTTTGACAAAAAGCAACACGGGGTCGATGGTCCCGGGGTTGTAGAGTTTGTACTCGCTGTACGTGGTACGGGTGTAGCTGATTTCTTTGCAAAATTCGATGGGCTGTACTTTTGGGACTCCTGTGCTTCTCTCTATTCCACGTACAGAAATACTCCGATCTTCTTCGACAATGTCTAGTACAACGTCCTCGTAAGGGGGACGAAATCTTCTTTCACTATGTACTTGGTTCGGCAGTCGGCCCTCTGAGAAGAGTAATCGGTGCACATTTGTAAAGACTCGATGATCCGGAAAACGAGCTGCATTTGGGTACCTCTCACGATAAAGTCTAGCTGCAGCGTTGGCATTGCATCTACATTCCCCATAAATTAAATGCATGTTGGCGTATTCTTGTGTCGTGTACGCAGACATGGTGGCACTACACAATTACACAATCAACGATAAGTAGTCCGGAGCAAAGCAAAGGTCGTCGGTAAAGAAACTAAACAGTCCGAATCCAAATCACAAGCAATCAAGTTCAATAAACGAAGCAGAAAATTTTCACGAAAATCACGAAATCAACACGAACGAATACAAAAAGATGCGCAGTATGCGAAGGAGCGAAACGTACTGATGTGTATTGTTTGTGCGTTAGCGAATAAGCTATCTGTCTCACTTCCACTTCGTAAAAAAGTCATTTTACGAAGTGGATGTGAGACTCGCCGTCTCTGTCACGTTAGCGTCACTATCTGTCTCGCTCATACTTCGAACCTCCCCGTCTCTGTCACGTTAGCGTCACTATCTGTCTCTCTCACACTTCGTAAAATGACTCTCCCGGTCTCACTCAAACTAGAATGTTAAAATTACAGCCTTAAAGCAAACCATGGGTACATTAGAATAAATTTTAAGTACGTAAGAAAAATTCGTTCAAATCTGCCTGTTTTTGGAAAAAAAATATTGTCTGCAATCGTCGAAATTATCTACCAAGTATCATACCATTTTGGAATCTTTATTGAATGCGCCAACTTTTGCAGTTACTTGCCAAACTCGCATAGTACTTTTTTTTTCAGTACAGCTTGTTAAAGCTATGCGAAAAATTAATTTTGAATATTTAATTTAGATAAAAATGGCATATTCTTCTAATTTGGAGCAGCTGGCTTTAAATTTTAGATTAGAGTATACAGAAACATTATTCAGGATTACAAAACATAAGAAAATGTTTAGAAAAGTCAAGATTTGTAGCAACAAGAGTGAAAAATCCGTCACAGGGTGTAAATTATATCGATTTTTTTAAATGTTAGATTTTTTTTTAAATAGGTGACTTAGATTTTTTATATTTTTCTGATAACATATATGAGTTAGTAGCCTGCTTTCGGCTTGACGTCGGCTTCTGGGACATCCTGTATGTGTTAAATTTTTTATTAGTTAATTTTAACGGTTGATAAATATATTCAACAACACTAGTCTGTTCATCTCATTCAACGCATCATTGTTGCAAGGTCGTTTGTCGGAACGTCTATACAGAATTTCAGCTCAATCAGTTAAAGATATCTACTTCAAAATTGATTTTTTAGCTTTAGAAGTACGCGATATTGGATTAATAGTGACATCACTTTATTTTTCAAGTTATTCTTAGCAAGACCTTTTATTTGATACCCATTTGTAGGAGTGCAGTGCATTAAAAATAATTGGTCCGCCATCTTGGATTTAGAATGACGTCACACAGTTAACCGTACATTTTCATCCAAACTGTGTGTGTATACAAAATTTCAGCTCAATCAATTAAAGATATCTACTTCAAAATTGATTTTCAACCTTTAGAAGTCCGCTATATTGGATTAATAGTGACGTCACAATATTTTTCGAGTTACTCTTAGCAAGACCTTTTATTTGTAGGGGTGCACCAAAAATAATTCGTCCGTCATCTTGGGTATGCCGCCATCTTGGATTTAGAATGACGTCACACAGTCAACCATGCATTGTCATCCAAACTGAATGTGTATACAAAATTTCAGCTCAATCGGTTAAAGATATCTGCTTCAAAATTGAGTTGCAAGATTTCACCCAAACATACTTATATACTTAAATTGCAAGTAAAATAAAAGCTTGTAATATATTCAAAAAAATTTAACGGGTTATTAGGATTTGGTAAAGGTTTATTTAGAACACTCAATTCTCTTATGGTGTAGTGTAGACAGAGTGTTCCAAAACTTATCAACTTTGGATAAATAAATATCGTTAATATTCTTACTTTGTTTTTTGAGTATAACACAGTCAACTTGTGAATCAAAAACATCATAGTTGGCCCTCATCATCATCATTTCAGCCAATAGACACCCACTGTCGTACATAGGCCTCCCCTAAGGATCTCCATACCGATCGGTCCTGCGCCTCCCGCATCCAGCGGCTTCTCGCGACCTTTACCAGATCGTCAGTCTACCTTGTGGGGGGCCTACCAACACTGCGTCTCCCGGTACGCTGCCGCCACTCGAGGACCTTTCCGCCCCAACGGCCATTAGTCCTACGAGCGATGTGTCCTGCCCACTGCCACTTAAGGTTTGCAATTCTTTGGGCTATGTCGGTAACTCTAGTTCTACGGATCATTTCTGATGTGATCACTTAGAGAAACCCCGAGCATAGCCCTCTCCATTGCCCTATTTTACCTCGATTTACCTCTTTCTAGAAGTTGGACTTACCGACTATTTGCCCCAGGTAAACATATTCGTCAACAACTTCCAGCGTAGAGCCTCTAACATTCACAGGAGTGGGTACTACACGGGAATTCAACATTATTTTAGTCTTGTCCATGTTCATTTTATGACCCACTTGTTGGGAAACTCTATAGAAGTCTTTGAGCATTGTGCCTGGATCCTCCACGGTCTCAACCATGACTACGATATCATCAGCAAAACGAAGGTGAGTCATGTACTCGCCGTTTATGTTGATGCCAAGTCCTCTCCAGTCCAAAAGCTTAAATACATCCTCCAACGCAGCTGTGAACAGTTTCGGCGATATAACGTCGCCCTATCTCACACCGCGCTGAAATCGTACTGGTTTCGAGTTTTGGTCCTGAAGGCGGACTGACATGGTGGCGTTTTCGTACAATGACTTCAACACTTGGATGTATCGATAGTCTATTTGGCACCTCTGGAGTAATGCACGGCCCAGGTCTCGACAGAATCGAAGGCTTTCTCATAGTCCACAAACGCCAAGCATAGTGGAAGATTATACTCCTCGGTCTTCTGTATAACCTGCCGTAGCGTATGGATGTGGTCTATGGTACTATAGTTTTTTCGGAAACCGGCTTGTTCGGGAGGCTGGAAGTCGTCGAACCTACGTACGAGACGATTCGTAATGACCATCGAGAACAGCTTGTAAACATGACTCAGGAGCGTGATTGGTCTATAGTTCTTCAACTGGGCCCTGTCGCCCCTTAGAAAAGTGCCACCACGCCCCTGTGCCATGCTTTAGGCGTTTTGCTCTCGAGTATGACGGAGTTGAATAGCCGCTGCAGTGCTCTCTGGACTGGTAGTCCACCCGCTTTTAGGAGTTCGACTGTAACTCCATCATCAGCCGGCGCCTTGTTGTTTTTAAGCTGTTTGAGAGCCACACTAATCTCGTACAGGCTGACGTCGCCGACGAGCATCTTCAGAAGACTGCAGACCCATCTTTCTCCATCAGCTTAGCTGTCGGTTCCGAGATCTTACTTCTTTGCTTAGTACGCCTGGGTTTGCAAAACTTTGCACCCACCGTAAGAACAGCTTCCACAACCCTGTCATTATAAATGTCCACTTCCATGCAGTCTTCCAGGCAATCAAAGCGATTTTGCAGTTCGAGTTGAAAGCGCTCGGGGTTTTGGATCTAGATGGCTTCGGGACGGAGCGTACCTTTCCGCTTTTATGTTAAGATTCAATGCGCCTCTTAACATTCGGTGATCCCTCCCGGTGTTAAACGAATTGACCACTGAGATGTCATTGAATATACGGGTCTTAGTCGACATGATGAAGTCAATCTCATTTTTTGTCACGCCATCCGGACTTTTCCAGGTCCACTTGCGATGCAGCCGTTTTTTGAAGAAAGAGTTCATCATATAGAGTCCCTCTGTCTCCATGTAATCGGCTAGCATTTGACCTCGGTAATTCCGGATTCCAGCTCCAAATTGCCCCACTTTCAACTCATTATCGCCCCGCATGCCTAGCCTTGCGTTGAAGTCTCCCATGACAGTCTAGGAAGCATGTATTGCTTGAGAAATGTCCTCATACATAGCTTCCACTTCGTCGTCGGGGTGGGTCCAGGTCGGTGCGTAAACCTGTATGACCTTCAGCGAATACCGTTTGGTAATTCTGAGTATAAGGTACGCCACCCTATTCGACACACTTCCGATCTGTACCACGTTGTTCACGAGAGACTTGTGGGCAAAGGAAAGGTGGACATTGAATGATTTCGTAAAAGTACCATCAAAAAATGAGGCCTCACACCACACGCACATCGCTATTAATGCATATAGCAATTTCGATTGTGTAACTCTTATTAAAATTTTAAAACTATTCTTAACTTATACTGTGTGCGTAGTGCGAGTTTTATCGAGCTTTATTTGATCACACGCATCGAACGCATAAACACGAATTTGTATGAAATTGGGGCAGCGCCATCTAGTAGCTGCTATGGAATGAGGCAGCTTCATCTAGTAACTACTAGATGGCGCTGTCTCAATCCCCTACAAATTCGCGTTTTTTTTTTAAGAAACGTCTTCCCACACTAGGGTTTTCTCCTGTATCGTGGGTGCAGTTACAAACATAGAATATCACATGCACATACGCCCAGACTGGAACAAATTTCTGTTGGCCATACAAAATCTTTGTCCCGTACGGGAATCGAACCCGCGACCCGTTGCGCAGTAGGCGATTACTCGACCTCTGCGCTAACCGTGTCGTCGTTTTGTTTTGATTGTTTACGCGTTCGACGCGTGTGATCGAGTAAAGCTCAATAAAACTCACACTAGACACACTGAATAGGACATGCACCGGTGCATATTTACTAACATATATGGAGGCGACTAGATTCAGCGATTTAATTTGTGTGAATGTTAACAATATCTATTGTTTGTTAAAAACGCTGTAGGACAGGTCAAACTGCATGTTGCATGCTATACACGGCAGCAGAATACCGAACTTAATTTTTTTTTACTCATTTTAATTGCAGTTTAGCCATTGTATAGAATTCCTGATTTTATTCATTTACTGTTACATATTTATACAACTGCCCAAAACTTGTTTCTACAGATCATTATTTTTCTATCAATATAGGCATCACAATTTTGATAATAATGTTCATGAAAAGTGTTTTTGAGCACCAAACTATTGCAGTTTAGGAATTGTATAGAATTCCTGATTTAATTAATCTACTGTTACCTGCCTGAAACTTGTTTCTACAGATAATTATTTTTCTTTATCAATATAGATATAGGCATCATAATTTTAATAATAATGTAGGTACACTAAATGTGTAATGAACACTAACCAGGTCATCGTGGTCAAGAAATAACAGTCGCTGGTGAATGACTGAAATCGTCATCAAAAGAATAATGTTCATTCACTCACTAGCTATCTTGGAGATTGTTAAGAGGCACCAGTGTATATTAAGATACACTGCGCTTTGGACATTCACAGTAAAATCTATACAATAGAAAACTATAATGTAAAGACAAACTCAATTAAAACTTACTTAATTGCTTGTTCCCTTTGCGCCTTGCGTACTTCAGGTTTCATGTTACGTTTTGCCATGATATCACTAAGAGAAGCACCCACAATAGCTCTCTGGAATTTCTGCGTCCTTCTAGTGCGTTTCTTGGTCTGCTCCTCCTCTTGACCTTTCTTGAACTTGCGCCTAATAACAAAAATATGTGTTGTTAAAGTATATTGTTCTGACCCCAAAGACATACACAATTTAGCTAGTTTTAGGAAGTGGCTTGATTAGTGCACATTCAGCAATCAGAGTGTCCACATTCTGAAAAGTCAGGGAAATCTAGTGAAATCGAGAGGCTACTTGGAAAGTCATTGATTGTAAAATCTATACTTTTGTTTTGATTATTTCTTTGATTGAACTACTGGTTTAAATGGAAAAAAAAATGTGTTGGATAGTCCCTTTATGGAGGAAGGCTATTTAATAGAGATGAAACAGATATCCGGTAACTATCCGGTATCCAGTCTAATATTACTATCCGGTCGGATACCGGATAACAAGGTCTATCCGGGCCGCCGGATACCTGATATAAAAAACATACATATATATACCTATATATATACCAATTTTCATATGCTTTGTATAAATTAAGATATGTTACTAACTTAAAAACACTCTTAACAGCATACTACGGATATGTGGCATCTATATTAAGATATGGGATAATATTTTGGGGCAATAGCACTGACAAGCAAAGAGTCTTCAAGGCGCAAAAAAGATGTGTAAGATCAATGTTTGGCTTGATGCAAGAAGACTCACGTCAACCCTATTTTAGGAAATATAAAATTTTAACACTCACATCCATATATATTAGTGAGCTAGCAAACTTTTACAGAAATAATTCACACAACTTTAAAGCATACACTAGCGGAAGTCGACATGAAGGCAAACTGAAGTTAATTCTTAGTTATAAGACCTCTCTACATAGAATAGGGTAGTTGACTCATATCAAAATTTATTAAAATATTGTTTATTTCTAACAGTATTTGGCATAAGGTTCCACAATATACCGATTTTAATAAATAACAATGAATGATTGCTGTAAAATTTTAATTTGAAAATGCTAGAAATAATCTTTTTTTATCTCACGCCGTAAACGCTTTGATATCCTGTGGTCAGGGCCGTGACGTCACACATATAGTAAACAAAGAAATATCAAATTTGATTCAACAACTCATCGATTTGCACTACTATTCTTTCCTAAAACTGGCAAAAAATCGTCCAAGTCTCCGTTATTATATTTGTAAATATCGTAAATTATTTGTATTAATAGCAAAATCAACCATTGATGTTGGATTTGTGAGAGCAGATAGTACAAATCTTCCGAAAATAGACAGATTGATGGTCAGGAGATTTTTTGTGTATCGCTCTAAACAATATAAGTACAGTTTCAATACTGTTATAATGAGGAACAGGTTACAAGTGTACTTGTCAAGATTGTCACGCGGCAGAAGAGTTGCAAACATGCATTTTTGGTGTGGTTGCACCATCACAGTGAGGAGCTATTTTGTACAGCAGTTGAATTCTATTGGATAGAATTCTATCTCTCAAAAGTCAAATAAACACTAAAAAGTATTTACTTCAAGAGATATGTTGAAAAGAAAACATCAGGGTCATGTGTCAAATACCAGTGTAGTACTGCAAGAATTTGTAAATGAACATAAAAAGAGAAAGATTGGCAGTTGTTCATTTGTCAAACATGAAGAAAATTACTAGGAGGAAAAATATATATATACATTCACACACACAGATTGTGACATATTTCTTAAAAAATAAAAGACCTTCAATGAAGAAAGAATAAAGTGCATAGAAAACTAAACCACGAATCACAGAAGTGCTATTTAGTTCGAGCTTTGTTATAAACAATAACAGCTTCCATGTGCTATAAAGTCAGCCAGTGCATAACACATGATGGTTCTTTTGTTGGGAAGATTTTTGGTGGGAAATCTTGCAGACACCTACGAGTATAATGAAATGTGGATAAAAGTTGAAAGTTGAAGATTTGGGTTGAAATTTGCAAAATGTGACCTCATTTCTGATTAATATCCTGTAATAGTCTATTCAACAAACGGTATCCATAAAATTAGATTAATACAAAATTGTCATGCTCTTTTACTGAAGAAAATGTTAATTATCAAAGACGGAAACCTGTGAACAGTATGCTTAACTCAAGTATAGATGCAGATGTTTTGTGCTAAAGCAAAACTTATATACTTTTGTGTTGCTAGCAGTATGTAATTTTGAAAACACTCAAAAGGTGACAATATTAGCTATAATAGGTATTTGTTCTAACAATCTGTATGTCAAAAAACTTATTGATCAAATAGTGCCATTTTGGAAACTATACTACATTTTTCCTAAATTATATGAAAGTATTACTTCATAATAAATCACTTTACTATTATTTTGACTTTTACTACCTGCGACCTTAAGGCAATATACAGGGTGTCCCAAAAAATAGTGTCAAGCGTAAGTCCAGAGTTAGAGCACCTCTTGGAGTACCCGAATCACCCCCATGTATGTTCCGCGATTATTCGTAGTTTTCGAGTAATAATTTTTTTTCTGACTTTTTGAAAATTTTGATGCAAAGAACTTAAAAATTTTAAATAAAAAAAAGTAGAACATATTTTAATGTTTTTCTTTTTGCCACTGAATCATCTTTAGTGCTTCTTTTATGTCTAAAATAATCAGCTTCGTAACTTTAGTGGAAATTTAGAAAACAGTAGTGTAAAGTCAAAATTTGAATGTTAGTGAATAATTACTTAAAAATTCATCTTTAAATTAAAAATCTAAACAGGCGAATTCATGGTTTCTAAGTATGTGTAAAAACTTCTCTAGACTATCTGCTTTCATAATCATTTAAAAAAAGAAGTACTTAATAGGGCTACTTTGGCTTAAATCGGCCATCAAAGACAGCGAGGTGAAAATTTCATAAAATTTACCAAATTCCTATCAGATGATAAAAAAAATATCTGGTCTTTTTATAATTTCTAAGGTTCAGATTAATTACAATTTAGCAAAAATTAACTACATGAAACCCATATTTAAATATTTTTCTCGCGGATCACATCGGTTGTAGTGCTGGATGTAACGCAGTACTTACCTGCTAAAAAATTGCCCGAGTGAGAGGATATGAAAGAGACCGCATTATTGCTATCTCTCTCACTCTCATTGGCGAAATGGATAACTGTAACTGAGGAATGCTATTCTTTGTGACAAGGGGATGAGGCGGGGGGTGTAGTCCGAGCGCCTATTGTGTTCTGGCGCCAGTCGTTTGCCTGCTTTTGTTTGCGCCTTACGTACGATACGCTCATTTGTGATTATTTGACGAACTTTGCTTTCTTTACGGACCTTGAGTGCGATTACGATTTGGTTTTGTGTGAATACGGGATTTTGACAAATTTGGCATTCTTAACGGACTTTTCAAGCTCTTCATTTTGTGATGTCTTTTTCATCGCAAGAATATGCTCTTATGCATTACTTTTATGGATATGCAAGAGGAAATGCTTCTGAAGCAGCCAGGTTGTTCCGGCAGCAAGTACAAAATGGAGGTGGACCTCAGCCTGAAACTTGGCCTGATCATCGCATGATTTTAAGAGTACATAACTCTTACATGGAAGGACGCCTACCAGGTAGAAGATCGGGGCGCCCATCTGAAATGAGTGACCCAGATACTGTCCAATCAGTGGTCGAAGAAGTGGTGAGAGATCCATCAGTTAGTGTAAGAACAATAGAACGTCGAATCGGAATTCCGAAATCACAAGCACATCGAATACTTCATCAAGAGCGTTTTCACCCATATCACATCCAGAAAGTTCAGCAGCTCAAGCCCGCAGACTACCCGAAAAGGGTGGCATTTTGTCAGGAAATGTTACGGAGACAAGCTGAAAACGAAAATTTCTTTAAAAATATTCTATGGACTGATGAATCACATTTTAAGCGATGTGGGGTGTTTAATGCGCATAACTACCATTCGTGGAGTATTGAAAATCCACACCTCACAAGGGAATCTAATTTCCAAGAACAATTTAGTATCAATTTGTGGTCAGGCATCCTAAACGGACAGCTGATTGGTCCGTTCGAACTACCGGACCGACTGAACAGCGAGGCCTACTTGCAATTTCTACGACGTGATCTCGGCGTCTTATTAGAAGATGTAGACCTATTAACGCGGAGAAATATGATTTTTCAAAACGACGGCGCTCCATGCCATTTTGCTAGAAATGTTAGACAACATTTGTCTGAAACATTTCCAGGCAGATGGATCGGTCGTGGAGGGCCCATTGCGTGGCCGCCACGGTCCCCCGACTTGAACCCCATAGATTTTTTCGTCTGGGGATACTACAAGGAATTAGTATACGCCAAGGACATTACAAACGTCACAGTGTTAAGAACAAAATTAAGACAAGCGGAAGAAACAATAAAAAACAACAGAATTGCATTTATAAATTTAAAAGAAAACTTTTTTAGACGATGTAGAATATGTATTGAGCACGAAGGTCGTCATTTTGAAAACTTTCTTTAAGCGATCGAATAATAAATACTTTGAAAATAATGTTTTGTTTCATTTATTAAGTTATAATAAACCTTCAAAGGTTATTAAAGATGGCAGCAGGAACAGTTATTTTTGACCTTCAAATAATAAAGGAGATGTCCACGAGTGGGTTTTTATTAATTATGTTAACTAAAAGCAATAATTTATATACCATTGGAAAGAGGATCGAAACAGCAATTCAGTCATTAAAAATATGCTTTTAAGTACCTCCGATTTGTATTAAACTGTGGTGAAAGTTTTGAAATCGCATGCTTTAAATCTATCTAATTTACCCGTATTAACTTTATATAGTCTCCGAAATACAATGTATTACTAAAATGTTCATGTATTTTCATATGAAAATCCATTTTATTCGTGTTTTTAGGAAAAATCTACAAATCTTTTAATCAACTGGCAGTGATTGGCTGAAGTCTCTAGTCCAATGCTTTAAATGAAAAAAAAAAAGATTTGACATTTTAGTTTGACAGTTTTGACACTCACTTGACGCTGTGGCGCTTGATGATTTATTAAATTATTATGTTGTTCATTAATTAGATTTAATGTAAAATAGGCCCAAATAGGCAGATTGTCGTAAACATTTCACGCAACACCAACAACTTCAACACAAACAACAACCAAACCAAAACCATAGACTAGCATAAGTGTCATTGTATTTACAAATACAGATTACAAATACATGTTTTTTGCAGATAATCTAACACAGCTTTCGATCATTAAACAAAACTGTTGCCATAACTAAAATATACAAAAATAAAAATATTTCCAAAACGGAGGGGTATAAAGTTATGATTTTCACGGTTTCAGGACACTATATATTAAGAGGCTGACAACGCTGAGCTGAGCTCATCGAGCCCTACTTAAAACTTTTTTTAGCAAAACCTATTTAATAAACCGTAGTAAAATAAATATATGTTACTCTTGAAAATATTTTTGAGAATATCCATGTCCCCAAAACAAATTTCAATAAAAATTTGACGTTAAAAAAATGCCAAAGACACCCATCAAAAACAGCTTCCAGAAGAAAATTCGAGTTATTTAACAAAGGTTGTTTAATGATTTTCAGGGAATTAACTCGTGACACTTAATTTGATAATATTGATGTTTCATATCTTCAAATAAGTTACTAGTTTCTTTAAAAATATATATATTTTGATTTTTTCGCTCAATTTCAGTGACGCGCCGTGCCTGTAATCCAGTACAAATCATGTCTCAAGGTCGTTGGCGTTACTCAGCCTCTTAAACCTTTATAACAGGTATAGTTTCGTTTCTTTTAGTTAGCAAAACCCAGCCTCCATACAAAAAGAGGACATCTCCTTTTTAGCTTTTCTACAATCATTTTTGGTTTATTAATAAATAATTGTAATTTAAAAAAAAAAATATTCAGAAATCGAGTTTTATGAAATTTTCACCTTGCTGTTTTTGATGGCCGATTTAAGCCAAAAAAGCCCTATTAAGTACTTTTTTTTAAAATTATTATGAAAGCAGAGAGTCTAGAGAAGTTTTTACACATACTTAGAAACCATGAATTCGCCTGTTTAGATTTTTAATTTAAAGATGAATGTTTAAGTAATTATTCACTAACATTCAAACTTTGACTTTACACTACTGTTTTCTAAATTTCCACTAAAGTTACGAAGCTGATTATTTTAGACATAAAAGAAGCACTAAAGATAATTCAGTGGCATAAAGAAAAACATTAAAATATGTTCAACTATTTTTTATTAAAAATTTTTAAGTTCTTTAGATCGAAATTTTCAAAAAGTCAGAAAAAAAATTATTTCTCTAAAACTACGAATAATCGCGGAACATACATGGGGGTGATTCGGGTACTCCAAGAGGTGCTCTAACTCTGGACTTTCGCTTGACACTATTTTTTGGGACACTCTGTATACAAATTAATAAATTTGATCTAACTCTATTCAACCTATTTGTACTTTTGGAACATTTAATATATTTGAGTAACAATGATAAATATGAGCAACAAACCTATAAAATATTATAAATCTTTTAAGGTGTAACGGAAAAATAAAACACATGTATTTCAAATTAAAATATTTTGATTCAACTTACACCTTTACAAGTCATTATTGTCAAATAAACATAGAATTTTTTTTTAGTAAAGAACATAATGACTAATGTAGTACAAAAATTTATTATGTCATCTTTAGATGTTAGTTATGTATAAAGTAAAGAAAAAAAAATTCTTTATATTATTTATTTAATAAGAAGGGTCTTGTAAATTAAGAAGAGCACAGGCTGACAACACAGCAATCACATTTAATATATTTGTATACGGATTTAAAATGGATAATTTGCATATTCTTGCGTAAGCTGTTCTGAAATTTACCAGCCATGGTGGCCAGCAGGTTTAATCAGTGAAGATATAACATCTTTCAGTTTTACCAAACTGGACCTATTTACTTCTATGGTGCTTTGGTATATGAATACTTAAGTTTTTTTGTTGACATAATGTTGTTCTAGTTGACGGGTCACATTTTGATGTTGTGGCTGAGCATGTACTGCTTTGTATTATGTTGCACAACTTTTACTGCCTTATCAATCTCATTGTCAAGAGGAGAACAGGTTAGTACACAATAGTTCTCATTAAGTAACCACTGAAAGCAACAAATTTAATTAGGTACTCAGTAAATTCAAGTAAAAGTTGTATAAATAAATATATTCATTATGAAACTTTGATATTTTTGTTTGTATTACATACTTTTTAATTAATATTCAATTACATCATTATTCAATTGAACATAAGTACATATTCTTTTCTTTGAAACATCATCTAGTGTCAGTGTATAACTTAGAATAAATCAAAAAGGCGTGAATGGTCAAGTTTTCTCTCAGTTTTCTAGTCAAGTTAAAATTTGGTTGGTCGGCTGCAGTCAGTTTTCATTCTAACTGAAAGATAAAAATTTAATTAATGATTTTACATACAACCTAAAAACTTCTATTTTGTTTAAGTTGAAACTGAAGTACCTACACAGATTGAGTTATTCAGTTATAGTACTTACATTAATGTGATTTTCGCAAAATACATTTGAGTTTCAGTAGATAGTTACAGGATTATTTCTTTAAGCGAGTGTTAACCAAATATTTCGCATGTCTATATCACTGGGTACGACAAATCCACAGCTTTCCTGGAGTCTTTGAAGAAGTAATTCTATATTCCTGTTCTATTGTCCCGTTCCATATACGGTTGTACTATATTTTGTGATATTTAATAGAAAGCATTGTTTTTGTGAGGACACACATAACACATTGCACCGGACACTGCTGCGGTGTACGGAGGGACGAAAACCGCATGCGGCTGCGGCGGCACGGAACCGTGCCACCGTACGGTTTGCTCCGTATCACCGTCCGGAGCTGCGGTGCACGACGACGCCCTGCATCACCGCATTATCTATGTTGAGATCTATTACGCGTATGCACGTCCTTTCTACGCAAAAATCCGTACGATACTGCGGCACAGTGTGGCATACCCCGCGGACCGCACCGCATCACCGTCCGGGAGTGCGGTGCCGTCGCGCGCGCCGCACAACCGCACGGTGATGCCCTGCGGTTTTTGTATACAAATTAAGATTCTCCAGTCAAAATTAAAAACCGCAGCACCGCACACCGGAGCGGTGTCCGGTGCAATGTGTTATGCGCCTTATTTCGCCCCCGTGCTTTGTTTACTATAAGACTGACGTCATTGCCACAGATAATGAACAGACTATCATGGCTGACCGTGTTTTCGGACCAAAATTGAAAATCTTAATTTAAAATAGATTTTTTGCACTTTTTAGCCATCGAAATAAATTATATTCATGTGCTATGGTCTAATACAACAATTATGAACATGTTAAGCCCTACTTTAAAAAAGGGTCAACTAGCCTATTAGTGTTAGTTGTATGCTACCCACTGTGTATAATAAAATACCATTGTCAATCAGATCAATACCTGAAAACCAAAAGTTTAAAACTATGGCTTTCTTGCTGAAAAAACCTATTATAATCTTAAGGATTTTCTAAATGATAAATAAATAGTATTGACATTATGAATTGAATTTATAATTTTGACATTAATTATTATTTTTTTAAGCCATTTTGTATCCATTGACATTCTATTATAGTATATTTGACTCACTTATTAATCGAACACTCCTTAGTATGGCAGTGTATTTGACTTAAAAATTAAACATGATTATAATCAACTTTGACATTTTCGCAATACCACAGATAACATAATGCAATACTATTCTTTTTCCTCCTTTTACTAATTTCTATTTTGTATTACCTTTCAATGAAATATTATTATTGTCAATAACATTAGAATAGTAGTTATAGTCTGTAATTCTGATGACATTTATTTTAAATTCATATAATATGATTGTTTAAGTACTAAGATAACATAATCATTGTAAATTAATTTAGATTTTCACCTCCTTTTCCTCATATGCCTATAAGATAAGGCGAGACATGGCTGTACCTTATTACTCTAAAAATCTATGTTTATACCCATGTATTATGAGCAAATAAATTATGAATTATTATTCACCGCCCACGACTTCGCTCTATACTAAAGGAACCCTCTATAGGTAAAAAATAATTAGATTTGCTTCTTGCTTCTGAAAACAAATTAGTATAGCCGCAGCCTTGCGACTTTACTTTTTTTCTGACCTTGGTGAAAGAATGAGAAAAACAAAACCAAATTGTGGAAGGGCAAGTCGTAAAAATGAAAGCGGCTCGGGTTGTGAAGAAGCTGACAAAAGAAGACTTCCAGCACTGTTTTTAACCATGGAAGATTCGCATGGTGTGTTGTTAGTAGGGATAGAGCACTAGAGGCGTGTATGTTGAAAGTAATAATAAGTAATTATATGTATGTTATCAAAATAAAATATTTAAACCTTAGTTTTTTTTTATAATTCAAACCTCGTAAAAACCATTTCAAATAACAAGACCCAAATTCGACCTACGTTCGCGGCACACGAATGACACGAACGTTCGTGGTGGGATCTATCTATGCAAACTCTCTTCTTGCACTGCACCAAATGGCAATGTTCGGCCGGATATCCGGCGCTCCGGCTACGAGGTAGGCCGGTTATCAGGTATTCGATATCCGGCCAAACAGCTATCCGTTTCATCTCCACTATTTAACATTATATCCACGTGAGCAAAGTCGCGGGCACAGCTAGTGAGGGATATAATTAATTCACGCTTAAGCATATTTTAGCTTGTACATAGGTTATGGTCATTAACCCATTCACTGCCTACCTCAAAAGTAATGACTTCACCATCATGCCGCCCTATGTTCTCATCGGCCCGCCCATCGGCGGGCTCGGCATCTCGATAAAGTATTCTTGCCCGCCCATCGGCGTTTTCGGCATGAGACTGTAGATTTCGACATGAGCTGTTTTTCTTGTTTAGTTTACATGTACTGCGCCTTGTATAAAGCGTGTATGCGTAATTTACTGTGGAACTTGTGGCAAAATTGTGTGTGTTTTATTGGATATTCGCCGAAATAGTAATGGAGTGTGAAGGTAAGTCATAACTTTCGCTTAATTGATTTCAAATAATCATAATCATGTAGGGCTGCGCATTAGGTATATTTCTGCTCATATTTATGTAAATAAATGTAAAAAGTTAGAAAAAGCCTTTATAATTAATTTTTTTGCAAAAGTCAGGAGTACTAAACCTTTTTGTTACTTCTCGTATTTTTTTCCTGCGCATACCTGTAACTTTGTAAAAATATATTTAAATTTATTTAAAAATTATGTTATAATTTAACGGTAATCATAATTAAATTATTTCAATGTATTTTAAATTTTTAACTACCTATCTATTATTATATTGTTATATTTTTTTTAATTTTCAGATAGCATATTCGAGCTAGATGATATGGCAGAAATCAAACGAAACATCAGAGCAAAGTTGAAAAAGACCAGCAGTAAACGAACAAAAGATGCTAGTTCTCAGACCGAACAAGAGAATAATATGTCACCATGCAATTGCAAAAAAAATATGGTAGCAGTTTCTATTCGACGACTATTAGAGGATGTTCCTGACGATCAGCTGTTGCAGTTTCTAAATGATGTAAAAAATATTGTAAATAAATATAAAGAGCATTGAAAATATTTTTTAAGTATGGGAAGTAGTTCTCATTTTTTGCACTTTTTTTAATGTTATGTAAAATAAAAGAAATGTAACTGATTCAATAACTTTTACTTATAAATTAACTTCTTCAAATCACGCTACATGAATATGTTATAAATAATTACATAGGTTCTTAAAATAATGAAGACTTATGCCACATGGAAAATCGCACGTTAATAATAAGTACCTATACTTATCTATAATTATTTTACAAAACAACTGTAATGAATAAAAATCGGAATGAACTACTTTCTCAAATTAAGTACATTGTGGTTTTACGCTAATATCACATCTGTAAGCATCTAACTGCATTTTGTCTAATGAAAATGGTTATACAAATGTGAATCGATGCTGACAGATCTGATTTCAGTCTAAATCTTTATTAATAAACATAAATCAATACCGATGGTATGGTTTAAAACAATTTAAACAGAGTCCTGGTTGATCTGGGCAATTAGGGCAATAAAATATTGTATCTACACGCTTTTTTTTTTGTTTAGCACAATGTCGGCACTGTTTCCTTTTTGCCCGGCGACTATTAGGTTCTTTGACAATCTGTTTGGGTAAATGGATTGGACAAATCGCCAAAGGAATTTCTTCAATAGAAAATATAGGTGGCAATAGATTCTCTAAAACTTTTAAACGGAAGTCATATAAGCTAATATTTTGATTAGTTTTAAATAATTGAAAGGCATTGATCAAACACACTTCAATCAAGTGTATGATAACTTTTTTATACCATCTTATTGATTTATGTTCACTGGTATAATATGACAGCATTTGGTCATGTTTGTCCACATTTCGCATATATTTATTATATTTAACAATAGCACGTGGTTTTAAGCAGGTGCTGTTGCCGTGACGGTTTCTTACTTCTACCAACTCACTATTATGTTCGCTTGATAGGAACAGCACCTCCCGTTTGTCCATCCATTTCGATAAATTTATGTTATTATTATCATGAAGTATGATACACTCGCCTTTTTTAATTTTTGTTTTTAATAATTCTTTGGGATTTCCTTCTCTATTTAATTTAAGAGTCCCAGTGCAAAGTGTACCGCTATTTAATAAATCTCTTGTGAGAGGAATGCTACAATAAAAATTGTCTACGTATAGCGAGTGTCCCATATTTTTCAGGCCGTCCATTAATAAATGGACTACTTTATTTGTATGCCCTCGTCCAGAAACTAAAGGATCTTTTGAACCTGCGTATAAATGTGTTTTATAAATTATGCCTGTATTATCGGCTAAGTTATAAAATTTTAGTCCATATCCACTTGCTTTGGATTTCATATATTGGCGGTAACTAAGTCTTCCTCGCCATAACATTAACGACTCGTCAATTGTTATTTCCCTAGTAGGATGATAAATGTTTTTCATGTTTTTATTTATTTCCTCAATTAAGGACTTAATTTTATTTAAGCTCGCATTTCCTTCTATTTTTTGAACATTTAACGCTCGCATTATAGTTAAAAACCTGTTTCTAGACATATATTTACTAAAAATATTATTTTTAAATAAATAATGCGTTTTCCAGTAATCTGATAATCTATTGTATCGAATTGTGCCCATATGAATCACCAACGCAATAAAAGTTTTCAATGTGTCCATGTCTATCGGCCGCCACTCTTTCATTCTGCTGTGCGTAGCAGAAGTCATATTTTTTAACTCCTCCCCATACTTGTTGGTGCAAGTCAAAATTAAATTTAAAATTGAGGGACATAAAACTAACCAAAAAAAATCCACGGGTTCCTTGTCCGTCATGTCGACTTTCAGTCCAGTAGTCGCCATAAATTCTACATTATTGGGGTTTGGCACATTTCCGTATTACCATTCTTGAGTGGTCACATTTTCCTCACCTTCATTATCCGATAACGGGTCTTGAGACAAATCATCGTGTGCTTCTGATTCGATGCCCTGAATGTCATGCTCTAGCAAGTCATCGACATCATCCACCAATATTCCATACAGTTCGTCGTACGATAAGCCCTCATTGTGCACAACTTCCTCATTAGCGAAGTAAGCAGTTTCCCAGGTAGCCAAGGTATGATAGATTTCATCGTTAATGGAAGCTGACTGAGAGGCTGAGGATCCATTTTTATCCTGAAATAAAATTTATTGATTAATTTTTTATTTCTATTAAAATAGAAATAAATATATCATATAAATAAACATTGCAATACAATTTACTTGGGTGGACTTAAAATTATCCAACGTCATTGGGCTAAATTCAATTAACCAAGAAAATTAGACAGATATCTGCACTCTTATACATATACTACTTTTAATTGATTTTCAAAAGTAGCTCAAAGCTTATTTTTATTACCCACTTGATTTATTTGTCGTCAAAAACGTTTGTGACCTAAAAACCCACAAATTAACAAACACTGAGTGTTATCAGCTAAAAGGAAGAATATTTAATATTTGTTTATGAAACAATTTTTCTGGTGGTTCTTATTTTGTTTTGAATAGTAAGTATATAGCTAACATAAGTAGCTAAATAGTAAGTATATAACTATACATTATATGCGTGTTACTGAGGGTAGCGTGCATTAACTTTGGCGTGTTATTCAGACCATTAAATTTGTAATTTTCATTATAGATACATTTATGTCCAAAACGTGCCTCATTAGCCTTTTTTCGGATTGTATCCCCAATAATAAACGGAAACTAATACTATATAAAGCTCGATTCGAAATATTTTGACAGCATAATATGTTTATGTCGGCCGTAATAAAAACTACCAGCGGAACCTTTCATCAACTTAATTAAGAATTAGCGTTCATATTTTCTCAAAAACTCTTTATATTGTCACCCTTTCTGTATGCATAAGCTTTAAATCTTACAGCAATTTACCGTGAACGACAACAATGTGAGCGAAAGGGCCTTTTTCACAATCGAAAAATAACTTTTGAATGTCAAAGAATCTTTGAAGTAAGCTATTCAGAACTTACTTAATGATGTTTCACAATCTTAATGGCCCTAAATTTTACATAAAAACACATGCGTTACTTAAGAGGTAAGAGACTTGACCATCAAACTTGATACGTTGGCTCTCCACCGAATAAAAGTTGTCAACTTTAGTTGACAACACGTGTTGTCAACAAGAGTTAATCGAAAGCAGAGTCTCTGCCGAATAAAAGTTGTTAACTTTTGTGTTGTCAACAAAAGCTGACAACTTTTTTCGGTGGAGAGCCAACTTTAATATCGGAGGTCTAGATGTGACACCTCGTAACTAACATTTTTGGTAAAATGAGATATTGATGGAGAAGGTTTCAAATAGCATTTTCGGTGTAAACTCGTAAATGTTTCCTGCATTACAATTTCTTTTGACGCCAAATAATTACAATTAGTGATATCTCGTAACAAGCATTGGTAATAATTTAACTGGTAACCTCGTGTAAGATGATAGATCTTACGAGGTTACATCAGTTGAATTATTTGACGTTTGAACTAGAAAATTGCAGTTATGTGGTATCACTTCAATTTTTTTTAATATTAGATGTAATTTACGAGGTATTTTAGCACCTTAGATATGTACTTTGTTAAAATTTAATAATTAGCTGATGGTTCAAGTTTCATATAATTATATAGTTTGACGAATCAGGTTGTAATAATGTTAGCATGTTGCGCTTATATCTAAAAGTATTAATCTAAATAATGAATTTGTTCAGCGAGGTGTCAATGACAAGCCAAACATACAATCTCAACCTGAGAGTAAATTATCAAAACGTAAAGGTAGACCGAAGCTCAAAAAGGAACATCGTCCCAAAATTGGCAATAATAATATTTCTAAAAAACCAATGCTTGTTTGCGAATTACAAGAGGAGGAACTCTAGTACTCAAACTTGGATAGATTCGTATTGTAATATTTTAAGATTATCTGATTATAGTTTGTCAATAATTGCGAATGACACGAAACTTTTAGACTTACTTTCTTCTTTTAAAAACAATGAGTCTGGTATACAGTGTAAGGTTAAAAATGAAGATATAAATAAGAAAACCTTGCAAAGTTTAAACAAAACGGTATCAGAGAAGTCTTGCGAAGATCCACAACGAAATTATTAGAAAGTTTTGTTTCAAACAATAACAATAAATAATAAATCTGATTTGGCAAACTATTTAAAGATCTTAGGAATTTTCTAAAGCTAAGATAAGATTGGTGAAGTTGGCCATTAATTAGTTTTCATAGAAGTTTCTTGTGTTTCTTGACATGTTTGTCAGTTTGCATATACGAGGTGTCACATCTAGACCAACGTATCTTAAAAAATCTCGTTCAATACAAATTTATACTGAAAACTGATGGTTATATATTTAATAGATCTAATGTGAATTTTACACAAATAATAAAATGGTATTGTAAAGCTTCTATGTAAAATTATACAGTTGTTATTTTTGACATACGTGGTTATAGAATTTCAACGACGCTATGCATCTTCAACCGAGACCGAATTTATTCGTATCCAAATAGTTATATTGAGCAGTATAACAGTTTGTTTTTTTTGTCCATTTTGTTATATCGTATAACTAATAGTATAACTAGTTGGATTAACCCACAAATATGGTAGTAATAAAAATGTAAGGGGCAGAACAAACGTTTTAAGAATTTTATCAAGAAGATTTAGTGATTCTTATAAACTTAAATAAATTCATTCCTTATATTTAAAAAACTACAACAGGGAGTACTCACCGATTATTAAAGTCGAGCTGCAGCAACTTTTCAGCTCAAGCACAATTTCCAGATCACAGGCCAAGGTACACGAAAGAGCACTCCAAAGTCCAGGTAACGTTTGCCAAAGTAATCGCAACAACACTCATACAAGTCCAGTAATCGTAAGCCAGGATGGTCGAAAGAACACAAGAGTCCAGTAAACGAAAGCCAGGTCACAAAAGTACAGAACAGATAAACGCATGCGATGACGAAAGGGTCGTACAAAGCACTGATATTGGAAAAAAAGTTAACCGTAAGCTTACAATAGGCGTCAATGACGTCACTAAGAAGAGACCAATAGGATTTTAGAAATGTGTAGTTGCAAGTGCATCTTTAGACTGGAGCTTGGATTCGCCAATAAGAGCTTCGCAAAAAACAATGTTATCAATGCTTTTGTTCCGCAAACAATGCAGCGAGCACCCCGGCGCATTTTTTTTCAAGGTTTATCATATTTAACTAAGAAATTTGGAAACAAAATTATGGTCTGTATAATAATTATGGATTTTAATATAATTAAAATCCCAACCAATAATAGGATTAAATTATTATTTTTTGCACTTAAGTATGTTAGTTCGACAGATTAAAAACGAATTAACTGATTTAAGACTACCGATTGAAAGCAATATTGTTAGCGAGTAGCACTGCCTGTATTTTATTTTAAAAAATAGAAATCACTACGAAAATCACAATAATGATAACTAAGCTAACTTAAATTTGTCTTAAAGTTATTATTTGAAGTGCGTTGAAATTACAATTATAAATAGGCACTTACAAGGATTATAAATTAGAATGAAAGTAAACAACTAAAGAGGGGTGCTGTTGAATTCTCAGTACATATTAAAATTATTCAAAAGCTCGATTTTTAGGGAAAATATTTCTAAGTAGGTACTAATTATTAAAAAGTAAATGCTAGAATTCGTTATATCATTATCACCAAACTGGTTTCGGTATTAGGTAGACTAAATAAGAGAGAACCTTCGGAATGGATCTCATCTAAGTCCAGCTGTTTCCTGGTCTTCATCAACGACATAACTATGTATATGTATAACTATATATATATATTCATTTATTTATTACTTGTTATATAAACAGCTTACATCCAAATTGAGACTTAAATATTAGTTAAGAAGTAGTGACCTGTGAAGCAACCCAAACTAATGTACACATCTTGAAATAATGAATCTTAACAGTATGAAAGTAAAACTAAGAATTCTTAAAATAAAATTAAACCTAGTTTAAATTACAAATAAAAATTACTGTTAAGTATACATATATTCATTGACATATTATTATACGTCAATGTAGGTATCGTATATTGGAGAAAAAAAATTCCTAAACCTAAAACTTAGCAAAAGTATAGGATACCAGTGTGTCTTATGCTGAGTTAATTATCTTTTTGACACATCGTTTGAATGCCGGATATATCCATCTCCGATGCCTCGCCACCATTTCGTTGTGAAATAAGCACATAGGACGCACAATGGGGTAATAGAATGACGTATTATTCTTGTATACAACAACCCGCGAGTGGAAACATTTGACCGGTAACAAGCCAACTTCAGACACCTCTTTCAGTATTATAAAAATATGTCCATATTATCGAATCATACTTTAATATACTGCGGACTAAGCTGCACCAAAGCACAATAACGCAATTTTGATTTTTATGCGGTTTGGTTGCTCTAAAAATAAAACCTAGAAGTTGGTTGCATCTGTCAATAATAAAATCGTAGTGTGCTCTAAACGTCAGTTCCTTATCAAAAAGAACTCCAAGATCCTTAACAACATTGCATCTTTGAAGTATGTGCGAATGAATTTGATAGTCAATAAATAGGGAAACGTTTATTAAATATTAAGAGAAACAAACTGAACACGCCTGGCGAGTCGCCGGCAAGACAATTACCGACAAGTGGCGACTGAACTATATTTCCAAAATAGGTCTATGTACTTTTGGGTAATAATGCTACATCATAAATCACGTCGTAAAATACAACAAAAGCTGTCGGCACTTTGTTTTTAAAGTACTCATCCTTATCTCGCTTCCTGTTTACCTGACAGTTTATGACCTTTCGGTGGCCACAACAAACCATACCGACCGGTTTTCTTTTTTACATTACCACCTGTATTTTTATCTCGCTTTCAAATTATCGGACAGTTTAAGACTTGTTTGTTATGTACTAATGACACAGTGCATCTTGCAATTGATCTAAAAACTCTTAGATAAACAATCAGAATATTTTTAATCTTTTACCTTTAATCACACGGTGCAAAGCACAATTTACACCTAAAGAATTGAAGTAGACAGTGTATCAGACATTATATGAAAAAAAAAACGCGCAGATTAAGGTTTTTTATCGTTCAAATTGTATACCTTACCTTAGTTGCAATATAGAACATTTACTTGATAAAACTAGTTTATATTCTTATCTACAATAATAATAAAGCGGTTTTTAGATTATATTTTTCTTAATTTAGTAACAGTTATTTTCCCGAAGCATGTTTAGGCAAAAACTCACGCGGATCTGATTTGGGAGCTCTAATTTACAGATTTTGTTAAATATCAAAATATTTATTTTCTGTGACACAATATCTTAGCTATATAACGAAAAAAAAAAAACTTTTTTTTTTCGTTATATAGCTCCTAGGTAAAGAAATAAATTCTTAATCTAATCAAATTTTCTAACGATAAGGCGTGGAAACAAGTCATATTATGTACGAAATTCTCCTTCACTTAAACGCAATTTTTATGCCAAAATGTTATTTAATGTTTGCTTAAACTGTTGTATTATTTGTATCTATCGATACTATATTTTTTATGAACAAAAAACTACCATATATTTTGCCGCACCGGCGATGCCAGTTTGTTTTGTATGGCGCGACGCGATTTTGTGAAAGGCCGCTTAAGAGGACTGTTAAGTGCCAATTTATGGCTCAAGTATGCACTTTCAAAAATGTAGTTTGTTGCACACTGCTTAGAGTTGAAAGTCCGAGGCAAGTGCGTTCATTTCATATTGAAATATTGTTTCGGGCGATAACTGTTTTACCCCCCTAAACCTTTACGAAATTAGACATTTCTGTCTCATTAGATTCAGTATACCTTAATCTATGTTTGTACGTTTTGCTTTTTTTGTTATTCAGTATAATTTAGTCAAAAAAGATAAAAATGCTCGAAGTAGTTTTTAAGTCTAAAATATGGATGTTTAGATGCAAATAATTTATATTCTGAGCAATATTACTTCAAAATCAAAACGTACAAACCTAGATCTTCATTAAAGCTACAACATTTCCAAAAATTATGAAAATTGGACTACCTATGTAAAGAGGGAGAAAAGCGTTATGGCTTTTTGTATGAAAATTTACAGCTTCACAATCCTCTTAAACTGTGCTATAAATATGTATAATTGTAATCATTGTATAAGTTGGACAAGTATTTGTATTATTATTTTAACTATAATTATATTTTTATAAAAAATTCAAAAGGTTTGTAAATTCTGAATACAAGTCTTGCCCGCCCATGGGCGGGCTCGGCATGATAGGTCAGAATTCCCTTTTTTCAAAACCTGTGATATCCGCATTCCGTTTTAGTTGGGAATCAATGATAATAAAAGGAATCTCTATATATAATAAAATCGTAGGGGTACAAAAATCTGTAATTGCGAAATATTAAGAAAAAAAATACACAGGTCGCCTTAAAATCATTAGCAGAACACGATAGAATAGTTTTTTTAAAAATTGTTTGTTTGTTGGTTTGTTTGTTTGTTTGTTTGTTTGTTTGTTTGTTTGTCTGTTTGTCCGGAAAGATCTCCGAAACCACTGGACAGAATTTGATATGGCTTACACCACAATGCTTAGAATTTTCCGGAAGAACATTTAGGCATAATTTCGTTTGTTTAAATTCACTTTTTATTTTTAGTGAAAAAATACCATATAAAATTTTCGAATTGGCTTTAGGTAGAAAAACAACATGGTGCACGTGAAATTATTTTGACAAGTCTGTCACATAGTACAGAGAGAAGGTATTTTCTTCCACGAAGGAAAGGCAATGGAACTACGCCATACAGCCTGATCTTAAGTAATTGGATTTCGAAAATTGAAAGGCAGGAATGAAGTGTTTCACATAGTACAAATAAATATTTTATATTTTCTGTTAATGGCTGTGCCCAACTTGATTTCGCCAACCAAATTGTCTTTTTCTTATGTCGTACCGTGGTGGTAAGGCAAAAAGATCAAGCCATACAACCAATGAATAAAGCATTTTTTATGATAATATATACTTATCGAGTTACCATAAAATTTGTAGATTGGTTTAATTCTTAACTAATTTTCACAAAATCGGTACAATTTTTGAAATATTTGAAATGTTGAAAAATGAAGATACTCTTTTCAAGGTATTTTGAAAGGTGTTATATGTTTTTACATTAGGACTAAGGAATCAAACTCTTTCATCCATTTAAAACTATTAAAAGTAATAGATTAATATTGATAATTTAACAAAAATATCTGACTGCAATGTTCTGGGTTACGCGTAGAGGAACGGGACGGGACTCTTGATCCTAATGTCTAAAATGACGGATCACATGTTTTTGGATCCACCCAAGGAACATGGATATCGAACGATGAACCTAAAGAGTAGAACACATTGAACCTAGCCACGTTGACTTAATGTGACATGACTGCCGATAAAGTTCGTTTCCAAACCCAGCGATATGCATATCAAATGAAAGGCCTTGATGAGTAGAGCACTATGAACATAGGAAAATCGCCCTAAATTCAACATGGCCGCCGCTCAAATAAAACGGATAAAAGTTCGTTTCCAAACCCAGCAATATGGGTATCAAATGAAAGGGATTGATGAGTAGAGCACTATGAACCTAGCAACATTGACATAAATTCAACATGGCCGCCGCTCAAAAGAAATGGATAAAAGTTAGTTTCCAAACCTAGCAATATGGGTATCAAATGAAAGGCATTGATGAGTAGAGCACTATGAACCTAGCAACATTGACATAAATTTAACATGGCCGCCGCCCAAAAAAGGTGGATAAAAGTTAGTTTCCAACCCTTGCAATATGGGTATCAAATGAAAGGCCTTGAAGAGTAGAGCATTAAGTACCTAGGAAAATCGACCTAAATTCAACATGGCCGCCGCTCAAAAAAGATAGATAAAAGTTCGTTTCCAAACCTAGCAATATGGGTATCAAATGAAAGGCCTTGAAGAGTAGAGCATTAGGAATCTAGCAAAATCGACCTAAATTCAAGATGGCCGCCGCTCAAAAAAAAAAGGATAAGAGTTCGTTTCCAAACCTAGCAATATGGGTATCAAATGAAAAGCCTAAAAGAGTAGAGCATTATGAACTTAGGAAAACTGCTATAAATTCAACATGGCCGCCGCTCAAAAAATGGATAATAGTTCGTTTCCAAACCCAGCAATATGGGTCTCAAATGAAAGGCCTTGATGAGTTGAGCACTATGAACTTAGCAACATTTACATAAATTCAACATGGCCGCCACTCAAAAAAGGTGGATAAAAGTTAGTTTCCAAACCTAGCAATATGGGTATCAAATGAAAGGCCTTGAAGAGTAAAGCATTAGGTACCTACGAAAATCTACCTAAATTCAACATGGCCGCCGCTCAAAAAAAGGATAAATGTTCGTTTTCAAACCGAGCAATGTGGGTACCAAATGAAAGGCCTTGATGAGTAGAGCACTATGAACCTAGCAACACATAAATAAATTCAACATGGCCGCTGCTCAATAAAGGTGGATAAAAGTTCGTTTTCTAATCTAGCAATATAGGTATCAAATGAAAGGTCTTCAAGAGTAGAGCACTATGGACCTAGCAATATTGACGTAAATTCGACATGGCCACCGCTCAAAAAAGGTGGATAAAAGTTCGTTTCCAAACCTAGCCAGGGTGTCCACTGCTAATGTTCAAAAAAATTCCCTGACTTTTCCCTGACTTTCCCTGACCATTTTTCAAAATTCCCTGACCAACTATACCTATTCCTTTTACAGAAAAATAAAATACAATACTTTTTTCGAAAATCATTAAGTAGTTTTTGTTGCAATTTTTAGACCGATATAATTAATATTTTAAGGCACAGTATTTTTACACCGTAGAAAGTACACTGGCGAAAAAATAAACCGAACCACCCTTAACCCTTGAGTTCAAATGCAGTTTTCTTCAAATGTTTGTACGTTTGTTAAATAAAAAACATATCTGCAAAAAGGCTCTTATTGAATACTAAAACACAATCGCTTTTCATTAATCTTTTGAGGGTTGACTTCTTCAACCAATGTCACCCACTGCTGTCTCCTCCATTCTGCGCCATTCCCTACGGTGTCCAGTTCTTGCCCGCTGTCTTTGTTATGTCGTCTAACCAACGAGCCGACTGTCGACCAACGTTCCTTCGTCCTGTTCTGGGGAACCACTCCCATTCGATGATCTTATTGCTCCACCGGTTGTCGATCTTGCGAGCCACGTACCCTGCCCATCGCCACTTTCTACACGCAACGACACGAGCCACGTCGATCAGTTTGGTGCGCTTGCGTATCTCCGTTTTCCGAATCCGACCCCGCAGAGAAACCCCAAGCATGGCTCCCTCCATTTTCTTTGTGCTACCTGTAGGGCGTGAACGAGTATATGTTCTCTAGTCAGGGTCCAAGTCTCAGCCCCATACACGAGCACCAGTAGGACGCATTGCTCGAAAGCTTGGCGCTTAAGAGATACAGGCATCTCACTCCTAAAAATGTGGGACATTTTGCTAAACGCGCCCCAGATTAGTTTTATTCGGCGTTCTATTTCTTGTGTTTGCCCACTTTTTTCAAGAGTAAGTAGCTGCCCCAGATATTATGTAGTGGTCAACCTGCTAAACCACGTTTCCCGCAATTATTATGGGGCCTATGTTCGAATCCCTGGCCATTGAATTTCATTTTTCAGGTATTCATGCGAAGGCCCACCAACAGTGACATGTCATAGAGTTCTTCCAACATAAGCTGAAGATCTGCAGCCTTCTTAGCGAAAATGATAATGTCGTCTGCAAATCGCAGATGAGTTAATTGCTCTCCATTTATGTTGATACCAGCACAGATTACTTAATAGTTACTACCAGACCAATCGAAGAGTTTAAATGTATCTTCCAAGCACGCCGTGAACAACTTTGAGGTGATTATTTTACACACCTCTTTTAATAGGAACACGATCGGAAAGGTCGTGGAGTCTTACTTGATATTAATGACTTTTCTGCGTTGTTGCTTAGTTTGTCATTAGTCTTCAGATAATGGTTGTTTTTGTTGTTAAAAATAGATAATCCGCTCCAGGAAGCTACTCAACTCAGGAAGTTACTTCAATGGAGCCTTAGTCATCGTCGGATTGCTCAAATGTTAAGGCATTTTTCGATGAAGCGCGTCTATAGAAGATACCTAGAGACTGGAGCCTTCGATCGACGCGCTGAAACTGACAGGCCACGGGCTACAGCTTCCGCAGATGATCGATACATGCATTTGAATGTCCCGAGGAATCGGCGTCAGAACGCAGTGCAGGTCCAACAACAGCTTCGTGACGAACGTGGAATGACCATAAGCGCACGTACAGTCAGAAGGTTAGCGGAGCGCAATTTAACATCTCCATGTGCTCTAATAGGCTCAAAATTAACTGTAGCTCACCGCAGAGTACGCCTTCAATTTGCTCGTGAGCATATGGAATGGACACTGGATCAATGGGCGCATGTTCTTTTTTCTGGCGAGACAAGAATGTCTTTACAAAAATGATCAAAGACAGAGACTGTTCCGTTGCCTTAGAAAACGTTACGCTCAGTGCTGCATCGAAGAAACTGTTGCTTATGATGGCTCCATTAGGGAACCTCCAACATGGTGTGGGGCGGCATTTCCCTAACAGCTGGTTTATATCGAATCCAATGCTCATTCACGCGGATTAGCCACAGAACGATATGTCCGTGATGTTCTTGAAGATCATGTGGTACCACTACCTACCTTACTCAGGGTGTGTTTAATATGAGATGTTTCTAATGTGCATGATAATGCAAGACCATATACAGCGAGAATGGTTACGCTATATTATACTCAGGGACGTTGGTATTCGTGTCATGGAGGCCAGCACGGAGCCCTGATTTGAACGCCATCGAATATCTTTGGAACGAATTAAAACACAGGGCCTAAGATAGGGTTCCGGCTTTTTCAAAACCCGGAACCCTATCTTAGGCCCTGTGTTTTAATTTTTTGTTTTGTTGTTTTGTTTCGGGGATTTGGCTCGCGCAGCACATTGGTACCTACGTAAAACGGACGACTCGTAGGTTTACATTACTCGTACAAGAATGAATCCGCCGCGGGCTGTTCGAGGTGGATCGCTTGCCGCGCGCGGCAGCTGCGTTCTTCTAAATTATAATCTAAAAATTGGCTCGCGCGGCAAATGAACCTCTACCTCGGTCGAACATTGGCTCGAGCGGCTGCCGCGCGTAGTTTATACATACCTTAACGATACCACTTTTATCAAAATTGTGTTCATACATTTGAACCCAAGGGTTAAGGGTGGCTCGGTTGATTTGACTGCCGAAATTATATTTATATTTTAAAAAAACGTCGCCCCACACTAGGATTTTCTCCTGTGTCGTGGGTGCAGTTACAAACATAGAATATCACATGCACATACGCCCAGACCGTAACAAATTTTTGTAGGCCATACAAAACATTGTCCGTACAGGAATCGAACCTGCGACCCGTTGCGCAGTAGGTGATCACTCGACCTCTGCGCTAAACGTGTCGTCAATTATGTTATAATGTGCAAACCTGGACAAAAATAATTCGATAGTCAAGATTAAAAATCATTCTACCAAATCGTGAAGTAAACATATTCCTCATTTGACAATCACTGGGAAATTTGGGGACCAAACAGTGTAAAATCCAAATTTTTCCCTGACTTTCCAGGTAGCCCCTCGATTTCACTGACTTTCCCTGACTGCTTTGAGCTTCCCTGACTTTTCCCTGACTTTCCCTGACTTTCCAGAATGTGGACACCCTGCTAGCAATATAGGTATCAAATGAAAGGCCTTGAAGAGTAGAGCACTATGAACCTAGGAAAATAGCACAAAATTCAATATGGCCGCTGCTCAAAAAAAACGGATAAAAGTTCGTTCCTAAGCCCAGCAATATGGGTATCAAATGAAAGGCCTTGATCAGTAAAGCACTATGAACGTAGCAACATTGACGTAAATTCAACATGGCCGCCGCTCAAAAAAGACGGATAACAGTTGCTTTTCAAACCCAGCAATAGGGGTATTAAATGAAAGTAGGCCCTGAAGGGTACCTAGAGCAGCCATGCTCTAAGTGTGTTCCGCGGAACCCTAGGGCTCCACAATACCCCTATAAGGGTTCCGCAATAATTTAGAAAAATCAAAACACCCTCTCTGGTCGTACTTTTATTATGCTTATTAATAAAGAATACACTTTTTAAAACTATTGTTTTATTTTAGGGTTCCGTCAAGTATTTCGCTTTCCAAAAGGGTTCCGTCACCAAAAAAGTTTGAGAACCGCTTCGGGACCGATTGGATGTTCGATGTTAGATGTTACCTGTGTTTAGTGTCCTTCGAGACCGTGATAATGCAACGATCGTGAACTAACTAACGATAACTCCAAGTTTGTGTGTTGGATGTTAGTCATCACGGCGAGCTTGCTAACCGAACTATGCCAGCAACACTATATCGCACAGTACACGTTACAAAAACGGAAGTCTCAATACATTTTAAGGCTAACCACATAAATACGTTTTTTCGCATTCGTTTTCTGAATGCGGGCATCCGAATGCATCAAATCTATACAAAATACTCATTGACTGCCACAAACGTTCGTTTTTATTACGAACGGAACACGTTCTGTACGTACGTTTAGGTAGAATGGTAGAAATCCCGAATGAGAAGAAACGAATGTCTGCGCTACGTTCACGAAACTCCGTGTCTGTATTCCGTGATCGGATATCGAATACGGAAAACGTATTTGTACAGTAACCCCCCCATTCATGCTATACATTAACTCTACGAAAACCGCCAGTATTACGAGCGACATAAGAACTGTTCAAAGGTCAAACAGTATAGCTTGACAAGGAGCTTACTGTACGACCAGTCAAAATTGGCCAAGTTGTCATATCCAAAAAATATATTTTGTTGGTGTTACCAACACCCATTATAAAATCTAAGCTTTATTCGTATACAGTTCTAATTTATTAACAATTGTTTATTTTAATTCGAAACATGAATACGATAAAGATTATTCTTGCAACTGTGTAGTTCTTTCTACTGAAGAAGAATTTATTAATATCAATAATGTCTCTAAAACAATAATAATACTTAGTGTTTATAGTAATATGTAGTAATGTATTTAATTTTGTGAACTGTTAGAAAAAGAGCATTACGAACCTACGAAAATTGACCTAATTTCGAAATGGCCGATGCTCAAGAAAGGCAGAATAAAGCTGAATCATTATGGAATAAAATGGAGGAAAAAACTAAACACTGTGTTAAGTATTTTGATGGCGAAACGTAGTTCGCGGGCACAGCTAGTCCTTACATAAAATCCTATTATTTTTTGATGTTATTTGGCTAACATAATAAAGTTTGAAATCCAACCGCCCATGGGCGGTCTCGGCATACGAGTTAAAAACTTTCGCCCGCCGATGGGCGGGCAAGGCACTGAATGGGTTAAAGTGCAATTATGTTAATATTTAACGTAAAATAGCTATTTTCATTATTCATTTTGACGAAATAAACAGTAACAAAATTAAATCAAACAGCAACAAAGGGCACACAGGCTTAAGCTGTAGATATAGGTAAATCGATACAATTTTTAAACATGCTCATACGCAGTTGAAAGGATTTGATTGAGAACAACTAACCCATAAAGTAGGAGGTACAGTAAGTTCCCATTCAAGCTATACATTTACACTATGAAAACCGCCACTACTACGAGCGACATAAGAACGGTCCAAAGGTCAAACAGTACCGCTTGACAAGGAGCTTACTGTACTATAATTAGGGTTGCCAGATAGAAACATTTCAAATCCGGGACAATTCTAGGACAACGGTGTCGGGTCACTGTCGGGTCGTGGCCATAGTAAAAAATCAAAGATTTATATTTGTATTTGAAAAGGAAAATGCCATTTATTTTCAAATACATACTTTCATTAGATAGGTAAGTATGTACATATCTACCTATCTAATAAAAGTATGGCATTAAGTCCGCCTTGTACACAAAAGTACTTAAGAATAAATAAATAAATAAATACTTAGCAGGCAATTAACGCCAGTTATAATTTTAAAGTGAAGCTTAGATTTAAAACTTTGGTATAGTAAATCAACACATTAAATTAAATATTTATAACATTGAGTACTTAGCTTATCTACAAATTTAAACTTTGGTAGATAATTAATACTATATTATAAATGAAATCGTAATAAACTGAAAAAATAACAATATATTTCTCTAATTACTTATAAGTTTTGGTAGTAGGTACATAAAATAAACTTAAACCAAATTGGGCACCTCCTTATAATGATTTGTTATGCTTGACCTTGACCTCGGACTAACTGCATTCAAATACAATACATTCGGTCGCCGATACGTTTTACCTTTACCCTAAATCACAAAATGTTAATTTCTAATAATGTCACCAAATTTTAAGAAAATGCTAGAATGTAACTAAATTATACGAACTTAGAAAGCAAGTATCATTTCATCCGAATAATAACGAACAAGAAGTAGAAAGAAGAATAAACACAACATGGAAAAAATACTGGGCACATAAAGAAATACTAAAAGGAGATTATAACATGAACCTAAAGAAAACAGTAATGGAAACCCGCATCCTACCAAGCCTAACATATGCGAGTCAAACATGGGTTTATACTAACAAAATAAAAAATACGATAGTCACAACACAGCGAGCAATGGAAAGAAGTATCCTGAAGCTGAGAAAAATAAATAAAGTAAAAAGTGAAGACATAAGGAGGAAGACAAAACTAACCGATGCTCTTGAACACTCCCTTAAACTGAAATGGAGATGGGCAGGCCATGTTTCAAGATACCTACTGCGATAAAAGATGGACACTGCAATCAACAAATTGAACAGGACCACTAGGCAAAAGGAACATTGGTAGGCCAAGAAAACGATGGGCAGACGACATAATTGAAGTTGCTGGACGGAATTGGCTGGAAATTGGCAAAAATAAAAGAAAATGGAAAGAGTTGGAGGAGGCTTATACCCAATCGGGGTCCATAAAGAAATAGAAAAAAAAGAAGGAAAAAAAACTATTGTAATGTTTATGGAATAAAAAAGCTTTATTGTTATTATTATTATAAGGCTAATAAAGCTATAAAATATATTGCTTAAAAACGATAATTCAATTAAACTAGACTTATATATCAACTAAAACACATCCTGAAAGTAAAATATAAAAGAGTTGGATGATTCAGAAAACCATTTTATCGAGTTATATTGAACGAAGATTATTTTTATTTTAAGTGCTATAATACAAAGGATTATAAAGAAGGAAAGCTTCAAGCAATAGTTATAAAAAAAAATAAAAAATCATAAAAATATGTAATATAAAAAATTCTGTAATATCAATTAATTTATTATTAATGCCATCCTCGCTTCTAAATTGCTGTGGAAATTTTAACAGGATGTCCACTGCTAATGTTCAAAAAAATTCCCTGACTTTTCCCTGACTTTCCCTGACCATTTTTCAAAATTCCCTGACCAACTATATTAATTTTACAGAAAAATAAAATACAATACTTTTTTTCGAAAATATTAAGTATTTTTTGTTGCAATTTTCAGACCAAATTGTATCTAAAAATTCATTTTTTTAAGTTCTTACATAATTTATATTTTAAGGCACAGTATTTTTACACTGTAGAAAGTGCACTGACGAAAAAATAAACCGAGCCAGCCTTAAGTTCAAGTGCAATTTCCTTCAAGTGTTTGTACCTTTGTTACATAAAAAATATATTGGCAAAAAGGCTCTTATTGAATACTAAGATACTCGTAATAAACACAATCGCTTGTCATTAATCTTTTGACGGTTGACTTCTTCTTCAATCTTTTTTTTATAGGAGGGAAAATACATTTACGTTATTCAACAAGGGGCCGACTGACTGGGACACCCCAAGGATATGCAGGACTCGGGTAGAAGACCCAATACCGGCTAAAAACCCTCCAGATACTTCTACCTCCGTAGAGACACAATCGGGATCGGCGTTAGCCATTCCCCGATTGTGCCCCCTGGAGGGTTGCCTGGCGCACGCGCCAGGACTTACCTCTACGGGGGGGTCGACAAGTATCTGGAAATTCGACCCCCAGGCGGCCAAGCTAGGGGTGAAAAGTGTCTCTCGACCGGTAGTCAGCCGGCCGAGCCGTTTCAGTCCCCAGCTTGCTAGGGGAGCTGGTGGCGCGCGTCCAGGAACGCACGCCTTCTCCTCCCCAACCGCCTGCGGACTTCTTCTTCAACCTATGTCAACCCACTGCTGGGTATAGGTCTCCTCCATTCTGCGCCATTCACTACGATGTTGGGCTTTTCTTGTCCAGTTCTTGCCCGCTGTCTTTGTTATGTCGTCTGACCAACGAGCCGGCTGTCGACCAACAATCCTTCGTCCTGTTCTGGGTAGCCACTCCCATTTAATGATCTTATTGCTCCACCGGTTGTCAGTCCATCGTGCCACGTGCCCTGCTCATCGCCATTTTCTACACGCAACGACATGAGCTACGTCGATCAGTTTGGTGCGCTTGCGTATCTCCGTATTCCGGATCCGTTCCCCCAGAGAAACCCCAAGCATGGCTCGCTCCATTTTTCTTTGTGCTACCTGTAGGGCGTGTATATGATGTCCAGTCAGGGTCCAGAACGCAGCCCCATACACGAGCACCGGTAGGACGCATTGCTCGAAAGCTCGGCGCACTCCCGACCGACCGCCGTCGTTTCGAAACGACGCCCCCACATGTTCGCACAACAGCCACCGTCATTTCGAAATGACGTATGGGCATCACCGCCGTCACCGCACTTTAGTGCTTAATACTTTTAAAATACGTGTTATTTTCGTATGCAGTTTTCGCTACTCTATAGAGGAATAAATGTCACGTTCATTCAATAACCAAAGACAATCTAGACCCATCGAAGAAAAAAAGGTGAACGAGTTGAAAACGACTGATGCCATGATGTCTGCCAGTCGCGCGGTTATGGCCTTTCGCGGTGCTTTCGCGCGCCATACGAGTGATTATTGTTGAAGTGTAAATTGTGATTTAGTGGGATTTTTGCATAAAAACGTGAGTAAAGTATTATAAGTATATTATTTATAGTATTTTTAGTAATTACAAAGCTTTTACGATTTGTGTGTGTTGTAGTTTTTGTATAAAAACGATTTCAACAAAATGCGAACTAGATTTCCGTTGTCGCGCGGCATACAGTTTTTTGTCGCTATTATTACACATGATTATTATCATAAAAACTACTATAACCTTATATATTTAGAAAGATAATATTATAAAGAATTCGTTTCTGTATCAAGCTTTTGATTTCCGTTATGTTTTATCAGTTTTACAATTATTGGCGCGCCGTTCAGAAAAATTACGCAAATTCAAACCTGTACTAATTTAATTTTTACTATGGGCACATAATTATATTTTACCTTTATTTGAAAGCGATTTTCATGTAGATTCTAAATATATATAAATGTGCTAAATTGTTATCTCTGGTATAAATGTAACGAACATTTTTATTCCAAGCGCACGCATTTTAACTTTGTTCTTCTAACAGTATCGGTTTCAAACGGAACTTATAAAAACAAAACACGTCGTAAAAATGTCAAACAACAATAAGTTCTTAGTCTGATTCATTGGCTTCCCAGAAATGTAACTGGAGTCGCTGTAAGTATAAACATTTGGCCGTACGAATGTAAACAAAGCGCTAAGTGCCAAGCGCAGCAAAAAAATGACGCCGGGTGTCAAGTGGCCGGCTGTTGTAGTTTTTTGCGCGCCGCGCTGCCGGTCCCGGGGAGGTTAAGAGATACAGGCATCTCACTCCAGAAAATGTGGGACATTTTGCTAAACGCGCCCCAACATAGTTTAATTCGGCGTTCTATTTATTGTTTGCCAACTTTTTTTAAAAGTAAGTAGCTGCCCCATATATGTGTAGTAGTCAACCTGCTCAACCACGTTTCCCGCAAACAAAAAAACATTACATATACTCTCCCAAATAATGTAGGTAACTACTAGGACTAAAACTGTCCATCTAGTTACATCAATGTAACTAAGAATGTAACTACTGGGAACAGAGCATAATTATGGGGTTTATGTTCAGATCCCTGGCCATAATTTTCGTTTTTGAGGTATATTCATGCGAAGGCCCACCGACAGCTTAAGATCTGCAGCCGTCTTAGTGGAAATGATAATGTCATCTGCAAATCGCAGATGAGTTATGTGCTCTCCATTTATGATGATACGATATCCCCTATCAGACCAGTCGAGTCGAGAAATGTATCCTCCAAGCATGCCGTGAACAATATAGGGGAGATTGTGTCGCCTTGTCGCATACCTCTTTTAATAGGAACACGATCGGAAAGGTAGAGGAGTTTCACTTGACTTTAACGACTTTTCTTCGTAGTTGCTTACTTTGTCATTAGTCTTCAGGTTACGGTTGTTTTTGTTGTTAAAAATAGATAATCCGCTCCAGGAAGCTATTCTCAAGCTGACGCATTACTTCAATGGAGCCCTAGTCATCGTCGGGTTGCTCAAATGTTAAGGCGTTTTTCGATGCAGCGCGTCTATAAAAGATACCTAGAGACTGGAGCCTTCGATCGACGCGCAGAAACTGACAGACCACGGGTCCGCAGATGATTGATACATGCATTTGAATGTCCCAAAGAATCGGCGTCAGAACACAGTGCAGGTCCAACAACAGCTTCATGACGAACGTGGAGTGGTCATAAGTGCGCGTACAGTCAGGAGAAGGTTAGCCGAGCGCAATTTAACACCTCAAAGTGCTATAATAGGCTCAAAATTAACTGCAGTCTACCGCAGAGCACGCTTTCAATTTGCTCGTGAGCATATACGAGTAGAATGGACACTGGATCAATGGGCGCATGTTATTTTTTCTGGCGATACAAGAGTGTCTTTACAAAAATGATCGAAGACAGAGACTGTACCGTTGCCCTAGAAACGTTTCGCTCAGTGCTGTATCCAAGAAACTGTTGCTTATGATGGCTCCATTACAGGCCTCCATAATGGTGTGGGGCGGCATTTCCCTAACAGCACGAACAGAGATGGTTTATATCCAATGCTCATTTCGATTTTTGGTGATTTTCGACCCCCCCCCCCCCCCCTACAATCATCTTATCGTCATTTCCTAATGACCCCCCCCCCCCCCCCGCAAAGCTGACGTCATAACCAGTTTGACAAAATTAAACCATTTGCGGATTTGAGAAAAATAGGGTAACATTAAAATATTTTGTTATAGAATCATCTTTAATTATTTTGTACTTTGGCAATGTTCATTAATATAATAATATTATTCTTCCCTATTCTTTAGTTTTCTTTGGATAGTTCCCACGGAGTTTTCCTGTACCTGTCCCGTTACACCGTCATGTAACTGTTGAAGGACTTCTATTCCTCGCCGTCCCAAGATTCGAGCACTACGACGAAAGGCCGCAGGACCTCCACTGTCCATTAGGTACTTGCAAAATATTTTGTACATTTTGGAGTAACTGGTATCGCAAGAATGACGTCAATTTCGAAACGCCCCCCCCCCCCCCCTTCATTCATCATTTACCGTCATCCGAAGACCAACCCCCCCCCCCCCCCCCCCCTCAAATTTAGAATGACGTAATATATGGACGGCCCCTATGTGGACGGGGTCGCCGCGCGCGACAGCAACGTCTAGTACGCCTACGTAAAACGGATACTCGTAGGCATTGGCGTAGGTATGGGGGGGCTTGGGGTCCGGGCCCCCCCATTGAAAATCAACTTACACTAGATAGAATTAACTTTTCCTTCCATGTATCAGTATGTAATGAACGTCGGTCGAACATTCGTTCGCGCGGCTGCCGCACGTAGTTTAACAATACCACTTTTTCCAACATTGTTTTCATATATTTGAAGGAAATTGCATTTGAACTCAAGGGTAAAGGTGGCCCGGCTGATTTGTCTGCCAAAATTATGTTATAATGTGCAAACCTGGACAAAAATAATTTGATAGTCTAAATTAAGAATCATTCTACCAAAATCATGAAGTAAACATATTTCTCATTTGACAATCACTGGGAAATTTGGGGACCAAACAGTGTAAAATCCAAATTTTTCCCTGACTTTCCAGGTAGCCCCTCGATTTCACTGACTTTCCCTGACTGCTTTGAGCTTCCCTGACATTTCCCTGACTTTCCCTGACTTTCCAGAATGTGGACACCCTGTTTAATTATTGTGTATGTTATATTGTAAACTATTATAGAATTATCTCGACATCATATATTTTTGTTTATTAGCTATGCAGTGCCCTTGTAGGGTGCATGTACTGATACAATGTAAATAAAATTGTAAACACCTATAAATACATGTAAGCAAGCAAATAAATAAATAATTAGTAAAACACTAATGATCATATTTTATTAGTTTTCTAAAGCTTCCTCGACCGCATTGCTACTGTATACCATATGACGAGTGAATATTGACTTGAATTTCAAAAATACTTTTCATGGCGACTGTACAAATTGCAAAATCATCTCAGTGGGATGAATCAACCCGTTTAAAACATGCATTAGGGCGATTCGGCCCACGGGCCGAACATCGTAGGCCGAAACGACCAACGAGCATCTGTATACCAAATTTCATTGAAATCGGTTCAGTAGTTTTGGCGTAAAAGCGCGACAGACAGACAAGAGTTACTTTCGCATTTATAATATTAGTATGGATTAAGTTGGCAAGAATTTAACTTAATTTAAGCAAATTTAAGAGTCTACCTCTGTAAGAGACTTAATTTTTTGTGAAATGCATATTTACAAAGTTATAAGGATTTAAAAAATTTTGTGTTCGGTTGATAGGTCTCTCGTCGAAGGCAACCCTCTGACCCAAATAATACACTCACTAACCTGTAGAGTACAGTCCATGTTACTTTACGGGGATTTCTCCTCATAAGATGGGCAGCTTCACATTTTGAGTTCAAGAATGTAAATGTCTGAAAAGAATAATAATCAACTTTAGATGTCATCGAAAATATCCAATTGGTAATATGATTTGCATCATATACACAGAACAAAGTATTTTATCTCCTTGTATCAATAGTTGGGTTATTAGACAGTTAACCGAACTGATTTAACTTTTTGTTGCAATATTTGGTTGTGTACATCACCCAGACTGTAGAGCCGTCTCTTGTATGACTACAGAAGTTCAGTGCTGGCAAAACATTTTTGTGTGTGATTGTTTTGCATTAATTTCTATCTATAAAGTAGTAATTGACTAAAAGATGGCTAGGCACAAAGTTTTTCTATTTAAATTAAAACATTTTTAAGATCAATTTCATTCATCTTCATTTAACTTTACAGGCACTTGAATTAATGTCAAAAACAAAATTCTAATTAGAAGGAAAGAAGGAAATTACAAATAATGCCTAAAAATAGTGGATACGCACGTATATGGAGTTTGAGTACAAAAGTTATTATAATGCTACCAACAATGCCACGCTCAGGAGCGAATCTACCTAAGGGCTTTTTGGGTTTTATTCAGCCCAGGGCCCCGTGGATACAACGGGCCCCAGACACCATTAAAATAAATAGAGGATACTTGTTTTTAAGTAAACAAATTGTAAACAATCATAAGTTTGGCAACCCAGTCGATCAACCCGTGTGCGTGACTATCAAACAAAGTAGGGAATTCTCCTGTCGCTTGTTGATGTCTATTTGAAAGGTTGATATATGTATAATAATGTCGTAGTTTCTTTGTACTGTACATCGTGATGAAACCTGCATAAACCTGCGAAGTAATTCAAAGGTGTATGTGAAATCAACCAATCCGCACTGGACCAGCGTGGTTTGACTAAGGCCCTACCATGTTAGGGTAGGCTCGTGCCTCTCAGTGGAGACGTATACGTGGTGATGATGATGATGATGTACAAAAACAAACTATTATTAAATAAATTTAATTTTTTAATTCTCATTTTTTACACCTACATTACTAAAGAAAACAGTTTCTTAACAAAATTACAAGTTGTTTAATAATGAATAAGACCCCAAGTAGTATTTTTAAGTAGGGTTTTGCTTGTGCGATTGTAGACGAAGTAATGAAGACAAACAACTACAAGCAATCTGCACGGGAGGAGGTATAGGAAATATATCCTCAAGAACGATACGGTCATGGTGAGTCACTCAGGCATATTATCTCTGGTCGTATTTGTACAAGAACAAACAAGTGGATCATCCACCAGCAACTTGCTATTCGATAAGTTCATGTCGAGTTTCAGACACCGTACTATATGTACGCACCAATGCCAGTTCTTGAAAATGGCCGTTCCTTATTTTATTGCGACCGCTCTACCAACAAAGACAAAACTATTGTTTACAATTTACCTGATATCATGGTGGTCAACCAGTCGCAACGAGAACCTTGTGAATTTGGCCCACAAGGTATTTGCCATATGATGTGGGATGTTGATCTGAAGATCATTATTGTTTTGTTGTTTCAACAAAGGGTTTGATAGTAAATAATAGTCTCGTCACTTGACTCGCTTGACAGATGCATCAAGGCAACACAGAAAGCGGTTGTTCTCGACCCAGCACATATTGTCCGCTTTGGAACCTGGTTTTTCAACATAAATACAGCTTGACAAAAAAGAGTTGGGAAAAAATGAGGTTTCGCATAAGAAACACAATTTAAAAAAAAAAATACTAGTTGAAACTAGTTTTACTACGGAAATCGCTTTTTAGTTCCAGCTGTCATCACTCCAAACCCTTTTTTTGCCAAGCTGTAAGATATGACCACTTGATTTGAACAAAAGATTTACATCCTATATGGATTTGAAGTCCTAAGACGGAATCACTCTTAATGACCACAGGAATTATTCTCCAGTACCCTTCACGCACACTAGCTAAATCCACATTCCTAAATAAGCATGTCAAGAGGAAATTCAGCCGGCAGTTTGAAATAACTTGGGATTTACAAATGTCAGTAAGGCATAATTTATGTCAAGTATGATAGAAATTAATAAATTAATAACTAAGATATAAACTAGTTATGATGTGAAAACTATAAAATATAAAAAGCAAAGAGTTTTTAGTCCAAATACCTTGCCATCCACCTTAACCATGGTTTTTCCATGGCCAGGATATATCTTGTAACCACTGTAGGCACAAAGACCGATTCTGAAAATATATATTAATCATTAAAAATTAGTCACTACACTTGATTTGGAATAAATATTGTTAGGATAATAATAACTGATTTTATGAATAATATACGATTAAAACGAATACATTTACGGACGTACTTCATTTTGACAGCACAAAAAGCCCGCAAAAGAAAAAAAATGATCTTGTAATTTGTATTCTTTTTTTTTGTTTTCTCCCTGTTAGGGGAAGGCAAAGGAAACTTAGTCCATACAGCCTAATATTTAGTATTTGGATTATATTAATTACATCTCGGCTTGAAATTCATTGTTATTACATTTGTTTTGTTACTATTTTTTTATTTCTTGTCAATGTCTACTTTCTTTTTCAGGAGTTTATCACTTGTCTTCTTTGACCTCATCTTTGACCCTTGAGTCTAAGCTTAAGTCATTTGTCACTATTGGTGCGTTCCGAATGGCGATGATATCACAGACGTATAAAGGGAAGCAGACTAAACGTATCTTTCAAATAGATGACATGCAATATTTTTATTTTTGCGTTTATTGTTAAGAATCCCATGTAGAATAGATCACAAGTATGTTAAAAATTAAAATAATAAATATTGCAATAAAATGCAGTCTGAAACTAACAGTTTCAAATTTCGCGCTCAAACGGGCCTACAGTTCTGCCCCCCTAGACAAGATGCCTTTCGATAATCGCAAACGCAATCGCTAAATGGATAATGTATGAGATTTGACAATTGCGCTCGAAAGCTAAACGAGGGCTTATGTCAAATCGCATACATTTTCCTTCTAGCGATTGCGTTTGCGATTATCGAAAGGCATCTTGTCTAGGGGGTCAGGGGCCCTATATAATACACAGACGTATAATATAGGCAGACATTCTAACGTTTTGGCTCCATATGCGCCTATCGTCCCGAATCAATTCGTGCCGAAGCTTCGGACGTTTTGTAGGTACGCTAAAAAGTTATCGCATTGTTATGTTTCTTGATATTTTATCAATAAAACTGCAAATTCAGTAGTGCTCCATTTAATGTTTTCCGCATGACAGCCGTCAGTTTTAATCATCGAGTCAAAAACATAACAATTCCTCCATCTTAAGCTAAAAACACATTATTACACATACTATAAAACAAAAAAAAAGAACATACTTCCATCAATGAAATAAAGGGCATTATTTATAACATGGGTTTGGGTTACGCGTGGATCTAACTTCACGACGATTTCTATCGACATTCACATTAGGAACCTCATTCGTTTCACAATTTAAAGAAACGCCTTCCTGAGAAATATCCTCCAATAACCGATCCTCCCCCACAGCAGAATCTAGTACCGGCTCAGTTGAGCTCGACCCTGACTCTAGAGGTTCGATCAATGGTGGACTCGCATCAAAATTTTCTAATTCTAAGTTTGAATTAATTTCACTCAATGCCTTACCACCTATAAACAAAAGTAATTGGTCAATATGCTTCTTAGTAACAATATTTAAATCTGTTATATGTACCAACTACCAAGTACATTCTATTACCAAGCTCTTTTTTGATACTACCTCTTTTCCAAATATTTTTATTTCCGTTACTATAAAAATGATTGACCAACACTTGATCTCCTTCCTTTAAAAACAGACAGCGACGACCACCGTAACTCTTTCTTTGTGAGATCTGTTTAGAAGAAACATTTTGATTAGCCTGAGATGACAACAGCATCGGGTCCTCGTGGAAGATAGCGCCTGCAGCCGGTGCAGCCTGCAACAAGTCGAGGCGACAGCGAAGTGAGCGCCCAAACATCAATTGTGCAGGCGAGAACCTTGTCATAGAATGTACGGAATTTCTAAGATCAAACAAAAACTTATTAATTTGCTTTGTCAGAGATTCGTTATTACTTTCCATTAAGATAAGTTTGATTCCTTTCTTAACGATTTTAACGCTACTCTCTGCTTGGCCGTTAGATGCCGGATGGTAAGGAGGGCTCGTTAAGTGTTTGATGCCGTTCATAGCACAATATCTTTCGAATCATTCGAACAAAAATTTGTTGCATTATCCGTCACTAAAAATAAAAAAAATAAAAATTCGTTTATTCATGAAATCGTATTTACAATTGATCCGAACCTACTATTTACCTCTTCTAATTTAGAAATAATGGCTTTAGTATCGGTAGAAGTCATAAGAAAACACTCGACCCACTTTGAATGAGCATCTATGATGAAAAGGAATTGTTTAGACTCTATTGAAAACATATCCATGTGTACCCGTTGCCACGGCCCCTTAGGATATGGCCATGGTGATAGTGGCGAGCGAGGTAGAGAAGAACGCATAGTGTTGCAAATGCTACATGACCCTTTTTCTCCTCTATATGTTTGTCTATATTGGCCACCACATTCGTGATCTGGCTTCTGACTTAGTTTTAACCACTCCAAAGTGAGAACTATGCAACTCATCTAAAAGTTGCTCAGAATACACCCGTCTTCAACATTGAGTTCGAGCCTACAATTAAAATATGGTTTCAATTCCTCGTTCTGCAGGCCTATTCGCTAACTACGGTTGGTAACTAGAACTGTCATTTTTGAAAGCCACTTTATATCCATTACGGGTTTAGTGATCTTATGTGTTACGGCAACGCTCATAATAGCAGTAATGGATGTTAAGTTCCTTTCTAAATGACAGTTCTAGTTAGCAACCGAAGTTACAGAATAGGGGGGTTAACAGCCGATGGCCATCCCTTGGCGATGTATTCCCTTACTTGGCTTAACACAAGGTCCACTGAAGTGGCTGTTTTTACTTCCGCCAATGTGACAGGTTTCAACATGCTATCAGTAAAATAATTTATAAACAAACAGCTAATTTCTGTCAGGTCTAATGAGTCAGCCTGTAAAGAATAACTGGCGATTGAACGGGACAAAAAATCTGCAACATTTTCATCGCTTATAATGTACTCGATTGTAAAATTACGTTTTGTTTTCCAACCAAACTTATAACTTTGGCTGGAAATACTTATTGTATATTGTAGAATTTCGAAAGATCCGTATGTTGACTTGACACATCATGACACACATGTTGTGAAATGAATTTGGTTTTAGGGAAGGTTCCGTCGCCAATACGACGCTTAACATTCGGTGAACGGATCTCGATTCTAGTATGTGCGTAAATAGAACGCGCCCATTTTTCACCCTAGTCTTTGAACGCGTCTTTCGTCTATGTTATGATCTCCGAACAGGTTAGTCTGTGAGACATCGACCGAAGAAAGGAGACGGTAAAAAAATGTATGGAGGCCGGGCTCAAAATAATTTCTTTTTTGAACAGCAATGAAACCTATAACAGGTTGAAGATAATAATTAATGTAATTTTTTCATGCATTTAAACATTAAAAACACGCGACCGTTTATCGAATAACTAAAAATATATGTTGCTTAGTTAGCAACACTACGTTTGGCCACTGATCTATATAATCTATGTACACGCAATCGGTCACTAGATTCTAATCTCTAATTAGTCTGTGAATATACATATTCTTTTTTCTTTTTAGTCTGTGCTTTTTGGATTTGTGGTGAGAGAGAAGTTATATTAGTCCAAATTGGACAGGCAAAGGTTTAAAACCATACAGCCAGTTCTTATTCTAGTTGTCTGAGTACATAGTAAAAAGTCTTCATTATTAATTCTTAATATTTGTAGTTAATAAGGCAATTATTGCCAATTCTTGAATATTTTCAAATGTTTTAAATTTCTCCGACAGTGGAGACAATAAAATCATAAATGGAGGTAAAATTTTCTTTGCTTGTCAGTAATTCTTGAAGTGAAGGCGGGATATTTTCATGATTTTCCAGTAACTTGCTTATAAATAATAGTCGTTGTACATTGAAAGCCGGGCACTTGAAAAAAATATGTTCCAAAGTTTGCTCTTCCTGTAAATTGCAATCTGTACAAATGGGAGATGAAATTATTTTTAGACGGTGAAGATGAGTTTTGAATTTACAATGTCCAAGTCGCAATCGTGTTATTATTGTATAAAATTTTCTATTTAAATAGTTTGTTCCTAATGTAAACCAAGGCTTTCTGCCTACATCTTTATTAATATTGGCATACCATGCTCCTTTAGACTGGATGATTTGGTTTCTTTGAACTGTCCATTCATTAATAAGTGTCGGTCGGTAATCAGGTAAAAGGTCTTGCCAGGGTCTTAAAATACATGTACAATTTTGTCTGCCAAACGTATTTGACATTTTCACAAGATAATCTGCGTTTTCATTGCCTGTCACTCCCACGTGTGCAGGTGTCCAAATCAATTTAATGTTTTTTCCAGCCAAAGTCATCCTTTTTATCATTTCCTTTATTTCTAGAAGGAGGTAATTTGTTTCACGAAAGCCAGTGTGTGATAAAGCTTTGAGCACTGACATGCTATCAGATACTAAAATAAAATCATTTTTATTAGAACACAATATGTCAGATTGTATATAATGTAATGCCAATAAAAGGGCTGCACACTCTGCTGAGAAAATTGTCATATTTTCAGGTAATCTAAATCCTTTACCATACTTGATGTTTTTGTGGTAATATGCAGCAGCTACTCCGGCATCTGATTTAGATCCGTCAGTGTAAATGAATTGATGATTTGGCCATTTAGCTAGCTCCTCATAAACATCTTCTTTTGTTTTAAAACTGTGATTTATTATTATGTCAATCAAAAGGAAATTTGCTTCGAAAGAAGTACAATAACATGCCCAATTATCCTTTTTGTAAATATCATTTCTATTTACATATGCTGATAGGTCATTATAATCAAGAAGGATGAAAGGTAATTTTATAGAAGTATTAAAGTTTGTAAGCAGGTGGTCATTTATCTTGACCAAAAGAGGGTGGTTGGTAATAGAATGTAGTTTTAGAATAAATTTGAATTTTAAATATTTAAATCTTAATAATAGGGGTGGAATATTACATTCTATTTCTAAAGAAACAATAGGAGTGCTACACATAGCACCTGTAATTAATCTAAGATTTTTGTTTTGTACTTTTTCCAATTTATCAACTAAAGAAACGTCTGAGGCATAACAATGAAAACTATATTCGAAATGGGATCTGACTATGGATTTGTATAACATAAGTAATATTTTTGGATCAGCTCCCCAATATGTTTTGACAAGTACTTTTAAAATATTGTAAGCTCGTAGAGCCTTATCTGCTAAGCTACAAACATGTGCTTTCCAAGATAATTTTTTTGTAAAGATGACGCCAAGGAATTTCACATCATCGCTAACTGGCAATAAATTTCCATCATAATGGATATTAATAGGCAAATATCGGGATTTAGTAAAAACTATAACTTTAGTTTTATTTTGATTTACGAGTAATTTTAAATAATCAAAATAACTTTTTAACTTTTCTAAAGCATTATTAGTGATTAAACGAACTTACCTGAAGTGAAGTTCTATCATAATTATACGAGTTGCTTCGTCCGAAGAGATTAGGTAATAATTGTAGTAACACGTATCATGTCGCCTTTCATCCACTAAGTTAAAAGTAGGTATTCACACTTTTTTTTTTTTTTGATGGTGGTACACAAACCTTCCTAGAGACACCAACCATATAGTCGCTCATTTAGTTGAAAGTCCCGCAAAACCTATATATTTCACTTTAAAGGGGGCATATTGGGAGGGAGGGACCTAATCTCTTCGGACGAAGCAACTCGTATAATTATGATAGAACTTCACTTCAGGTAAGTTCGTTTAATCACTAATTATACATTCGTTGCTTCGTCCTTTGAGATTAGGTAATAATTGTAGATTTTGAAAGCAAGTGAAATATTAAAACCAAATAATAATTAAAATATATTATGATATTCATTCTGTAACCAAAAAAATCAAATCTATAAAGGAATCAAGGCAACAACAAATAATATCAATTATTTATTGGCATAATGTTAGCTATTAAGGATAGCCAATGCAAAACTATTAGATTCATCTGGTTGAATATTTCTATAGTAATAATTAGCAAACACATTGGCTGCCACTCCCCCCTACAGTCCTGCGTATTGCTGCCTATGCGCCGTTGAGGTAGCTGCATGTCTGACGGAGTGGGCAGAAAATATTGAAATATAAATTCCGCTAGTTAATAAGGTGTCCTTAATCCACTTGCTGATTGTATTGGAAGATACTACCTAATGAGGTCTTTTGAAACTTATCAAAAAGTCTTTTTTTTTTTTTTTTTTTTACTTTCCGCTCGGTTGACTGGTAAAGAATGTCTTGTTGCATTAAGTCCGCCCTTTATACTGTTTTTAAGTGCAATAAAGATTAAATAAATAAATAAATCTGGGGGCGGTCTTTGTAAAATGGAATACACAAATTTGGTTGATTTGATCATGGACGTGATGTTTTAATCAAATCTTTAATTTTAATAATAATTACTTGATCTCTAATAATTATGTTATCTAATTTTATTTTTGCAATCGTCTGTACTCTGTGTGCTGTTACGAGTACAAGAAGTGTTGCAATCTTCTTTGACAACTGCTCTAAACTCAACGTGGTATTTAGATAAGCTTTTGACAGGTAATCTAAAACTAGAGAAGGATTCCAGGTAATGTAACATATTTAGGGGCTGGAGGACGAAGTCTGAAAAACCCTTAAACAGTCTTGTAATGCGGTCATTCGACCTTACTCTCGATCCCAAAATCAAAGATAGAGCAGAGCGATGACTAGTATTTTAATCATCCATATTGTAAACCCGAATAAAATATTTGTGTAAGAAAATAAATAACCTGCGGAGAAAGTTGATGCTTCATACACGTCAACATTCTTTTTTTTTTTTTTTTTTTTTTTTTTTTTTTTTTTTTTTTGTACAATAATTTACCCAGCGATGTATTGCGAATAATATTCTTTGATGGAATTTTTTGACAGGGAAGCCATCATGATGTCTAAGGATACCGGTGGTACGCTCCTCTTCAGAAGTGCCTTTCGGATAAGTTCCCTGCTATCAATGTGAGCTTGGGCAGGCTGTTAGAAACAGACAACAAAACGTTATCTGAAGGGCTGTAATTGTACAGTCTTTGAACAGAGAAGCTCTTGGAATAAAGGAAACCAGGGTTGTGTAGGCCAGAAGGGAACAACGATACTATTCCCTCAGCTTGATCGGTTATTATTTTTCGTAAAACTTTTAGTATTACAGCAAAAGGCGGAAATGCATAAAATGAAAGATGTTTCCAATTCAAGGTAAAAGCGTTTACCGCCATAGCCCCTGAACACGTTAATCTGGATCCTTATTTATTACAAGAAACATACAAGTTGCATTTTTATTGACTCTAGAGGCAAAAAGATCAATGTCAGGCTTGCAAAACGCCTTTAGAATTTGATTAAATGCATGATTTTTTAGCTCCCATTCAGTATCAGGGTGAGATTTTCTTGACTCCACATCTGCTATTTAATTATATTATCTTTAGAGCTTATGTAACAAGCAAACACAAATGTACCTCTAGGTTCGCACCACACTGCCACAGTTACCTGGTTATATCAGTAAGGTGTGGAAATCGAACTCCACCCATGCGGTTGATATACGAAATAGCAGTTGTGTTGTCAATGCGCAATAATATTAGACAATTTCTTCTTTTGCGAATATTTGAAAGCCTAGACAAGCGGCCAAAAGTACTAAATAATTTATGTGTTTGGATTATTCCTCTATACTCCATTGTTCACTAGCGGTCTCCTCACCGCATGCTACCCCCCAACCTTTTTTACTCGCATCCGAAAAAATTTCGATATTGTAATAGTCTTGTCTAATAGGATTAAATGTTTTATCAATGGAATTTTTCCACCAGGAAAACTCTGTTTGCAATTGTTGTAGCTATTGTTATTGCATAAAGCAAGGTATTTGCATCTCTCCATTTGTTTGGTATACAACCAACCATACTTACTGCTGGGCAGGATGAGGTGAGGAGTCCCAGCAGTCGAGCGAAACGTCGAATTTTACAATTTGTCTTATGTTGAAAATAAAGCAATTCCCTTTTTAATAATATTTCTTTTATCCTATGTACTATAAACATATATGAATTTTTTTTTCGTGTCTATTATAAAACCAATAAATCTACAACTAGTGTTAGGAATCATACAGCTTTTTTTTTTTTTTTTTTTTTTTTTTTTAAAACGTCGCCCCACACTAGGATTTTCTCCTGGGTCGTGGGTGCAGTTACAAACATAGTATATCACATGCACATACGGATACGCCCAGTCCGGAACAAATTTCTGTAGGCCATACTTGTCCCGTACGGGAATCGAACCCGCGACCCGTTGCGCAGTAGGCGATCACTCGACCTCAGCGCTAACCATGTCGTTCAATGTTGATAATAAATCCAAAGGACTCTAAAATATTTTTAGTTTCAGCAATATTTGCTAGACATTTTTGGTAATCCCTAGCAATGACACAAATATAGTCTAAGAAAATGGTACACATATATATGGCCTAAGGATCGAAGTAAGTACATCACCGTCTTAAGCAACTTTGTTACTACAAATGGTGCGGTGTTAAGGCCAAAGGGAAGAACGTTAAATTCGTATAGTTTATTTTCGATATAAACCCAAAATATTTTTTATGAGCTGGGTGGATTGAAATTAAAAAATAGGCATCTTTTAAATCTATGGTGGCCATGACACTGTTTTTTGAAACTAATTTCATTGTAGTTCTGTAATCTGTTTTTACATATTGGTTGTTTAATAATAAAATAGCTGGACAAGAACTGTTTATTTCACTTGGTTGACAAGGTGAAATAGCTCCTGAATCAATCATTTCAGTAATGGCCACTCTATATTGTAAAGATTCAGAAGTTGACAAGGTCGGCAGTTTAGGTTCCCATAATTTATGAATAGGTCTGGAAAAAGGGATCTTATCCATCATAATATAACCGGGTCATCAGTTAAGAGTAGCCCTTAAACGACCTGCTGAACATACCAAATCCAGCAACGTGGGCCTAGGTGCTGCTGCGAGCGAGGCGGCGGTCGCGGCAGCTGCTGTTGTCGCGGCGGGCGCGGTGCCAGCTCCGTCCTCCGCGGTGCTCCCACCTGCCTGGACCTCGGTAGCGGAGGCTTCTGGTTTAAATTACGATTTAAAGGTTGCTTTGGTTTTGTCGCTGCAAGCGTTTTCTTGGTTGATGAAATAATCTTTATCTCAGCACCAGACTTCGATATCGCCTTTGCGGCTTTGAGATTGTCGGCTAATTTTCCCCCAAATAGAAAACTGTCAATTTTAGCATTGTACAGTTGCTCCTTTATGTAATTTTTTAGTGCTGAGCAAATAAAAAGGCGTCTTGTTTTTTGACTCGGTATGTTGTGCATCGCACATTAAACGGCTGGCCTCGATTAACAGTTTTTAGACTCACTGGTCTTTATGTTCTAAAGAAAATAATGTGGTCCGAGCGTCACCAATGCAAGATATAGCAACTGCCTGCTGTATTTGTTTATTTTCTAATGCTTTATCTTTCTTAACAAGCATTTCCGATAAGGCTGCCTTCATCTCGGGGTTCATCTTTGGTGTGTTTATTTTTTTTTTTTTTTTTTTGGGAGGGTGTTTCACCCAAAAGACTTAAAATCTCTTCATCCAATTCAACACGAACTGGTTCACTGCTCACATGTGCAGGTAGTTCGGTAGAATCTTAAGGCTGTAAAGCTGTTGTTGCGCAGTTGCAGCCATAGAAGTGGATGGATCTGAATTGATCTCTTCTACAATCGAGACTGTCGACCTCTGATTGCACTTCACTTTCACCTGCAATACGTTTGTGTCGCATACAGGTAACTGTGTGTCCAAAAATACATATGACACAGAAGAATACACCTTTGTCAGATATCCATAACAGCTGCTTAATTTTTTAAATGCGGTTGTATATCAACGACCAATGTTTGTGAGAATAAACCCTTTAGTGCCGTATGAAACTTTAAAAGGCAACATTCCATTAAAATGTGCACATACTTTATTAGTCATGAAGTTAACATAACATATAAAATGTACACAGTACATAAAAAATATTGTGACGGTAACATCCCGCATAGATGTACACTACATACAAGATACCAGTGGTAATTATTTGTGACGGTAGGTAATATCCCATATAGATATACACATCACTAAAGATTATCTGTTATAGATAACAGGCAGATACTTTAATATTATCAGGTATAATATTTTGTGCCGGTAACATCCCCGTATAGATGTACACTACACAATATTAAAAACCAGTGGTGGTCTTTCGTTATGAAATAATCCCATATAAATATAGGAACACATTACATCACATTAAGTGATACAAATGTTAACCACTTTTAATAAATAAGTATAATATTATTTAACAACTGCGTACCTTCGTTTCCTGATAGCGTCAGAAGTGCCACCGCCGGTGAGGCTGGGCACGACGAGCTACTATTGTTTGAAATTATTCGATTGCGCGTACGCTTTTCGCGCTTTTTTAACATCATTTCTATCTTTTTTATTTTCTTGCGTAAGTAATCACTATCTTCCTCCTCATGACTTCGTTTCGGCATAGTAACGTTTTCTAAGAAATTAAGTAGGATACGTGGTGATCGGCGAAGCACTAAAACGCGAATGAGCGACTATATGGTTGGTGTCTCTAGGAAGGTTTGTGTACCACCATCAAAAAAAAAAAAAAATGTGAATACCTACTTTCAACTTAGTGGATGAAAGGCGACATGATACGTGTTACTACAATTATTACCTAATCTCAAAGGACGAAGCAACGAATGTATAATTTAGTGTTCTTTCAACTAATTGTATGTTGGTTCCTGAGCAATACACTACAAGGTCATCAGCATACTGAAGACAAGAAACATCATTTCCTAAAATACTACTTAACTTATTTATATACAAAATAAACAACAACGGACTTAAAATTCCACCTTGACATACGCCCTTATGTGATGGTTGAGGTCCATACAACTTATTTCTATATTTTACATACACATTTCTATGGCTAAGGAAATTAAAAATCCATTTTAATAATTTTACAGGTAAACCAAGTGAAGATAACTCATCTACAAGCACATTGTGATCTACGTTATTAAAAGCACCTGTGATGTCAAAGAATATACCAGCAAGAAACTTCTTATTAATCAGAGCTCTATGTACATCAAGATTTAAATGATTCAAACTTTCAACAGCAGAACGATTACGCCTAAAGCCAAATTGACTATAGGGTAAAAGTTTATTAGACTCTATAAAGTATTCAAGTCTTTGTTTTATTAATTGTTCAAACAATTTTGCTACACAAGAGGTCAGTGCAATGGGTCTGTAAGAATTATGATTATTGCTAGCTTTACCAGGCTTAAGTATAGGTACAAGGCAGTCTGTTTTCCAAGTTTTAGGGATACACATAAAGCTCCATAAGAGGTTAAATACTTTCAAAGCTATGTCAAGACTAAATGTGTTCATGTTCTTGAACATTTTATATGAAATATTATCCAAGCCAAATGTAGTGTCCTTCCGTGAATAAATAGCACCCAAAAACTCTGACATGGCGAAGGGCTTCATGAAAAAATTTTCTTCGTTAGAAATGTTGCTATTGTTTGTTAAATCGTTAAATATAGGTTGTTGATTGTATGAGGTGGAAGAGTATTGGTCTAAAAAACTTTGTATCCAAGTATCATCTGTAGTATTACCTGGATTACTATAGGTTTTATTAAACTTTCTTATGTTGTTCCAAATAATTGAAAGAGGAGTTTGTCGGTTAAATGAATTACATAATTCTGTCCATGATTCATATCTTACTTTATTTATAATAAGTTTTTTAGAAGCTTGTGTTTTCTTGAATTCTAAATAATTTTGTAATGATGGATTATTTTTAAATTTTATATAGGATGACTTTCATTTGGCAACGGCCTGTGCACAAATGTCATTCCACCAGGGCAAACTTAATTTTTTCTTATATTGAATGTTATTGGAAGACTGTGACCTATTTGTAATATTTACTCTAATACTATTTGCTTCTGAGACTCCTTCAAGAATGATATTGCAAAATTGTTCATAACAAGCTTCTGCATTACATGTATTCAAATTAAAATTCTGTAGTTTTTCAGAGACTATTTTTTGATATTTTTTCCAATCAACATATTTATAATTGGGATGTGAAAAGTTATTACTAACATTACTGTTTGTATTTGCAGGACTAAATAAGAGAGTTGTAACAACAGGAAAATGATAACTACACAAAGAGTCATCGTGTACATACCAATTGCATCTTAGTGCCAGTGAAGGCGAAATTATTGTAAGATCTAATGCATTTGGTTGCCATATATGAGAACCAACAGTGGTAGTTGTACCATCATTCAATAAACACAAATTATTGTCATTTATAACATCTAGCAATACTTTACCACGTGTGTTTGTAGATGTGCATCCCCACATGGTGTGGTGAGCATTAAAGTCTCCAGCTAAAAATAAAGGCCCAGGAATGGATTTAATTAGACGATCAAGATGGGTATAGTTGAAATTGCAAGGAGAAGCAGACGTGGGACTGTAGAAGCTAACTATAGACAAGAACTGATTATTAAATTTTATTCTTATTGCAATATTTTGTAAACAATTGTCAAAATTAGTATGTAATTTATTGTAAATTATGTTGTTTCTAATTAAAATAGCTACACCATTGTGCTTAGAACCTATATCTAATCTTTCTATTTTGTAACCTTTTATATGAAATGTATTAGTATTTTGTAACCATGTCTCAGAAATAATGGCAATATGTATATCATTTTCATATAAAAAATGTGAAAACAGATGTTTGTGACTTAGCAAACTCTGAGCATTCCATTGTACAATATTGAGTTTATCCATTTTTATCCATAGGGATTGACTTTTTAGTATTTAAGGTGTCGAGTATTAATGTTTTAATGGACTCTGTTGTGATTGGAGCATCTGCATTCATTTTTTGCGAATTTATTTTCACGATTGTGGATATAATAAGATTTAAAATCTGATCTGATAGTAAAAGCTGTTGAATATTAGTGTCTGATTTGTTTTTTGTTAAAGAGGGGAAATTTTTATTGTTAACCATATCAGCATATGAAGTTTTGTTTTTATATTTTAAATTATTTTTTTCTATTTCTTGTTTTCGTTTAGGGCACTCGGAAGAAATGGATATGTGATTTCCACCACAGTGTAAACAAATTGCTTCTTTTGCTGTTTTACTACATTGCTTGTAATTATGATTTTCACAGCATATGGAGCATTTTTGTGCGTTCTTGCAATATTTTCCTATGTGCCCATATCGTAGGCAACGTAGGCACTGGCTGACAGGTGGTATGTACGGGCTTACCTCAAAGAACCAGCTGTTTATATCGACGCTATCGGGAAGTGTAGGACAGGAAAATGTTATCGCTACCGTCAGGGTTGGCAGGAGGACAGGTGTATCATCGTCGTCACGAGCGCGGCGCATCAGTCGACGCACCGACACAACATCTTTGGAGCTGGAAATGCCAGAATATATTTTATAATTAGACATGTATGTGGGCACACCACGAATGACTCCCGTTACTTCAGTCAATGAAGCTGGGATAGTGGCTCTTAGTTCCAATTCTTTTATTGTTTTGGTATTGTTTAATGCCATATTAGCCAGTCCAGGACGTTCAAAGATTGCCGCTATTTTATATCTATTTATTCTCTTGAAACGCTTAATGCCTTTGTTGTAACGTTTCAACACTGAGCCTAAAGACATAAGATCACGATCACCAATAGGCGTCGCTTCTTTTGTACTTTCATAAATGACTAAATACTCGAAATTTCCACCATCTTCAGGATACTGTCGAACATAGTTCTCGGTTTTGTAAGGCTTATACTTATCCGTGTCCAAGTTAGAATCTTCAGAGTCGGATTCAGTGGGAACAGGGTCGCCATCTAATTTCGGTTTTTTCCTCTTCCCCATTTCTTATTTACATATATAACTTGTTTTTAATCTATTATATTTATACTTAAATACACTTTTATACAAAATATATACAATTAAATCGCAAAGCAAAACAATTTTTAAAAAAGTGCGCCTTTTCTTTACGAAGGTTCCCGCCTTTTTCGGATTTGTGGTGACGACTATTGACGTTGACGCCTTGACGCTTGTCACTCTTGCTTGTCAGACTCAGACGGCTTTCTAACCTTTCGAACATCGCTTGCGTTGATCGTGAATTCGTTGTTTGTTGTTTTTTCGCTACCTTGCCCCACCTACTGCCTTCGGCTACCTTTACCTTATCTTCCTTTCCATTTACGGCTCACCTTTAGATTAACAACCCACGATTTGCACATTCAGATACTTATCATCGGAAAGACTATATTTTTTTAAGTACATTTGTGAAGTTTTGCGTTTCGGAAACTTATAGTTTATTTGCAATAATTAAATAAAGTTTGTAATTTTGTATGAAAAATATCGATTAAGTTTCTTCTATCTTGTATTTGATGGCAACGGCCCTTTAGATTTTGCCATTTTTTAGTGAGATGCGTTTTGTTACATTGATCATCGATACTAAACCAATTTGTTTTAAGCAATATAACTAATTAAAATGACAAATATATTAAAAATATCGTTACTTAAATATGTCATTTGCAAAATAATTAGTATTTTAAGAATTTAATTATCATATTTTTATCACTTTGATACTAACAAAACGCAATGCCAAACGCGGCCATTTTGATTTCAAGCTGTCAAGTGTCAAAGTCAGAACACGTCTAGAAGACTAAAGAGCAGGGGGACGGGGGGGCTCGGGGGGCGAAGCCCCCCGCCATTAAAAAAGAAAATAGGTGACGAAATTGCCTACTGTAGGTTAGGTTAGGTTCAGAACATGACCATGCGTAGCGGAGCGAGCGAAGCGAGCGCAGCGTCATACTATTCTCTGGGAACCTATACCACTAAAATCATATAATTAATTCTTTGATCTTCAAATTTTTACATCTTCTAATTCTTAAATAGGTTCTAGATGCGGCGCAAACATGAGTTAATACACAACCCAACCTTTTCCCATACATTTTGAGGTTAGGTTCCTGAAAAATTTTAAAATTAATATCTTGAAAACTACGCATTGCCGAGAGGGGGGAGTGGTACAGGGGGGTAGCTCCCCTCCTCCCCTACCCCCCCTCCACCCCCCACCCCCCAAATCGTGGGTTGCTAATCTAAAGCCCTTCCCTCTTCAACAACGCTCCGTCCGTCTTTTTTTCAGGTCCGTGATTAAAACTATAAGATGCTCAGCTCTGTGTGCAGACTAATAGTTTAGAATTGATTTCGGTGAATTGAGGTTATATTTTTGTAGTAAAAATACACATAAAACTTATTCATCTTTATTTTTTACAGATTACAGAAAATGACCAATTATGTCAACGGTGTGTTGATCTAGTTGCCCAAGAAGTTGACAATCGTAACGAAAGTCTCAATGTGAATGTGTCATCAGTTTCAGTGGCAGATTTACAAAACCTGAATTGTGTATCTTGTGGGATCTCACTTAGTAGACGCTCTGGTCGACGCCGACGTACATTATTGGAGGGATCTCGAAAAAGGAGTTATATAGAAAATCTAATATTTCCCCGAGAGGTAATATAATATGCATGTCCTAATTACAGGGGCCTGTTTCATATAAGTGCTGATAAATAGTAGGTACTTATTACTATTTATCTACTGCTATTATTAGAGATATTCTAATATTTTTATACATATAAAAAGAAACATTATCAGATTAATAATTATAATGAAACAGGCACTCAATCTTTAATATTGAGATTGGGCTTTAGAAAAGAATGCACAAGTACGTTAGGTTAGGACCTTCTGCAGTGGAGCTAAACTTCCTCTGCATCTGCACCCTTTCCTTCACACTACCCAACATTGTGATCCATTTATATTATTTTTAAATAATAAGAAAAGCCTGTTCATCCAGATCTCACTGTGTGCGACGGCCTGATGATTTGGTCTAGTTAACAAGGGGCTGCTGAATGCAATCAGCGACAGTTATGAAAACAGTTATAAAAAGCTTGGTCAGAGCTTGATTTAGCAATGTGTTAGGATTAATATTGAACAATATTTTCTTTTTACAGATTCCCAGTGAAGCTTGGGCCTGTAATTCGTGTTGGATGAGGGCTTATCATAATAATAGATCACTCATAGAAATCTTGGAGCCTACTGAAGGATCAGCTAATATTCCTGCTCAACAAAATGAGCTTAGCTCTGCTCCTGTATCAAGTACTTTGCCAAGCTCTGAAACTGAATCATGGACAGATGGATTACCCAATATTCAACCTCACATACAAGTTAATAATATTAACCTGTCTACATATTCCCGCACTCCAGACTCAAGTAGACACTGCTTTGTGCCAGATTGTGCAAGTCCGGGATGTTGAATTGTGTAGGTATTCAAAGTGCAGTTTTAGTTTTAGGATTATTTATTTATGTACGCAAGGTATAATTAACAGAGATAATCAAGTAAAAGCAGGTAAGTTTTTTTTTACACACACAGACTAAGAGACGACAGTTAAGGCAAAGGGTAACATGTTATACATATCGTAACTTTATATTCAACACCTCCCCTTAATTTTATAATAAATTACTTTAGAAATATGTATAATTATTAACTATATAACATGTCACAATAAGTTTTAAATTTACTCAGTATACATTTAAATTTATGATAATATAACATGAATTCAACATTAATATTAAATGCAGTTAACAGTATAAGTATTTCGGTTATGTTTTAACAATTCCCAAGAGAGTTTATTTTTAAGTTAGTTATATTTTATTTTTAACAGTTAATAAAGATTTAATTATTTTTCTTTAAAATGTGTTTATTTTTAATAAGTATTTAAGATAATGCTAATAAGTTTTATTAATGTATAGAATTTAAGTTTTTTATAGATCAAAATAATCTTAATTACAAAAGAAACAATAGAATAAATCAATTATGTATGTATGTAACAAAGAATTAATTCTAACAAACAATGTCCTTCACAAATTTTTCAAATTTAATTTTATTTAAGGGTTTTGTAAAAATGTCAGCAATCTGAATATCAGTTGGACAGTACTCTATGTATAACTCCTTGTTATCTACTTTTTCATGAATAAATTTATACCTTACATCTATGTGTTTTGAGCGTCTGTTAAGTACACCATTCTTTACCAATTTTATTGCACTTTGATTGTCAACTTTTAACAACACTTTAACACTCACACTTAGTAGCTCTTCAATCACTGTTTTTAAGTATAACACTTCTTTGGCACACTCTGCGGCTGCTATATATTCAGCCTCAGTAGTCGACAAGGCAACTATAGGCTGCTTTCTTGTACACCAGCTGATTAGGTTATTATTAAGGTATATAGCATACCCTGTTGTGCTTCTTCTTGATAAAATATCACCTGCATAGTCAGAGTCAGAATATGCGGTTATTTCATAGTTATTATCTACTGATCTTAACACATCTTTATATACTAATCCTTTTTCCTTGGTTCCTTTTAAATATCTTAATATTCTTTTTAATATGGTCACATCTTTCTCTGTAGGATTTTCTGAATTTCTACTGCAATAGTTCACAGCAAAACTAATGTCTGGTCTAGTTTTGTTTGACAAGTAGGTTAAGCTTCCTAACAATTCTTTGTAAGGGAATTTTATGTTAGTTTCACTGTCGCCTTCACAAATTTTTTCCATAGGAGTTAGGGCTACTTTGGCATCTTCATGGTTATATTTTTCTAACAAACATTGTATCATATTTTCCTGTTTTAATTTAATGTATTTGTTATTTTCTCGTTGTATTTCCATACCAAGATATGTATTTGGTTGTTTCTCTATTTTTGTTTCAAATTTCTGTGATATTTGTTCAGTTATTTTTGTTATTTCCTGTTGATAGCCAATTATTATTCCATCATCGACATGTATACCCATATATAATGTGTTGGTTTTATTTTTGAATATGCATGGTTCTGTATCTAGCTGTAATAGTTCTATAGATTTAAGATAATCGGTGAAAGTTTGATTCCATCTCATTGGAGCTTGTTTAATGCCATACAAGGCCTTTTTCAATTTACATAAACCTTCACTGTTCTCTATTCCCTGTGGAGGATACATATATATGTCTTCATCTATACTACCATATAGGAATGCGGTCTTAATGTCAAAGGTATGTATGTCAAAATCTTTAAGTTGTGCTATAGCAAAAAGTATTCTTAACGGACTGCTGTTAATTACGGGACTGTATGTTTCTTCATAATCTATTCCTTTTTGTTGTTCACATCCTCTTATTACCAGTCGTGCTTTGTATGTTCCATCATGTTTGATTTTAAAAACCCATCTGGTAGTTAAAATTTTCTTGTTTTCTGGTTTATAATTTACCATTTCCCATGTCTCATTTTTTAATAGAGAAACTGTCTCTTCTTGAATAGCCTTATTCCATTTTTCTTTGTCTGGACCATTTGTTGCTTCTTCATATGATATTAAAACATATTCATTGTATTTGTTTGGGACTTTAACCGATCTCCCTGATCTAGTTTTCTTTTGAGTAATTTCCTCTGATGTTGATCGTATCTGTGGTTCTTCTAGCTCTATGTTTATTTCAGTTCCTTCATAAGTTGTGTTGATATCAACTTGTTGTTCTTTTAATGTAGCTTGTTCTTCTAGAGTATTTGGGTTATTAATTAAGGTTATACATTCTGTTTCATTTCCTTCTTCTGATGTTTTTACATTAATTTCCTTTTCTTCCACATGGTTTTCACTTTTCTCAAAAATGATATCCCTTCTTATTAGAATTTTTCGATTTTGGCTATCCCACAGTCTATAGCCAGTTGGAGCGTAGCCAATCATAAAGAGTTTTTCACTTCTAGGTTCTAGTTTCTTTAAATGTCCTAGTTTCTTTGAGTAGCAGTTGATGCCAAATGGTTGAACATTGGTTATGTTTGCTTTGGAACCTGTCCATGCTTCAAAAGGTGTTTTATCTGAGCCGTCATAAGGTATTCTGTTAAGGAGGTAGGTTGCTGATAAAACAGCCTCACCCCAAAGTTCATTGTCTAAACCATATAACATTGCTCTTGACTTTTCTAGCAAAGTACGGTTAAGTCTTTCTGCTTTACCATTTAACTGTGGACTGTAAGGTATAGTATAGTCTATTTTAATCCCATTTTTCTTAGTCCATTCCTTCAGTTTGTTATTAGTGTACTCTCCTCCATTATCGCATCTTATTTTATGTACCTTCTGATTTGTTTCCCTTTCTGCTTCTTTTATGTACTGTATAATAATATCACATGCTTCATTTTTATTTCTCAATATGTATACTTTTGTATAGTGAGTAAAGTCATCTAATACAGTTAATATATAAGCTTTTTCATCCCATGTTTTAGGGGTAATTGGACCACATATATCTGTATGCAATATTTCCAATTTTCTTTGGGCTTTTGATCTTACTGTGTTAAAGGGGTTTCTGGTTTGTTTAGCTATTGTACATATTTCACATATATTATTTAGGTTTTCTATATCTTGATTTGTTACTTTAGTTCCTTCTACAGCTTTAATAATCTTTTTCATGACCTCTTTACTGGGGTGTCCCATTTTGATATGCAAATCTTTTGCAGTTTCTTTAGTATTTATTGCAGCTAATGAATTTTCTGTTTTATTAAATTTTATTGTGTATAGACCATTACTCATTTTTTCTCCTTTAAGTATAATATTATTATCTTTATAAATTTTTACTTCATCTTTTGAAAATATTACTTTGCCATCATTATTTGTTATTGAATTGACTGATATGAGATTTTTTTCCAAATCACTTATATAAAGTACATTTGACAACAGACATTCTTGAAATTCAATATTTCCCTTTTTTGTTGATGTAATCTTATCATCTTTCTTTGCTATGTATATGTTAGTTTTATCATTTTTTATGTTTTGTAAAATATTTATGTTGTTTGTCATATGTGACGTGCAGCCAGAATCGACAATAAAATCAATATTTTCTTGTTCCGTAGATGTTAAAAATGCAACTTTATTTTTCTTAAAAAAACAGTCTTTTTCACTGTGGTTATTTTTCTTGCAAATAGAGCAAATTTTCTTCTTATTAAAAAAACAATTCTCAGTAGTGTGGTTGGTCTTTTTACATATTTTACATGATACTTCTTTATTTTTATAATTTATTTTTCTTCCTTTTCTAAATGCTTTGAATGCAATTGTTTCTTGTTCCTCTGACATGTTAAAATTCAATCTTTTTTCCTCTGATATTAATCTGCTAGTTAAGTTTGTCAATGTTTTTTCAGTGAGAGAAGTTGATTCCCATGCGGTAATAAATGGGTTAAATTTTTCATTGAGAGTTGAAAGTATTTTTGAAATTAACATATTTTCATTTACTTTTTCTTCGAGTGTATTTAATTGAAATGCCATGTTTTCTAATGAACTAATGTGATAAGCTATGTCTTTTTCTGTATTATATTTATATGAAAAGAATTCTTGTAACAGTTGACATTTCTTTTGAGAAGTTGATTTTTCAAATATATCACACAGCTTTTTGTACATTTCTCTGGCAGTTGTGCAACTCATCAAAAGTCCAATATGTTTTCTATCCAAAGTCATCATAATTATTTTCTGTACTCTGGCGTCCATTTTTGAAAAAGCATTTTGTTCATCTTTGGTAGCGTGGGCAATTTGCTCATCCGCTATAACTGTCTCCAAACCATAACTGCGTAGTATTATATTAATTTGGAATTTCCATGTAGAAAACGAGTTCTCGTCTTTTAGACGTTGGATGTTTGCCAGTTCTTCGTATTTCTCCATTGTTGATGGCGTCCTTGCCGGCGTACTAGGTATTTTCTGTTTTTCACTTTTTACTTTAGATTTTACTTTTTAATGCACTCTGAATAGCTGGGCCCATAACCTGTTGAATTGTGTAGGTATTCAAAGTGCAGTTTTAGTTTTAGGATTATTTATTTATGTACGCAAGGTATAATTAACAGAGATAATCAAGTAAAAGCAGGTAAGTTTTTTTTTACACACACAGACTAAGAGACGACAGTTAAGGCAAAGGGTAACATGTTATACATATCGTAACTTTATATTCAACACGGGACGACTTCGGGTTCCTCGTTACTTGAAAAAATCAATTTTATGTAATCAGAAAATATATATAACTCAGAACGCCAGAGTATGTAATGAACATTCTGTGGCTTATAATTGGGACATATTGCATGAATATGAATTTGTCTCAAGTTTTAATGACATACAAATTGAGGAGATGTTGAATTTATTAGGCAGAACATCAGCAAATTGTGTTCTTAATTTTGAGAATATTGAAAATGCTTCAGAAAGACTTTGCCATTATTGGACTGGTATTACAGTGGTTAATTTTTTACTACTTTTTAATAGTGTACCTCAATTACAATTAATTTTTAAAAAGGCCAAAACAGCTCTTGGCTTATATTTAGTTAAATTAAGAACAGGAGAGTCTTATGCCCGTTTAGCTACACTGTTTTAACTATCTAAGCCTACTGTTTTAAAATATGTTAATAACACACGTGAATGTCTATCTAATTATTATGTTCCTCTCCATTTAGGTATTGGACATTTAACTCGTGAGGAACATAGTGCTCGTAATCTTTTGATACCTCAAGGTCTTTTCGGAACAGAAGAAAATAATCCAATAGTGATCTGTGATGGCACTTACATATATTTACAGAAATCATCTAATTATCTGTTTCAGAAAAAGACTTATAGTTTACACAAATTCCACAATTTAGTTAAACCCTTTTTGATGGTAGCTTGTGATGGTCATATAATTGATGTTTATGGGCCCTATGCCGCAACACAATCGGATGCCGACATAATACGTCACCTTTTTCATAGTGAAAACTCACCACTACGGGCATATTTCAGGCAAAATGATATTTTTATTTTAGATCGTGGATTTAGAGATGCTCTTGGACTATTAACTTCCTTGGGGTATTCAATTCACAAACCTGAAGGCTTAGATGCAGGTGAAAGGCAATTATCGACTGTAAAAGCCAACAAATCTCGCATGGTTACTTTGTGTAGGTGGGTGGTGGAAGTTGTTAATGGTCGGTTTAAACGGGACTTTAAATTATTCAGAGCCAATTATTTCAATTGTGCATCAAAAAATCTAATGAGTGATTTTAGAATTGCAGCAGCACTACTTAATCATTTTCATCCTGTAATAACTGACCATCCAGATGCCGAGGCCATATTAAATAGTGCCCTAGAAAGATACAACATGCCAAACAATCTAGCTGAATATGTAATTGAAGAAAATATAAACAGACAACGTGCCAATTTTGTGCAAATTGATGGTCAGCTCCCACATTTGGATGTGTTTCCTGTAATGGAAATGAGAGACCTCATTTTATTTGCATTGGGAATTTACCAAATTAAGCAAGCGAGATCATACTATGGGGAGCACATTCGTGATAACGGTACATTTAGAGTAGAAGTTGACACTAATTTACTTGAGCATTCGAGAAACACATTTTTGTTAAGGGGAAGGATAAGGTCACGACATCAGAGTAATAAAATATATTACACATATGTATTACTAGATTTAAACACGAATAGTACAGATTGGTGTCAACGTATTTCAGGATATTATTGTAGTTGCATCATTGGAAAGCGTACCGTTGGGAGCTGTGCCCATGTAATGACCATTGTTTGGTATTTGGGCTGGGCACGGCATCAAGAGAATATATCACCACCCGCCAGTTTCTTAGATAATATTTTAGTACGAGAAGATATAGAAATTGAAGAACAATAAAACCATTAAACAGCTTTTATATATCATTTCATTGAAATTATGATCCTCACCTGCCATTATTACTATTATAATAGTAGTGAAGGCAGGTGTTTAGTAGTTGCTTTTATACCCTAGTGTAATCCAATCCAATAGCATCCCAACATAACTTCCTTTCTGTTCCTAAAGACCTACTCCTGCTTGGTATTGTCCTTGCGTACATTCAATAATGTGCACAGTAACAATTACTGACTAGTGCGGGTCACATTACTTTTATATTAATGTTGTCCAAGGGGCTTCTACATGTTGAATTTAGACCCATGTATGCATTGACCTACTAAATGCCTGGGTCACTTGGCCTGTGAACATTAAAATGGACATACATACGTACACTACAAGGAACTTTTTAAATCTGACAAGAGCTCCATAATAACCACCTGTGTGGATTAATAGCAATATAAGAGCAGGATGTTTCATCAGGGTGTCCACATTCTGGAAAGTCAGGGAAAGTCAGGGAAATGTCAGGGAAGCTCAAAGCAGTCAGGGAAAGTCAGTGAAATCGAGGGGCTACCTGGAAAGTCAGGGAAAAATTTGGATTTTACACTGTTTGGTCCCCAAATTTCCCAGTGATTGTCAAATGAGAAATATGTTTACTTCATGATTTTGGTAGAATGATTCTTAATTTAGACTATCAAATTATTTTTGTCCAGGTTTGCACATTATAACATAATTTTGGCAGACAAATCAGCCGGGCCACCCTTTACCCTTGAGTTCAAATGCAATTTCCTTCAAATATATTTTAATTTCAATTTCTTTATTGCCAACCAAGTGTATAAATTGATGTTAAAGCTAGGTACGTCCTTAGGGACTTGGTCGCCTTTTACAGGCACCATATGAACACAATGTTGGAAAAAGTGGTATTGTTAAACTACGTGCGGCAGCCGCGCGAGCGAATGTTCGACCGACGTTCATTTGCCGCGCGAGCGCCAATTTTTAGATAATAAATTAGCAGAACGCAGCTGCCGCGCGCGGCAAGCGATCCACCTCGAACAGCCCGCGATTCATTCTTGTAAACCTACGAGCATAGGCGTAGGTATAATTTTACCATGGGGTCCAAATTACAACTTCATTTTGCCAAGTGTATACTGATACATGGAAGGAAAAGTTAATTCTATCTAGTGTAAGTTGATTTTCAATGGGGGGGTCCGGACCCCAAGCCCCCCCATACCTACGCCAATGCCTACGAGTATCCGTTTTACGTAGGCGTACTAGACGTTGCTGTCGCGCGCGGCGACCCCGTACACATAGGGGCCTTCCATATATTACGTCATTCTAAATTTGGGGGGGAGGTTGGTCTTCGGAGATATTACCCGTGATCCAGGATTTGCAAGAATGGGCGAAAACTCCGTGGGAGCTATCCAAAGAAAACTAAAGAATAGGGAAGAATAATATTATTATATTAATGAACATTGCCAAAGTACAAAATAATAAAAGATGATTCTATAACAAAATATTTTAATGTTACCCTATTTTTCTCAAATCCGCTAATGGTTTAATTTTGTCAAACTGGTTATACTACTAGCTAGCTACTAACTTTGCGAGGGGGGGGGGGTCATTAGGAAATGACGATAAGATGATTGTAGGGGGGGGGGGGTTGAAAATCACCAAAAATCGATGACGTAATATGTGGACGGCCCCATAGCGCGTGGTCGCCGTGAGAGCCAATGTTCGAGGGATTGCCGCGCATAGTTTATACACACCTTTATGTTGATGATTTTATAGGCTTTATATTGAAAGTAAATACAATAAAAATACAAATACAAAGTGTTACAATAAAAATCATCGAAAAACAATTAAAATCAATGTATTAGTAATTTGTGTTACCACCTCTAGCTTGGATAACGCTTGCATATTTGAACCTATTGATCTTACCAATCTTACAATGATGTCTTGGAGGATGTTGTTCCATTTTTCTTCTATCACATGATCTTCAAGAACATCACGGATAGATCGTGCTGTAGCCAATCCGCGTGAATGAGCATTGGATTCGATATAAACCATCTCTGTTCGTGCTGTTAGGGAAATGCCGCCCCACACCATTATGGAGGCCCGTAATGGAGCCATCATAAGCAACAGTTTCTTGGATACAGCACTGAGCGAAACGTTTCTAGGGCAACGGTACACTCTCTGTCTTCGATCATTTTTGTAAAGACACTCTTGTATCGCCAGAAAAAATAACATGCGCCCATTGATCTAGTGTCCATTCTACTCGTATATGCTCACGAGCAAATTGAAAGCGTGCTCTGCGGTAGACTACAGTTAATTTTGAGCCTATTATAGCACTTTGAGGTGTTTTTGTGTGTTTGAGGGCTAACCTTCTCCTGACTGTACGCGCACTTATGGCCACTCCACGTTCGTCATGAAGCTGTTGTTGGACCTGCACTGCGTTCTGACGCCGATTCTTTGGGACATTCAAATGCATGTATCAATCATCTGCGGAGGCTGTAGCCCGTGGCCTGTCAGTTTCTGCCCGTCGATCGAAGGCTCCAGTCTCTAGGTATCTTTTATAGACGCGCTACATCGAAAAACGCCTTAACATTTGAGCAACCCGACGATGACTAGGGCTCCATTGAAGTAATGCGTCAGCTTGAGTATAGCTTCCTGGAGCGGATTATCTATTTTTAACAACAAAAACAACCGTAATCTGAAGACTAATGACAAAGTAAGCAACTACGCAGAAAAGTCGTTAAAGTCAAGTGAATCTCCACTACCTTTCCGATCGTGTTCCTATTAAAAGAGGTATGCGACAAGGCGACACAATCTCCCCTATATTGTTCACGGCATGCTTGGAGGATACATTTCTCGACTCGACTGGTCTGATAGGGGTATCAACATAAATGGAGAGCACATAACTCATCTGCGATTTGCAGATGACATTATCATTTCCACTAAGACGGCTGCAGATCTTAAGCTGTCGGTGGGCCTTCGCATGAATATACCTCAAAAACGAAAATTATGGCCAGGGATCTGAAACATAAACCCCATAATTATGCTCTGTTCCCAGTAGTTTCATTCTTAGTTACATTGATGTAACTAGATGGACAGTTTTAGTCCTAGTAGTTACCTACATTATTTGGGAGAGTATATGTAATGTAACAAACGGGAGTTTTTTTGTTTGCGGGAAACGTGGTTGAGCAGGTTGACTACTACATATATCTGGGGCAGCTACTTACTTTTAAAAAAAGTTGGCAAACACAATAAATAGAACGCCAAATTAAACTAGGTTGGGGCGCGTTTAGCAAAATGTCTCACATTTTCTGGAGTGAGATGCCTGTATCTCTTAAGCGCCGAGCTTTCGAGCAATGCGTCCTACCGGTGCTCGTGTATGGGGCTGCGTTCTGGACCCTGACTGGACATCATATACACGCCCTACAGGTAGCACAAAGAAAAATGGAGCGAGCCATGCTTGGGGTTTCTCTGGGGGAACGGATCCGGAATACGGAGATAGGCAAGCGCACCAAACTGATCGACGTAGCTCATGTCGTTGCGTATAGAAAATGGCGATGGGCAGGGCACGTGGCACGCTGGACTGACAACCGGTGGAGCAATAAGATCATCAAATGGGAGTGGCTACCCAGAACAGGACGAAGGATTGTTGGTCGACAGCCGGCTCGTTGGTCAGACGACATAACAAAGACAGCGGGCAAGAACTGGACAAGAAAAGCCCAACATCGTAGTGAATGGCGCAGAATGGAGGAGACCTATACCCAGCAGTGGCTTGACATAGGTTGAAGAAGAAGTCCGCAGGCGGTTGGGGAGGAGAAGGCGTGCGTTCCTGGACGCGCGCCACCAGCTCCCCTAGCAAGCTGGGGACTGAAACGGCTCGGCCGGCTGACTACCGGTCGCCTGGGGGTCGAATTTCCAGATACTTGTCGACCCCCCCGTAGAGGTAAGTCCTGGCGCGTGCGCCAGGCAATCCTCCAGGGGGCACAATCGGGGAATGGCTAACGCCGATCCCGATTGTGTCTCTACGGAGGTAGAAGTATCTGGAGGGTTTTTAGCCGGTATTGGGTCTTCTACCCGAGTCCTGCATATCCTTGGGGTGTCCTAGTCAGTCGGCCCCTTGTTGAATACCGTAAATGTATTTTCCCTCCTATAAAAAAAAAGGTTGAAGAAGAAGTCAACCGTCAAAAGATTAATGACAAGCGATTGTGTTTATTACGAGTATCTTAGTATTCAATAAGAGCCTTTTTGCCAATATATTTTTTATTTAACAAAGGTACAAACACTTGAAGAAAATTGCACTTGAACTTAAGGCTGGCTCGGTTTATTTTTTCGTCAGTGCACTTTCTACAGTGTAAAAATACTGTGCCTTAAAATATAAATTATGTAAGAACTTAAAAAAATGAAATTTTAGATACAATTTGGTTTGAAAATTGCAACAAAAAATACTTAATATTTTCGAAAAAAAGTATTTTATTTTATTTTTCTGTAAAATTAATATAGTTGGTCAGGGAATTTTGAAAAATGGTCAGGGAAAGTCAGGGAAAAGTCAGGGAATTTTTTTGAACATTAGCAGTGGACACCCTGTTCATATATTTTTCCTACCAGTGGAAATATATCAGTAGGGATGTATGGAAAAGGGAAATAATGGCATTATTTAACTTTGCGACTCTCTTGACACTATTTCTCACAAACATCTGGTCGGTCGGAGTTCAAACCTTTTTTTTTCTCGGGGGGATATGCGTAAGCGCACCGTACCCGCCGTTGGCTAGACGGCGAGCGTGTGTGGGGCTCTCCCGGCAGAGTGCCAGGCCTACCCACTAAAACCCCCCGGTGTTCTCCCTGGCCTTATGGGCGCGCTAGGTAAGGTCCACACTGCGACTCCACTACCCACGCGCCCGGGGATATCAGCTGATCATTGGTCTAGTTTAGCCACAGCAAATACAACCTACCTACATTAGGATTCTATTGTGTAATTTTAATTTTTGCATTTATTTACTATCAGAATTGTATAATTTGTAAAATGATTTCAGACACAGAGAAGCAATACACAATTTGCATTTCACTACAATAAATAAAATGAATTATGATTTTAGCCTTCATTGCAGATAATAAATGGTCTAGTCTGCATTTCCTTTTTGCTAGAGCCTGGAATGTTGAAATGCTGAAAATCATGTTTAGAACTCAACAATAACTTACTATTGCTTAGTTCAAAATTATTTTTGGGAGCCGTGGTGAATATATAGTTTATAAAATATTGATAATAGATGGATAATAATAATAATTTATTTGCATAAAACATGGTATTAGTGATATTACAATGTATATTTAGATGTCAATGTTTCTACCATCCTTTCATGTGCAAATTACTTTAAAGACTACAATTTCTTATATTAAGTATTATTACATTAAACATTACAAATTATGCCAAATAAGAAAAGCATTGAAAATTAAATAAATATGGATCAATATTATCATTTCAAATCATATATTTTATGTTCATATCAACAAAGTATCAGATTCTATGGATTATGTTCATCAAATAACACAAATTAATTAAAACTCAATTCGATTTGTCATTTGTTAAATTCAAGAAACCCCTTTCAATGAGTAGAAGCATTGTTCTACTAACCAGTTATGCAATTTACTCTTGAAAGCCTTTAAGTTGACATTTTTAAGTGGTCAGGAATGTGGTTGTATACATATTTTCACGACCATAAAGTGAGCATTATTCTGGAGTGATAAATTGTATATTTCTTACTCTTCATTTCTTCATGTCTTTGGTATAGTTCACTGTTTTATTTTATAAATATTGCTATGTGCTTAATATATAACTCAGTCAATGTTAATAGCTTCATGTTTATAAACAGAGGGTGACAAGAATCTAAACAATGAGCAGCGGTTATGGCATAATAACACATTTTTTTCAACCCTGAACACTGTCTGCATCTGTAGCATTTCCACTCATTATGAGTCCATATTGCCATACAGAGGCCACATAGCCATAGTAAGCTTGCAAGACAAATCTATTTCTAAAACCTCAAAATTAACAAAGGAACTTCTTGAATGGACTTGTTATCAAAAGATATATTCAATGAATTTAGCTTGGATTGAAACAAACTGCATTATTTCTGCATTACTGCTCTTGGTACTATTCATTCTTCTTTATTATTTTTTTTAACCAGTTAATGATATCATTTATTGTAAAAAGATACTAGCTGATACTTTCTGCAACATGTGGGGAGTTATTAATTATTTTTTAACCCCTTTGAGCTTCATCATCAGCATATATATTTATTTAGATGTCAGTCCAATTATTGCAAGGGTTGCTGCCTTTTTCTGAGATGTTGGTTTGTGAGCACTATGTAGTAATAGGTAGCAACAATGTACTCTATGAGTTTCCTTTTATTACATATTTAAATATATTAACAATAAAATCGTATCAAGAACAGTCATTTTCTTTGTTTCTCAGTCCCAGTTTGTCTGTATCTCCTGTCTGCTAATTCGAAGTAACTAAACTCTGAGCATACGTTTAATAATATGTATAAAAGTTGAAAAGTGGACTTTGGACGTCCACTGTAGGACAATAAAAATTAATTAAATCAGCAAAAAACATTTTTCTTTGGTCAGAGTTGGAAAGGAATTTAATTTTTTAATAATATTTCGAATTTTCGATCGATTCGTTCTCACGATTCGAGTTCGTAACAAAGTAACAAAATAAATCCAACCGTCAATATGACAATGAATGTCAAATGTCATGCCAATTGTCAAAATACGAAACGCCAAATTAAATATTTTTGAGCGTTTTGTTATTGCATATTAAATTCCATTCCTTTTTGTTGTAACGAAATAAGTCTGAAATGTCAATAAAAAGTGAAAATAAAACATAATTACGCATAACTAAATTATTAGTGACTGCGAGAAATGGTTTACATAGTCTAAAAATGGACGAAAATAGGAAATGTGCGTTTTGTTTCAGCTGAAATATTTTCTGCATTTTTTCAAAAACGGTCGGATTAATAAATATAATACAACTAGAAATAGATACTGTTTTTAATCAGCTTTCCAACCATATATAACATAAGGCTGTTCAAAAACTGCGCCCACTAATTACCGTCTCCTTTGTTATTGATTCGAAGATCCTATAGTATTTAAATTCATTTCTGCCGTGTTTCTGCCTTCTGCGAATAAAATCCATAGGTATTTCTCCCGTTTTCCGTGTGAATTTAATTCGAAAAGCTATTTCCAAAGTCAGTTATTTTTGTTTTCAGCTTGAAGAGTAAAAGCTCAATCATATTTATAATCGCCGGCGCGCGATTCATTGAATTAGTTGAATAAATAAATTATATCGATAGATAATACTCCGCCCACAATAAGGTATCTAATTAACTTATTATATTTCATGATTTAAAACAGATTTTGTTAATTTTATTTTTATTAGTGGGTATATTGATTATTAAATCAAACATATTACATTTCCAAAATTCACCTTTTTCATCCCCTATTTCATTAAAAAAACCTGATAGTAAGCGGCATTTTAGTGGGATTAATGCATATATTGAGTAACACTTGTGAATTTCATGTTAAATTCTAGATTTTCACTATATTGAGTTTCACATCATACTTTGGCAAATAACTCACAAATTAAGCTGTTTTCTTTTTCTCAATAGCAGTAATTATACACAAAATAGGTGCTCTCCCCTCCATATGTCCTTTTTATTAACTAACCAATAAGAAACTTTGACAATTCATTGAAAATTATGTTTGGAATTAACTTGCAATGTTTATTACATGAAATTCAAATGTATTGACTGGGATTCCTTCAGAACTCAGTGTTAGACCCACTCACCCTAAGATTATAGGCATATTTAATTATATTTTTAACATAACACTGTGCTATGAATCTCCAGGGCAGTTCCCGGAGGCCGTAGGGCTCCGCTGCAACTAACCTACCTAATAACCTAACACAAGGAGGAATTCTGTGGAATTGCACATATATAGAGAGAATAATCTAAGGAACTGGAATTTTTTATCTCTGACCCGTGATCGCGGCAACTTAGCATCGAAGGTACGCTCTACTAACAACCGCTCCGGGGAAAGCTACTAATTAAAAAAAAAAAATGAAACCTATAACTATTTGTTTGTGTACTTTATTGCCCCTCATTTTGTAGTTTTGTACCCAATTTGTACCTGATTTTTACCTGCCGAGATTGATCAAACAAACCTGAACCATCCTGCCCTTGGCTTGTATTAATTAAACATTTAGTTAAGTGCTTTGCATTGAGGGATTTTGTTAACTTCAGTAACATTATGCATAAGTGAATTACAACCATGTACCTACCAGAATAAAGCTTTTCATTTTGTATCGGACTAAAGGAATAAGTTTGTTTTTTTTCTTTCAACTTTAAAATTTCCCTATATTTCTACAATTTAGCAAGAAAAAGCACTACAACAGGAGTCCCAAAAGTACAGCCCATCGAATTTTGCAAAGAAATCAGCTACACCCGTACCACGTACAGCGAGTACAAACTCTACAACCCCGGGACCATCGACCCCGTGTTGCTTTTTGTCAAACAATGCTACAAAAACACAGAGAAGATCCGCGATTCTTCTAAAAAATTTTGTGGTCAGATGAGTCGACATTTAAAAAAGACGGTTACATGAACCTACACAACTTACACGAGTGGCATATCGAAAATCCTCATTTGATGAGGTAAGATAGATCAAAATATCGATTTAAAGTGAATATGTGGACCGGAATTTTAAATGGACAAATAATAGGTCCTTTTGAGCTGCCAGACGCCTTGACTGTTGAAGTTTATTTACATTTTTTACAAAATGATTTACGAAATCTACTGGAAGATGTGCCACTTAACATTCTGAGAGATATGTGGTTTCAACAAGATGGTTGCCCAGCTCACTATGCCAGCTCAGTAAGAGAATATCTCGATGAGGAATACCTAGGCAGATGGATAGGACGATCTGGTACTATCTCGTGGCCAGCCCGTTCCCCAGATTTAAATCCATTAGATTTCTTTTACTGGGGAGCGGTGAAAGAAAAAGTTTACGCAAAGCCAATCAAAACTGTGACTGACCTACGGCAAAGAATAATAGAAGCAAATGATTTTGTTAATAATGGAAGATTCGCCCGCTTGATAGCCCGATCTTTTTTAAGATGTCGAGCCTGCATTAGAGCTGAAGGAAGACAGTTTGAACACCTGTTGTAAATCTTGACATTTAAATAAATTATGTTAAACAATTTTTGTGTACTTAATTTATTTTACTATCTGTCTCTCTCACACTTCGTAAAATGACTCTCCAGGTCTCACTCAAACTAGAATGTTAAAGTTACGGCCTTAAACAAATTTGTTCAAAACTGCCTGTTTTTGGAAAAAAAAATCATAGAAATTATCTACCAAGTATTATACCATTTTGGAATCCTTATTGAATGCGCCAACTTTTGCAGTTACTTGCTAAACTCGCATAGTACATTTTTTTTCAGTAGGTACAGCTTGTTAAAGCTATGCGACAAATTAATTTTGAATATTTAATTTAGATAAAAATGGCATATTCTTCTAATTTGGAGCAGCTGGCTTTAAATTTTAGATTATAGTATACAGAAACATTATTCAGGATTACAAAACAAAAGAAAATGTTTAGAAAAGTCAAGAATTGTAGCAACAACAATGAAAAAACCGTCACAGGGTGTAAATTTTATCCATTTTTTTAATGCTAGATTTTTTTAAATAGGTGACTTAGATTTTTTTAAATATTTTTCTGATAACATATATGAGTTAGTCTATCACCTGCTTTCGGCTTGACGCCGCCTTCTGGGACACCCTGTATACTGTGGTCCCATTAGCGGCTTCGTCATTGTGCACGAACTATCGTCTAATAATCGTGAAATTTAAAAGAAATTCGTCGTCTATATTATTAAAAGTCTAGAAATTCGCCGAAATTTCTAGACTTAATAATATAGACGACGAATTTCTTTACTTCTACATATGTACTAATAATTATATGATGCATTTATCCATCCTCCATTTTATCTCATTTGCTAGAGTCATTCGCACACGTCTTTAACAAATGAAAGCAACCGCCCGCCGAAATGAACAACGCTAGTGTGACCACGCAACGCGAATAGTTAGCGAGCTAAAACCCTTTGATTTTAAAGAAAGTTAGGCGCATGTGGAGCCACGACATAATTTATAGTAGAATGTCTTTGCGTATAGAGGTAGTATCTCTATTTAGTTTGTGACAGGGTTTATTGGCCAGGCCTTAGAGACAATATGTCAGATATTAGGCCAGAGGGCCTATTACCGATCTCATGGTTTTGCAAATGATAGGTATCATATGATATCATAGTGCAAGACGAAAAATACGATTTCCGGTCAGATTTTTGATCATTTGTTCATTATTTAATGATGACATCATTAAAATTATGCCAAAGTGATGATATCATGGGAAGTCGGTAATACGAAATGCATCATTTTATGACTTCTTTTTCTCAAATGTATACCATGTCATACGATGAAAGATCCATAATGAGGATCAGTAAAACTATCACAAATTTGTTCAAATTAGTATTCACATTATTCTTTATGACATACGAATGGTATATGTTTTTGAATTATCGAAATCGGCTCATTAGTCACCGAGATATTGAGTTTTAAACCTAGACCCGTGCGGGCGGTTAAAGCCGTGTGCCGAGAATACGCGTGACGTTACAGGCTCCATGCCGTGCGTGCTCCTTGTACGCTCACGCCTCAGTCCGCCAGGCAACGGTGTGAGTTAAGATGTTTCATTTGTGTATTAAGGTGTAATATGTTTAAATATATTACATTGTGATATTGTATATCGAACTAGTTCTAATCATGCCCATAGATTACTTAAATCTTACACCCAGCTGCGGTGTTTCCTGAGCGCTACGATATGTCCTTCTTCAAACGAGGCTTAAGAAGAGCATTTCTCTCCAGGTAGGCAGTGAAAGAACTGTGCCCTTGGCATTGCAGATGTCCATGAGCGGTGGTTACCACTTAACATCAGGTGGGCCACTGGCTCGTCTGCCACCGTCAGCAATAAAAAAAAATATTTTTGTTTTGTGATTGAATTACTGTTAAGAGGCCAATTACAAAATCGCGGCGCGCGGTACTAAACAAACAAACTTTTCGGCATCGCCGACGAAACAATATACATTATAGTTCTATTTTATTCATAAGAAATATAGTATCGATTTATAAACATATAAATAACACAACAGTTTCAGCAAGGGTTAAAAAATATTTTGGCATAAAAATTACGTTTAAGCGATGGAGAACTTCGTACATAATCTGACTTATTTCGACGGCTTTTCGTTAGAAAATTTAATTAGATTAAGAATTTCTTTCTTTTCTTAGGAGCCATTAAACGAAATATATTTAATTTTTGTTGAAGTGAAGGATATTGTTTTACGTAAAATTAATGTTTTGATAGTTAATATTAAACAGAATCTATAAAGAGTTCCCAAATCAGGTCCGCGTGAGTTTTTGCCTTAAACATGCTTCTGGTAAATAACTATGACTAAGTTATTAACCGCTTTATTGTTACTGTAGATAACAATATTATCAAGTAAATGCTTTTTATTGCAACCTTAATCTGCGCTTTCTTTTGTAATAGCCCTCTTAAAAAAAGTAAGGTCATAACATTTATGTTGTGTGATAAGTATGAGTAAACCTATAGTATATCAAAATATGCTATTATATAATACATTAGCAATGTATCTATAACCATTGATAATATTGGTGTACCTTTTCCATAAATAAATAAACTAACTTATTTACATCATCAGTTCCGGAATCGTCTGCTGGTCCCAGGTCTCTTCAATATAGTAGTTGTGAATGAATGTAATTTACAAAGACTTTCCAGCGTTTTTTTAGTCGGGGTCTATTTCTTCATACTTCATATTTTCAAGTAAAGTAGGTATAAATAAAATACAGATTTATTTTAAACGATTTCTATTTTTTACATAAAGGATAAAATAAGAAATCAAAATCATAAGAACACATTTTGGTACAACCAGCTGTCGGTATCTTAAGTTTTGCGTGCGCCATAAATACCTATTTGAAATTCGCAGTCCTCTGTATATATTTACTTTGTGTACGTAATAAAAAGGAGAGGCTGTCTACATCGGGCGGAAACGGGCTTATCGTACAGACGCGCGCATACAGCGATCTCGATGCAGTTAGGAATGAAGGATTCAAGCCCATTTGTGATAGCGCGCGATTCACATATCAATACATAACGCTCTGTCTCACGCTGCCAAGCTATTCGAGCTACTGCTGCTGAAGAAGATCCACCTCGCGGCCTTAATGAAGCTGAATAACGACACCGTCGGGGATTTGTGGCCCCCCGGTCTCCTCTACAAGGTGGCCGTCACCAGCATGTCGCCCGCTCATATGAGACTACTGATGCTATTTCGGAGCTTCGTTCTCTTGGTCAAGGAGGCCACCTTCCAGCCACGCCCCATACTCGCAGGTATACCCCAGGACAACTGCCTGTCGCCGTGCCTCTACGCATCCTACATCGAAGACATCTTCACCCTCCAAGACGAGCTCCAGGAGGGGCAGCATGACTTATTGTTAGCCCTGCTCGCCGACAAAAGCGCCTTCTTTGCGGATGGTGAGCCTCGCAATCAGGCCAAGATGGCCCGTGGCATCCAGCGCCTGTTACTAACATCCTGGCTACCGCTGCGTATGAAACTGCCATATTCGTTTGTGAACGGTGAACCCGCTAGAACAACGTTTAATACACGGTGAGTAAGCCTCGGGTGTTACGCCAACCTTAGCACTACTTCGAAGCATAGGTCAAAGTACTCGTCGATATCAACAAGTAAGGCCTTCTGCACCTACTTGTGGTTGAGCCGTGGATCGATTTGCTCCTCTATTATGTATAGGCAGTTGATGGATTGATCTGTCGTTTATACATCCGTTTTACATCCAAAGCTGCTGCTCATATAATAAATGTCGCCAAAATACGTGGTATATATACCTACCAAAGACATTATAAGAGTAGACCAACAATGCAAACGAAATGTATGAAGTCCCCTTCAACCAATTTTGATATGATAATAGCTAAATAAATAAGCATAATTAAGGCTCATCGGTAATAAATAATGTTACAATGTGATTTAGTTTTTATTACTGTTCGGTTTTTACACTACAAAACGAAGTTATTTGGGCATGTTTAAGTATTTTTATAATTTGACGCGCGCTCGACAGTCGAACGCAGTACAAATACAGTATGAGTAGCGGCCGCCTGACCGCTGTTGTGGTTGAAGGGGGTTTCTTACCCCTCGTTTACACCAAGGTATATTACATGTATTTAACAAGTTTTATGCAATGTTTTCGTTTATTGTTTACACTCGTATACATGTATAAAACTTGTTGAATACAAAACATGTATACAACTTGTTGTATGAAATTGTTTCTGAACTACTATTTGCTTGTCTACATGTTTATGATATCACGTTTTATACTTGTTGTAGATAAACTTGTAGAAAATGACACGCCAGTCCGGTAGTTTCATTAATATTTTCTACTCAATTGACTATTCACAATGGAAAGTAAAGATGCTGAGGAACTTTACTTCATGAGTGCAGTATACTTCTTTACACGGTTATTTTTTTATCACTGGAAAATTTTAGGGATGCTTCAGGACACATCAATTATTATAAATAAAATAAAAACAATGAATGAAAAAAAAGAATTTTTTTTTTTATAAAAAAATCTAAAAATGCTGCTCTCAACTAGTGCAGCATTTTTTGTATTTTTTTTTCTTCTCTTCCCCCCGTAAAATAATACGGTCCGTCCGGTAAAAGTTTAAAACTTTATCCAACAAGCATGGATAGAGTTTAAAACATGTTTTAAATTAGTATGATACATAAATTTCAGTGAAATAAACAAAACTTGTTAAAAACACGATTGCTTTTTGTAAGTGTAAACGCTGTCAATGTATCAGACTAGTTTGAATATGTCATAGATCTAAGTGTAAACGCAGATGTGGTTTATACTTGTTTAGAGACTTGTTGGCAACACAGTATGAACGAAAGAATGTTTGAGACAGTTGCAATACATGTATAAAACAAATAATTATGTTTTGACAAGTCTTCTACAAGTATTGTATGAAACTAGTATTTTACTTGTTTCTTGGTGTAAACGAGGGGTTTAGAGGCCGCGCGTATTGCCGGTCTATCTCTTATAATGTCTTTGATACCTACCTACCACAGAACACATAAGTTAGAAACGGTTACCTATTGAAACGCATAACGTTTTTCGTCATAAACTAAAAATGCATAATGTTAATTGCCATAATCGTCACTTGCCATAAGTCTTTATATCATAACTTCATAACGCATAATATTATAAGGCCGAAATATGTAAGGCATAACCACGAAAAGGCATAATTTGAATAAGAATAACTGTCAAAATCTATAAATGCATTGCGAATTTCACCATAATTTCAAAAAGCAAACACTTGCCATACATAATAGATTAAATTTAATGTCTTATTGCTATACATAATAGATGAAATTTATTGTCTTATGTTTATAATATTTACTATTGTTTTTTAAGAAATAGTTACAAAAAGCTCTTATTTACGATTAATGTTAGGAAATCACGTAATAATATTAATATTTTATATCATTTTGCATACATGCAGACATGCAGCAGACATGCAGCATGTATACAGCCGGCATGCACCATGCAGTCATGCAGCAGGCATGCAGCATGCATGCAGACATACAGAATGCATGCAGGCACACAAGCTGGCATGCAAGCAGGCATGCACATGCAAGACTTCTGCCATAGCTCCGGCACTGCAGGGTTCTGGCGGTCCCACGCATGCTAATCGTCGCAGATGGCTTTCGCTCACCACCGCAGCCTCTGCCGCGCCGGCCAGCCTCAGCCGCGGCAGCTCGCTCATAGCCACCTGCTCCTCAGCATGCGGGCCGCCTCACCTCTCCGTGCCTTCTGAATAACACTCTAGGGGTAGGGCAGACAAGACTACGTGGAGTCGGGGTTGATTGAGTCGGTTTTGAATAGCACTAATTTTTTAAATAATTAGTTAACCTCGTATGGAGAAAAATACATTCCGGATTAGGTCAAAGAAGATTTATGGCTACGTATTTACAGTTATTATTCTTTATAAAACTATGTCTTTAGTGAGTTATGCATAGTTAAATTGTGTTAAACAAAATTATGGCTAATAACAGTTATGCGTAGTAAAATTATGCGTTTTAAAGTATGCTTAATAAAATTATTGCAAACCAAATTATACCTTTCAAAGATTATGATTTTTAATATTATGTCTTTCGACAATTCTGCGTTATAATGTTTATGCCTATTGATGTGTTATGTCTAATATTATTATGCTTTTTGATTTTTATGCCATATGATGTATGCCAATCGAAATTATGACAATTAACAGTATGCGTTTCAAAGTGTCACCGTTAGAAACGCCTTGTTGTTAAATCTTTAACTACAACTACCAATGTAGTTATTTGGTTTTATTATTATTACATTTTTTCAAAAAGTATCTTAAATTTAAGTTTTTACAATTCATACATGTAAAAACACAAGTATTATAAAAGCATAAATCTAGAGTTCAACTGGCAGCGGACCACAGCCCAAGCTACCGGTGCTTATTAATTTATATTAATATTAATACTTTTTGCAAAAATAGTAATAATACTTTAATAGAAGCCCTGAACGCGCCTCTGGTATGGAGGGCTGCCTTAGGGCTGCTAATGGCTGCTATATATGCATGGCAGAGGCGCGTTCAGCGCCTTCGCGCGAAGTACAACTTTTCGCTCTAACCCCGTTCAATGCCTTCGAGCGTGACAACCGGGTGAAACAACCGGCCCGTTCAAGACCTTCGAGTGTCGGCGCGAGTTACAACCGAACAACCATCGAATTTGATGGTTGTAAAACGCTCTGACGTTTATTACTGAAATACCTCAGAACAATCACTACAGCATAGAAGGAAGATTAAAACAAGAATTAATTGTGTGCTTTTTGTCTCTTTCTAACATACGGCACAAAACTGTGTAAATGTAAGAGATGAGTAATATTTGTCTTTTGGCATATCACAAGGTGGTCAGTATATGAATTGATTGAATTGTCATTTTGGTTAAAAATATTAAAATTGGTTAAAAATATATAACACGGCTAAATTCTATAGTACCTTGTATCGAAGATAGACCATCAGAGTTTGAACTATTTGAATTGTTCGTATAATAATTGTTTGTGCGTCCCGTGGCTAGTAATATTTTGATGATATTTCATTAATATTTAAGTGATTAGAAAGCAAAAATTCTTTAGGTATTTACAAATAGTCCCTTGAAGATGTGAAAAAAACAAACTTCTAAGTTAACAAAAAAAGGTACGGCCGTTTATGTCGCCAAAAACGTATATTTCGACATTCTCACGGGCATCAAAATGTATAGGGTACTTTTCGTTGATCTAGCTAGAACTATGAAATTTGTGAAGTTATATAGTCTTACACTACAAGTCAGGGAAAATCTCAAACTCCACATTTGTAATTAAATCATAAAAAATTTAGTCTCTATTTAAAGTATAACCTACAATTTTATACGGGACCCTCGGTGGGCGAGTCCGACTCGCACTTCCCGCTTTTAGTCTCATGAACGGCCAGCCTGACGCCCTGACCATACCAAAGAGACACAGCAGCTATTAGCTGGATAAGTTACATAAGAAAATCTACCCTTAATTATGTATGTTATATTTCTCGTAATAAAGACATTTTAGTATTAGGGATCTATTAAATACCTACATAATATAATTATCGACGTTGAAACTAGGTGAGTGATGAGCACGACATCACTGGGAGAAGAACTGACAAGCGAGAATTAGTGACGACCTACAAAATTTCGAAACATCTTGCATATACGTGTCTCTGTCTAACTTCTATTAGCAGCGCCTAATGTCAAAGTGAGTCAAATATATTAAGTTCAGTTGCTATTTTTGCTAGGTTTCTATGCTTTAGTTATTCTTCTGAGTGAAATACTCTTACGTGATTGGATGATATTGGCGGCCATATTCTATAATGTCATCTACTAGAAAGAGAGAGAAATAAAAAATCATGTAAAAGAGGGAGATAAAAGATTTGGTTGCTGCAATCCGTTCAACGCCTCTGAGCGAGTTAAAGAACAACCGGACAACTACACCCAGAGGCGCTGAACGCGCCTCAGCAGACAATCTTCATACAACGGAATTCTATTCGTAGCGCCATTTTGTTTTAGTGTTATATGACGTTTCTTTTTTTTAATTTACATGACAGAGGCGCGTTCAGCGCCTCCTGAGTTGCGTTCCGAGGGTCAGAGTAACGCAACAGAGTGTTTTTCACACTCGCTCCGAGGTTCAGAACGGGTCGGTTGCTATCTTTTTTTTTAGTTTGTATCTTGCCGATCAAGATCAAGCAAAGGGCAAAATATTACTAATCCTTAATATGAAATTATAATATGAAACAGTCAATATCCATTTTTCTGCTTAAAAATAATTACAACACATAGAAATCACTATATTTCCCTAGTATTAGGCTTAAAAGAGTTCAAAGTAGTGTAACGGGATAAAATAAAAAGTAGACGTTGCAGAATCACACTGATTTAATTTCGATTTACAATCGGGCAGAGTTCCGTCTTAGAAACAGTAAAACAGAGAAGTCATCTAAATATGAGATGGCGCGGCATTTTATAGTTTCTCCGGTAGTAAGGCGCTAGCTTGGCTTGGCTCTGATTGGCTGGCTTGGGCTGGCTGGCACATGGCTGCACGTGCTTGGCTCTGATTGGCTGGCTTGGGCTGGCTGGCACATGGCTGCACGTGCTTGGCTCTGATTGGCTGGCTTCGGCTGGCTTGCGATTGGCTGAGGCGGTGTGGCGCGTAACAGTCGGCCGTCCTGAAACAATCATTACTCCCGCAATGGAAAAACACGTGGTTAGCTTTCAAGTAGGTCAATGAGATCTTCGGTTTCAAGCTGGTCATCAGAGCTACTGGCACTGTATGATATAGGGTACTGTGATTCTGTGATAGGGCCTCAAGAGTCCGATGCAACCAGGCTAGTAAAGGCCTTGTAGCCTCGGAACCCCTTGACACTGAGGATTCTGTATATGTCATTACCCACACCTTAGTAATGATATATGCGCCAGAGTAAATATCATCAAGCTTAGTGCTCACTCTTGTTACACTACTTGTGGGTGCTTGCCGCCAAAGAACTAAAACTCCCTTTCTGTAAATTCGACTAGTTTTCCTTTTTTTTTATCGAAGTTACGCTTCATCTTATGGCTTTCTAATTTTAATGCGCACTAGATCTATTATTACGCCTGATTTCAAAATTCATTATTACTTTCATAACATCAAATCATAGGGCTACACGACTATGTTGCACTTTCATTTACAGTATTATTAACACCCCAAATAATGTCAGGTAAGCTATTGGCCCAATTATTAGAAGTCTGGCTAGGATCAATCGCACGTAACGCATTCAGTAAGATCCGATTCCACTTAACCATTGGCTCGTGGACATGCAACAGATGTCAAAATGTACTTAAATTGCTTGTCAGTTGATTTTTTTTTAATATCTGCTGGTAAAAGCTTTGCCATGATCACTGACAAGTTTATGAGGGTAACCAAATAAACTAAATATTTTTTAAAAGTGTTCTTATTGTTTTTTACTGAATTGACCGTGGGTGGGCTCAACAATAAAGGAGATGTCCTCGATTTGTATGGAGCCTGGTTTTTTATAAATTTAAGTTTCTAAACAACTTCAACTTTCAGGGAAGGGTTAAACTTTATGAAAAGAAAGTAAAACCACAAAAATAAAAATTGTAGACCCCTGCATTTTTTCAAAAATTGAATTTGAATATTCGTTTTTTTCTTATTATAGCAGCAACACTGCACGAATTTTATAGCATGTAAGCACAGTAAAAAAAAAACATTTTGACGTCGCGTCGTTGTCAATGTCAAAAAATATTTGAGGTTAATTAAATAATTAAGGTTGGGTTAACTTATTTATCACACAAGTGGATCATCTCTCTGTCGGTTTGAACATATTTTTCTCCAAACACATGCTAAGTTAAGTCGCTGGCAGAATTGTTGTCAAAAAGATAACACATTGCCATAATCAAAAGAAGAAGAAGAAGAAGAAGAAATAATTAAGGTTTGTTGTTGTGGTTGTTAGTTTGGTGGTTGTTTTGTGTTTTCCGTTTTGGTGATTTTAATGCTCTTTTACACATACCTAGCTATTCTTTATGGACTTCTCGATTTCGTACATGAACTGGCTTTCTCACTGATCTTTTCGATTTGGATACCGTTTGATTTTATAACCTGTTACCGATACTACAAAATACAAATTGAGCCATCATACGAGCCAATATAGAAAGTATGTTATATCAAATAATAAATTAAAGATAATTTATAGTTTTTTATTACCTAATGCTTATAAACTTTTTCAGGCAATTTCCACTATGGCACACTGCACTATCTGTAATATTAATGTTTTAAATCAACATTATCATTACAATGTAATGGATATGAGCCAAGACTATATGTATCCATTATTGAAAAATGGACTGAACATGCGTGAGGTAATGTCATAGTAAACAAAAACTTAATTTATTTGCAATTCTATTAGCTTTTTCTTTTAATTGACCTCTTAATAACCTATATTTCAGGTAGTAGATGGAAATCATCTATGCCAAGAGTGCTTTGAACTTTTGTAATTGGAATTAACTATCAGAGGTCGATGCAATATTGGAGACTGACAAATAGGGCACCAGTCAGTTTGTATATGTTGTAGAATATCAATATCAAGGCAAATAGACTGACAATCATTGCCATTATGTACACATTGTCTATGTGCCTATGCCTATAGGCCTATGCCTATAGGCCTATGTCCAGCTGTGGGTGTCTCTTGGCTGAAATGATGATGATGATGATGACACATTGGGACGGCTGAATACATTTTATAGTAACTATAATTAACCCACATCTGGTAAGTTTTATTTTATCAGCATCCTTATATAAATCGTTGCATTAATTCACTATAACATAATATTATTTTAATCAATTTTATTCATATTCTTACACTTACTATACCTACTTGTTCTAGAATGAAGCACCTCTTATTGACCATTTAAGCAAAAAAGCAATATTGCATTTATTTTATGTTTATGTCTATAGTAAAGTCTAATAAAACTGATCATTTTTAGGTTCACATTAATGCTCGTGCTTGTAATGCATGCTGGCGAAGCTCACCAACATATTGGACCTGAACTTAATGACGAAGGCGGCTTATCAGAAAGCAGGTCAAGCTCTGTTTCTGACCTTAGTCAACCTAGCTTTGATACATTTGATGTTAAATCTGTTTCAAACACTTTAACACTTCAAGACTACAGGCGCACTTCTGATACATCAACCCATTGTTTTGTGCCTAATTGTGACAATGTGGGAAGCAAAAGTGTGCCATCATCATCTCTTGATGATTATTGACAGTAATATATTTTTTTTAATATAAGTGTAGTCAGTATTGCATTGCCTCGCTTTTGTTTTTCCTGTTATCAACAATGTATCAGATAATGGAACTGTCTGCTACAAATTCAATGTTAAAAATGATTTATCTAGGAGTTGGTGATCCTTCGTAGCAACATTAGCAAAAAAGCCAGATTAAACATTGTGCAAATTAAACCAGGTTCAAGTTAAATAAATGGCAGAAAAGAATCATTGTTATTTTCCACTATAAAATAAACTCATGGAATCATTGTTATTTTCCACTATAAAATAAACTCATGGAATCATTGTTATTTTCCACTATAAAATAAACTCATGGAATCATTGTTATTTTCCACTATAAAATAAACTCATGAGATATAGATAATAATTCCATATTCAAATGAGGAATTTCATGCTTTTAAAACAGTTTTTAGTTTTGTATTTAAGCATTCATATTTATTGATCTAGATATTTTATACAGATATTGTCAGTTATTTGTTTGGAATAAATTGAATTGATTAAAATAAACATTGAAAAAAAACCATTGTTTTATTTTATAACAATCATGTAACATGTTTATTAAGTAATATATGCATAAGAAGTTACAATGTTTGATTATCCTATAAAGCCAATTAGCTACACTCTAATCTTTGTCTATTTTAGAGGGTAACAACAGCATCATAATATTGAGTGTCAAGCGCGGATCCACCGTTGTGGGCACGATGGGCATGCCCACAACCCTAATATACTTGTGATGTTCGTCAGAAACCCTCTCTCCCTTCTTTTTGCTTCCTTTCTTCCTTCCATCCTTCCTAACAACACTTCTGTTCATCATAACACCCAGCGCACCCTTGCCGTCATCCCACTTCCCAATTTTACACTCTGGGAGATAGAGCATGAATGTATCAAATCGCATTTGAGCTTTATCTCCCTTTCATTCGCGAATCACTTAACCCACAAGCAAACAAAAAAGAAAAATACTTGTGACATCACACTTTTAAGGTCTTTTAGGAACTATAGGCTGATGACACTATATCTAATACAAAAAAAACAATGAATCTTTGTCAAGGTAATGGTTTTGTATGTATTTTATGTATTTTCGGGTGTCTGTGACCACAACCTATTACGAGGGCTGGATCCGCGCTTGTGAGTGATTTATTTTAATTCAATATGAGTACCGCATACAATCGATCCTTTCTGTTATGCACCAGCTACCGGTTAGGAACGAATGGTAAAATGGTAGATTTACATCTTTTGGTCCGTGGATATTTCACATACGTTGTGAGAACATCAAATAGGGTGGGACTGAACATCCGGTGGGATGTGTAGTCCAGATGTTGTGTTCGATTTCAGGTGTTAAGCAGGTGTGGTACCCAGTTTATTACATATTTAATAGAATAACAGACGCAAAACTAAATAAGACAGAGGTGCCGGTAAGTTACGATTTAGGTTTAACGTCTCTTGTATAGATTGATATATAAGATTATGCATTAGATAATCGTTGCAACTATTTATCATTTGCAAAAATTAAATCAAAAATCAGTCAGATTTGAATTTGTTTGCTAAACTGTCAGTTGTCATATGTCAGCTGTCAGCTATCACTTTTTTTACTATTTTTACGGCTAGAGGCGCGTTCAGGGCCTTCGCGCGAAGTACAACTTTTCGCTCTAACCCCGTTCAATGCCTTCGAGCGTGACAACCGGGTGAAACAACCGCCCGTTCAAGACCTTAGAGTGTTGGCGCGAGTTACAACCGAACAACCATCGAATTTGATGGTTGTAAAACGCTCTGACGTTTATTACTGAAATACTCTTACGTGATTGGATGATATTGGCGGCCATATTCTATAATGTCATCTACTAGAAAGAGTGAGAAATAAAAAATCACGTGAAAGAGGGAGATAAAAGATTTGGTTGCTGCAATCCGTTCAACGCCTTTGAGCGAGTTAAAAAACAACCGGACAACTACACCCAGAGGCGCTGAACGCGCCTCTGGTATCACCCATTTGGCCAAACTCATTCGTGCCATAGCTTTTTTTTTGTTGTTCCTTTACACACTATTTGACAAATTCTGTTCCATTTCACGTAACGTTGGTTTTAAAAACAATTAATTTTTTCTCTGATTTGCAGGGCTAAAATTTTCTAATCTTTTCTTAAAAGTGTAAGATTTTAAGAACTCTATACTTAAAATATTAAGTTGTGGTGTTTAAAATATGTGGCCCAAAAAAGGACATGTCCTTTAGTGAAATTATCCTACTTCCTACTAATATTATAAACGTGAAAGTGTGGATGTTTGGATATTTGAATGTTTGTTACTCAATCACACAAAAACGGCTGAACGCATTTGGATGAAATTTGGCATGCATGTAGCCTTTGACATGGAAAAGAAAGTGACATAGGCTACCTTTTATCCCGATTCCTTAAGTAGTTCCCGAGGGAAAATTAAAAAATTTTCAAAATTGAAGTCCACGCAGACGAAGTCGCGGGCAGAAGCTAGTCTGTAATAACCAATATATATCGATAACCTTTTGCTGTTCTACAAAAGGGGCATATGGTCGACATGAACCATGACCATGGGTTCTGTGGGTTTCGCAATAGGGAACAATGTACCATTTACTCCCTCTTTATTAAATCTATACATTTTTGAAAGCCTACATGACTTATATCATTGTGGTGCATCTGAACTAGCCTATCTGATCAATGCAGACACCACGAGGCGATTACCATACAATGTCTTCCTATAGAGTCTATCATCTGAGAGCACATAGTTGTTTATATCAGGGGCAGCTGAGCTATCTTTAAGCTGAACAATGATACTCCTTAACTTGTCATCCTGGTACTGGAATGTATAGAACCCGTCTGACACTTCAAGGCGGTTGACATTAATAGCATCGACGGGATTTCTACTCAACGCGTCTACGTGTTAAATTTTTTTCCCCAGGCCATATTGTACACTCATGTCAAAATCTTGTATTGACAGCCAGCACCTAGCAATACGTGGGATAATGTCACGTTTAGTAAGGGTGGCGCGAACGGCAGTACAGTCAGTTACCACTAACATGTATCCCTACTATAATACACTCTAAACCTACACAAATCTATGTGTACTACGGCAAGCGTTTCAAGCTCGTAACTGTGGTATATACTTTCTTCTTTACTCGTTGCCCTACTGAAATACATGACAGGCCTAAGGGAATTATCAGTTTGTTTTTGTAAAAAAAATACCTGCGATACCGGATTTGCATGCATCGGTGTGAATCTCAGTTGGTAATACAGGGTCATATAAAGCCAGTATTGGCCTTGTACACAAACACAGTTTTAATTGTTGAAAACTATCGACTTGTTCAGTGCCCCATTTCCATAACTGCGTTTTTCTTTGTTAAATCTGTTAAAGGGCGAGCAATTAAATTGCGAAACTTATAATAAATTTACGGAAATAGCTACATAGCCCTATAAATTGACGTATTTCATGAACACTACTAGAGGTAGGAAACTGTGACACTGCTAACAATTTTGATTCACCTGGTTGAATGCCATTCGAAGATATCTCATGTCCTATGTAATTTTGTTTTATAAAAATGATAATGAACACTTACTCACATTTCACTTTAAATTTTCCGAACTTAATTTATGAAGAAATTTTTGTAAAATATCTAAACCTGACTGAACATCAAAAGAGGGTAGCAACAAATTGTCTAAGAATGCTACAATTTCATATTTATCGGGAAAGTCATTGTGGGTTTTTGAACTACCGCCTTTTGTGATTGGAATTTCGTATTGAATCTACAACCTTATTCATTATTCGTATAACAACAGACGGTGCGTTATCTAAACCAAACGGAACACGCGTATATTCAAATACCAATGCGGCGTTATAAAGGCTGGTTTGTGGTTATCTGCAGGGTCGATTTTGACCTGATGGTAACTTTGTGCCAAATTAAGACTCGTAAAGAAATTCTTAACGGCTAATTTGGAGACCTAATCATCGATATTAGGCAAGGGTCAACACAAAGTCTACTATCGCCGTTCTTTTTTTTTACGAATTACGGGAAAAGCAAAACATGATTCAGATTCTTGAACTATACCTGCGTCTAGCAATTCAGACACTTTGGATCTAACTACTGACAGTGCGACAAGCTGTAAGGTTGACGGTATATAGGCTATTCACTTGTTAACTTTATTTTTATGTTTAATAAATCTGTACATCCTAAGTCTTGTGTTTTACTCGCAAAATAGTCAGGGAAATTGATTAGTAAAGCAATCAAATAATCATAATCGGTTTTTATTCAATAGATCTGAACTGATTTCCTCTATGTTTGATGCCCCGATTGTGCTAATATTGGCTTGGCTAGTGTGCAATAGATTATTTTGGCTACAAAGGTAGTGCAATAAAATAATGTGGGCTAACCTGAACCTCCGAAGGCGGTGTAGTAGTGCAGCTGGTGGCTCTGCTCAGCACTTCGCCCTGCTTCTTGCTAACGAGGCAGACATTTTTTTGTTTCCTTGTCGGCTGACGACATCTTTACTTGATGGGCTTGTTCCAATCCAAATTGACGGTGGCTGGTAGTCATCCATCACACATAGGAAGCTATCGTATAATTCTTCGGGTCGCTCGCAATGATATGCTCTCGCATTCGCTTGTGCTGGTGGTGGTAGACCGCGAATGATGCATGAGACAACTGCGCTGTCTGACAACTTACACCGAAAACACATGGCGACTTTGTCCTGATAATATTTGGTCATCGAATCCATATTTGCGATGTCTGGGAAATGCACGTATCAACATTTGCTTCCAGTCTTCCCAAGAGTAATCGTATTCATCCAGCCGGTTGTACCATCTTCTTGCCTGACCTCCTTAATAAGTAGAAAACCTTTTTTGCAGCCGGCATGCACTTACTCTTATAATAATATAGTGAAATTGAACGACGCTATTACTGCCAGCATACCTAATTGGTAACAAATTTGAAAAAACTCAAGTTTTGCCGCCACCGAAGAAGAAAACTGCACCAGACGGCATTTCCAAAATAAAAAAGAAAGTTTTTCGACATCTTTTAAAAATATTTATACCTACCTCAAAACAGAATTGTCTTTTGGAGAGAACTCCCTACTTTTGAATAATTAGAATTCATAGAATACGTTTCATCCTCAGAAACGTTTTTATATTCAATTAACTCGTGACTCGCTTTTCACTGATATGCCGCTTTTGCGCTAAGCGGGGCAGTATTAACAAATATTATATTTATTTAAGCTATAGTGATCACTTTCAAAATGTTACTCACCGAAATTCCTGTCTGACGACAAATGTCGATGACGCGACACCCACTTTGTCGCACCGCAAAAATGCGCTACCTCTCAACTTGGGTTAGCGATGGCGCCATTTTCAAACTTGCTAATACAAGATGCACACGTTGCACTGACAATCATTAGCGCGTGACTGACGTCCGTCGGTCGGTTGATCGGTTCGTTTCGTAAGAGGGGGGTCGGCTGCTTACGCGCAAAGGAGGCGTGATCTCAGTAAAAACTATTGGACGTTATTTTGACGTTTGAACAGTGATTGGCAAATTGGCATGATCCAAGAAATTCCACCAATAAAAACGAGGTGACTTCCTTTCTAACACTACGGAGCGTGTCGTAGTTATAGTTATGTATAATGTGTAATCTGAAGTGCTGCCGTGTGTACTACGGTAAATATCTTTCTAGGCAGTCGGCAGTCTGATAGGTACGTAAGGCGTGTTCGGGTAGCCTGTGGTGGCGTTTTTAGCATTATCAAAATTGGCGTTGATGTAAAGCGTTCGGTTAGAAGGTTATGAAATTTTTGCCATTTTTGCTCCACACCCTAACCGAACGCTACATTATCAATATGTCAAAGTCATAAGCTATTATAACCTAAATTTATTTTCAGTTTCCAGATTCTGGATGTATTATGATGTAATAAGCTCGCTTCATGATTAACGACCATTAATTTCCATAAATAATGAAAATAAAATTTATTTCGTTAAAACTTATTCAATCGTGTCAAAAATGTTACGTTTAGTAAACGTCAAAAATCTTAAATGTCAAAAACTGCCACTTTTGACCCTCTTCGATAGCTGGGGCGAAATTGGCAGAGGCGCGTTCAGAGCCTCTGGGTGTAGTTGTCCGGTTGTTTTTTAACTCGCTCAAAGGCGTTGAACGGATTGCAGCAACCAAATCTTTCATCTCCCTCTTTCACATGATTTTTTATTTCTCTCTTATTCTAGTAGATGACATTATAGAATATGGCCGCCAATATCATCCAATCACGTAAGAGTATTTCAGTCATAAACGTCAGAGCGTTTTACAACCATCAAATTCGATGGTTGTTCGGTTGTAAATCGCGCCGACACACAGTGGTCCGGATTTTCAAAAAGGTGGACATAGGATCGAAGATGCTTATTTAACTTAACAAAAAATTGTTTCGTATAGGAAATTTAACGCTGATTGATACTTATTTCTACAACTTTTCAAAAAAACTGCTCCTTCACGTCAAAAAAAAATATTGAAAATAAAAATGTATGGGAGAAAATCTATTTTATTTTTTTTCTCCGTTCAGTATCAAAGTATAGCAAGCAAACCTTATATTCTGGTAAGTACCTATTGTTCTTAATACGACGACATATAAATTGCGTGCGTATCCCTGCGGCCTTGACGCCTACGACGATTCAAAGTTTAAAATTTCAATTGGGTTTTTTTTTAATTATTATCGAGTTTTTCAATTATGCTGAATTTAAAATATAATTTCTTAATTATATAAGAATTAAAACATACGCATTCCAGCATTTGTTTCATTTTATTTTAATAAAAAATAGTAATAAAAGTCTTCAACAACAGTCACGTGCTGATTCGTTGCCTATTTGTAACAGACTGAAACGACTCCTGTGATATAAGAATCATTTACCCCCACCACCGGAGACATCGACGACGCTGATTGGCTGTTGGAGATGTGGTACTAATTTTGTCAGTCACTACTTGCGCGCGTGTGTTTGTTATAAATATCTGTGCATGAAACAATTAAAGGCACTTGTTTCTCAACCCTTGAGGAAGCAACATATCTAATTATCCGTGCTGTGTGAAAGTTTAGTGAGTTTCGTTATGGCTGCATTTGTAACAAACTTGGACATCTTTATGTTCCTCCGTGTTGAAGGAGATATGAAAAATTGGGCACGACTCTATGAAGCTATTATTCTACATATCCCAGTTGAAACATGTTCACAAGATTTAGAAATAATCAAGACCTTTTTGAAGAACTACGTCAGTAATATCAATCGCAGATGGACAAGTGCTTCTAGAAATCAGAAAACTTTCATGAATAGACATGCTGCGTGGTTACAATCAAATATTAGTTGGCCAAATTGCACTACTGTTAATTTATCCGAGATTTTTCAAGCCCAAGATGAAGTTATCGAAAACATATCGTCAGACAATACTTCATTTGACATCGATACTACAACAGCTGTGATTCCGTCGACATCTAGTACAACAACTGTGGGCACATCTACCGAAGTTCAGATTAGGAAGCCTTTTGTTGACCTCAGCAACAAACAGAAGAAAAGACGTTCAGAGTCTCTTTTGGACTATTCGCCGGAAGAACTTACTTTTGCATTAGTCGAAAGACTTAGGATAGACAAGAAGAATGACTTAGCTCGTGTTATTGACCATATAACGAAGAACCCTGATAGTGTTGCTATCGTTCAAGCCACATTGTTTAAGAAAAATACGAAAAAAACTTTTGATGGAGATTATGCTCTTGGTCTTTATACATCATTGAACCTGTCAAAATGGAAATACTTGTGTTTAAGGAAAGCGCTGTTAGATTGTGAAGTTCCAGTGTTACCATCGTATCACAAACTCCTTGAAGCTAAAAATAGATGCTATCCTCATGATTTAGAAATTACTGAGAGAGGAGCCAGAGTGAAGCTTCAAGCCCTATTGGATCTGACAGTCCAGAAGATTCTTCAAATTACTGGTACCCAGATTGATTCGTCAACTGAAGGATTGAAGTTAATTAGTAAATGGGGTTTTGATGGTGCTTCTTCACAAAGTACCTACAAGCAAAGGAGTGAAGATGTAGACTTCAGTGATTCATCGGTTTTCATGTCAAGTCTTGTCCCTCTTAAATTAGTTTCTAATAATAGCACCATATGGGAAAACCCAACACCTTCTTCAACACATTATTGCAGGCCCATTAAGTTCGAGTTTTGTAAAGAGACAGCAGAATACATCAAGCAAGAAGAAGCTGCATTGAAGGAAGAAATAAAAAAAATCGATTCTACAAAATGGGCAGGGCTAGAGATTAGTCACAAGCTTCATATGACAATGATCGACGGAAAAGTGGCCACTATTATAACGGATACTTCGTCTGCATCTGCCTGCAATATTTGCCTTGCTAAGCCAACTGAGATGAACAAGCTGTCAGAAGTATTTACAAGACCTGTTCGAGAAGATGTTTATAAATATGGACTTTCTACTCTTCATATGTGGATTCGTTGTATGGAGTGTATTCTACACATATCTTACAACATGGACTTTGAGATGTGGACTGCACGAGGTGCTAACAAGCAACTAAAAGCTGCGAAGAAACATTTGACACAAGAAGAATTCAAACAGCAAATGGGAATACTTGTGGATTTTGTGAAGCAAGGCTTTGGAACCACAAACGACGGAAACACAGCCAGAAGGTTTTTTAGAGATTATGAGAAATCTGCCGAAATAACCAATGTTGACAAAGACCTGCTGAAGCATTTTGCGGTTATTCTTCAAACGATTTCATCAGGATGTGCCATAGATATTGAAAAATTCAGGACTTATTGCAGAGAAACAGCTGAGATCTTTGTTCATCTATACCCATGGTTTTATATGCCCGCAAGTGTGCACAAGCTACTCATACACGGTGCAGACATTTGTCATCACTTTGGCCTCCTACCAATTGGCATTCTTTCCGAAGAAGCTGGAGAAGCAAAAAATAAAGAATTTCGAAGAGTTCGTGAGTCTCACACAAGAAAATTTAACAGGATAAAGACCAACGAGGACTTGCTTCATAATTTTTTAATTAGTTCAGACCCATATTTATCCCATATTCGACCAAAATACAGCAACTCAAAGCAATTTGATTTTTTTCCAGATGTTAAAGAGCTTTTGTTGTTGCCTGAGGTAGTAACAGAAGAAACCGAAAATATGGATCTACAGGAGTTGCAGTCTGAACATGATCCATTAATGTAAACGTGACAGATTTAGTAATGTTGTAATTGTTAGAATTGAGTTTGTTAGTAGTAGTAGTTAAGTTGTGGTCCTTTTCAGGACTACTTAAAATAGTCAAAGGGTCGTGATATTCAGCCGTATCCGGTTAGACTGGAAGACAAGTTATCCCGGTTGCGACCTTACGGGCCCGGGGTCCGCCCGGCCCGTAAGGTCGCAACCGGGATAACGCTCGGATGATGATGATGACTTAAAATAGTCATTTTCAAGACTTCAGAAAAAGCCCTTTTCAGGGCTAAATCTATTTCTAATTGTTTCTTTCAAGATAAGTCACACTAGTAGTATAACCACCAATATCAACCATGATTTATCAATAGGAAATATCAACAGATGAAAGAATAATCAACAGAAGATTATTTAAAACAAAAATAAGCAAAAATGCTTATTTTATCATAACGTCACGCTTTATATTCCCCGAAGGCAAAGGTGTATACTACACTATAGTACACTGTAATTTCGCCAGTTATATTTAAGTCCCAAGTAATAGGGGGCGAGCCTAATAAAAGGATGGGGCACGCGGGGGGCTTGTTTTATTAAAAAATATATTTTGGATTAATTTTAATAGAAAAACTCGTTAATAATAATAAGATAATTCAACATAAAAATTTTAAACTTTATAGCATCGTAGGCGCCAAGGCCGCAGGGATACGCAAGCAATTTATATGTCGTCGTATTAAGGACAATAAGTACTTACCAGAATATAAGGTTTGCTTGCTATACTTTGATACTGAACGGAGAAAAAAAATAAAATAGATTTTCTCCCATACATTTTTATTTTCAATATTTTTTTTTGACGTGAAGGAGCAGTTTTTTTGAAAAGTTGTAGAAATAAGTATTAATCAGCGTTAAATTTTCTATACGAAACAATTTTTTGTTAAGTTAAATAAGCATTTTCGATCCTATGTCCACCTTTTTGAAAATCCGGACCACTGCCAAAAGACAAATATTACTCATCTCTTACATTTACACAGTTTTGTGCCGTATGTTAGAAAGAGACAAAAAGCACACAATTAATTCTTGTTTTAGTCTTCCTTCTATGCTGTAGTGATTGTTCTGAGGTATTTCAGTAATAAACGTCAGAGCGTTTTACAACCATCAAATTCGATGGTTGTTCGGTTGTAACTCGCGCCGACACTCGAAGGTCTTGAACGGGCCGGTTGTTTCACCCGGTTGTCACGCTCGAAGGCATTGAACGGGGTTAGAGCGAAAAGTTGTACTTCGCGCGAAGGCGCTGAACGCGCCTCATTCACAATGACATTTTTGACATTTTTTCAGCTATCCGAACGGTTGACGTAAACAGATAAAAATGCAACTTTTGTTCACATTTCTTCTAACCGAACGCTCATTGTGTCAATTTTGTCATTTTTAACAGTTATTTTTGCCACCTCGATGCTATCCGAACGCGCCTGTAGTATCTCTAAAGTCTGTGTATATATGTGTTCTGTGGGCTGCTATCACGGGTGGTAATCTCCATACTATTTTTTTATTCATCCCAGAAAGGGTGTAACGTTATACGTTCATAATTAATTAAGAACTAAAATTTAAAATCCACTAAACAATATTTATTAAAAAAAAAAACATTAAAATACAAAACTAATTACAAAATAAACCTAACTAATATTATACAATATACTTAAATAACTACAATAATAAAAAAGAAAATATTTTTTACAAAACTGCAACACTAATGCATCGATTAATTAAACGGATTTACTTCTAACCACGCGCGGTACCCTAAAACTCGCCTTTTGTTAAGCAGCGATTAGACTTCACGATCCATCGGGTGTTAGGGCGTCGCATCGGGAGCTAGGGCAGTTAGAGCGTTCTGATCACACTGCACTAGATTGCCTCCCTAACTCAGTAGGCAACCGAACGTGGTGTTGGAAGGATGGCTCCTGCACTCTCCAAATATGAAAAAAATGGTATCGCCCTTGTCGCAACTGCGGGTGTAAATGTGAAAAAATAAAATAAAAAGAGAATCACTGTGTGCTTTTATAAAACTACCATGCAAGTGACACTTTTTTTTGTATGGTAGGCATTTAACTGAAAATTATTCGATTAAAAATCGCTTTTTTATTCTTAACATAACTCTTTTTCTTCTGAAAACAAAATTATAAATAAAAAACAAGTAATTCATAAAAAATTATAATAAAATAACAAATTATTAAAATAAACAAAAAAAAATAACAAATTTATGAAAAAATAACGCTCTACACCAGGATCCCTGCCATACAGATTTAAAGTCCTATATGAGTCTCATGTTTTTGTGTAATGCGATAGATAGATAAAAAATTTGAGGCGATGTAAATAAATAAAAAATAATTAAAATAAAATTAAACTATGCAATATGAACATTTTATATTCATTAGAGCCAGAAGATTTCAAAAATTTTTTACGAATAAATTCTGCACAATTTGAACATATTTTAAATTAAGTGACAGTATAATAATAATTATATTCAGAAACATGACACATTATTTAGAGAAAGTGTAGGTGCTAAACAACGATTAGCAGTGACGCTAAAATTTTTAGCGACGAGAAATAAATTTGGTATAGCTTTATACATGTCCAGAAGATTCATTAAACCAGATTTTTCTTTTTTGGACGACATTTTCTTGGCACGCGAGGCCAATTTCGCTTCCGATACACAGCAACAATCCGCTCACATCGAGCGCTGTGCAGCGACTGAGCGCCCTAACAGCGATTACATCTCCCTAACTAGGGAGTTAGGGCGATCGGGCAACCACGATCGCACGATATCGGGACCCTAACTCCCTAACAGCGATTAGACCACACTAGCTAGGGCCCTAACTCCCGATGGATCGTGAAGTGTAATCGGTGCTTTAGCGAACAAGTTTAAAGGTGAAAGTTATGCATTACGTCGTCACCCGGCGAACCATTTTAATCGTCAGACTGCTGTCGAGCTTCCACGGAGCATAGTCTTAAACTATCCTTTATCTCCGTTGGATATTTCGCATTTTCAACAGTCGAATATTTCACGGTCACGTATTGACCTAAACATATTTAAAAAAAAATAATTTGTTTCCACTGGAATCTTCCCCGATAGGGTGTGTTGAGCAATTACCTATTATAGTTTTTTAAGTAGTTATTAGTTATCGTAGTGGCTTGTTGCAAATCATTTTTTCTTCTTATCAATATTGAAACATTGAATATAATTGTGTTGAGTGAGTGTGAGCTTATTAGTATTAATCTGCTAAGCATTGTAAGCCTTATAATTAATTAACTTCGCCAGTACGTATTTTTTAAAATTATACCTTCAAAATTTTAATTACTTATTTTTGTAAAATTTCAATTCTATGTAAAGAATAGCTTCTTCATTAAGCAATTAGTATATTTTATCATGTTTTCTGCGCATTGTTTTTTTTTTTTTGTACACTCCGCTCTGATTGTAATCATTTGCCACTTCACCTGCTGCTTACTTCCACTCCCAACTTTCTTGGCTTGGCTCTGGTGAGGTGGCTATTACAATCGGCGGATGACAGGCAATCCTGCTTACGCGGCCGAAATATATGATTTCAGGGTTCCACATTGGGATTTATTGAAGTCGGCGACCGTTCGACGGGTTTTCGTCGACTCGCCGCCATCTTATAAGGACCTTTCGTGCCGCACCCACTGCTGCTCACCACCACTCGTCGCGCCACCTACCACCTCGGCCGCCTTAAGGGAAGTCTGGGAAGAAGGCAAATTACCAGTCGGCTATAAAACCCACGCCTACTTTTACCGGGCCGAATAAATTCGTTGTCCACGTACCTATGTGAGTTCTCATTTAGACCCCTACGCGACACTGGCGCCTCAACCTGGTATTTGGGCTGGTAATTTGCTTTCGCAGTGAGTAGTTTGTGTGTTGTGTGCTTTTTTTTGTGTAACGCATTTTTATTTTCGAACTTTTAGTTTTGTGTTCGTTATTTTGTTTATGTGATTGTATTTTCTTTTGCTTTCTGTTGCCGTAGTTTTTTTTATGTAACAGACGGAGTTTAGCTTTTAGCGTTTATTTAGTTTGCGTTGATCAACACTTACCCTATAGTACGTACAGATTTTAAACTCGTGTTTTTTCCGCGGTTCCGTATAAGATTTGTAATTTATTTTTTCTCAGAGGTTCCGTATTCCGTTTGATAATTAATTATTATTCTTATAATTTTTTTCTTAGAGGTCCCGTATATAATTGTTTATAATTATTCTTCTTATTTTTCTTCTGGGGTTCCGTGTATTTTTTTTCTTTTTCTGGGGTTCTGTATACAATTAATTTTTTGTACTTATTTCATTCCGGGGTTCCGTATAATTCATTATAATTATACTGGTATTCACTTCCGAGTTCCGTATATTTTTTTTATTATCATATCTTGCTCAAATTTATTTCGGAGGTTCCGTATATTTTTTAATAAAAATTTTCTTGTAAAATGGCTTATCCTATAAAATTTCTATCGCTACAAAAGCCAGAGTTAGAATACGAGGTTTATATTAGAGGCTCAACACCCTGCGCTACTGTGCAAGACTTGCGCAAACAGATTGCAAAGTTAGGCCCCTTATTTCCAACTGAGGATATATTGGATAGCCCCTTGGAAACGGATCACGACTTAACTGGAGTTAGTGATACACTTTCAAAAGTGCAGTTAAATTTAGTTTCGGATTTAGATAAAAACACTTTACTGCGCACTGAAAATTTATTAAACCATTTATACCATCGTATTAATCGCATAGTTTGTGACGATTCTTCCAAACCTCAATACGATGCATGCGTTTTGCAGTTTAAAAAATATTTTGAAACTTTTAACAACTTAAAAGATAAGGGAATAGACCCTTTAATTTCGCCAAGCAACATTGAACCTTCAACTTCTGCACTGCCTGTGAATGTTTCGGTGACATGTGATCGTGGGGTTTCTAGTGACTTAGGGAAGCTTAGGTATGATGGGAAATCATGCGTTAGGGCATTCATTCAACGTGTTACTGAATATTGTGATGCTAGAAATATCCCAGGACCTAAGGCACTGTCCTACGCTACCGAGATTTTCGCGGGTGATGCGTTGCACTGGTTCAGGAGTGTTAAGGATCGAGTGTCAACTTGGAGTGATCTTATCGATTTGTTGAGGCAGGATTTCGATCAATCCGACTTCGATTACAGATTGCTATCGGAAATCCGTGCACGAACACAAGGCGAAACAGAAAACATCACAATTTATCTGTCTATAATGTCTGGATTGTTTTCTCGATTAACGAAAACATTATCTGATGACGACAAATTAGAGATAATCCTACACAACATCAGGCCTTGCTATGCCAGTACATTAGCCTCAGTTGGTGAAATTAAAACACTCGACTCTTTACAGACCTTATGTCGTAATTATGAAAATGTACAAGCACGCCTTGCACACTTTCACGAACCTAGTACTACTAAATCTGGTACTATGGCTCCAGAATTCGTATATAGTGGCAATCGTAATAAAAATAGTAGTAATTTTAATTCAAAAAATGTTTACTTTACAAAATATAAAAATAATTCAAGCTATAACTACACTTATGCCAATAATAATAAAACAAATAATAATACCACAAATTATCCTAATAATAAAAATACCTATCCTAATAAAACAAATGTTAATGAAAAATATTTACATGCGATCGAAGCTCCTAAAGCTCGTTATTGTCCTAGGTGTAGGGTTAACACCCATAATTTGAGACAGTGTACGGAAAATAAAGATAACATCTACTGTTTTAAATGTGGTCGCAAGGACGTTAAATCTCCTCAATGCCCTGATTGTAATTTAGTCAAACCTTCTTGTTCAAAAAACTAGTAGAATCGAATTGTGGAAGATCAAATCACAATCACTTTGATAAGGATGATTGGCAAAAGTGGCTTAAAACTATAAGTGTTTTCTTTCAAGCATACCGGACTGCCACAATTCATGATAAACCAAATAACGATGTTAGACCTTATGTCACCATTAATATTAATAATCTCTTTTTTACTGGTTTACTTGATTCGGGTTCCGCAATCACTATTTTGGGAAACAATTCACATTTGATCTTAGAATCTCAGGGTTTTAAATTGATTAAAGAACGCTGCATTACCATAACTGCTGCAGGTGGTCAGTCTTTAAGTAGTATTGGCTATATTAATATTCCAGTGAATTTTGAAAACCAGTTTCACATTATTGAAGCTGTTGTAGTGCCACAAATTGAAACGTCTCTTATATTAGGCGTTGACTTTTGGCGTAAATTCAAAATATGCCCTAAATATTTAGGTAGTATTTCACTCAGTACAACCAATACACAAACTGACTTATCTTCCGAAATTATACTGCACGGTTACGATAATTTAAGCGATTCGGAAAAAATAATTGCGGATAATATTATTGAACAATTTAAGGAAATTTCATTTGAACGTAAGGGTCTGGGTAGAACTAACTTGATTACCCATAGAATTGATACCGGCGATGCTCAACCAATCCGGCAAAGATATTACCGCATGTCGCCAGAAAAACAGCGTATTCTGGTTGAGCAGGTCGATGAAATGCTGGCTTTAGATGTAGTCGAACCTTGCGAAAGCGCTTGGTCTTCCCCAGTTCTCTTAGTAACTAAGAAAAACGGACAGCCTAGGTTTTGCCTTGATAGCCGCAAATTAAATTCGGTCACCAAACGCGATGCCTACAATTTGCCATACATATCCGAGATTTTGGATAACCTTCGCGATGCGCGTTATCTAAGCAGCATCGATTTATCTAAATCATTTTGGCAAATTGATATTGCGCTCGAAGACCGTGACAAAACCGCATTCTATGTTCCGGGCAGAGGTACATTCCGGTTTAAGAGTGTTTTGTATTGTTCCCACAACACTTCAAATAATAACAAATTAATTAAGATAAGAAATCATTTATTGTATGTACGTGTTCACAAATTGCCGAAATACCAAGTACCATTCTACAGACCAGAGATGATGTATATTAATACAACATAGTCTACTCAGACTGATAACAATTATCACCGTCAATGAGCTAACCATATTCATAGATTATACCACATCATCCCCTTTTAAATTGTTTTTTGATTAATACATCATAGAAAGTAACAATGAGCAATTACTAGTGGGTATGCTACAATAGACACGGTTAAAATTAAATACTTATATGTTGGAATCACTAAAATCAATTCTGTAACATTGTTATTCATAACCTAATTCTTACACTTAATCAATAAACTGCACATAAGTATATATTCAGATAGGTACATGATTATCCTTAATGTTATTAACAACTATTCATTAATTATCATAATATACCATGTATTAAATTACACAGATCAACCTCATTCAGATAAATGTTAAAATTTTAATAAGTCAGCAACAGCGAACAATCTTATGGCATTACTTTTCCTACAACAATTAATCAAGTCTCTCACTCCTATTAACTTAAATCATAGCCTTCCAATCTTTTAGGCAGTTTAATAGCTCTTTTTTCCCTCAATATTTGAGTGCCTAATCCAGTATTCTTCGCTGACGACTGATCCTCTCTATCTTTTCTATCCCTAATATGTATTTCATTTCTTCTATAAACTCCCCCTGTATCCCCTGTTACGACATACGAATTTGGAAACTGAGTGGTGTCTATTAGTGTGCCTGGTTCCCAAATAGAGTTTGGTAATCTTTTAAACAAGATTTTTTGACCCCTGTGAAAATTAGATTTATATCGGGCTGACTTATCATAGTTACTTTTACATCTAATTTTAGCATCATTAATTTTATCTCTATCTATTCTATATGTTATTTTAGGTACTAGTTTCTTAAAACTATATGGAATATTTGTCCTCAAATTTCTTGACATTAGGTTAGATGATGGTGAATGAATACCCCCACTTCTTGGATTAGCCCGATGGTTTAACAATCCCAAATAAGGATCCTGTCCTGAGTCAATAGATTTCTTAAAGATTGTTTTTATGGTTTTTACTGCACTCTCCGCTAAACCATTTGATTGTGGATAGTGCGGACTGGACATTATATGGTTAAAACCCCACTCTTTGGCGAATCGCTTAAATAATTCTGAGTCAAAATACAATGCCCCGTCTGTGTATAAAATTATTGGAATTCCATGTCTTGAAAATAAACTTTTAATCTTATCTATTACTGTTGCAGACCGTAAGTTTGGCAAATGTGCTACCTCTATATAGTTTGAGAGTGCATCCACTAATACCAAATAATACTTACTATCAAATTCAAAAATATCACAACCTGTCTCCGTCCAGGGCAGTAAAGGTGTATTCTTATATGTCAGAGCCAATTTAATTTTACTATTCTGATATTTTTGACAAGTTCTGCATGATTTGACATATTTTTTTATATCTTGATTAATACCTATCCAAAACACTGATAATTCAGCTCTTGATATCATCCTGTTAATACCAGGGTGCCCTGAATGCAACTTTTCTAACATTTGTTTCTTAAGACTATTTGGTACTAGTAGTCTATCACCCTTAAATAATAATCCTTTAATACAAGACAATTGATCTCTTAATTCATAATATAATTTAGTTTCCGTATTTAAATCCCTATATTGGGGCCAATTACCAATGACATATTTTTTTATTTCTTTTAGAATAGGATCTTTGTGACTTTCACATTTTAACAAGTTCCAAATTTCTTGTGTAACTGGTAAATTATCAACAAGTAAAGCAACTTGTAACTCCATATCATCAAATTGTGTACTTATGTCACAACTATTACTAGTAAAGTCTCGTGATAATGTGTCAGCTAAGTACAAATATTTTCCAGGAGTATGCATTAACACTAATCTATATGGCTGTAATCTCATCATCATTCTTTGTAACCTAAGTGGTATTTTATGTAATGGTTTCTTGAAGATTCCTAATAATGGTTTATGATCAGTTTGCACTTTAACTACCTCCTTACCAAATAAATACTCCCTAAATTTTTCAACTCCAAAACAAACGGCTAAGAGCTCTTTTTCGATTTGTGAATATCGAACTTGAGTTTCTGTCAAGGCTTTGGAGGCATATGCAAGTGGACGTCCTTCCTGAAGCAACACCGCCCCTAAACCAATCGAACTGGCATCAACACTTAGAGTAAGCTCTTTATTTGGATTATAAAAATCTAATACTGGAGCCTCACTTATACACTTTTTAAGGTTATTTAAGTCTCTTACCTGCTGATCTCCCCAAACAAATTCATTGTCATTTTTCAATAGTTCTCTTAGTGATGCTGTTTTGTCGGAATAACTAGGAATATATTTGGCTAAGAAATTAAACATACCTAAAACTCTCTGTAGTGACTTTTTATCTTGTGGTTGTTTTAATCCAACTATCGCTTTAATTTTTTCACTATCTATACTTATACCTTTTTCACTAAATGTATGACCCAAAAAGGTTACTTTTTTAACATCGAATTCAAATTTCGTAGGATTAAATTTAATTCCATGAAGTTTTGCAGTTTCAAGCACCTTAATCAATGTTTTTTCTAACTCATCTCTCGAATTGGCCCATAAAAATATGTCATCCTGAAATGTTTGTACATTATCTATTGATCTAAAAGCTTCGTTGATGATTTTGTGAAAAATTTCAGGTGCTACGTTTAGTCCAAATGGTAATCTTAAAAAAGAGTACCTCCCCCAAGGTGTTTGAAAGGTGCAAAGCTTGGAACTTTCTTTGCTCAATGGAAGCATCCAAAACCCTGATTGAGCATCTAATTTACAAAAATGTTTTGCTCCTAATATTTTAGATGTGATCTCGTTTAATGTTGGTAAGGGATAGTGCGCTCTTTTGGTAACTTCATTTAAAGATCTAGGATCTAAACAAATCCTTAATGATCCATCTTTTTTTTTAACTACTACCATCTGATTTACCCATTCAGTTGGTTCCTCTACCGGCTTAATAATCCCCAAATCTGTCATTTTGTCTAATTCTATCTTAACTTTTTTTTGCAAAGAAAATGGAATTCTTTTTACTGGTGCTATTACTGGCTTTGCACCATCTTTTATTTCAATTTTAATTTCCCGATTAATCAACCCTACTTTTCCATCAAAAAGATCCTTGAATTGCTTCGGAATAAAAGAATTTTTGTAATTAATGGAATCTACACGCTTAACTAAACCTAAACACTCAGCAGATTTTAATCCTAAAATATTATTACAGTTTTGATCTACTACTAAAAACTCAATATTATACATGGTATTTTTATAGTTACATTCAAGTATACATTTTCCTAATACCGGTACTCTATTATTAGTAAATGATGTGATATAAACTTTACATACCATCAAATTGTTCACATCTAAGTTTAAATCCAAATATTGCTGAATGCTCAGAACATTGCACTGAGCACCAGTGTCCACTTTTAACAACAAAATATTTGCACCTACTTTCAAAGAAGTCACATACCAGTCAACTTGTTTATCATTCCGTAACGTATTAACTGTGTACTCTTCATCACTATCTTCATTTTCCTCTAGTAAATGAATCGCTTTCTTTGTTTTGCATTTTTTTGCAAAGTGATTGAATTTATTGCAGTTACTGCACTTTTTTCCAAACGCTGGACATTTTCCATATTGGTGTTGATATCCACAATAACCACACTCTCCTGATTTGATTGGAGTACAACTAGACCTGTTTCCTATTCTTTTCTCAAACTTCTTAATCGCGTCCACCATTGGTTCCTCCTTAATCGGAATTTTAGCTTCATCTCTTATACTTTCTACTTGCCTGTGTATTACTACTTGTGTTCTACAGTATTCTAAGACTGAATTGCTATCCAATGCAGGCATCCTTAATAATGCCTGTTGTATACCAGTGTCCAGTATGCCACATATAAATACATCTCTTACTAAACTCTGTCTTAGTTCTGACAATTCACACGACGCAGACAAATTCTTCAACTCCGACATATATTGTTCATATGACTCATCAATAAGTTGGCGTCTTGTTAGAAACTTAAATCTTTCATAAGTCACATTAATCTTCGGCACATAGTGCGTACTAAATTTCTGTAGCACAATATCTAATTCATCTTTTTCCGTATCTGATAATCCAAATGACTCGTAAACTTCTCTTGCTTCATGGCCTGCATGATATAGCAACATGGCTACTTTTTTCTTTTCCGAGGCCGAATCATGGTAAGCGTTTATGTATGTTTCAAATTCGCGTCGAAATCTATTCCAATTCTTTCCCATATCCCCATCCAAACAAAGGGCACTGAGGCTTACCGCTGTCACCATGTTTTGTATTGTTCCCACAACACTTCAAATAATAACAAATTAATTAAGATAAGAAATCATTTATTGTATGTACGTGTTCACAAATTGCCGAAATACCAAGTACCATTCTACAGACCAGAGATGATGTATATTAATACAACATAGTCTACTCAGACTGATAACAATTATCACCGTCAATGAGCTAACCATATTCATAGATTATACCACAAAGAGAACTGCCTTTGGTTTGACTAATGCTCCGGCAACCCAACAAAGATTGGTGGACTTATTGTTTGGCGAGTTTGGTGCTAATGTCTTTGCCTATATCGATGACGTCGTCATCGCAAGTAATGATTACCAGACCCACGTGACGCTCTTGTTAAAGGTCCTAGAAAAGCTCAGGCACGCTAACCTTACCGTCAATTCAGAAAAATGTAATTTTTTTCGAAGTGAGTTGAAGTATTTGGGATATTTAGTTGATAGTAGTGGACTACGGACCGATCCCGAAAAAGTACAGGCTATATTAAATTATCCGACACCTACTTGTCGGAAGGATCTAAAGCGATTTCTCGGGACTGCTACCTGGTACCGTCATTTTGTCCCCAATTTCAGCACTATTGCCGGTCCCTTAAATAGGCTCACTTCCATTAAAAAAGGCACGCCCCCCTTCAAGTGGTCTGCTGAGGCTGATGTTTCCTTTCAGAAGCTGAAAGAATGTTTGGTTTCCGCACCGGTTCTGACTTGCCCGGATTATAATCAACCATTCGAGGTACATACGGATGCGAGCAACTTTGGTGTCGGTGCTATGCTCACTCAGACCAGGGATGGAAAGGAGCACCCTATTGCATATATGAGCCGTTCGTTAACTCCGCCAGAGCGCAACTATAGCATCACAGAGCGTGAAACCCTAGCCGTGATCACTGCCTTGGAGCATTGGCGTTGTTACTTAGAGAACGGGAAAACCTTCACAGTTTATACTGACCATAGTGCTTTAAAGTGGTTCCTGTCTCTAAATAACCCTACTGGTCGCTTAGCTCGATGGGGAGTACGCTTGTCGTCATTTAATTTTGACATTAAACATCGTCGAGGAGTTGACAACGTCATACCAGATGCCCTTTCACGTGCTGTGCCAGTTAGTGCCATTGGCTCTTCCGACTTATCGGACACTAAAGATCCGTGGTACAAATCTCTTTATAACGGTTGCTTGAACAGTCCTCAACAGTACCCTAATTATTTAATTAAAGATGGAATTTTATATAGGTTGTCGAAAGACAAATGTAGCCTTAATGACGAATTCTCGTGGAAAATCGTTGTCCCTTCCGAGTTACGCGAAAAAGTTATTTTTGAAAATCATTCACAGCCTTCAGCTGGACATTTAGGTATTTTTAAAACGTACCATCGCCTTATTCTTCGTTATTTCTGGCCAGGCATGCACAAGGACGTCGTGACATTTGTTGGTTCTTGTCAAAAATGTCTTGAGTACAAATCACATAACCATCAAACTTTAGGAGTCATGGGTCGTCCCAAACAGTGCTCACGCCCGTTTCAAATGATCTCTATTGATCTTATGGGACCTTTGCCAACAACTCGTAAACAGAACAGCTACATTCTAGTTGTGACGTGTTGTTTTTCAAAATTTTGTTTAATTTACCCTATTAAAAAAGCCAATTCAGATGTAATTATTAAAATCTTAGAGGATAACGTTTTTCTTGTGCACGGAGTCCCACAAACAATTTTTTTAGATAATGGAACTCAATTTATTAGCCGTGACACAACTTCATTCTTTGCAAAATATAATATTCCAAACATATATTTCTCGCCTAAGTATACGCCACAAATTAACACAGTGGAGCGTTACAATAGAACGATCATAACTTGCATTTCAACCTTTGTCGATAATGACCACAGAACCTGGGATATTTTTATACCGAAAGTGCAGTTTGCAATTAATAACGCTGTTAACGAAGCTACCGGATTTACGCCATCATTTTTAGTATTCGGCCGGGAACTCGTCACTTGTGGTACTCATTACACGGATACAAACTTAGGTGAAGAAATTTTATTCCTACCGCGGGATATATACGCGGAAAATTTAGGTTGCTTGTCCAATATTTTTGATGACGTGCAAGCAAAACTTTGGCATGCACATGAAAAAAATAAAGCACATTATAATTTGCGCCGTAAACAAGCGGAATTTAACGTAGGCGACATCGTCATGAAGCGAGCCTATGTGTTTAGCGACAAGGATAAGTACTTCAGCAAAAAATTGGCACCTAAATTTATTAAATGCCGTGTCACTGCTAAGAAATCCCCTTTAGTTTACATTCTAGAGGATATGAAGGGTAAAGACTTAGGTGTATGGCATATAAAAGATTTAAAATTAGCTGGCCTTAATAAGTAGGTAATATTAATAAATGCATTTTTTTTTTCAATATAATAATTTTCATTCAATTTATCGTTACGTTAGCCGAATCGCATAATAACATCAAAAGTATGTACACAGTTTGTATGGGTTCCAGTTCATACTTAACAGGAACCTATTGTATTGATAGGATGCGTCAATATTTAATAAGTAGAAAATTTTATTGTTGCCCTTTGTAAGCGTGATGTATGAAATATATGAATGTAAGTGTAAATACAAACTATTAACTTAATTACTGAGTGCGGATTTTATTAAGAGGAATAAAATCCTTGGTGACGCGAGGGGGTAATGTAACGTTATACGTTCATAATTAATTAAGAACTAAAATTTAAAATCCACTAAACAATATTTATTAAAAAAAAAAACATTAAAATACAAAACTAATTACAAAATAAACCTAACTAATATTATACAATATACTTAAATAACTACAATAATAAAAAAGAAAACAATATTTTTTACAAAACTGCAACACTAATGCATCGATTAATTAAACGGATTTACTTCTAACCACGCGCGGTACCCTAAAACTCGCCTTTTGTTAGCGAACAAGTTTAAAGGTGAAAGTTATGCATTACGTCGTCACCCGGCGAACCATTTTAATCGTCAGACTGCTGTCGAGCTTCCACGGAGCATAGTCTTAAACTATCCTTTATCTCCGTTGGATATTTCGCATTTTCAACAGTCGAATATTTCACGGTCACGTATTGACCTAAACATATTTAAAAAAAAATAATTTGTTTCCACTGGAATCTTCCCCGATAGGGTGAGTGTTGAGCAATTACCTATTATAGTTTTTTAAGTAGTTATTAGTTATCGTAGTGGCTTGTTGCAAATCATTTTTTCTTCTTATCAATATTGAAACATTGAATATAATTGTGTTGAGTGAGTGTGAGCTTATTAGTATTAATCTGCTAAGCATTGTAAGCCTTATAATTAATTAACTTCGCCAGTACGTATTTTTTAAAATTATACCTTCAAAATTTTTACTTATTTTTGTAAAATTTCAATTCTATGTAAAGAATAGCTTCTTCATTAAGCAATTAGTATATTTTATCATGTTTTCTGCGCATTGTTTTTTTTTTATGTACACTCCGCTCTGATTGTAATCATTTGCCACTTCACCTGCTGCTTACTTCCACTCCCAACTTTCTTGGCTTGGCTCTGGTGAGGTGGCTATTACAATCGGCGGATGACAGGCAATCCTGCTTACGCGGCCGAAATATATGATTTCAGGGTTCCACATTGGGATTTATTGAAGTCGGCGACCGTTCGACGGGTTTTCGTCGACTCGCCGCCATCTTATAAGGACCTTTCGTGCCGCACCCACTGCTGCTCACCACCACTCGTCGCGCCACCTACCACCTCGGCCGCCTTAAGGGAAGTCTGGGAAGAAGGCAAATTACCAGTCGGCTATAAAACCCACGCCTACTTTTACCGGGCCGAATAAATTCGTTGTCCACGTACCTATGTGAGTTCTCATTTAGACCCCTACGCGACAAGGGGCCCTACATCGTCAGATGACAGTTACCCCTCCCCGCCCTGCCCTTCCCTTCCCCTCTGTGGCCCGTCGTCCGTCACGCACGAAAAGAAACAAACAATATGGCTGACATTTCAATTCTTGTGTTCAAGTGTGTGCTTTCGTTGATTAATTTCCGACCACATCTCCGCAATTACCTGTGATATTTGCAATTGTATTTACATTTTGTTAAAATGTATTACTTTTGCTGTGTTGAAGGGTGTGATAGTGTACGACAGGACGTTTATTTACACCGTTTTCCATTTACCAACAAGGAAAGACTTGAAAAGTGGATTTAGTGTCTTGGTAGTGACAAATTCCGGGATTTGAGTATAAGTGAGCCTAGAAACCATTATGTTTGTCATAAGCATTTCGAGAAACGTTTTATAACACCAAAAAACCGTTTACTCATAACTGCTCATCCAACGCTATTCTCAAGTGAAGAAATCACTACGGGCATATCGTCATCACACTCTGAGGATACTGGTGAGCACCTAACCTTAATTATCACGTATCCCAGTAATAATTTAGACGAAATGTGTATCTTAATGTGAAAAAAGTAATATAATAAGATATTTTTTTAATAAAAGATTAACAAACATCATCAATCGATGCTGAATTAGGAATAGATGTCATATAAAATGGTTTGTGATGATAAATAATTTTTATTTGTTACAGAGAACATTTCTCAGTACCACACTTATTCCCAGAAAAGACGCTTTGACCACAATTATTGCAAGCCTTTCTGTGCAGTGTTATAAGACATAACTTTAAATGTACAGGAACGACTACCTACAACATCAAGTGCAGGTTGGTACTTAGTTACTAAACAAAAAGTGTGTTAAGGTCAGATATCAGACTTCTTTATCAAAAATAATTTTTAAGCAAAGAAGTAAGCACTTGGTTCAGAGTGGCTTGTCATTATGTAAGATAGTTAATAGCAAGTTTTGTTTAGTACTATCTTTTTACTATATACACATGTCATACATACATATGTCATGTTACTGGTGGAAATTTCGACCACTTTTGTTCAATGTCCTTTATACATATTTAGACAATGCTAATGTTTATTACATAAGTGTTTGTCGTTGGTAGGAATTGAACTCACATTGTAACTACTCAGTCATTGCACCACTGATCCGTCAAATGTAATAAATATTAAATTTGTTTGTTATTGCTTTTCAGATTTAAAGAAACCTAAATTTACAAATGTTCCAGCAAGTGTTACTCGAGGATTAAATCCATATGTGAGAAGAATTATTGAAATGCAAATCAATTTAGCATATAGAAAGGAAAAAGGAAGACGATTCTCTGCAAAAGAAAAATTACTTGCTTTAAGTATAATGAAGCAAAGCCCGAAAGCTTACAGGTTTCTACATAGAATTTTCATTTTACCATCGAAAACAACACTAAATAAATTCACATCAAATTTAAATGTGGAAGCTGGAATCAATCCACAAATTTTTACCGCTCTGAAAGAACAGGTAATATTCTGAAAACATTATAATGTATCATATCGTAGCTAAATCGTAGCGTCATGTAAATTGGATGTTGAAGTTACAAATGAAATTTTTATTTTGTTTTAGATTGCGAGCTGGGATGAAAAAAGAAGCTATGCTCAATAGTTTTTGATGAGATATCATTGACTTCATTTTAATAAGAGCAAGGACCAAGTAACTGGTTTTGTAGAGATGGAAGAGCGGTCTAACGAGCACTGAAACTAAAAATATCCATAATTAGTTAAGTGCCCAGGAGTACAATACGGTGAAAGCAAAGAAGTTAACATACCCCTCTGAAAAGCTCGTGAGGTCATCTGGAACTATTGTTAAAGAAACAAATAGGTATTTGGAAGAAAATGGATACAAAAAAAATGTTACAAAAAATTTAAGAGTAAAAGGCAAAAACCTTACTAAAATATAAAAAAAAAATGTAAAAATAAACAGTTTAATAAATACTACCTTCTTTTATTGCACAATTATTCACTTCAAAAGTAGTTAAAAAGATATGTGACGAAAAAAAGTGTAAATGTATGTTTACTCCCTTTGCCTATAAGCAGTCGCCATATCTGAAAAAAAAAACAAAAAAAAAGAAATGTCATGTATCGTTTCAGTATTGACAGTTCTTTTTTCAAGCAAAAATTTGTCTATGTGAGATTGCCGTCTGATACGTAGTATCTCTATACCGTAAAATGGGGTGAATAGACACAATTCTGAACTTTAGATAAGATTTAAACTGTTTTTATTTACTTACGGCTAGGGAATAATAATAACTATATGAGTCTAGGTCTATTTAGTCTGTCAAAAGCAAACTTAACTAAGTTTCCCTTCTTATTTTAGCAAAAACTTCAAAAATATACGCATTTTCTATTCGCCTCGAACCCGGGGTGATTAAATACGGTATACGAGGTGAATAGAAAAATTGTGTAGGGTTGGCAAATTTTCTTTATAGATTCTTGGCATGTTGATGATGTACCTGGAACAAAACCACATTGTTTGAACAAACAGGTACATACATGAATGATTTATAACATAAACTTCAAATTAACAAGTTAAATAAAAGCTTGTTAAATATAGTGAAATGTTAGACAACATCACAAACATTGATCTGATTCCGTGATACGTAGCTTAGGCACTTACCAACGAAGTTATTTTTAATATAGATAAACTAGCTGTGCCCGCGATCCTCGTTTTGTCATAATAAAGTTTAACGCAATAATAAATATTAAAATCAATAATCGAGGTAAAAAGTAATCCTATCTTTTAAATTGGACAATTAGCCAAACACGAAAATCGATTAAGTTGTTTTGGAGCTTATCTCGGACAAACCCTGTGACGTGAGATTTTTATATATAGATAAATATAAACACCCAGACAGAACAAACAGAAATGTTCATCACATAAAGGATTGTCCTGGGCGAAGATCAAATCCACGATCCCTGGTGCACTAAGTAGGCACACTACACGCACTCGTCTGATATTACTCTAGGTAAAGAAAAAAATATTTACGTTGAAACATACTGAGACAATTTGCTCGACGCCTAAGCAATGTAAGTGCTTACTGTGCTTCGAATTAGATTCGGGATGTGAATGTATGGAAGTTAAATTTAAATATACTAGAACTAAACATGCGTGGCAACCCTAAATGGATTTTTTCCAGTGACCCCTTTCTCGTTTCTATTTACCCCTTCCCGTTTCTATTAGCCCCGTATGCCGTATCTATTGACCCCATACTACGTGTCTATTTGCCTTTTCCCCGTGTCTATTAACCTCAAATACAAACCAAAATTGGCACAATTGATTATTTACGTTTATAATAAAAAACTATTATAAAAATGGTACTTACTTTTGCACAAAATTTATCCCAGAGGAACCACAGATCGATTAAAAGTGTTTTCAACACCGTAAGAAACGTAGTTTTCGTTAAAAACCCAAAGTTTGTAGACCTCAAAATCACACAGCTCAACTGGTGCTTTGAAAAACGTTACTAAAATCACTTTTGACATACTTCATTTCAAATCGGCGTTGCTACCATATAAAAAAAATGTTACCATATTAAAAATATAATAATTTAGTAGTTTTCCTATATCCGTCAACGAGTAATTGTTCTTGAAAAAACTTTCCTCGTTTTTTTTCTATTCACCCCGCATTTTCTATTCACCCCATTTTACGGTATAGTTTGTGGCTGCTATTTAGAGAAAAGTGCAGAGATGATTATGAAATTATTTGATTTTAAATTATTTCGAGGTAAGTTTGCTACAGGCAAACTGGGTTTGATGAGAAATATGTGCAAGACACCATCAGAAGAGGTCAAGGAATCATCAACAACTTTAACTCATAAATTTCGTCCCACGAAGTTGCAAAAATTTGTTTTGGTATGGACGAAAAAATTTAAAAATAAAGAGGAAATCCCTAAATTTGTTTCGTAAGCATATTTTAAACTATTCTATAACCATCCCATATTCATTTTATTTCATCGCTTCACAAGTTTTATAAGTAACTAAGTGCTTGTTCATTTGACTATTGTTGGAACATTTGACTCAGTTTCTTAAACCTATTTTTTTTTCATGTTTATCTAATGCAGCAGTGTAATTGGTTTGCTCTGTAAAATTGGTTAACTTTGGTTATTTTACCTTTAGAATGTTAATCTAAGATTTTACCCTTGATTAAGGTTATGATTATTTGCTAGAACAGGTGGGTTATTGTCTAAGAAAAAATCTGTCAGCATCGCCTTCGATTTGACAACCATTGCGCCGTGAACAGAAGACTTTGCGCCGACATCCTTTTATAAAGGAGCAATGGATATACAACGACTATCAAATTGTAAACAATAGTGATAGATATTTTCTTAGACTATAAGCCCCCTCGGCTGTCCAGACTAGACACGATCGCGGGCTAATACAAATCACTGTATAGATTGGAGGGCCGCAGAAACAAACACTCCCCTCCATTGTAACGCACCGTACCATTTTGAGCAGCTTATGATGGAAATCTCTCTTTTTGAGGACATTACTGTATGGTGTTTATTGTACTCTTTATTCACAGTCAAAGCTTGCATACAAATCATATACCGAATTTTGTTATTATTGTTGCAGATAAAATATTCTAATGCCCATTTCTCATTGAATGTGCGATTTTCATCACTTGCTTCTTTGCAGACATGTTTGTTATTTTGGTAAAGAACTATGTGTTTAACACATAACAGCAACAGCAATGAAAGAGGACGACAATCAGGTACCGAACAGTGACAGGAAACTTTTATAATGCAATGTCTTGCTGCACTGAATATGAGTCTTTCAAATCATTCGTAAAAAGAAATCAATACTGAAGTCTTTGTCAATTAAGTACATTAATGTGAAATGTAATAAACTACACTACTACAACATTAAAAATAAATCATTTATTTGAGATACCACAGAAATTAAATAAAATGTAATTTTTCCAAAAAATACCAAAGGAAAATTGGAGTATTGGAGTATATATATGGAATAGAAAAATGGTACTTCTAGACCAGCCATACTCAAACTTTTTTTTTCTTGGGCCACTTTCAGATTTTAGCTGTGTCGCGTGGGCCGCTACCTAATAAATCACAACTTGTTTTTAGGTGTTAATGAAAAAAACCTATACCGTCTTATTACAAAACATGGACTAAAGTTAGTCCTGGTTTAAACTAGGACTAAATTGATGCTGTCTCTACCTATGTATATATTGACAGAAGTAAAAGCGCACTACATTTAAACCAAGACTAACTTTAGACCAGGTTTTGTAATAAGACCGGATTGCGTTTAATTGTTTATTTAAATCTAAGTGAGAATTATGATATTGGGAACATTTTTTAACAATATCTTCTAGATCTGGCTTGTAATTGCTGCACGCTACTCCTTAATACGTTATCGAGATGAGAGTTTGTAAGCCGGTTTCTCTATACGTTATATGCATTCATTTTTGAATAAGATGACTCACAAATAAATGTTGATGCAAAAAATGTAAGCAAAATTTAGGCGCTTTTTTAATAGTCATATTGATCAGGCACTATTATCCAATATTAGGCGTAATCCTTCTTTTCTCTTTAAAAATAACTTCTCAGTTTGTATAATTTTTCATTAACACGCGCAACGTGTGTTATGTGTGCAATCAGCGCCCTATTGGCTTTCGTTAATAGAATTTGAAGATACAACAGGTTGGCCAGTATCAAAAGCCCGGCGGGCCGCATGCGGCCCGTGGGCCGCAGTTTGAGTATGGCTGTTCTAGGCTATAGTCTGTCCAGTCATTTATTATCTTTTTGACAGATCGATCGAAGTAAAAATAGTTGCACCCTATCACATAACTCGTTCGATTTAAAGCTATAATCGATTTTATGCTAGAACATTGTTTAATCGATTATAAGTATTGAAATTATTTTAGTTATCAAAAATACTGGTGTTTAATAAATTATTACAAAATCTCAGATTTATTATTTTACCTAGTACAAATATTTGTGTGATGGGCACGAGTATTTGTTCTGTGTCTGGGTGTGATTTATCTATAATATGTATGTACGAGGGCGATTCAACAAATATTTAGCCTACAAAAGAAAAACGAATATTTTAGGAAAGTAGAGATTTATTTTTTAACATAGTCTCCTTTCAATTCAATACACTTGGCCCAGCGATGCTCCAACTTTTTTAACCCGTCCAAAAAATACGGTTTCCCGAGGTCTTATAGGTCTCTGTGGCGGCGATAACCTCATTATTCGACCCAAATCTTTTGCCGGCGAGTGACTTTTTCAGATTTGGGAACAAGAAGAAGTCACAGGGAGCCAAATCTGGAGAATACGGTGGATGGGGCAACAATTCGTAGCGCAATTCGACTAATTTGGCCATGAGGACGGCGGAGGTGTGAGCCGGCGCGTTGTCGTGGTGGAACAGCACTTTTTTCTTTGCCAAATGGGCCCGTTGTTTTTTCAATTCGGCGTCGAATCGGCCCAATAAGTCGGAATAGTAGAGCCCCGTGATTGTTTTACCCTTCTCGAGGTAATCGATGTAGATCACACCTTATGAGTCCCAAAAAACACTGGCCATCACCTTTCCGGCCGATTGAACAGTCTTCGCCTTTTTTGGAGCACGTTCGCCGGGTAAAGTCCACTGTTTCGACTGTTACTTGGTCTCTGGTGTGTACCAGTGAACCCATGTTTCGTCGACGGTCACAAAACGACGCAAGAACTCCGCCGGATTGCGTTGAAACAGCGCCAAGCATGTCGCCGATGTGGTCTCACGGTTGCGCTTGTTGTCTGGTGTGAGCAAACGCGGCACCCATCGCGCCGATAACTTTTCATACCCAGTTCTTCGTGCAGAATATGATGCACTGTCCCTTCTGCGATGCCTACAGTCTCAGCTATCTCGCGAATCGCCGGTCTGCTAGCACGAGATCGCGGATTTTTTTTATGTTTTCCTCCGTAGTAGCCGTTTTCGGTGCACCTGGGCGTGGCTCATCGAAAACCGACGGGCGGCCACGAGCAAACTCGAACCAATTTTTGACGGTCGCCATCGAAGGAGAAGAGTCACCGTACACAGCATCCAAGCGCTCTTTGATTTTGCTGCGCGTTTTCCCTTCCAAAAACAAAAATCTAATCACTGAACGATATTGTTCTTTTCCATTTTTGTAAAACCGACCGACACGCTCGCTTCCAAAGGCTGTCAAAACAAAACAAATGAAGAGAAAAGATTGAAAACTTCTTAGTAGAGTTCAAGAAGTATTTACTGCACGATAGTAAAACTCTTTTGTAACAACAGCGCCATCGGGCGGCGAGGCTAAGTAATAATTGAATGCCCCTCGTATACAACAAAAAAAGCAGTATACTTTTTATGTTTGTTTATCCGGTGTTTTAGTGATATCCATAATACAAGCATAAATTTGCTTAGTGTAGGTACGCACTAAATGGCGCCGCTGTGCATTTATAAATAATTATTAAAAACACTTACCACAAAATTATAATATAATACTCTGTACAATTAGATTTATTGATTATAATTAATAATTTCATTTAAAAAAAGGTTTATAAAAAACTATATACAGGGTGTCCCAAAAAATAGTGTCAAGCGAAAGTCCAGAGTTAGAGCACCTCTTGGAGTACCCGAATCACCCAGAGATTTAAATCGTTAGATGCGCCCTGCGCTTCCAAAAAGTGGCTACATTTTATGTCTGTGTGCGTAACATGACAATAACGCGACGCGCAACGTCATTGGTACTGGTACCGTCAGCATACTCTTTATTTAATAATATGGAAACTGAAATTTTTATTAATTTGTTATTTATGGTTTCCGTCGAACCTACGACCCATGGCACAATAAGCAACGCTAGTACCATTGCTCCAACTGTTCCATTAATTTATACTTGTAATGAAGAGAAATATCGTCGTTGCTCTTTATTTAACCATATGTTAGCGTTCTTAAATCAAACAAGCGTTAGTAAGACATTTTAAACGAAATATTTAGGAGTGACTTGATATGAGAAATAGAAAAGGATTGTGTTGTGATCAATCAAAAATTAAAAGTTGAATGATTTCACAAACATTTATTTATAAACTGAAAATCAACATATATCAGTATCAGTGTAATACAGTTACAATTTTTGTATCCTTCTCAAAATTAGTGACCATAGAATAATACGAGTTTATTAATTTTTTTTGTTTATCATGCAATATATGTTTATTTATGCACCTATGTTGGCTCAAATCTAGCAAGTTTTTGACCCATTTTTGGATATTAAATGAAAGGGCGTACCTACTCGTATTTTATGAAAATATTGTATATTTTTTCTTAGAATTATTAATATCGAGATCAAGTAACACATTCAATGCCACCGACACGCCTCGCGTGTTCAAGCAAACCTACATCGCTATGCCACGAACACGCCACGCGTGTTCTGAATGTTTTGATAATATTTCATAAACTAGACCAGATTTCTTGTTCAAATTATTTGTGCATAATTTTTACGAGTAAGGCTATGTCATCTTAAAGTGGCCACTTAAAAAAACTAGCTTTTCTATTTTATGAAAAAAATGTATTTTGTAGTGCCGAGAACACGCTACGCGTGTTCACTTATAAAATATACACTTAGGTTCTCAAACTTTTTTTTGCTAAAAGGTTGTAAGAGGTTTGGCTAAAGTTGGCAGCGGTGGCGTTTTGAAGTTGAGCGGCCAGCAATAAAACTTAAATATTATAAAAGAACAGGGGGCCTAATAACGCTAATATTAACGTCGTTATCGTGTTTTGATAGCGTTTCAATAAAACAGCTTTTGCCGTTTTATACGCATTTCCTGGTGCAATTTATTCGTACTACAATTTCTTAGTAAATTATACTTAATAAGTCAATAGTGACAAATGTTTTTGTAGTTTGTATCAATAGTGACAAATGTTTTTGTAGTTTCTAATCGATTAACCAACAACTGTCTCAAAAAGCGGTGCTATTGAAGCGTTATTGACACGCCACAAATGCGTTAACGCTAGCAGATAGTCTTGTATAGTACACGTACGATGTACGAATAGGTAACGTTGTCCTGCACTGTACTAAAAGAAATGTTACCAAGCGCGAACTCTTTATCGTGCCTAATCGTACTATTCGTACATCGTATAATACACCGCCAAAGCGTTAAGCGTTAACGGTTGATGAGGTGCGCTGCAGTGTGTTCAACACTGGTAGATGACGTATGACATGCCATTTTGAGAAAAACACGGAAAACATTAGCAGCTCTTACAAAAATTTCACCGTATTTAGTATGAAGCCGGGACTCCGGGACTTAGGACATTTTCGACTGTTTTTGTAAGGAATTTCAACCCTGCACAACTTCAAGAAAAATATTTACATAATTCCTTATAACTCGAAAACGGTGGAGCTTAAAAATAACGAAATTTTTGACCCCCGTACAATTCCACAGCTAATGAGGACACACCAAAAAATGGTCAAGTGTGAGTTCGACTTTCTTTTCCATATTAAATTTAGATTATTAGCATAAATGAGGACACACATAATGGACTTATCAAAAATGGTCAAGTGTGAGTTTGACATTTTTCCAAACTTAACTTTTTGATTTTTAAAATGTTTTTATATGAAGCTTAGTCCAGATTCCACTTTGTGTAGCAAAGGGGTGCGAATTTTAATTGAACTCATCCATACTAAATACGTTGATTTTTTAAAGTGGCTCCATACAAAAATCAGTTTAAAAAATTCAGATTTTTTTAACTTTTTCGGAAAATTAGTCTATCTTTATTTATAACTATGATTTTCGCCAATTAAAACTATGATAATTATAAATAAATACTCATAAGACAAGACTAGAGGGAATTTCTTCAACAGCACCTTTGCTATAATCATTTGAGTCATTAGGATGTCATTTGAAGATGTTTAACAATCCCAAGTATCATAATCATCGTCATAATCAACAGCACATATACTTCCCCACCGAGAGGCTCGAGTCTAACCCAAATTAGGGGCGGTGGGGGCGATCCGCCCCGGTTGAAAAAAAAACGTACAAATTATGACAATGTTTATCAATATTAAATCACTGACTTATAGGCAATATAAAAAATAAAATAGCCTTTTATTTCAGAAACATAAATAATAACAGTTTTATTTTTATAACATAATCTAAAGTATGTCGCGTGTCTCTGAGTGCCTTAAAGCAAAGGCCTCCTCCAACTCTTTCCATTGTTTTCTGTTGAGAGCCACGTTAGATCCGTACAGTCTCTAAGAGAGTGACCAGTCCATCTCCATTTTAGCTGGTCAATGCGCGTAAGTATGTCTGTCATTTTTGTTCTGGCTCCAATGTCTGTGGATCTTAATTTATCTTTCAGTTTAATTTCCAGCATACTTCTCTCCATTGTTCGTTGGCATTTTAAGAGTTTGTCTCTTTGACGTCTTGTAAGGGACCATGTTTGACATCCATATGTTATGCATGGGAGTACACAAGTGTTGTAGGTTTTAACTTTAACATGGATTCCTAGATCTTTGCTTTGCATAATTTCTTTTAAGGACCAGTACTTTTTCCATCCATATGTAATTCTTTTGTCAATTTCTTTAGACATCTGGTCAGCAGGCGAAATTATTTGTTCCAGGTACACATATTCGGAGACATATTCGATCTGGTTTCCCTCGATTATTATGTTTACCTGTTTTGAGTTCGTCATTATTTTGGTTTTGTCTTTGTTCAATTCAAGACCTACATCCCGGCTTGCATTCGCTATATCCGTTATCATGGATGCTAGAATCATTGGATCTTTTTCCAGTAAAACCAGTTCGTCAGCGAATCGAAGATGATTCAGGCGCCTTCCATTTATATGTATTTAGGCCAAGGTTCCCCCAGTTTATTTTCCTAAATATACTTTCAAGTACAGCTGAAAATTGCTTTGGAGATAGCGGATCTCCTTGCCTGACTCCTCTATGTATAGGGAATTTTTGGCCTGTTGATTCAAGTTTTATACACTTTTACTGTAGATGTTTTCAATTATATTTATGTAGGTTTCACTGATTCCTTGTTCTTTCAGTCTTGGCCAAATATAGGTATGATTGAGTTTGGCGAATACTTTGGAATAATCAATGAACGCAATGTAGAGAGGCTTCTGGTATTCATTGTACTCTTAAATTACCTGCTTCACAGTATGAATGTGGTCAATAGTGCTAAAATTTTCCAATAAGGCAATGTAACCAAGTTTTTAATAAAATTACATAAATAACCTATTACTTATTTTTTGAATTATTAACACGGAAGTGTATTCTTTTTACGCCTTGTAACTTTATTTCGTAACTTTATGATTTGATCGGCTAGGGATTACAAAATTTAGTAATTAGTTTTATTGATGTTGTTAGCTCTAACAAGTGCTGCCATCTTAGCACTTTTCGGGTTTGAAATTTTAGCAAACTGAAGTTTAGCAAACTGAAATTAATTAAAAATTACCTCCGAGCAACAATGGTCGTCAAACAATGAGTCGTTACGTCCCGACCTGAGTTTATGGCTGAGATCGAAGGATCGAACGCTTCTATGGATAGCTTTACACAACATCGCAGGCATCTGTCATTCAGGCTACATAACCTAGAGCCAAATTGATACGGCATTACACCGAAAACATCCCGGACGTCAGCCTCTACGAGATTATTGTGGCTCTCAAACAGCTCAAAAACAACACGGCTATGTATGATGGAGTTACAGCTGAGCTTTTAAAAGCGGGTGGACTACCAGTCCGGAAAGCACTGCAGAGGCTATTTAACTCCGCCATTTTCGAAGGCAAAATGCCTAAAGCATGGCACAGGCGACGAGGCCCAGTTGAAGAACTACAGACCCATCACGCCGCTAATTTATGTATACAAGCTGTTCACGAGAGTTATCACGAAGCATCTCGCGCGCAGGTTTGACGACTTTCAGCCTCCCGAACAAGCCGGGAGTCTGGACCAGAGACCACATTCATACGCTGCGGCAGGTTATACTGAAGATCGAGGAGTATAATCTGCCACTATTCTTGGCGTTTGTGGTCCATGAGAAAGCTTTTGATTCTGTCGAGACCTGAGCTGTGCTTAGGTCACTCCAGAGGTGCATAGACTAGCCGTATATTCAAGTGTTGCAGTCATTGTACAAAAACGCCACTATGTCAGTCCGCCTTCAGGATCAAAGCTCAAAACCAATATGAATTCAGCGCGGTGTCAGACATGGTGACGTAATAATATTGCCGGAACTGTTCACAGCTTCGTTGGAGGATGTATTTAATCTGGACTGGAGAGGACTCGGCATCAACATAACACGGCGAGTACATGAGTCGCCTTCGTTTTATCGATTATATCGTAGTCATTGCTGAGGCCGTGGAAGATCTAGGCACAATACTCGAAGACCTCTGTAGAGTTTCCAACAGGTGGTGTTATGGACTCTTTCTTAGTCTTTTATAGCTAAGTTTGATCCTTGCTATTGACAATGTCATGATTGACTTTACTTCTGATTTTCTATTAAAAATGTTTTTTGACTTCTCTTGTAATATATAACATTGTGGATATTTTTGTAAACCTTACTCAAACAAACCAGCTCTGCCAACCCTGATATTGGTCCTTCTCAACCGACTTAAGTTTTAAGGTATAAAAATATGTGCAAAATGTTAACGAGAGCCAAAGCTCGAAGAGAAAGTTAGCTCACACTAGAGTTACAAGAGAGTCAGCACGCGAGCTACCAAGATCGTCTCCGAAACAGCGTCAAAAGCAACAGCCGTTCATCGATTTTATCGGCATCTAGTACAAAGATGTCAGTTATGTCTACGACTGCATTAAGAAGACAGTTATAATTGGAAGCTGCTGAGGAAAATTCACGGTTGTTAATTGCTGCTACAGAAGCCAAGCTGGAGGAAGCCCAGATGAAAACCAAGTTAGAAGAAGCGAAGATAAAAGCTCAGACGGATCTTGTGGATAAGAGACTCAGTGCCAGTATAGCAGAAATAAAGGAACTACATTCTCGTGCACGTTTCAGAGCATCATCAGCGAGAAGGAAGGAGAAATGGGTAACGTAACAGAATGTATCTCCTCGTCGAAAAAGCGCGACGCAGAATGTGCACCACTCAGACCCCTTTACCGCCGATGCACCAGATGTTCATCAAACTATTCCTGCTACTCATAGTGATGTATTTTTTTTCAACCTCTATCTCACAACATAATAACATGTCAGTGCCTAGCCCCCGTAAGTCAATCCTAAGACCAGGCAATACTTAAGTTAGCTGATGCAGTGCATAACTTAGCGTTAGGTTATGCTCATAGTAATAATTTAATTAATAACGCTTCCACACGATGAAGAACACACGTCTCTGTAAGTCCATTTGATACTTCTTCTTTAATACCTTTTCATTTTTTGTTTGGAACTTCATCTAATTTTCCAGTTTACTACGGCTCCTACCAATTTATGCTCTTGGAAGCAATGGCGAAAAGCGAAATGTTTAGCTGATATGTTTTGGGCTAGATGGTTGTAAGAAGTACCTACTTCCTTTTATTACCGCGTACCATTAGTCCAACAAGCGATGAAAATCAACTATGTGTTGGTGATGTGATGGTTGTCGTTGATCCGACTTCTGAGAAAGGTGGAATAGTCTTAAGCAATTTATCCTGGAGCTGACGGTAGAGTGAGGGTCGTCGATGTGAAGACCTCTCGCGGCACATTACGCTGTCATTCGACACTGCGGCTAGTACCACTGCCTTGCAGCCCCAGGGGGGAAGAATGTGAAGGACTCTTTCTTAGTCTTTTATATCTATGTTTTTTCCTTGCCATTGACAATGTCACGATTGACTTTACTTTTGATTTTCTATTTATAATGTTTTTTGACTTGTAAACATATAACATTTTCACCGAGCTTAGACTTTTGGATATTTTTGTAAACCTTACTCAAGGAAACCAGCTCTGCTAACCCTAATAGGTGGGTCTTAAAATGAACATAAACAAGACCAAAATCATGGTGAATTCCCATGTAGTACTCACTCCTGTGAAGGTTGGAAGTTGTTGACGAATATGTTTACCTGGGACAAATAGTCCACCTCAGTAAGTCCAACTTTCAGAAAGAGGCAAATTGACGAATCCAACTCGGCTGGGCAGCCTTCGGGAAGCTACGCAGCATATTCTAGGCTAATCTACCGCGATGTCTTAAGACGAAAGTCTTTAATACGTGCGTGTTGCCAGTGATGACGTACGGAACAGAGACATGGCCGTTTACAATAGGTCTAATCAGAAGGCTCAATGTCACTCAAAGAGCAATGGAGAGGGTTAAACTCGGGGTTTATCAACGCGATCGCGTCAGAAATGGTGAGATCCGTAGAAGAACTAGTGTCACCGACATAGCCCAAAGAATTGTAAACCTTAAATGGCAGTGGGCAGGACACATAGCTCGCAGGAGTGACGGCCATTGGGGCGGAAAGGTCCTCGAGTGCCAGCCACGTACCGGGTAACGCAGCGTTGGTAGGCCAAGGTGAACCGGCGATCTGGTGAAGATGAAAGCCGCTGGATGCGGGAGGGGAGGCGCAGGACCGATCGGTTTAGAGATCCCTGAGGGAGGCCTATGTCCAACAGTGGGCGTCTCTTGACTGAAAAGGTGATGATGATGAACAATGACAGAAATAAGACTGAAAAATCTAACTATAGAACACGAGGCCACACAAAATATAAATTTTGAAGATATCATCAACGCATTTGCTGTCGTCAAAGCTAGGAAAAACTGATTTTGAGCTTATATGTATACGTTTGTATCATCATCATATCAGCCAAGAAACGCCCAGTGTTGGACACAGGCCTCCCCCAAGGATCTCCATACCGATCGGTCCTGCGCCTCCTGCATCCAGCGGCTTCCCGCGACCTTCACCAGATCGTCGGTCCACCTTGTGGGGGGCCTACCAACACTGCGTCTCCCGGTACGCGGCCGCCACTCCAGGACCTTTCCGCCCCAACCGGCCGTCAGTCCTACGAGCGATGTGTCCTGCCCACTGCCACTTAAGGTTTGCAATTCTTTGGACTATGTCGGTAACTCTAGTTCTTCTACTCTAGAGTGCTTCTACTTCTACCTCGTGTTCTCTAGAGAAACCCCGAGCATAGCCCTCTCCATTGCCCTTTGGGTGACTTTGAGCCTTCTTATGAGACCCATTGTAAGCGGCCACGTCTCAGTTCCGTATGTCATCACTGGCAACACGCACGAATTGAAGACTTTCGTCTTTCGACTGCGGTAGATTGGCCGAGAATATGCTGCGTAGCTTCCCGAACGCTGCCCAGCCGATTTACCTCTTTCTGGAAGTTGGACTTACCGAGCTGGACTATTTGCCCCAGGTAAACATATTCGTCAACAACTTCCAGCGTGCCTCGTTTGTATTTCATGCTTTAATATACGACACTTAGTTGTTTTTTAATTAATAAATCGTACTTTATGTAATACCGAATTTTTATTATTTTTAACTGTTTTCCATCTTGGGGTGACACCACAATTTCCGCCCCGGGTGCCACCCAAGCTAGCTACGCAACTGCGTATATGAGCTGTTGTTGATGATGATGATTGTATTGCCCAAAACTAATTTGTAAATTCGAACCAGTACATAGTTCTTGAGGTAAGCGCGTTCAACCAAAGAACAAACAATTTAGCCTTATGTGTATGTATAAAAAGATCCGTACAAGAGCTTTTCCAAAAAAAGATCAACATTAAAGTAAATATATCTCATATGAATATTTTGAACTAAATTCATAGCTACTAATGAAGTTAGGTAAGACCAACAATACGATAGTACGAGATAAAAAACGTAAAATTTTATGGAGATTTCCTTTCTCTCTTATTTATAAAGTTTTTGTATTGGTTTAGAAAAATTAAACGAATTTTTACAACGATTGTTACTCAATATTATAAGATGAACATTCCGAGTAAGTATTATGATCGCAATTAATAAAGCCAATGTCACAGTTCACAATCACAGCAAATCATTCATTCTTGGGGATTTTAGTAAAAAAGTTTGAGAGCCACTGATTACATTGTAATATCTTTACTTGCCATAAAATCAATTTTTCGCCATAATTTCAAGAACCAAAACTCACGATACTATTGTAGCCACTGTTATGCTCGCGTAGCACAAGGCTTACTAACTAGAAAACAGTGTTAAGCTGAAAAATATTGGTATAAAAGAATTTGCCTTCAGTCAGTGCCACGGACACGCGTGGCGTGTCCATCTTTTTTCAAAGTCGCAGTGCCGCGAACACGCCTAGCGTGTCCGCGGTTTACGCAAGGCGGCATCTCTATAAGCCTCAAGAAAATCGTGGCGGCATTGAATGAGGTTCTTGGATGAGGTAACACGTTATTAAATTTACCCCTCACATATTTATATGCTGCAGGCGAGTAATAATTTAGTGTCAACGCAAATTTTCGTATAGTAGGGGAAATTTTACTGTGACGTAATTTTCGAGATAAAAAAAACGTCCAGGGGACCTATTTTTGAATTGCGTATGCGATTTAGAAATCACCGCTGACTAAATAGTCAGCGATGACTTTGAAGTCACGAATTCCTAAACATCCTATTTTTGAAAGTCGAACGCAGAGCTGCCAACATAGATAAAGTACACACATACGTAAGGGTTCGTTTCCACGCAGAATATCGCCGTTCTCGGTGTATACCGGTTATTATACGGCTAAAAATTCATTGCAACTAGGCCAAAATATAAGAAAATAATGGTCTAAGTTTGTTTGTGACACAAATTTAAAAGATTTTAAACTTATACACGGTTATTTTTTTATCACCCTGGAAAATGTTAGGGACGCTTCAGGACACATCCAATATTATACACGGTTATTTTTTTATCACCCTGAAAAATTTAAGGGACGGTTCACGACATGGTATTAGAATGATTTAAATATAAAAAAAAAATAACCCCCCTCCTTAATTTTATATTATTTTTTTAAAAAATACAAAAAGTGCTGCACTAGTTGAGAGCAGCATTTTTAGAGATTTTTTATTATTTTATTTTAATTTTTTATTTAATTTTTTTTATTTTTTATATATTATTAGATGTGTCCTGAAGCGTCCCTAAAATTTTCCAGGGTGATAAAAAAATAACCGTGTATAAAAAAAATGAAATAAAAAATATAAAAAATCTCTAAAAATGCTGCTCTCAACTAGTGCAGTATTTTTTGTATTTTTTTTAAATTTAAATTAAGTGAGTTATTTTTTTATTTATATTTAAATCATTCTAATACCATGTCGTGAAACGTCCCTTAAATTTTCCAGTGTGATAAAAAAATAACCGTGCATATTTACTTATTTGCGAAATTTAATTTTTTTTAAATCCAACTTAAAATCAACACACATAAACTTCAAACTTGTCAATATGTTCTCAAACAAAACACAGATAACGTTTCCACAGTTATGACTTGTTTACGAGTGGGTGAGGGCACTCGTAATGAAATCACATCCGTGACTAAGGTAGTCACATAAGTGATATTCAAAAATAAGAATTATTGAAAATCGGTGATTATTAGTCACATCGGTGATTTCGAAGTCGCATACGTAATTCAAAAATAGGTCTCCTGGGGCCTTACCATGATCGCTTATAGCAAGGTTAAAACAATATTGAAACAGAAACACCGCTCTTGCTGCGTATAGCGCCATCCCGCTCTCAGTGCGGTTTTAATATTGTTTTAGGTGATCATGGTTAGGGGGCTGGTCCTTATTTGCTTCTTCTGCGCATCGAACTACTTCGTCTTCGTGTTGCTTTGCCACTTTTCTCTTACCTCCTAACTTTTTCAAAATTTCTTTTAAACGTGTATTTGAAGTCTTCAATCTCTTCACTTTTCGTTTTTGTTTCTGCAGGTCAACTTTGTATTTGTTTTTTTTAATTACCTCTGTCTTCAATTGCCATGTTAAGCGTATTTTCCTTGGGGTATCGAAAATAGATTCATTGTCCGAAACATATACATTAGAAAGTGGTGAACCTAACATGTCATTTTTGGTTTCTGGAGAAGGGACTTACCTAAAATAAATAAGACATTGGTTTTATTAGTGCAAATTATTGTAACCATACAAAAAGTTAGGGTTAATATTAGTAAAATGAATGATTACCTTTACACAAAAAAAATATATTTAAGACTAAAGTTAACATAAGTTAAAGTAAAAGTTTAGAAAAAATATATTTTATGAAATATAATTAAATGAATTCAAAATTGTAATATAGTAATACCTAATTAAATTAAATGAATATAGTGACCAACACTTTAAATACCTACCCGAAAATATGGCACTGCATTTATTTTACTTTTCTTCTTCCGGTAGGCGTAAGGTAAAAATTATATTCAGCAAAATGTGCTGAACAAACACGAATAAAAGATGTAGGCAGCCATTCATCTTTATGTTCTTCTTGAATCATTTTAATCCGCTCTTCTTTTATGTGTGGATCTTGAGGAAACCTAATTAAAAACAAAACAAAATTTGTAGTCGAACCAAACATAATATAAAATTAAAAACCCGTGTCTATTGCCGACGCTACCAGTGTGCGTATGCTCGGTTTGCAAAGTCCATAAAAGTTTGATCCCTAAAATCGCTTGCGGCGAACTGTGCAATGGGTCAAGCTAATTTGGTTTAAACGACAAAACAATGACACGTATATCGATCTTGCTCACGCACATTGAAATCGTTATTGCTCGGTCTCTCTCCTACGAATCTCGTACGCACACGTGCCGGACGCCATATTAAGTAAGTAATTTATTTGGAAAATAATCAAAATAATTAATAAATAAGTACTTACGCATGAAATGTAATTCCTTTAGTTTTGTTGGTATTACTCGAGTTATTAAAACACTTTCTAAAGGCACAGGAAGGCATATTTTATTCTTTTACACGTGAAATTAGGGAAAAGAAAAAATGTATTTGACGTCCAACGCTCCGTGCTTTCTGCCACAGACTACGACCGAATGAGTGAGCTCACTCTTCCCAACGTTGACACTTTTTCGAACGCCTTATGTATGGGAAGGGCGCATCTAACGATTTAAATCTCTGGAATCACCCCCATGTATGTTCCGCGATTATTCGTAGTTTTAGAGTAATAATTTTTTTTCTGACTTTTTGAAAATTTCGATCTAAAGAACTTAAAAATTTTTAATAAAAAAAAGTTGAACATATTTTAATGTTTTTCTTTATGCCACTGAATTATCTTTAGTGCTTCTTTTATGTCTAAAATAATCAGCTTCGTAACTTTAGTGGAAATTTAGAAAACAGTAGTGTAAAGTCAAAATTTGAATGTTAGTGAATAATTACTTAAAAATTCATCTTTAAATTAAAAATCTAAACAGGCGAATTCATGGTTTCTAAGTATGTGTAAAAACTTCTCTAGACTCTCTGCTTTCATAATAATTTAAAAAAAAGTACTTAATAGGGCTACTTTGGCTTAAATCGGCCATCAAAGACAGCAAGGTGAAAATTTCATGAAACTCGACGTCTGAATATTTTTTTTTTAAAATTCCAATTATTTATTAATAAACCAAAAATGATTGTAGAAAAGCTAAAAATTTATTATTTGAAGGTCAAAAATAACTGTTCCTGCTGCCATCTTTAATAACCTTTGAAGGTTTATTATAACTTAATAAATGAAACAAAACATTATTTTCAAAGTATTTATTATTCGATCGCTTAAAGAAAGTTTTCAAAATGACGACCTTCGTGCTCAATACATATTCTACATCGTCTAAAAAAGTTTTCTTTTAAATTTATAAATGCAATTCTGTTGTTTTTTATTGTTTCTTCCGCTTGTCTTAATTTTGTTCTTAACACTGTGACGTTTGTAATGTCCTTGACGTATACTAATTCCTTGTAGTATCCCCAGACGAAAAAATCTATGGGGTTCAAGTCGGGGGACCGTGGCGGCCACGCAATGGGCCCTCCACGACCGATCCATCTGCCTGGAAATGTTTCAGACAAATGTTGTCTAACATTTCTAGCAAAATGGCATGGAGCGCCGTCGTTTTGAAAAATCATATTTCTCCGCGTTAATAGGTCTACATCTTCTAATAAGACGCCGAGATCACGTCGTAGAAATTGCAAGTAGGCCTCGCTGTTCAGTCGGTCCGGTAGTTCGAACGGACCAATCAGCTGTCCGTTTAGGATGCCTGACCACAAATTGATACTAAATTGTTCTTGGAAATTAGATTCCCTTGTGAGGTGTGGATTTTCAATACTCCACGAATGGTAGTTATGCGCATTAAACACCCCACATCGCTTAAAATGTGATTCATCAGTCCATAGAATATTTTTAAAGAAATTTTCGTTTTCAGCTTGTCTCCGTAACATTTCCTGACAAAATGCCACCCTTCTCGGGTAGTCTGCGGGCTTGAGCTGCTGAACTTTCTGGATGTGATATGGGTGAAAACGCTCTTGATGAAGTATTCGATGTGCTTGTGATTTCGGAATTTCGATTCGACGTTCTATTGTTCTTACACTAACTGATGGATCTCTCACCACTTCTTCGACCACTGATTGGACAGTATCTGGGTCACTCATTTCAGATGGGCGCCCCGATCTTCTACCTGGTAGGCGTCCTTCCATGTAAGAGTTATGTACTCTTAAAATCATGCGATGATCAGGCCAAGTTTCAGGCTGAGGTCCACCTCCATTTTGTACTTGCTGCCGGAACAACCTGGCTGCTTCAGAAGCATTTCCTCTTGCATATCCATAAAAGTAATACATAAGAGCATATTCTTGCGATGAAAAAGACATCACAAAATGAAGAGCTTGAAAAGTCCGTTAAGAATGCCAAATTTGTCAAAATCCCGTATTCACACAAAACCAAATCGTAATCGCACTCAAGGTCCGTAAAGAAAGCAAAGTTCGTCAAATAATCACAAATGAGCGTATCGTACGTAAGGCGCAAACAAAAGCAGGCAAACGACTGGCGCCAGAACATAATAGGCGCTCGGACTACACCCCCCGCCTCATCCCCTTGTCACAAAGAATAGCATTCCTCAGTTACAGTTATCCATTTCGCCAATGAGAGTGAGAGAGATAGCAATAATGCGGTCTCTTTCATATCCTCTCACTCGGGCAATTTTTTAGCAGGTAAGTACTGCGTTACATCCAACACTACAACCGATGTGATCCGCGAGAAAAATATTTAAATATGGGTTTCATGTAGTTAATTTTTGCTAAATTGTAATTAATCTGAACCTTAGAAATTATAAAAAGACCAGATATATTTTTTATCATCTGATAGGAATTTGGTAAATTTTATGAAATTTTCACCTCGCTGTCTTTGATGGCCGATTTAAGCCAAAGTAGCCCTATTAAGTACTTCTTTTTTTAAATGATTATGAAAGCAGAGAGTCTAGAGAAGTTTTTACACATACTTAGAAACCATGAATTCGCCTGTTTAGATTTTTAATTTAAAGATGAATTTTTAAGTAATTATTCACTAACATTCAAATTTTGACTTAACACTACTGTTTTCTAAATTTCCACTAAAGTTACGAAGCTGATTATTTTAGACATAAAAGAAGCACTAAAGATGATTCAGTGGCAAAAAGAAAAACATTAAAATATGTTCTACTTTTTTTTATTTAAAATTTTTAAGTTCTTTGGATCAAAATTTTCAAAAAGTCAGAAAAAAATTATTACTCGAAAACTACGAATAATCGCGGAACATACATGGGGGTGATTCGGGTACTCCAAGAGGTGCTCTAACTCTGGACTTACGCTTGACACTATTTTTTGGGACACCCTGTATATCTTTGACTTTTTACGTTTAAATATTTTTGAGTGTTGGCAACACCACGTTGTGGTGGTGTATATGGTGTAAATAACATTAAACTTTCGCGTTGCATTATTGACTTAGTTAATTATGTAGGGTCTAAACGCGCACAATATTAGCATAGTAACTCTCGAAATACTATGTACCTTTACTCGACGTTTCGGTCGCCTTGTTGCGGCCGTGGTCACGAGTAGATGTGGGCGTTATTTCACGTCACTAGTTACAATAACTAGCTACGCGGCATGTAACCGAATAACTAGTTTCGAGACAAATTACAAGTAGTGATTTTTGTAAAAGCGTTATTACTGTGATTGTTGGGTGTGAGTAGTTGCCCAATTGACGTATTTAAATGTTAACTTAGATCCAAAAAGATTTTTGATAGGGTCATAAACTCAATTACCTATCATAAAATAAAATATAACAAAAAATGTAAATGTGTATAATATTATAAAATTATAAAAAAATGTTATTAAAATCATAGTTTCCTAGTAAACACTAATCGCACGCACAGCCGTAACCGCTAATGGTAGAATCGTGAAATTTGGACAGTTATTTTGATTCAAAATGTGCACGGACACTAAGAAGGGATTTTTAGAAATTTTAACCCTAAAGGGATGAAATAGGGGTTGCAAGTTTGTATGGAAAAATCTTTAAATTGGCAACGATTTTGATAAAACTTGAAATTGCTCTTAAAAATATTTAATTGAACACGTGTTTCATGGTTTATTGGAATTCACCCCCTTAGGGTGCAAAAAAGGGGTTGGAAATGTATATGGAAAATTTTAAAATCTACTCAAATTTCTACGAAATTTATTATCCGGGCTTAAATAGGCTACAAAATAATTTTTCCCACGGGAAAATATAAATTCCCACGGGAAAACAATAATAACGCGGGCGCAGCCGCGAACGGAAAGCTAGTCAATCATAAATACATTTAATGCAGTCAGTCCTAAGCCTGAATAAAGTATGATGGGAAGTTAATTTATTGATTTAACTGTATAGCTACAAACACTTTGATAGTGATTTAATTTATTTTCGTTTCGTGTGTAACTGTATAGTTGGTGGAGATATTTATGCAAACAATCACAATAGCTGAATAAAAATAGCTAGTTACAAAAATAACTAGTTTTGAAACAGGTGACGCCGACCAAATAACCGGTTTCGTTACGTTTCTTGAAAATAACGTAACGACCCACGTCTAGTCACGAGCGAACTGGTGCCCCGTAAAGGTACATAGTATTTCGAGAGTTACTATGCTAATATTGTGCGCGTTTAGACCCTATATGGTGTAAGTCACTTGTTCACTGATCTTGCGACAGTTGCGACGTACTTCTTGTTTTTGAACATTTTATCAAACGTTAAGTTGAGTAGTCATATTCCGTTAAGTTGAGTAGTCATATTCCGTTAAGTTGAGTAGTCATAAATAGTGTTGATTTGTTATTTTGTATTGAGTAAACCGTTCTTCCGTAAGCTCTGAATATGCCGAAAGGAGGTGTGTTGAAAGGACAGACGAGGGAGTTTTTGGTGCGGCTACAAGAATATTTTGAGAAAGAATAATAGTAATGGTGGGCATGGTGGCCCTCTTATACCTATTTCACAAGTTCGAAACCGCGTTGCAGCTTCATTGTGTATCAGTGTTTCGACAGTGACAAAAATATACAAAGAGGCCTATAGTGGCAGTGAAATTCAACAAAACAACACCAAAAAAGAAACGTCAGCCCCGTTGAGTTACAGCTGTTGACAGCTTTGATACCGACGCTATTCGTCATCATATACTCGTATATGACTATTATCAAAGAAACGAAATCCCAACCTTACGAAAAATGGTTCTATCACTGCGAAATAGTGGTTTGTTTCGCGGTCAAAGGTCCTCGTTAGCAAAAGTGTTACGGCAAATTGGATAATTTGTCCAAGATAGACATACTCCTGTACAACTTCGAGTACCGAACCGTCAATGCAAATCGGCCTCGGCACAATATGTTCATTGAACATGACCTTGGTTTTATCCAAGTTCATGCCGAGGCCTACTCGCCTCGAGGCTTCATTTAGGTCATGTAGCATTCCGCTAAGCTGTTCCGGCGACTCTGCGACGACAACGATGTCATCGGCAAATCGAAGGTGCGAGATGTACTCACCGTTTACATTGATCCCCCGTCCTGACCAGTCCAGTGTCTTGAAGACATCCTCGAGTGCATTTGTGAAGAGATCACCTTGTCGCACTCCACGACGCAACTCTATCGGATTTGTCTTTCTGTCTTGGATCTGGACGGCCATTGTAGCGGTGTCATACAGACATCTCAGCACCTCGACATATCGCCAATCGATTCGACATCGCTGCAGGCTGTCCAGAACCGCCCAGGTTTTGATGGAGTCGAAGGCTTTCTCGTAGTCCACAAATGCCATACACAGCGGCCGATTGTACTCTTGTGTTTTCTGCACAATCTGCCGAACAGTATGGATGTGGTCTACGGTGTTGTAGCCTTTTCGAAACCCGGCTTGTTCTGGAGGCTGGAACTCGTCGAGTCTCCTAGCGAGGCGATTCGTGACAACCCTCGAGAACAGCTTGTATACATGATATACCTATTGGCAAAGGCGAACGCCTTATCATTTGTCACGCTGGACAATCAAAAGGATTTGAGGCAGATGCTCTATTAGCGTTCAAATAAAAAAAACTGGTGATTATCACGAAGAAATGAATGCGGAAGTTTACGAAAATTGGTTTAGGGAAACGCTGTTATCGTTAGAAGAGCCTTGGGTGATATTGATTGATAACGCACCCTATCATTCTCGGCAATTAAAAAAAATGCCCACACAAGCAAATACCAAAGCAGAGATTATTAACTGTCTTCGTGCTATTGGCAAGGATGTGGACGACTCCTACTTAAAAGTAGAATTAGTAAACATTTTAATGAATGTCAAAACGGTATGTCATTGATGAAATGGCAGCAGAATGTGGACATATTGTGCTCAGACTCCCACCTTACCATTGCCAGTACAATGCTATTGAGCTGATATGGGCACAAGTAAAAGGAAACGCCGCAAGAAAGAACACTACGCCACCGTTCACAGCAAACAAGATGATGGAACTTTTAAACGCGTGTGGTGATGTTACACCTGAAAACTGGGCGAGTGTCGTTGAACGAATAAAGAAAATTATATTCACGGTTTTATACATTTTACTAGCTGGCACGGCAACGCGTTGTTGTAGCTTAACGCCATCGCCATCTATTGGAAGGTTACCCAACCACCTAAATAACAAAGTGTTGTGTTGATAAATAAACCCACACCACCATCTGCTTGACGCTTTTGGAACTAACAAACAATTTCATTTGCTATTATAAATATTAAGGTCAATAATCAAGATAAAAGCTATCCTATTTTTTAAGTTAGACCAATTTACGTACAGTAAGGTAAATTTTATAAAAATTGGTTAAGTAGTTTTGCAGTTTAGCCTGGACAGATAGGGTTCAGCAGAGAGAGGAGCCGAGATGGTGAAGGTGAATGTTGATGCATTGTAAAGAAGCTACTTGAAACTGCACCTGGGTAGTAGCCTCAGGCACTGCTCTTGACTCTTTTCTCTGCAACACAATGGACCCGGCACCCGCACAGTGAATCCATGGAATGCTAAGTTAATGTCTCATATAATTTACATCTTAACATCATAATAACATCACAATAATTATCAAAAGCAACCTTGAGATAAAGTATATTATTTTTTTACCATCACTGGGAAATTCATTGTTTCAGGGCTGAATTAATTGATAGAGCTCGTAATCAAGCCAGAATAAAATTAGCTAATATTATGATGCTACTGACGGCACTAGCCAGCTTTGGAGCCATTCTTGCTGGAAAATCTGCAGCAAAAAGGGGTGAATCAGTACATCAACTAAACTTGGACTGGCACAAGAAGTATGAGGAAGAATATAAAGAAAAAGAGGCACAGAAATGAGTATTTGAAAATGTAACTTGTAAATATAACTAATTAAAATTAACAATATATAAATATTGAGTAGCAAATATTGAAATATTAGTAGTTTTACCACATTGCTTTCTTAGTATTTCTTTTCTCCTTAGATCCTATTTTAGTGGTGCCAGCTAGCATGTGCGTGTGGTGTGAGAGCTCTTTTTTTAAAGCTTATAATATTTTTACGAAATCAAGGAAGAATTTAGGAAATGATTGTGAAAACATCATGGTGAAGATAAAAAATTGTGAAATCTATAGGGAGAAAGTTCTGGTCAATTAACTGGAACACTCACTCTGCCAATCAGAGAAAATACTGTAACTCCGGTCTTAAAATATACACTCGCGAGCAAAAATTTGGAATCAGTTACTTGAAATTGGTTCCGCGTGATCTTGCTTACTAAATAAATTTTTAATAATCATAAAAATGACATCATGTTAAAGGTGCAACTGTCCACTTTAAATCGATATAAAATTAATTCATATCGAGCCCGTAATTGTGGAGTTATCCCGGATTAAGTGAAGGAGGTAGGAAAACAAGGAAATAGGGAAAAATAATGAATGAATAAAACAACAAAAATTATTAAATAAAAATTTTATTTATCTTTAAAAATAAGTGTCAATATTTTGTGTTCCCTCCCCTCGCCCTAATAACTGCTCCAAGACGATTCTTCATAGACCTGATCAGCTTCTGAATTGATTCTTGTGGAATACCTTCCCACTCCTCAATCAACGCTGATTTCAGCTCATTCAGACATGAAGGAGCAGGAGTTCTGGAACGAACCTTCCTCTTCAGTTCATCCCACACGTGCTCAATGGGATTCAAGTCAGGGCTGAGCGCTGGCCAGTCCAATGTGGCAATACCGACTTCTTCGAGGTATTCCGTTGTTACACGGGCAGTGTGACAACGAGCGTTATCGTGCATAAGGAGGAAGTCATCACCGATGTATCCCGCATAGGGAACGACATGTTCCAGGAGAATATCGGAAATGTAACGGTCCGAAGTTAGACCGCCTCCTCGTCCCCCGCCAGGCACGAAAACAAGCTCGGTTTTACCATCGAAGGAAATGCCGGCCCACATCATACAAGAGCCGCCCCCATAAGCCACTGTTTCAGCGACACAGCACTGTGCAAATCGCTCCCCAGGCCGCCTGTAGACCCGTCCTCTACTGTCGCCACCGTGCAAGCACATCCTGCTTTCGTCGCAGAACAGGACTTGCCTCCATTGCTCAACCTCCAAATCAAGATGGGTGCGAGCAAACTGAAGGCGTGCTTGTCGGTGAGCTGCCGTGAGTTTCGGGCCTGTGGCAGGCCTTTTTGGAGTCAGATTCGCTTGCTTGAGTCGTCGACGAACTGTCCACTCGCTGGCTGCCACCCCACGAACATCTCGGAGCTCCTGTTGGACGTCGACACCAGTCAAATGCCGATTTAGGAGAGAGGTTGACACGATAAAACGGTCATCCCTCTCCGATGTACACCGGCGCCGTCCAGATCTTGGTCTCGGGATAAAGCCACCAGTCTCCCGAAAGCGCTTATAAACTTTCGAAACACAGGATTGGCTTATGTGGAGCCGACGAGCGACAACCCGCTGGCTGAGCCCTTCTTGCAATAGGGCTACGATTTGTGCTGCTTCTGTAGGTGTTGTCTCCATTGTCGTACAAGGTAAAGGGTCAAAAGTGGCGGAGATGTGTACCGGTCAACGTGTGAAAGTCGACTGATAAAGAAAATCCGATAACAGGTGCTTTTATAGGGGGTCAATAGGTCGCAACTCGTGACGTATCAAACAATTGAAACACGTCTTTTTCGATACACCTTCACTTAATGCGGAATGGCTCCATAAATACTGGCGTGTTTTTAATGAATTCGGTATCAGTTTAAAAGTAAAGAGTTGAACCTTTAAAATGATGTCATTTTTACGATTATTAAAAAGTATTAACTACTCAAGATAACGCGCAACCAATTTCAAGTAACTGATTCCAAACTTTTGCTCGCGAGTGTATTAGATATTAATGTTCAACATTTTTATGTGGAATAATTGTGTTGAATTTGTGAAACCTATTCACAAATATTCAAAAGATTTTAACGGTTTTTTAGGATTTGGCAAAGGTTTATTTGGAACACTCAATTCTTTTATGGTGCAGACGGAGTGTTCCAAAACTTACCAACTTTAGCTAAAGAAATAGTTAATTTTCTTACTGTGTTTTACAAGTATAACACAGAGTTAATTTGTGAATCAAAATTCTTGACGTAAAACATAATAGTTAGAGAGTAAATTAAAAATATACTTTCTTTACAACATCCCGTGCGAGAGCTCCGTATTTTAGATTTTATTTACATAACCAGAACTTAAATACAGACGGAGGCCACATCAGAAATTGTGAAAATGGCATCACTAAAGTTTTGAAATGTTTTCTATATCTGAGACTGTTTATTTTTAACAATAATCAACTTTATTACATTTCTATGCGAGAAATTTGTTTAGGGTGCCCATGCATACATACAATAAAATAATATTGTTTGTACTTATAAAATTTTACTTTTTATGTTATTTATACCTAAGGTAGTACATGCTGGCCTAAAAGATCACACTTTAACCTTAAAGATGTCCAGATTATACTGATCCGGGAAAACAGGCCTCGGCAGAGTTTCACTCCTTAGCTGTTCGTATAATGAAAGCGAAATTGCTTCATTGCTTCATGCGAATGAGAGGAATATCAACAACATTAGTGGGAAAAGCCTCGCCGCGCCTGGTCGAACGGTGGCGGAAAGGGGCAGGGGGATCAAAATTATCTACGTAAAACTTTCGGACACTCTCCGAAATGTAACCGATAAAAAAACCGAGAGGCAAGCAGCAACGCCGACATATTTTTACTATATTCATTTACGACACATTGTGTTTGTGTTTATGTGTAAATATTGTCGAAACTAAATAAATAATTGCAATGCTCAAACAAATGCACTAGCATAAAATTAATGGTTAAACAAACTTACCTTTGTGATGTTTGACCATAATTATACGAGACGTTGCATCCGAAGAGATTTATATATTAACCAGGTAGTCCACTTTCCAATGTACCGGGCACTAAGCACAATTTTAGAGCGAAGACATAAAAATAAAAAGATAGGTAGGTAGTTTTAGTATTATTCACCCGCTCGAGCGATGTTACGCCGTTTGACTCATTCCTTTAGAGCAAAATTTCTCAAAAACATTGGGTATTTATTTGCAACACAGCAAATAATGGGTAGGGAGGGAGTATAAATCTCTTCGGATGCAACGTCTCGTATAATTATGGTCAAACATCACAAAGGTAAGTTTGTTTAACCATTAATTATACCACGACGTTGCATCCTCGAGATTTATATATTAACCAGGTAGGATGTTTAGAGTATTTTGAGAAATTTTTGATTAGAAGAGAGAGAAAAAAGAAAGTTTGTCGTTAATTCGGTATATGTTGACTTTTTTTTATAATTTATAACAAAATCTAAATCAGTGAATAAGAGTTTTATTACGCATGATAGAATCTTGATAAGAATTTCCAAGGTACAGAAAATCACCTAAATAATTTATAATAGTAAACTAGACTTCTAAGATAAGATAATATGGGTTTCAAAAGCTTAGTGAAAATGTATGAAGCTGAAGCAAGTGCAAAGGGAAGACATTGAAATTCTTAAGTTATTTGCTCAAATTTAAATCTAAGATTATGTTTCGACGATTAATGCGTAGTGGCTAAAAAATAGACATCTATATTGATAGTTCATAACAAGAGTTTCATAGGTGGTGTAACTGCTTGGGGTATTATGGGTGTGATTCCTTTACCAATACCTTGACCTTAGAAAAATCAATCCCTAGTTATAATCGAAGTATATCATTTCTTCTGCTTTTCATTTTATTCAAGAAAAATTACGAAATAGTTTCGTTGGAATATATCAAGTGCACGCGACCTTCGAGGTTTTGTTTCCAGTTCGAGATCAAGGCTCAGGACACGCAATACATATTTAGCTATAAATAATAAGGATTCTTCGAATGATTCATCAATTTGTTATAATAATTTAAGTACTTACGCTAATTACCAAGGTACCTTAGGTATATCTTAATTACTTGAATTTTCTTTTTGATTTAGAACAGATTTTATTAAGTTTTTTGGTAGGTAGGATTTTTTTTTTCAAACACATTATATTCCCAAAATCCGTCTTTTACATCCCCTATTTCATTAAAAAACCTGATAGTAAGCGGCATCTTGGTGGATTAATGAACAATATTTACAGATTTCATGTTATAAATATTCTAGATTTTCACCATAGAAAGTTTCAGATCACTCCTTGGCAAATAACTCACAAAGGCTATTTTCTTTGAATTAATGGTAGTAGTTGTACACAAAATAGGTGCTCTCTCCTCCATATGCTATTTTTATAATCCAACAAATAACAAAATATAACAATTTATTAAAAAATATGTTTGTAAAACCCAGTGTGAGAGCCCCGGGCCATATGATCATAGACATGTTACATATATTTAACCCAACACTACTATGAATCTCCAGGGCAGTTCCCTTAAGGCTTGGCTGTCTGGTTTTTCAGTGGAGGAACTAAGAAACAACTAGTATAACAAGGAAGAATTCTGTGGAATTACATATCTAAAACATATTGTTCACCATGCGCAAGTCAATGCGTCGGCCGCGCAATGGTGACTTCGGCTTTCGTCCGAGCCGCCCCTCAACAGCTATGTGGACGGAGGCTGAGCCACTGTGTGAACCTTGTGGGAGGTGGTTCAGTGACGATGTCCTGGCGCGCCGCTGGTAGTCGTTCACGTCCTCTGGCCGTCCCACGTACAGTTGTCAGGTCGCGGGTTCGTAGTATAGAGAGGGGGAAACTGGATGCCACAATGATAACAACCACTACAGTTATTCACACGTTTATTCGTCACTATATATATATACATCTTATGTACACAGTTCTAGCCGGCGTTCACGCGGCACATACATTAATTGAAATGCTACACTTTATGGCGGCCTCACTATGCCGCTACAAATAATTACAGTTAATTTCAGTGCTACACAATCATTCACAAGTTTCAATACACAACAGCTCCGTTATGACTTTGGAGTATCTTAACTCAGTTATTTACAATAATTATTTAGTACGGCGCGACGCGATACATTAGTCGTGTGTGCCTTGCACAGCGGTCGACGGGGAACAGAACGTAGCGGCGTCCATGCTCGCTAGTGACGCGACATCAAATTAGTGATGTGCTCAAAGGGTCGATTTTGAATGAACATTCCCAGGGGCCCCAGCAACGAGGTTGGGAAACCTAGTCCTCACCTACAGGTAACTTAACTAGCTTAACTACTGGCCTAACAAGTTCGCCAGATTGGGTTCTTAACCTTACAGATCTAACAACATTATCCCTACCCTTATGTAACTCTAACACCCTACCTAGCTTCCAGTGTAGTGGTGGAGTATTCTCATCCTTGATGAAAACTAAATCGTTAACCATTAAGTTGTCAACGTCATTATACCATTTATTCCGCGACTGTAAGGTGCTCAGGTACTCGAGATGCCAACGCGACCACACGTTCTGTTGCAGCTTCTGCAACATCTGAAAACGAGATAAACGTGACATATTAGTGTCCGACCAATTACGTTCAGGCACTGCTACCAGTGGCTGACCGATAAGAAAATGTCCTGGCGTCAGAACTTCTAAATCCCCAGGATCTTCAGACATCGGTACCAGAGGCCTAGAATTCAAGATAGCTTCTATGTTACACAAGACCGTCGATAGTTCATCATATGTTAATATAGTATCACCTATTTCTCTACTCAAAAGCTTCTTTACGCTTTTGACTGCAGCCTCAAACAAACCACCCATGTGTGGTGAAGCTGGTGGGTTGAATTCCCAGTGTATCTGCTGTCGTCTGAACTGCTCCTTCAGAATATGTTCCTTATCCAGTAGAAACTGATTAACCTCTTTGAGGTAGTTGTTAGCTCCAACAAAATTCGTACCTCTGTCTGATCGTATCAGACTGGGAAGTCCGCGTCGGCTCACAAATCTAGTAAATGCAGCTATAAATGCCTCAACGCTCAAACTAGAAACCAATTCCACTTGGACGGCCTTTGTAGCTACACAGACAAAGACACAAAAGTAGGCCTTTACTGACTTTGCGTTTCTTAATAAACTTGATTTTACCAGATATGGTCCAGCGAAGTCTGTGGCGACTCCGTCGAAAGGCCGTGCGCGTCGATCTCGGTCTGCCGGGAGGTCTGCCATGCGGGGATGTTGCTCTGCCGCAGAAAACCGGAAACACCTTTTGCATCGTCGTATAGTCCGCGCAGCCTGCTTTCGGACCGACGTTATCCAATATTCCCTGCGAAGTATAGCAATCAAACCATTAGCTCCAATGTGACAATAAGTTTTGTGATAATGCTCCATTAACAATTGGACAAATCTAGTATCCTTAGGTAACAACACTGGGTGCCTTGCCCCATAAGCAAGTTCCGAATGTCTGAGTCGACCTCCTACTCTAATGACCCCCTCGGAGTCTAAAAACACACTTAGTTTCTGAAGTGATGTTATTACTCGTTTATGTTGCTTCAACAAGTCTATCTCCTTGCTGTATTCCAATGCTTGGATTCTCTTAATCCAATACTTGACTGCATTGCGAGTCTCTGGAAGTGAGAGTATACAACTCTCGGGTCGACCTGATCTATCTGTCTTCAGATTTCTGACAAATCTCAACACGTAGCCTGTAGTATTGATTAATTTGGTAAAGCTGCTTACCCTTGCCAACAGTCTGATGTCCCATGGTTCTTCCTGAACGACATTGGTGGTAACTACTTTTTTATACCCTGGTAGTTCTGTAGGTCTTACGTACTGATTATTAGATATGGTAAGAACAGTCAGATTTTTTTTATAAAGTTCTACTAGTAGGAGGTATAATTATTATTCTTAATCGTATTCTGGGATTTATTAGGTGTTATTATTAGAAATTTAGGATATTTTATAACGTTCAACATAAAAGCCTAATTATAGATCGTAGATCTTGATTACTAACTATTTTATAGATTAAGTACCAAAGACAAAGTCTGATTGTTGTTAGGTATTCTTGATAGACGTGCCAATTTAAGGTATCGTATATTTAATTTTAAGATGTTAAACAACCGTTAACTTACATTGTTTTATTTATTTTTATTAGTGAAGAAGAAAAACAGACCACAGACATTCCTTAAATATGTTAAAAGGAATCCTGTATTTATTTTAAAAATAATTATATGTTGATACTTTCAAAAACCTATTCGTAGGTTTACAAGATTTTTCTAGACTTTTAAAAATTTTGTTTCTAGTTTTTTTTTTCATTGTGACCTAAATAAAGGTATCTTTTAAGATATTTGTTTTATTATGATATTCGTACAGAAAATAAATGAAATATAATGTAGATACACTACTATTTTTGGTTAATATTAGATACATAAATAGAGATTAATAGTGCACTAATTTAAAAAAAAGCCAGTAATATGAGATCAATTCGATTTAGTAAAAATATTAAACAATGATTATGTCATGAATACCAACCTAACTCAAAAAATTTAAATTATTAAGTGTTACTGTTATTTGATGGAAAACCATTAGCACAATAAATATCTACGTAACTAAAATTATATACAAGAACCTTTAAGAATGTTTTTAATATACTAAAAAGAAATGAAGTAAAACGTTTTTTTGGATTCCTGAAAAAAGTGATATTTAGAGTTGAGCTAGTCTTGATCTAGGTGTGCGATATATACATCTTATGTACACAGTTCTAGCCGGCGTTCACGCGGCATATACATTAATTGAAATGCTACACTTTATGGCGGCCTCACTATGCCGCTACAAGTAATTACAGTTAATTTCAGTGCTACACAATCATTCACAAGTTTCAATACACAACAGCTCCGTTATGACTTTGGAGTATCTTAACTCAGTTATTTACAATAATTATTTAGTACGGCGCGACGCGATACATTAGTCGTGTGTGCCTTGCACGTATCTCTATTAGATGCCAATCACTACTAAGTCTGTGCTATATAGTTTGTGACAGCGGTCGACGGGGAACAGAACGTAGCGGCGTCCATGCTCGCTAGTGACGCGACATCAAATTAGTGATGTGCTCAAAGGGTCGATTTTGCATGAACACATATAAAATCTAAGGAATTGGAGTACAGTATCATTGACCCGTGATCGCAAGAACTTAAAGTCGAAGGTACGATCCACTAACCACCGTTACGGGGAAGGCTAATCTTAAAAAGAGAAACAAAACATTTTCATTTGGTGTATTCCATTACCCAGATTTGTACTCAATTTTTAGCTACCTATATTAGTTTGATACCGAGATTGATAAAAAATCCCGAACCATTCTGCTCTTTGATTGTATAGATTTCTGTATCTATTATAGTATAGGTACCTACCTGATTCTCTTTAATTTAACTTACAACTCTAAGGATATGATTGTATCTGGCTATTATTATGATGGCTGGCTTATGATTGTATTGTTCTCTTATGCTTATGCATAAGGAAACTGTATGTAAACATATAAAGCTTATTATTTCAATAAGTCAAGGATTAAATTTGTTTTCTTTTCCCAAATTTTGACAATTAGCAAGAAAAGAGCATTACAGGGGGGAAATATTATGTTAGTAAGATGATGCAATGATGAATTAGATCAATTTATATAAATTGATCTAATTCATCATTGCATCATCTTACTGCTCTCATTTAGTATAACTTCTTAATTTCATAACGTAATGTCACAATATATGACTGTGAAAAACGTGAACTTATAGGTAAACATCTTTGAGATTCGGTTTCTTAAAAAGAAATTTGTAATCCGTTTTACCCGTTACAACTCATAAGAGAACTGGATCGATTGTATTTTTTTTTCAGGTGTGAATAAAATATTTTCATTTAAGTACCAAAATAATATTTTTTTATTATTATTTTTTTTTCTATTATGTTTTGATCGGCGCCTTTGGTCGAGACTTCGTTGTCTGATATCGATCTACTACAGGTGCTTCCCTAGCAGACGAATGGTACGAGTGACTCCTCGCCTAACCACGTCTCTGCGTGCGTGGCATTTGACGCGGTGGAGCTTTGCAGTTTCCCTGCTGGCTGACTGAAGGCCTATTAGAAGAAGAAGTACTCGCCGCTGGAACTTTCTTGATTTGGAGTCGATATTTCTGCCAACTTCGATGCTTTAATTTTATTAGTGAGATTCCCGCCAAAGAGAAATGAATCACTTCGTACACGTGCAATATCTTTTTAAACTTATAATCTAATGAATACATTATTAATTTCCTTCGATTAAGCGTGTTTTTATAATGAAGGTCCAATATAAGCTGATTTCTTTGAGTAACACAGCAGTGATTTCAGGATTTGATTTGGGTGTTTTAACTAATTAAAAGTTTTCAGGTATAAAGATGTTGCCCTCTAACTCTTTCTTTTAATCCTTATTTAAGCCTCCGCACAATATATGACCCCAACGTTCAGAGATTTCATCCTTCTGATGTCATCACCTGTACATTACTAGGTTGTCACTCATTACAAGTTTCAGTCACATGAACCACTGACTGAACATATGGGATGTATGATAACTGTCGTTAAGCAACCTGTTGCATAACGTTTTGGATGAAAACCAAATATGCGTACCTGCACACACGGTGCAAACGCATCTGACTGTCTGATTGGTAGAACCTGTCATTAAGCATCCTTTTGCTTAACAAGTTAGCTGAAAACCAAATATGCGTACCTGCACACACGGTGCACACGCATCTGTCTGTCTGATTGGTAGGGCCTGGACCCAGACTACGATTACACGTAGTATCTGAATATGGAGTTAAATAACCCCGCAAGTTACACATAGTGTCTGAATATAGGGGTTAAACAACCCCGCAAGTTACACATAGTGTCTGAATATAGGGGTTAAACAACCCCGCAAGTTACACATAGTGTCTGAATATAGGGGTTAAACAACCCCGCAAGTTACACATAGTGTCTGAATATAGGGGTTAAACAACCCCGCAAGTGTTAATCCCCGCAAGTGGCCTCCGACCGCCCCTTCTAGCCACCCCTGACCTCACGGTTCTGATCTGTTCTGTTCATCTGATAACCTGATTACACTGATACAATCGCCGCAGCGATAACACAATAACAACACATTATATTTCTGATCTTTCTCTATCTAAATATCACACATGATTAAAATAGGCAATGTGAATAGAGACCAAAGGAAACTTACCAATGGAAACTCCCAATGCCCACACGTCGCACCTCTGCAGTCCGTTCGCTCCGCGCGTCGCCGACAAAGTGCGCCGACGAACGAGCAATGAATCGTTCACTGTTAGATTCATTCTGCGTCTTTCAATTTATCATTCAGTCTCATCATCACAATGTTTCGGAAATCGAAACCAATGATCAGTCATAATTTAAATTCGCGTGATTTCGCGACACTGCCGCGCCCAGAAAAGATTAAGGGAAGAATAAAACAATGATTTTAATCTGTAGTATAATTGCAACATTAAAATAGAGAATTAACATCGATTCAAGATTCAATCTAACAAAATCGTTTTGTGTTTGATTTAGATTTGTTATCATAACTACATTATGAAAGAATCAAATTAATTAGTTGTCTAGTCCATTCTTTCACCTTTTGTCTAGATCGTTGTGCAGAAGCCCGTTTTGGTCTGGTACTCGCTGATATTTCGGAGTTTCTATTTGTTGCTGGTACTCCTGATTGATCACCTCCAGGTAAGTCAAGCGTCTGGTCTGATAGTTCTGTTACTGGTGGTGTCGATACTGAAGGTCTACGTTCTGTACCTTCATTATTTGACTTATCTAAGTGTGGTGCACAATCTGGTACGTCTGAATTGAAAGTCTCACTGTCTTCGAATTCTAGCGGGTATAAATGTCCTATTGCTCTAGTCAGTGTCTCGCCACCTGGCATGGATACTTTTGCAACTCTGATTTTTCCGTCCGAACCCTCTATAACTGCTGAGATTCGTCCCACTTTCCAGCAGGCTCTACTGTTAAGATCGCTTTTTATTTGAACTGTGTCCTCTACTCTGGGAATGCTGTTGACTACAACCCGAGATTGTTTGTGAGAACTTCTACGTTCTCTTAGACTCGTCAAATACTGAGCTGTAAACATCTTAACAAATTCTTGCAATATTTTTTGGCCTCTTTTCCAGGTTTCAATAAGATTCTCCTTCGTGACAGTCGCATGCTCTATGAACTCGTCTTCTGATATTTCAGTAGTCAGGGGTCCTCCAATTCGCAGAAAATCTGCTGGTGTCAATATTTCTTCAAGCTCTGTCCAACGTGGGTGAGGGGTCTGGTATTCACTACCGCTTCTATCTCTTTAATAACCGTACAAAGCTGATTGTTACTGATTAAATGTTTGTCTAATGTTCGTTTGAGGCAATTTTTCACTATACCTATTAACCTCTCATAAAAACCTCCGAACCAAGGGGCCAATTCTGGTATAAAACGCCAAGAAATCTTATTTTTGATACAGTAATCTGACGTCAATACTTCTGAAGTTAGCTTGAACTGGGTTGCGTTATCTGACGTAATCACTTGAGGTAAACCTCTAACTGATGCAAATCTCCTAATTGCTAAAAGACACTCTTCGGCCGATAAGTCTTTCACGACCTCCATATGTATTGCTCGTACGGCCAGGCAAGTAAAAATACAAACCCAGCGTTTCTCTACGGGCCCGTTTTGAATTTTTAAAGGACCAAAATAATCCATTCCTGTAAACGTAAATGGGATAGAGTAGCGGACTCTCTCAGCTGGTAACGGTGGCATCAAAGGCATTTTATATGGTCCTCCTCCGTATTTCCTACATTGGACACAAGTTCTTAAAACCTTTTGAACCTGAGATCGACCCTGTAGAACCCAAAACTTATTTCGTAATAGCGATAGAGTGTGTCCCACTCCAACATGATAGTGACTTTTGTGCATATCATCAATTATTTTGTTTGTTGGGAGCCTAGAAAAGTTAACAATTCAAAAGCAATAACGAAGTTTGAAAACAACAAAATGTATGGGAGTAATTCCCCATAACAAATCATTTTCATATACCTATAGTAGTTCGATACGTTCTAACGAACGGGATGTGAATAAAACCTTGTCTGCAGGTCCTTACATTTGTTTATTACATCTTTATTACTGTATTGAAATGTTTTCCTAGATTCGTGTACTCTTTCACTATTTCGTAACATCGAATTATCTCATCACAATCTCAAACTTTGATTGAAAACTTTAACCTCTTTTCCAGCTAGGTGGGTAAAAAGAAAGAAAGAAAGACACATTTATCTACATGTGGTTACTGTATAAATGTATACATATTCACTTATTTTATATGATATTCACTGGTAAGCATTACCTGTGACTTATACTGCTTAATGTAAACAATGTGAAACGTTACTGGATATGTTTACATTATCCTCCGTGCGAATTGTAAACAATAGTTACACTGATCTGATTCATAGGAATAGTACGTCACTGCACCTATGTACTGGTTCTCTCATATCCCAGCACCTCCACCATGTCGTTAAGCAACCTGTTGCATAACGTTTTGGATGAAAACCAAATATGCGTACCTGCACACACGGTGCACACGCATCTGACTGTCTGATTGGTAGAACCTGTCATTAAGCATCCTTTTGCTTAACAAGTTAGCTGAAAACCAAATATGCGTACCTGCACACACGGTGCACACGCATCTGTCTGTCTGATTGGTAGGGCCTGGACCCAGACTACGATTACACGTAGTATCTGAATATGGAGTTAAATAACCCCGCAAGTTACACATAGTGTCTGAATATAGGGGTTAAACAACCCCGCAAGTTACACATAGTGTCTGAATATAGGGGTTAAACAACCCCGCAAGTTACACATAGTGTCTGAATATAGGGGTTAAACAACCCCGCAAGTTACACATAGTGTCTGAATATAGGGGTTAAACAACCCCGCAAGTGTTAATCCCCGCAAGTGGCCTCCGACCGCCCCTTCTAGCCACCCCTGACCTCACGGTTCTGATCTGTTCTGTTCATCTGATAACCTGATTACACTGATACAATCGCCGCAGCGATAACACAATAACAACACATTATATTTCTGATCTTTCTCTATCTAAATATCACACATGATTAAAATAGGCAATTTGAATAGAGACCAAAGGAAACTTACCAATGGAAACTCCCAATGCCCACACGTCGCACCTCTGCAGTCCGTTCGCTCCGCGCGTCGCCGACAAAGTGCGCCGACGAACGAGCAATGAATCGTTCACTGTTAGATTCATTCTGCGTCTTTCAATTTATCATTCAGTCTCATCATCACAATGTTTCGGAAATCGAAACCAATGATCAGTCATAATTTAAATTCGCGTGATTTCGCGACAATAACACACTGAAGCCAATTCATCCTCTCCATAGATTTTTATTTTATTTTATTTAACAAAATGTACTATTATAAACATAAACACAAAACTACGAAGTAGTTTGTCGGCGAGTAACATTAGTAATATTCTGCGAGGCGAGTCATATTCTGCGAGGCTATCCTCAGCCTGTGTACTAATATATATGACCAAAAAACATGACTACAATCGCATCGTAGTACCATTCTCTATATTGTGGTAGTACTGTGCGCGACTATGATCGCATCATAGTACAAAGGCACACTGTTCTATTAAAAAATAAAGAAATAATAACATTCCGTTGAATAAATAAGCTAGATCATGCTCACACCATGACAGGAAGTGCTGTGGTCGAGACCGTAATCGCGTCACGGTACTAATAAATATGACCAAAAAACATGACTACAATCGCGTCGTAGTACTGTGCGTGACTATAATCGCGTCATAGTTCCAAGGCACACTGTTCTATAAAATATAAAGAAATAATAACATTCTTTCAAAAAATAAGCTAGGTCATGATCGCATCATGACAGGAAGTGCTGTGATCGAGACCGTAATCGCGTCACGGTACTAATAAATATGACCAAAAACCATGACTACAATCGCATTGTAGTACTGTGTGTGTCTATAATCGCATCATAGTTCCAAGGCACACAGTTCTATAAAATATAAAGAAATAATAACATTCTGTTGAAAAAATATGCTAGGTCATTATCGCATCATGACACGAAGTGTTGTGATCGAGACCGTGATCGCGTCACGGTACCAATAAATCTGACCAAAAAACATGACTACAATCGCATCGTAGTACTGTGCGTGACTATAATCGCATCATAGTTCCAAGGCACACTGTTCTATAAATATAAAGAAATAATAACACTTAAACACGTGTACAAGGCGTGTTTCAAAGTGCCGATTCACGGTTCTTTAGTAATTATGAATTATTGCTTGAATAGACGTTTATTTGGTACAAAAAATACAACACACAATGTAACAAAAAAAAATATATATATATTCAGATAGATTTTAGGCCAAATAGGCCCCGCATGCAGAGGCACAGAGTGCTTTGACGCTGGTATTCTGCGGATACCATTTTATTAAACAGTAACGTTAGGCAATGCGCAAATAGCAAGGCTCTTTTTGTTGCTCAATAAATTTCAAAATGAAATTAATTAGTGAGCTAAATATAATCTATTGATTCGAACAAACACGAAATAAAGTTTTGCTTTAAACGAACGAAATGCAAAGATGAGAACGTGTCGAAAAAATAGTACAATATAATAAACAATAAACACTTATAATTTAAACTTACATAGGTACTTCCAGCACCATCAAAATGCTCGCAGCGGCGGCGGCGGTGACGCAAACGTTTCTCTAGTTTACGAATCTTTTCCTTAATATATTGCTTAGAATACTTACGTTTTCATTTACACATATTGATATCTATAACAACTACACATCACACTAAAAATAAAGTTATAAAATAATAAAACTTTGATCTTTAATATTCCGATGCTGTGATGCCCGCACAAAGAAAGCGAATGAGTCAAACGGCGTAACATCGCTCGAGCGGGTGAATAATACTAAAACTACCTACCTATCTTTTTATTTTTATGTCTTCGCTCTAAAATTGTGCTTGGTGCCCGGTACATTGGAAAGTGGACTACCTGGTTAATATATAAATCTCGAGGATGCAACGTCGTGGTATAATTGCGTTTGACAGGAATAAAGCTATGAGTAAACAGTAAATAGTTAGTGCGTAATGAGGGTAGACAAAAAATGTGTCCCACAAAAAAAATTGTCACCCTACACATTTCTTGCTTAGAAATGTAATAAAGTTGATTAATGTTAAAATTAAACAGTCTCATAAATAGAAAATGTGTCAAAACTTTAGTGATAACATTTTCACAATTTCTGATGTGGCCTCCGTTTGTATATCAGTTCGGGTTATGTAAATAAACTCTAAAATACGGAGCTCTCGAACAGGATGTTGAAAAGAAAGTATAATTCTAATTTACTATCTAACTATTACGTTTAACGTCAAAATTTTTGAATCACAAATTGACTCTGTGTTCTACTCGTAAAACAGAGTAAGAATATTAACTATTTATTTAGCTAAAGTTGGCAAGTTTTGGAACACTCCGTCTGCACCATAAGAGAATTGAGTGTTCCAAATAAACCTTTACCAAATCCTAATAAACCGTTAAAATCTTTTGAATATTTGTGAATAGGTTTCACAAATTCAACACAATTATTCCACATAAAAATGTTGAAAATTTATATCTAATATATTTTGAGACCAGAGTTACGTATTTTCTCTGGTTGGCAGAGTGAGTGATCCAGTTAATCGACCAGAACTTTCTCCCTATTGATTTCACAATTTTTTTATCTTCACCATGTTGTTATCACAATTATTTCCTAAATTCTTCCTTGATTTCGTAAAAATATTATAACTTTTAAAAAAAGAGCTCTCACACCACACGCACATCCAGCTAGCCTAGCTATATTTTTTCTAAAAATATTTTACAAAAAAAAACAACTCAAGGACACTATAATTTAAAAAATAATAAGAATACACACAATATTACATTTATATCGCGGCCAAATGGGTCTGATTGAAAGTGGAAGTGGAGAGCATGGAACACCTTTGCAATTAACTGATTGTGTATGTGTTTAATAATAAAAAAATATATATATAATCTTTTGAAAGCAGGTGGATGAATGACAGCTTGATGGTTTGATGGAGATTACCTTGAAAAATAGATAGATAGATAAATTTGTTTATTGCTACATCAAAATACAAATATTTTTAAACATATTTTGTTTTTTGTGTACTTTTCAATCAATAGTCATCATCACAGCTCATATACGTCCGTTACGTCTCCAACAAGGGGCTCGAGCCTACACTAAACTTGGGTGTTTTAGGCCTTAGTCAACCACGCTGGCGCAGGGCAGATCATACACCTTTGAATTTCTTTGCAGATGTATGCAGTTTGCATCACAATATTTTTCTTCACCGTAAGAGTGTCAGACAAATGTACATATAAAATTTGAAAAATGAAAAACATTGGTACCTGGCAGGATAGAACCCCAGACCTCCTGTTTGGGTCAGTGCCGAGTCCACAGCACTACCGACACTCATTGAAAATAAGAAATCAATGTTATTTGAAAATAGTTTTGGGGCTTGGGAGATTAAAAAAGCTTTGACAATTAAAAATATCATGTTCTATACATATATTATACAATACACTAATAACCAAAAAGCTATTTAAATAAGTCTTCATAAATCCTGTGGTTTATAATATGATCTGCATTTTTCATTAAATAATTTAGTCGATTTTTCTCTTATAACCTCTTCGACACTCAATTCTGTTTGTAGAAGTCGCAACTGAAATCATTTTGATAGACTAAATAATTCTAGTACACTCATAAAAATAATTTTTAACTGTATTAAGAGTAACACAATATTTATATTCTATAGGTTTTGGAGTTATTTGTGGTTTTGTGGTGATCATATTCTCTTTAATAAAGTAACTACATGAAGACAAACACCATGTTATTATATTCAAACTACAATTATGGCATGTAATAAAATATACCTTTTTTTGTTCACTTTTAAGGTTTTTCAATACTTCGAAATCGTTCTGTTTCTCTTCTTTGGCTGTTTTGAGTTTCTTTACTATCTCAGCAGTAGCAACAATGCAGTTCTTGATAACATTTTCCCTATCGAAATGGCCCTTTTGTATTTGAGCATATAAATCTTGACATGATTTTGTAACATCGATTTTTCTTTGAAATGATTCAGTTGGTATTGAAGTATTAAGAGAATAAACAATTTTATCGTCTAAAATCCTCATCTTTTTCAGGATATCCTAAAAGTAGAAATATCTTTAAATAAAAATATCGAATTTAGAAAATTGTGTAACATACCAATTAAAATACCTGAAATTCTAAAAAATCTGGACAACTCATTGAAATCATTCGAATTTGAATTAATTTTTAAAGGATTTACAAGCTAATTCCTGCCAAAAATATTTAAGGTTATAAATAAGCCACAGATTAATTATAGGGATAGATAGATAATATGACACACAGACAATAAAGCGCACAGAACGCAGGGAAACCCTGCGTTACAGATAAGCACTGCTACTTTCTGAGGCTAACATCAGAGGTTTGACATTAGACGCTGCTAATAGAAATTAGACAGAGACACGTATATGCAAGATGTTTCGAAATGTAGGTCGTCACTAATAGGGTATTACACCCTTTTTTGGAAACTATTTTAAATCAATCTTGAGGTCGTAATGAATCTGTAAAAAAATTATTTTAATTTTATAAAACCGAAAAATGGCTTAAAAACAATGTTTTATTTATGATTTTGAATTTTCGCGCGGAAACGCTAGCCGCCATGCTATTTCGATTCGTGACGTCTCTCCGTTAGTAAACAAACAATAGGTACGACCAACATAGGTATTATATACTTTCTGTGAGAACGACTTTGCGGAAGACCATGTTAAAAGATTTTGAAAAAAATGGTTTATTTATTATTTATATCAATGTGTCTTGTGTCTGAATGCAAAAATTTTGAGTTTAAAAACGCCACAAAAATTGTGGGTTATTATGCCAAATGATATCAAAATGAGAAACACTTGATTGAAACTGGCCAGAAGAGATTCAAAATCCTTGTTCACAAAGACAAGACTGTATTTCTGCGAAGACCACTTTGTTGTATTCCTTATAATAAATGAAAAACTAACTATAGAATAATTAAAAGAAAACTTTGTTAATATCACAAAATAAATGGCATATTTTGTAGGTAATGTATTTATAGCTATGCTATGTACCTATGATATATATTGACTTACCGTCCTCCATTATGTAATTTTAATAAAATAAAGTATAAGTCCCACAAACGTGATAATAACTTAGGAAAGGAGACGGGCGAAAATCCATAGGAAGTTGGGCTTACGATTACATTAATAATTTTTGTGTTTTTTTGTAGTTACTATGGTACTATTTCACATACACAACAATTTGTAACTATCCTCCATGGGAGAACAAAGATATGGGATGTAATTGATAAATGAAAAATAACCTCAATTATGCACATAACATACAAGAGAATACACACTATCTATTTTTATGCCATATTTATAATCTATTCTTATTTTAAATTATGGTTTAGTATAATCAATGGCACAAGGAAAAGGAAATAATAAGAAGTCTTTTAAATATCTTTAAGTTTTATTCATCATTATCATCATCATCATATATTATTAAAATATCATCTAGGAATTGTGCAGGTGGTATTAAATTATCCTGATGCCTTGCCCAGCCTAGGTACCATATTACAGTCATCACATGGCAACAGCAACCCACCGTTCTTTTCCCTACTATACAATTACAATAATATTGTAGAATGGCCTCTCTTCCATTAAGAGAACTGTCAACATAAATGTAAATAAAATATGTTTTTGAGCTTATATGTCGAGATTTGATTCGGCCTCTTAATAGCCAGCAAGTATTTGATGTTGACAGTTCTCTCAGTAGATTGCTGTCTGTTTCTCTGCACACTTCAATTTCATATCGTCCATCTTGTCGAATGTGCTCACCGTAATAGGACCTAGCCTGTTTTATCTGGTAAGAACCTAATGATATTTTTATTAAATCACCAAGTGTAAGCGTAGGAAAATCATTAAGATTGTCATTTTGTACATGAATTCTAGTGAAATCTGCTCTGCGACGATTCACATTATTTTGAATGACATAATCCCCCAATTCATTATCTTTGTACATGTTTTCATTAATTATTTGCAATATCACCCCAGCATCATCACGGTTTCTAATAGGAGGGCGAAAGGCATTGAGAAGAGCAGCAGCCACCTCGAAGTCTTTCATTAAGTGCCTTGAAGCAGTATTAAAATAATCTTGCCGTAACAATTTAAAGTCGCGTTTGAACCAACCATTCACTACTTCGACTACCCATCTACATATGGTGACTGCTCTTGACTTATTTGCTTCTAAAGTAGAATGCTGCCATTCACCCTCGTGTAAGGTTGGTGGCACGTAGGTTCTATAACCACAATCATTTAATAGGGGCAAGGCATCTCTGAAGCCCCTATCCAATATAAAAGCATCACCGGCTTGAAAATATTGACGTAACATTGAATTAGGATCGCGAAATTCATGATTTATTATATCTGCATCAGACGTAGTTGCTGGATAGGGGCCCATCACATCAATAATATGACCATCTGCACTTACAATCATAAATGGTTTTACCAAGTTATCATACTTGTGTAGGCTATATGTTTTTTTTTGATATAAATAATTAGAACTTTTTTGTACATAACAATATGTACCGTCAATAATGATAACAGGCGTATTGCGGCCGTTGACATTTCCGAATAAGCCTTGGGGTATTATTAAAGTTCTTCCGATAATTTCCTGGCGATTTATATGATTGAGACCTAGATGCCTAGGCACAAAATAATCATAAACAAGATCTCGAGCTTCAGATACATATCCATCAAGAGTTCTTTTGGGAATATTAAATAAGTTTGAAATTCTTTCATTTGAATCACCAGTTCTAAGTTTCATTAAGTAAGCAGTTAAGCCAATGGGTCCCGAAGACTTTCTACTCAACTGCGGTACTTCATTTAAAATAATTTGAAACTGCTCTTTTGTAAACCCTATCCAGTGAAGGACCAAATGATCTTCCATATCCAACAATTTACTGAAATTAAGCACAGCGCTTGAGTGACTTTTCAGCTGAAGCATATCTTGAATATGCAATGCTGTAAAGACATTTACGTAATTTTCTAAGGCTCCCATAAGAAAATCCCAAGACTGTGTATATAAATGCTGATTGCACAATCTGTTGTTTTTTGGGACATAAAAGCTCAAAGTATTTAATAATATTTTCCTTGTGCTGTCAGGAACTCTATTTCTTTCTGGTCTTTGACACCCTTCGATGAAACAACGTGACTCCGTTTCTATAGCTCTGACATATTCTGGTAAAACTATAGACTCAACCAGTCTCTGAGTAGACTCTGATGGAGCAGCTCTGGGGGTATGAGTAGATTGAGATGTAGACTCAATAGTGGTAGATTGTGGAGGAGATTCCACTGGCTCAATTATGTCATTTCTTGTAGTTGAAGAAGATCCAGATGGTAAGCTGACAAAGTGATGTGCATCTCTATCAGCTCGCACCCAGCAGCTATGGCATATGAGTGATCTGCCCTGTGGAATCTGCAACAATATTTATACATACAAATACATATAAAAACGTCATTATATGTGTCTGATTATAATGTTAATCGTCTGAATAAGTAGCACTTTTACTTTATTACTGTACCATAGTTAATTATTTACACATATGCAAAATTCCCTTTAAAGTTAAACTTATGTTGTATGATTCCCTAGCAGAGTCGTATATACAATATTATGGGCTATGTAACTATATTCGTACCTATAACACATATTTGAATAAAATATGTAACCTTCAGTTAATATTTCTGAATAATATTTGATAAAGTTCTGAAGGAATTCCATGGTGATGATGGTAGCCTATTCACGCATTGTAATATCCTGTGCATACTCAACTCAAATTCGACATTGACTTCAAATTCAAAGATCTTTATTCAACATAAACCTTTACAGGCACTTATTGACGGCAAAATAAAGCAAAACATTCTAATTTAAAGAAAACATATTTAACCTTGTATGTGCATACATTCTGAATATACTCAAGATGTCTACAAATACAAGTAGGAATGAAAAAAAAAGATTTATCTACACCAGCAGGCGTAGCATGGGCTGCCAAGACCTAACTTAAGATAATAAAACATCCTGTGTGTATGCACATGGTCACCAATAACAGGCTACAGACGAGTCGCGCCAATAATGTTTACGGAGAACGGACAAGGAGTAGTCAAACTACCGCGGGAATTATGTGACAACTTAAACATTAAAAATATAAAAAGGAATCTTAAAATGTACTTTTTGTGTAAAATAATTTGATAAAATATGATAAAAATAAAATATGCATCTACTCAATTCACCTTTAAGTAGCATTGATATGAAAATTATGAAAAGGCCTACAATAACTTAATTATTATCTGTTAGCAACTATTTTATTATTACATAATTTATATTGACACAGGTCGCATCATCATAAACCTTAGTGGTTTAGCATGTGACTATTACAAATCTGTTATTTAAGTTTTATATGGTAAATCAAAAGAAATATATTAACAATTCAGGCATACAAGTACTGCTATTGCATTGCAGTAACGGTAACAAATAGATCAAGGCTCAGTTTAATGACATTACCCATACTTTGATATCTCTGCTATTTTGCTAAATCCTTAATTACCAGTGCCAGTTGACTATATCTTAATTATTATTTTATAAGATAAATAGAACTCAAGAACTATATATATGGTAGGCTTTTAGGTATCAGTGCTTGAGTTAGGAATGAAAAATCAAAACTTACACTTCTAGGCATGATCCATTCACGAATAACTATACGAATCATGTTCTCCCGTTCACTATCAGTTCGCAGTACATGATATCTTGTTCGTAAAACTGAACGACCACAATTGACACACACTTGGCGATGTCCAGCAGTTGAAGGTCCAGATTGCTCTTGAATGTTCACGGAATTTACAGCTAAGTTCCAACATGCTTGACAAATATGGTGAGAACTGTTAACCTAAAAAAAACAACATCAAATTATTAAGTGAAATAAAAAAGGGAATGACCCATCACTCTTCCTTCAAAATCTTTATATGTTCGTGCAATTAAGAATAGTTATGAACGAGAAGAGATTGTAGAGAAATAAAAAAGGAATAGCCCCACCACTCTTCCTTCAAAATCTTTATATGTTTGTGCAATTAAGAATACTTATGAACGATAAGAGATTGTAGAGAAATAAAAAAGGAATGGTCCATCACTCTTCCTTTAAAATCTTTATAATAAGTTTGTGCAATTAAGAATACTTATGAATGATAAAAGATTGTAGAGAGTGGAAGAGAATTATAGTCAATAGCTTTTTACAAGGTGAAACACCTGCAGGATATAGTCACAGAGATGAACATACAAACTACTTACCACCTGAGGTGCAACCCATTGCTGAATTGTTGAAAGTATGCCTTCGTCATCTAGTTGATGCATTCCTATAGTAGTATTGCGCCAAATAGCAATACCACAGTTAATACAGTGATGTTGATCACTCATTGTATCGTTTCAATATCCAATAAAACAGGCACAGGTCAGTCGAGTAGGCAAGGTAACAAGTCCGTGATGAGAAATGCGTGGGTCGTTATTTACAGCAATAATCGTCAGAATCCTTTATACGTAGCCAAAGTCGTCAAAAAAGCAAAACGATTGATAAAAAACACACCGGCACAACAAAAAGAGAAAATATCCACTACCGCAAACTCAAAGCAAATTGAAGCGAAATAGCGAATGACCGACGTTTTACTTTTTTCCTACTTTTTTTTCCATGTTTTTAGTTGCCATGTTTAAACATTTGCAGTATAAATCGATACCAATATAATCGATATTCCAAAAACATTCTACTATTATTTTAAACCATTGTGTTATAATAGTCTGGAATTATTTAAACAGAAGTTATTTTTATGCTTAATCCCTGTAAATATAAAACACATACACAAGGACCGCACAAAAAGTACATGGAAAACAAAAATTAGTCGATCAATAAAATCGATTCATTTTTATTCTTACTGGCAACACATTTAGCTCCGTTTGTTTTATTTTGGAAGTAGGTACTAGGAAAACAATTATATTTTCATTTATTGATCATTTTTTTTTCCAATGGTAAAAAAGCGAATAACTCCGCCATTAAAACTTAAAAATCATAAAGAAAATATTGATATATGTTTCATTTTTGTAACGGACAAAAATGTGGGGCCCATTTTCGCCCGTCTCCTTTTAAATAACACAGAGCACGACAAAACATTATCAAGTTTGTTTACTATCCGAGTGACGTCACGTCGGCACCCAATATGTCGAATGGCGTTTTTGACATTTGAAGAACAGATTAAAAAATAAGATATTTAAAATTGAATTATTTAATTTATATTGCATTTTTATGAATAAATATCGGCGTTTCTCGCTTAATTTTTACGAAATCTATCATAAACATGCATATTTATACTTCTTCTTACATGGTGTGAAATACCATAAGAATAACTAATAATACGAGTATAGAAGCGAAACTCCCGGCAGTCGAGCGCTCAATGCCACGTTATTTACCTACCGTTTGATTTCCGTTGAACGGAATCGCCAGTCAAGGCGCGCACAGTGTGTTTCAGGTACCTTGTGAATGTTTTCCTATTGATTACCTGATTAAGCTTTCTATAAGAATGCGTATTTACTACGTGCTGAAGTTTAATAACCGAAACTTCAAATTATCTACAAAAACGCCATCTTTTATAAATATCAGACATTTGTAAATATTTCTGTTGAATTGAAACCTTTTAAATAAAAATGATTGAATACTTTAAAATTATTTTTATTATACCTACCCTAGATACAGATACCGTTTTATTCGTAATATTCATTACAAGTCAAAGCTAATACAATATAATGTATCGAGTTTCTAAAGCTGTCATTGTAGTGCAATTTTGAAACTCTGTAAGTATGGGATTTTTTTTGTCAAGTCGGGAATGTTGTCGGGAATGTTAATATGAATTATGAGAAACTATAGAATAATAAATAGGGAATAATTTGAATTATAAGAAACTTTGGTACTGCTATATATATTTTTATCGACCTTTGTCACTGTTCCATATAAAATTTGAATACAATCGATGACACGACGACTCGACGACACGGTTAGCGCAGAGGTCGAGTGATCACCTACTGTGCGACGGGTCGCGGGTTCGATTCCCGCATGGGACAGATATTTTGTATGGCCTACAGAAATTTGTTCCGGTCTGGGCGTATGTGCATGTGATATTCTATGTTTGTAACTGCACCCACGACACAGGAGAAAATCCTAGTGTGGGGCGACGTTTTTAAAAAAAGAAAAAAAAATCAATACTTGATTAAAATTATGAAACAACAGATTTTTTTTCAAGTGAAAATGTTGGTCTGATAGTAAAAAGTGAGCTTAGGTTTTATCCATTAGTACATTCATAACTTCAACTCTTGGACTATAAACGTAGGTACGATACCTAAATTACAAACCATTTTTGTACATCGAAATTCGAAACATTTTAATGATTTTGTTCTCGAAGTGTAGGGATTATGCTCAATTAATCAAAAATAGGCAGGTTCTTATAACTACGGAATCAAAAAAACTAAAAATGTGCGTACTATTGCTAAAGATAGTCGCTCGCTCGCTACACTTGAAGTACAAAATCAATAAGATTCGGTGTATGCTCAGTTTCGCATTTAATGTAAAATATGCAGGTACCTATATAAAAAATATTGTAGTGGTAACCATACGTCCATGTGGTGACCCTAGCGGCGTCCGCATACTACTGCGGGGCGTTACAGGGGGAAGGGTGCTGTAGGTATGCAAATAGCGGCATTTGGCGCACCCACAAAGGAGATTCGCTTCTATACTGTATTAGTTATTCTTATGGAAATACCCTATTCTCGCTTGTCAGCCCCCCTAGACAAGACGCATTTCGATAATCGCTAACGCAATCGCTAGAAGGAAAATGTATGCGATTTGACATAAGCCCTCGCTTAGCTTTCGAGCGCAATTGTCAAATCTCATACATTGTCCATTTAGCGATTGCGTTAGCGATTATCGAAAGGCATCTTGTCTAGGGGGGCAGTTCTTCTCCCAGTGATGTCGTGCTCATCACTCACCTAGTTTCAACGTCGATAAATTATATAATGTAGGTATTTAATAGATCCCTAATACTAAAATGTCTTTATTACGAGAAATATAACATAAATAATTAAGGGTAGATTTTCTTATGTACAACTCGTGCGGTTAAAGAATGGGATTAGAAATGGCGGCGCATGTATTCACTTCTCGGTCGCACACTATTTCCGACTATACTCACACTCGTTGGTAGCTGACGGTACCGGCTCGATGAGCCGCCATTTTTAATCCTATTCTTTAACCGCACGGGTTGTAACTTATCCATATATTGATATATGCTATTGATGATATGCTAATTACCTAGGGAAGAGCAGAACCACCCGACACAAGCATGATCACATGCTTCCTGGGTGATTCTGACCACAGAATCTTGTGTATCACTCAATATTGATGAAATAAACTATTTTATTTATTTTTTATTTATCCAGCTAATAGCTGCTGTGTCTCTTTGGTATGGTCAGGCTGGCCGTTCATGAGACTAAAAGCGGGAAGTGCGAGTCGAACTCGCCCACCGAGGGTCCCGTATAAAATTGTAGATTATACTTTAAATAGAGACTAATTTTTTTATGATTCAATTACAAATGTGGAGTTTGAGATTTTCCCTGTACTTGAAGTGTAAGACTATATAACTTCACAAATTTCATAGTTCTAGCTAGATCAACGAAAAGTACCCTATACATTGTGATGCCCGTGAGAATGTCGAAATATACGTTTTTGGCGACAAACGGCCGTATCTTTTTTATGTTAACTTAGAAGTTTGATTTTTTCACAACTTCAAGGGACTGTAGTGTAGAACTGAGTAATTATATGGTTTTAATTACAACTCGATACCTTTACGCGTTTCCAAGATAAAGGGTCTTGACAGATAAACGGACAATAAAGTGATCCTATAATGGTTCAGTGTTTCTTTTGAGGTACGGAACCCTAAAATTTGGACTATTTAAGTGACGGGTATTTCCTGTTATCTAAAATGTTGGAATTTTTCTATTCGCTGGGTGCGAAGTACTAGGTGGGGGGGTAATGACATCTATCGCAGCGCTCATGGTGGCCAAAATTACAAAAAATGGTAGCTCCGTTATCTGTCAAAGCAATCTGTTTAGACTTAACTACCTAATATTAATTAATCATAGCAGTTGTTGTATTGTAAATTGCAAGAATACTGACAGAAATAGGTAGTAAATGCAAGTTTTACCGATTCCAGACTACTTGTGAAACTTAAACAACGCAAGCGATGGATAGCTGCCGTCGAGAGAAAAAAGTAAATAACATCATAAGCTCATTTAAATCATGTATTTGATATTATGGATTGGCTTTAGTATCCTGCTGCACTAGTATTTGGCTAATTTACGATCGATAGACATTGATGCCCCAAATCATAATCTAAAAGCTTTTTTGCGGAAAGCGTCGTTTTTGAAAAATATTAATTTTGATTTTTGAGGATAGTTGTCTGAAAAAATTATATCTATCAAAAAAATAACCCAAATTATGTAAAAAAGAATCAGCAAATATTAATTATGGGTGAACATTTTTTTTAACCGACTTCAAAAAAGGAGGAGGTTATCAATTCGGTTGTATTTTTTTTTATGTTTGTTACCTCATAACTCCGTCATTTTTAAACCGATTTCTAAAACGTTAAAAATATTTTTTTTTACAAAAAATAAAACCGACTTCAAAAACACGAAACACTTAAAAATAATATAAGAATAGGTACAGACAACATCGCACTTCTATATTGAAGTCGGTGACAAATTTTAACACTTTCTAGGAGATCATCGTTTGGCGTCGACTTCAATATAGAAGTGTGATGTTGTCTGTATCTATTCTTATATTATTTTTAAGTATTTAGTGTTTTAGAAGTCGGTTTTATTTTTTGTAAAAAAAAATTATTTTTAACTTTTTAGTGAATGAAATCTTTTCAGTTAAAGAAACCCTAATTTCCTCTATTTTCTATGGGATCCCATCATCAGAGCCTGACTTTGGTGACCATGGGACCACCCTTGCAGTATACTCTATCGAATACAAAAAGAATTTTGGAAATCGGTTTAAAAATGATGGAGTTATGAGGTAACAAACATAAAAAAAAATACAACTCCTCCTTTTTTGAAGTCGGTTAAAAAATATGTTCACCCATAATTAATATTTGCTGATTGTTTTTTACATAATTTGGGTTATTTTTTTGATAGATATAATTTTTTCAGACAATTAACCTCAAAAATCAAAATTAATATTTTTCAAAAACGATTCTTATATTATTTTTAAGTTTTTAGTGTTTTTGAAGTCCGTTATATTTTTTGTAAAAAAATTTTTTCACCACCCAGAATTGACTCAGATTACCTCAAATATAGTTGGATAGGTTGTTATTTTTTTAAGACTACCCAGAACCGACTCGGGGCACCTCAAACAGAGTTGCGGAAAGGTTAATATTTTTTTATGACCAAAAATGTATGTGTATAAGGTCCACGATATCACAGTAATTTTAATATAAATTAAAAGATAGTTTCTAATTCAAATATTTTCTCACAATGCCGCCATTAAAATTTAAAGTGACAGCCAACCGAGTTGAAACGCTAGGTGGCGCTGAAGTCGTGCACACAGCCAATAGGCTAGATGACTAAAAAAAATTTTTGCTTTAATAGAAGCTCATTCATATAATAAACAGAAAGAAAAAATCGGTTTTCGAATAACTATAAAAACAACCAAGATATAAGGTATTAAAGATTTTTCTCCATCTCTTTCTAGCAAAACGGCAATTTACAAGGAGTAAATTGCCGTACTCAACAATGAAGTCACGGTTGATGTCTGATCTCTCTGTCTAATGGCCTTCAAATTAACAACTTAAAATGCTTGTATCTAATGTATTTCTAAGCCGAATTTAATTCTGATTTTACAGGACTGCATCTTTTTCCACGGTATTTTAATATTTAATGACGAGACGTAAAAATTAGAATTCAGTCACTTCATTCACAAATTCTATGGGAAGGAAATCGAAGACACACTGCTTTTATTTCATCGCTTAGATTTCATTAATTTTTTATCGCATCACTTAGAGGTACTTGAGGTTAATCTCATATTTAATTTACTTACCCGAAAAAACCCTCATGGATTTTGAACCTTGGATAAATTCGTGAATGCTAAAACTACTATTTGTACATATGCTTGGAAATTAAACTAAAAACATTAACATTTGACCATAATTTATTGTTAAGACATTTTTCGATAGACTTATTACGCTTGATGTGCGACCGGGCTTAGTTAGAATGTAATTAGCTGGCGTTTTGATAATTTATCTTTTCGACTCTTTCAAGTTCTTTTCTTTCTCTAATATTTTAATTCTTAGATAATGTGTTTACACAATCACCGTCACCATTTTTCAAATTTACATACTATTTCGTTAAAAAATAGCATCAATCTTACTTAAAATTTGGGTTACACCCATATACCGTTCGTGATTTTTAGCTTCATTAATTAACCCTATTTTATTTTACTTTAACAAATATATAGAACAAGGGTAAGCAAAACACCGTGGTATTTCTTTAAATTATCGTATATTGATTTTTATATGAATTTTTTAACATACATTTATCGATTTTCTCACAAATACTTGGCTCGGGCGGTCGAAATTCAGAGCTGCGTTCAGAACCTACGCTCGAGTGCACTCCGAGTGCACTCTGACAGCAACCAACCCGTTCAGAGCCTCGGGGTAATAAACGCTCTGACAGGCGGTTAGTACACTCTGTGCCTGTTCAGAAGCTTCGAGTGATGCAACCAAACAACCAACTCGAGCGTAGGGTGAAAAACACTCTGACAGATTTTATGTCAATGTCAATGTCAAAAATACGCTAATTATTTATTATTTAATTAAATAATACTACTTTGAACTCTTTTAAGCCTAATACTAGGGAAATATAGTGATTGCTATGTGTTGTAATTATTTTTAAGCAGAAAAATGGATATTGATTGTTAATTTCATAGTAAGGATTAGTAATATTTTGCCCTTTGCTTGATCTTGATCAGCAAGATACAAACTAAAAAAAAAGATAGCAACCGACCCGTTCTGAACCTCGAAGCGAGTGTGAAAAACACTCTCGGTTGCATTACTCTGACCCTCGGAACGCAACTCTGTGTGCAAACGAGACTCGAAGTGAGAGCACGTCGCTTTGAGCTCGCTCCCGGCCACGTAATAATTTGTGTATGTATACGACGCGAAGTCCACCGGAGAAGTTGAACTAACAATTTTATTTTTTGTGGCTGCTGTACGAAAAATCCAAGCTTTTATTTAGCTTACTCGTATCGTATGTATGTTCGGGTCTAATCTTGCGAGTTAAAGAACAATGCCCATTTTTTACCTGATCATGTATAGATATGAATTATACGTCAAATTGAAGCTAATTTAATTATAAGTATATTACAATAATCAATGTGGTAAAGGAAACGCAGAAAAAAAAAGATTTTTTAATATTTAAATATGCCTGCTTTAAGTGTAAGTTACAGTTTCTGAACGCACTTTAACTATTCATTGTTTGCTGCGTTCCATTTTACACACTACCACTTGACAAGAATATCTAATGAACTCGTTTTTTTACGTATTTTAAATACTTTCACACTGTATTTGATGTGTGTGTTTTTCTATATTAAACTCTTACTACAGAATAATGTAAAATAATATTGGTATAATCCTTTGATAAAATTCATCGCGCAGTAATTGAACGATTTGCCCTGCGGTCCGTAAAACGATAAAAGTGATAATATCGCGAATCCGACCAAAGTCACAACATAACCTACTGATTCAATAGCCCTTATATTTTGTGACGATTTAATTTGGTCGGATTCGCGATATTATCGCTTTTATCGCAATTCGGAACGCACCATATATGAGTGACGTCACGGCCCTGACCACAGGATATCAAAGCGTTTACGGCATGAGATAAAAGATTATTTCTAGCATTTTCAAATTAAAATTTTACAGTAATCATTCATTGTTATTTATTAAATCCGGTATATTGTGGAACCTTATGCCAAATACTGTTAGAAATAAACAATATTTTAATAAATTTTGATATGAGTCAACTACCCTATTGTGTGCTATTTGTCTCTTTCTAACATACGGCACAAAACTGCGTAAATGTAAGAGATGTCTTTTGGCATATCACAAGGTGGTCACTAGATGAATTGATTGAATTGTCATTTGGTTAAAATTGGTTAAAAATATAACACGGCTAAATTCTATAGTTCCTTGTATCGAAGATAGACCATCCGAGTTTGAACTATATGAATTGTTCGTATAATATTTGTTTGTGCGTCCCGTGGCTAGTAATATTTTGATCTTAGAATAATAACGCATAGAAGGATAGTCCGGTACTGAGCGCGATGATTAAAGTGAAGCAAAAATGACACCGCTGTGTGAAGTTGTTTACGAGCGACACACGCACACTACGATATGACGGGGCTGCCAGTGCGCGCCACCGAGGAGTTGTTTTCCCAAAATGAGGGAAGTCATTTTGAGCTCATGTTGTTGAATGTCGCAATTGTCGCACCTAATCTATGTTTTTATGTAAAGACAGAAATGAAATGAAAGTTGCCAAATCTCTGTTTATATAAGTACTAAAAAGCGTATATTTTAAAATGAAATAATTGTCATGTAAATAGTTAGTTCCTTATTTCTAATAACGAAAGAGGTACGTACCTACCTCGTATAATAATCTTCATTAATCCGTTAATTGTATTTGTTTTCTTAACAAATGTCACTTTGATAATGCTGTTAGGTATGTCCACATCTCAGAACAATTGCTTTAGTTATTCTTCTGAGGTCCACATTGCCTTTTTCGACTCATATCATAAAAAGTTTAAAGAGTACTTACAATTTTTTTTGTTCTCATAGAAAAGTAGGATGTCGAATAAAATAGTTCAGAACATGACTACGCAACCCCGTCACCTGTTTTCTTTTGTGATGGCAGAGACTTCTCCCCTCGAGCCCCCCTGTTGCTACACAAGGTAGGAGCTGGATTAAACTCCATATAAAAATCAAAATGGAGTATGAAAAAAAGGCAAACTCACACTTGACCATTTTTTGATAAGTCCATTATTCGTGTCTTAATTATCTGAGGAGTAGGAGGGGGTCAAATTTTTCGTAATTTTTTAGCTCCGATGCACCGTTTCCGAGATATAAGCGTTTTTGTTAATTCTTTTCTTGAAATATAATTAAAGTTGAAATCCTCTCCTACTAATATTATAAATGTGAAAGATGTTTGGATATTTGGATGTTTGTTACTCAATCACGCAAAAACGGCTGAACGGATTTGGATGAAATTTGGCATGCATGTAGCCTTTGACATGGAAAAGAACATAAGCTACCTTTTATCCCGATTCCTTAAGTAGTTCCCGAGGGAAAATAGAAAATCCTACTAATATTACAAATGTGAAAGTGTGGATGTTTGGATATTTGGATGTTTGTTACTCAATCACGCAAAAACGGCTGAACGGATTTGGATGAAATTGGCATGCATGTAGCCTTTGACATGGAACAGAACATAGGCTACCTTTTATCCCGATTCCGTAAGTAGTTCTCGAGGGAAAATAGAAAATTGTTCAAAATTGAAGTCCACGCAGAGTCGCGGGCAAAAGCTAGTTCCTTCTAAAAGCAGTCGAAAATAAGTCCTGGGCTTCTTACAAAATACGGTGAAATTTTTCTAAGTGCTGCACTCCCTTTGCTATACCCTAACCTTTTTCTTTTTTAGGATCAATATGGCTTGTATTTAAAAATCTCAATCGATTCTCTAGAAAATTCTCTAAAAATCATACGCATTGCGTCTCGGTCTTCGATGCGTTGTTTTTTTTAACTTCAAATTAAACCTATATTATAAACAGGATAAGTGTCGCCTAGATAAGTAGATACCTAAATATTTTTCATATTAATCATAACCTGTTTAGTCGGTTAAATTGGGACATTTATGTTTCCAAACTGGCAACACAACGATTGAAATGAAAAGTTTCGTACAATTTATCATATATGGATAAAATACTAAACAATTTTTAAATCTTTGCTGTGATAATAATGTTATTACACTTTATAATCTTTTATCTACACTCATGTTCTAATTCTAATATTAAGAACTCAACACTAATATTTTAAAGGCATAACTTAAAGCCCTTGGCCTTTTACAAATTACATTATAATACAGGTTCGCCATACAAAACCAGGGGCCCGATTCTCAGTTTTTTAGAGATATCTCTAATTCGACATATCTCTAATACTTTGCATCTCTACTAAAAATCTCTATGATATGAAAAAAATGTCGATTGCTATCTACCACTAGGCATAGACATTTCTCTATCGTGACATTTTGAGAATACGGAAACTGTGAAATATTCGACATCCGCCATTTAATTTCGACATATGTCGAATTCGACATTATGTCTATGGCTTGAGAATCGGGGGCCTGTACTTTAATGTAACTCGAATTCCAATAAAAGGCAGTTCGATTGTCGAAGCCCGACCAAGGAGGTTTTGTCACAATTTTCTTTTGTGCCAGTGCCAGTACATTGTCTATGGCGGCGCGTGCAACAGCGCATGCGCGGTAGAATGTTGGTGTTGGCGCCATTTCTCTGAATTTTTAATTCATTATTTTGCTGTTATTGGTTAAAATAATAAATAATATAAATGTATGTAGTTTTAGATTTCTGTATTAGTTTCACAATTGCACTGTTCAAAATGCAAATAATTATTAGAATAAATTAGTTTGATTTTGTTTTAATTTTGTGTCTTTTATTTAATTTAGGTAACCACTGATTGCATGAGTGTAGATACAGTAATGTATGAAATTGCACATAATTAGGTCTTAAAACACTCGTGTGGTACTATTAAAATTCTCGGCAAGCCTCGAATTTTAAACACACACTAGTGTTTTAAGACCCCCTTTTATGTGACTATTTCATAAACTACTATTCAGATGTCTTGTGACACCATTTAACTGCACAAGTCATAATTATTAATTATTTTACGAGAGATACATTCGAAGCACACACACCTTGAACACTGCGGAGCTGTACGGCGTAGTGAGCCATTTATGGCTTAGTTTTAGTTGCTTCAAATTGTGCGCGCCGATTGGGTTTCTATGCGTTATTATTCTAAGATTTTGATGATATTTTTATTAATATTTAAGTGATTAGAAAGCAAGAATTCTTTAGGTATTTACAAATAGTGTGTTTGTGCACTCCGTAACACAATTAGTCTAAGAGGTCACGGGATTTTCCATAACGATCAAAGATACGGTTAGATTTATTTTTATAGTTTGTAGAGTAGTCCCCTAATGTGAATGATGTTGGTCTGCCTGCTTTCAGTGGTTGCAACTTCTAGTTATAGAGTTTACAAGAGGCTTCATTGTTGCGAAAAAAAAACGATCAGAGAAATGGTCAGTTTTAATACATATTTAACATATTCAAAGTATGGCGTCTCCACAGATGAGACATGTTGGTCTGGCGGCTCTCAGTGGTTGCATTTCAGAGTTATGTTGCGCGCAAGTCACTGCATTGTTGCGAAAAAAAAACGATAACAGAAATGGTCAGTTTTAGTACCTATTCGAAGTATGGTATCTCCACAGGTGAAACGAGTTGGTCTGCCTGCTCTCAGTGGTTGTATTTCAGAGCTATCATTGTGTACGCAATACCCTTATTTGTGGAGAAAGCCTAAAAAATATCCAAAAACGTGACAATCGGCGGATTTTTCAAATGCTCATTGACCGCTGCTGTCGTGTCTCGACTTGACACACACAGTGCACACTCCTCCCCCCGCGCCCGGCCCCTGTCTGTGACCGTGGAACAATCGTGGTGGGAGGGTGCGCTTGCGCTCGTTCGGTGCTTTTAAACAGAATTCAACCGTTACTTGCATTTTTACAATAATGTCGAAAATAAATCCTTTTTTTTATGGAACGCGTTACGCGTATGAACATCCCAAAGTATATTACGATCTAGCCTATTTTACGGCTAATAAGTACATAATTTAATTCGATCTTAATTTGCTAGAGATAAACATGTCTCTAAGAAGTGTCCATTAACATGTTTTTTTACTGTCTCTATTAAGGCGCCGCTACTAATTCACAGTTATAGTTGCAACACTGACCATTGTACTAAATTAAAACTTATTTTTTATCACTCCACTTCATTACACTAGATCAGATGGCTTTATCCGTTTTAGTCTTCTTTTCTTATTTATTTGGTCGAGAAGCTAGACAGCCTCCAAGTTCACGTGGTTTTGAAGACTTTTTTGGTGAGCTTCGGCGTATTTTTTTATGAAGCTATCAACGAACTCTGTTTTAAGATCCCGAAGGAGGTCGTCATTTCTTACATACCAGAGAGCATTAGCGATGCCCCTCAGCACCTTATCTGAAATCTTTGGATGATACACCTGTTGGTCTGAGCGGTACAGCCCCGTAGCTGTATTCCACAAGTCCACACTGGCATGAGGACTTGAGGACAATAGTTTGTTAGCTATTTTCAAGGGGGAGTCTCTTCCTATTAGCCAATACATGTCTCTGTATCGTAGATCAAGCTGTTCTCTCTTTTTTTGACGTGCACCATCCAACCTAGTTTCACATCAAGAGCTATTCCATGATATTTGGCAGTGTTCTCATATGGTATAATTCGTCTGTTAATGTAGATAGGGTGATATATTTTCTGTTTGTTACTAAAATCGATGTGTACAGACATGGATTCATTCAATTTTATCCTCCATTTCTTTGTCCAGTCATAGATCTTCTCTACAGCATTTTGGACCTTTTCTGCTGCTTCCTCATGAGTATCACCGATACCATTGCAGTGTCATCAGCAAAAGGTGCAATGGTGTTATTTTTCGGTTCTGGTATATCACAAGTGTATAAAAGGTATAGGATCGGACTTAAAACACTACCTTGCGGAACACCAGCTTTTATATGTTTCAATTCTGGGAAGGCGTCTTCATGTTTGGTTCTGAATATCCTATCTATAAAGCTCAGCGAACTGCTCAGGGAGCATTTGTTGTAGTTTATGAATGAGTCCGTCATGCCATATTTTGTCATAATCCTGAGCGACATCCAGGAATACTGTTGTGTATACCTTTTTGTCCTCTAGGCATTTTTCGATTATGTTCGTGATTCTGTGCACTTGATCAATCGTCGAATGTTTCTCGCGAAAGCCTATTGAATTGGGAAATTGATATTAAATATTAAATCATAGCCAGGAGATTTTGGCGGGCTGATATTACTTTTGATTTCTCTCGGGGTAACTTGCTTAAGTTCCACTTGCGACGGCTTGAATTTCTCCTATTTCGCAATTGGAATCTTCATAGTGTCATAGCCTTTCTTTGACAATAACAGCACTTCCAGCATGAGTTGTATTGTCTGGGTGAAGAGCATGATACACTTTGTACCCCCTGAACATGACAAGGAACAATTTGTAAAGAGTCAATTTGAAAGTCGCAGAAAAGTCGGATTAAATTTAATGATTCCAAGTCTGTACACATCGATTTTAGTAACAAACAGAAAATGTATCACCATATCTTCATTAAGAGACAAATTATACCATATGAGAACACTGCCAAATATCTTGGCATGACTCTTGATGTGAAAAGTTGGATAAAATTTAATGATTCCAAGTCTGTACACATCGATTTTAGTAACAAACAGAAAATGTATCACCATATCTTCATTAAGAGACAAATTATACCATATGAGAACACTGCCAAATATCTTGGCATGACTCTTGATGTGAAAAGTCGGATAAAATTTAATGATTCCAAGTTTGTACACATCGATTTTAGTAACAAACAGAAAATGTATCACCATATCTTTATTAAGAGACAAATTATACCATATGAGAACACTGCCAAATATCTTGGCATGACTCTTGATGTGAAACTAGTTTGGAAGGTGCGCGTCAAGAACAAGAGAGAACAGCTTGATCTACGATACAGAGGTATGTATTGGCTAATAGGAAGATAGTCCCCATTAAAAATAGCTAACACACTATTGTTATATCGGCAAGTCCTCATGCTAGTGTGGACTTATGGAATACAGCTACGGGACTGTACAGCTCAGATAAGAATAAAGATTTCAGAATAAGGTTCTGAGGGGCATCGCTAATGCTCTCTGGTAACTCGCATCACACATCATGACCCATGGGGTAGTAGCAATACGAACCCAAGAGGTGAGTTTTTGCATGATTTCATGCTTTCTAGGAATTTGACGGTGCTTAATGAGGGACACAGTCCCACATTCATCACGGCAGCCCGAAGTGAAGTCCTAGGCATTACCCTCTGTACGTCGCGCTTAGTGAAATTCAGGGATGGCACGTCTCGGAGCAGGCTTCACTATCCGACCACAGGTATATTAGATTCGACATAGCAGCTAAGCTTGACAAACAAATCGAATCCTATCGTAATCCTAGGCATACAAACTGGGAGGGCTATCGGGAGAGCCTGAAACAGAGCCTGGGGACGATACCAGCCGTGAAAACAGTAGAACAACTAGAATATGCGGCAGGGGCAGTATTCACACCCAAGTAGCATTTATCCTCTAAGATAGTTATTTAAAATACCTTTTTGTCATAAAAAAGTTATAATAAGGAATTTGTATATCTTGTAAGTTCTATGTCAGTTAATTTTAGAGCTCCTTGGTCTTAGAACTATATGGTTTTTGCTTTAACCTAAAAGCCTTTTTCAAGAGGTTAATATAACGCAATTATAGATTGTTTTCCAGAGCTATAAGTCCTAAGTCTTCTAAGTTCCGAAAAGGTTATAATTGGGTTGTTTTTAAGATAATCAATTGCCTAAATATGACGGGAAACGCATTGTTATATCTCAAATGTGACTCTTTCATAACCTACTTTACTAATATCTTATGAGCTATCTCAAAAACTGTTTAATAGAACCGTTTTCCCCCCGAAGGGTAGAAAACGAATATTTAGGTTTCAGCCGTAGCTCGACCCACTGTGAGATTAACGCTTTGAATTTTACCTGTTTGCAGTGTGCATCTACCCTATATACAATTATTCATCTAACATTTTCAATGAGGGTATGTAAGTAAGTGCGGGTGCCATCGCCGACTAGCTTTTCTCTTCAGTACTTTTCTCACACGCCGGCTAGAACAGCAAATTTAGTGGGTCGAGCTACGGCTGAAACCTAAATATTCGTTTTCTACCCTTCGGGGGGAAAACGGTTCTATTTAGGTGTTCGAGCCTTCGCTCGACCCACTGTGAGATGTGTTTACAATCTGCCGGCGATGGCTAGACGTACTGTGAAATTGTACAAATTGTTTTTCAATGAAAAACAAAGTGACTTTACAAAGTAAATTATTTTAGTAATTATTTTAAGGAACAATATGACTACTATTTTATTCAAGATATGCTTATTTGCTTATATGTACAATCAAGGATTTAGGTATAACAATTAAATCGCAACAAATGACTGAGTTTAGTTAAATGGAGCTTGAGGATTGCCAATAGTCCACTCATTTTTGCCCATGTACGAGTATGTACACTTTAAAGTGTACATGTGTACCAAAATGTAGAGAAAAATTCGAGAATCCCGAAAATTCCCTTTTTATTGAGATAAAACTAGGTAATAAATAAATAAAAGTGTTAATTACTCGATACGAATTTGAGTTGATTGAGTATTCAATTGCGTTTAGCTTCGACTTCTGCAAAACTTGTAGTAAAAAAATTTATTTTTAGTTTATTTATGCTTACGTACTGATGTATCGTGCACTTAAATCAAAAACATAACTTAATGGGATTACAACCATCAAAGTAAAAAATAAAAAGAAATTGTAACTTGCAATTCATCTGTCTCTACGCAAGTGACAAAACGCTACAAAATGTCAAAATACGATCTATGGTGCACAAATGTTAGTGCCACAAACTCTTTGAATGGACGATTTAAAAGGGCCTTCAAGTTAGTAAGAAACGACTTTAGTAACAAACAATGCCGCTACCTATCTAACGATGGACTTTGGGACTGCAGGGGCTATAATAAATGCTTTCCATATTCCCAATCAATGACCGCCCAACTAGAAAAGACGAAGAGCATCTTTTATGAATATTTAAGCATCATATTATTGTATTGTGTGTGATACACTCTTCAATGTTTTAGTCTTCGACGGACTATTCGGTTAAGGACAGATTCTTGATACGAGAGATTCACTCATAAGATGCTTCCGATTCGAGTTCCATTTCAACCAGAAAATAAAGTAAGATTTTGGTACCTTATCTGAGAGTTCTTACAACTCTCAGGTAGGGTAGTACCACGGTCTATTATACAGGTGTAGAGTCAAATTTTTTTTTTTTTTTCATTTGACTTGTATTTGCACACATCTTAATAATGGTTGGGGTGTGTGCACATACAAGGATTAAATAATTTAGTTAATTAGATTCTTGGTTGAAGATTTTTATGTTTTTATTTTGACGTCAATAAGTGCCTGTAAAGGTCTATATTGAATAAAGATTTTTGAGTTTGAGTTTGAGTTTATAGTATCGTCCGTTTCCATCGTATAAAGTGCATATCAACATTTTCATTCAAATTAGTTTACGTAAACTCGCGCGCATTTCTTGGACGTGTACTCATTCAACATAATCATAGTATCTGCAGTATTAATATAGCACTTAACAATAGCAATAAAAATCTCATCATTTCATTTACTGATACCTGTCAAATTGGAATTGTTTAACAGGTTTTTGAGTATCAAAGATTAATTGTTACAGAAAAATGACGTATTTTCTTTTAAACAAAAAAGATTAGTGTATGTGCCTCGCGGTACATCGATTAGGCAGATTGAGCCGACGTCCGTTCAAAATAATGTCAGAGAGAAAAAAAAAATTGTAGATCAACAATTTTCCCTTACAATTAAGACATCTAGATCAAGGTTGCTGTTTATTCAGTTTTCAGAGAAAGGTAACTGCAGCTCTACAGCTGCCGGGTGAAGCGATGATTCCCGCTTTTTTGAATAAAGATTGAAATTAACATGCAATGACGCTTCGCGAGGGTGGTTTAACTTTCCCCCTGGTAGATACGAATAAATTTGTTATGCTTCTACGTCTTGATTTGCTTACTGGTATATATATGTTTATTCACCCAAAATACGAAATTTAGCCTTTCGTCCCTAATAATATTAAGCATCCAACCAGATTGCCTAAATTTTGATGAATTGGCAGACTTGGAACCAAATTTCGGCCATAGTATAATAATCATCACTCGATACGAATGTCTTGAGATGTATGACAAAAAGAGTCAACTCGTGAATGCGTCTACCTGAACATAGGAGGATAAATGCAGCCACATAGCGTGACACTTAGTATATGTTGTTTCTATTGATATCAAATGAGTAATTATTTAATTTGTGTAAAATAATTACAACTAAGACGTTCACTTCTTTCGGGGTCAGCAAAAGTGGCCACTACTGATTTATGAATTATGAACTGCTATGTTTTTGTAATAATATGTGTATGATTATGAACCAAAAAAATATATAGGGCAATATCATTTGACTTGGGATTATCAGCTATAGGCAGTTGTTACTCTGGGCGCCCCATTCCACCGTTCCGAAGAAGGAAATAAGTCTTTAGGATTCGATTGACGCCATGACGATTCGAAGAGATTCCGCTTCTCGCTTGACTATGACTGCACTGCATGGGATGTAGTTGAGAGGACAAAAAGTAGTCAAGTCATTTGATAGATTGTATCGTTGTAACAAAATGGGTCTATCTTCGCGGGACTACTTACAGTCCGTGACTACTTACGAAAAAAATCTGAAAAGTTTTGACAACCTTCAATTGCTTCACATTTTAACATTTTATTTATTTATGATGTCATATCCTTCGTGATAGAGCAAGACAATTAATTGCATGTATCCAAACTATTATAAATCTTTTTAATTTTATGAGGGTACGAGTATATGTGCTCGCCAATTCACACTGGGCCAGCGTTGTTGACTAAGGCCTACTAATCACCCTAACATAGGGTAGGCTCGAGCCCCTCGGTGGGGACATATATTAGTTGTGATGATGATGACATGTGAAAAGTAACTTATATCCAGATAATATGGATAATTGAGCTTTTCACACTTCAATATAATTTTTAATTTAGCTCGCCTTGAAATCTGAATTTGCTCATGTCAAACTTCCCTGTTTTTAATTTTCCTGGCCCTGATATCGAGCAAAAGTTTGCTGGCCTTCGTGAAACTCGTTCTGATCCCAATCTTTTAACTTCTTCCACCTTGGTCTACCCTTTAATGCATATTGGTAGTAGGCAGTAGTGATGGCTAAATCCTCCTTGTTCTTTCAATAAATCTGTCTGTAAAAGTTCAGAGAAAAGGTAAGTTGTAGAATTACAAAAATTGTTGTTATGCGGTTTAAAAATGTTACATCTATGTTTTTTAAATTTTTGCTCTCTTCTCGCAACAGGTATTGAAAAACTATATCTGAAGTTTTACGAAACATGGAACCAGCTGCCAGAAAGCGCTTACTAATATGGGTTTCACGTTTAAGGATGTATCTTTATAAACATCACAAGTGTCTCCCCTGCGGAAGTAGGCCATCATGAGTAATTATAACACCTAAGCATTAGACTACTTTTTGTCAAGAGTTGAACGGGTTGCCATGCAGGTGTAGCCGTTACGAGGCTACTATTGACTTTTATGGAGGTGAATACATGGTTGGTTTCTAGATATTTTTGTACTTCAAAATATCAAAATATTTTGTCATTTTTCAGCCCCCAAACGTTGAACTTGGATTTCATGCTTAGCAAGTGATTCCTTTGTGCCTCCAAATAAAAAAGAAGTGTTCCTCTCGGTTATATTAGGAGGTACCAGGTTCATTATATCTGCATCTGGTTCACACCCTGTATCATTCATTCTAATAAAAGCCGTTATATCTGCTATGATCGAAGGTTGATAGCGAAATGGAGTTTGCCTTCTCAATTTTGACCTCGAGGATACGTGAATCTTCACTTTGGGAAATTAGCTCAGATTTTATCAAGGTGTAAAATCTGTATAGCCACTATCTGTGAGGTGATCTTTTTCATTAAGGCGAATGGTGTTTAAACCAGAGCACAACAGAATACAATTTAACAGCTTTTATTTAATTGCCTTATATTTTTGTTTGCTCAATGATTATATGTATGCGCGTCATCTTCGCTAAAGCATAAGCTAATTGAACTTTACAGATTTTAAATCGGAGCCGACATTCTTCGTCGGATGAAATCTTATCACCAAAGAGGCCTTTATGATAGACGCAGTCAACCACACATGATCTCCAACTATCCGCATTAATATCGTCTATTTTCAGATAAACTTTCCATGTGGCAGAGCTACCTAGGGAGGTGGCTCCCAGTTGGCTAGGTCGCAAAGGATCGTGTGCTCCGTAATTTTTTATTGCTAGCCAGCTAATGAAGTAGGCTGCGTAGCTAGTATATTATGTGTAGGGGCAGGACCGGCCCTACCATAGGGCGAAAGCAGCGGCCGCTCCAGGCGCCAAGTTCCAGGGGGCGCGTCAGTTCATAAATTATCCTCGCTTTTTCAATATTTGGGCGCAAGGGGAACGCCATAAGTGAAACTCGCTTCATCTTAAAACTTGCCTTGAGCCGGCACTGTGTAGGGGTCGGATCATTAGCCGACGCGCAGTTCAAAAGTGACGGCTTATGACGGCTTTACAGCCGACAGTGAGGGCTGGGCAGTCGACAGTGAGGGCTGCGCAGTTGACATGTGGGCTGCGCAGCTGACAGTGAGGGCCGCGCAGCTGACAGTGAGGGCTGCGCAGCCGACAGTGAGAGCTGCGCAGCCGACACTATTACATGAAACGCATGCTAGAATGGTGAAGTTGTTCGACCATTCAAGTGTGGAGTCGCAAGTTTGCCGTCCAGAGAGTGACCATTTGTAAGAACAAAGCAATTTGTGATACGAGTGCTAGTTTCTAAAACATGATACGTATGCTGGGATGGCGAAGTTGATTCTCCATTCATGTGTGGAGTAGCGAGTCTGCCGTCCGGAGAGCGGGCATTCGCAAGAGGAAAGCACTTTGTGATACAAGTGCTAGTTCCTAAAACATGATACGCATGCTAGGATGATGAATTTATTCCTCCATTCATATGTGGAGTAGCGAGTCTGCCGTCCGGAGAGCGGGCATTCGCAAGAGGAAAGCACATTGTAATACAAGTGCTAGTTCCTAAAACATGACACGCATGCTAGGATGATGAAGTTGTTCCTCCATTCATGTGTAAAGTAGCGAGTCTGCCGTCCGGAGAGCGGGCATTCGCAAGAGGAAAGCACTTTGTGATACAAGTGCTAGTTCCTAAAACATGATACGCATGCTAGGATGATGAATTTATTCCTCCATTCATATGTGGAGTAGCGAGTCTGCCGTCCGGAGAGCGGGCATTCGCAAGAGGAAAGCACATTGTAATACAAGTGCTAGTTCCTAAAACATGACACGCATGCTAGGATGATGAAGTTGTTCCTCCATTCATGTGTGGAGTAGCGAGTCTGCCGTCCGGAGAGCGGGCATTCGCAAGAACAAAGCACTTTTTTAACTTGTACACTAAATAAAGGAAGGATCTTACCTCAAAATCATCAACAGCTATTCTTAAATAATTTTTAAATATATATATTTCTTATATCAGCAAATAGCGCACAAAAAAAACCTACTTTTTATTGAAATTAATTGTGTTACTTAATTTAAACAATATAGTTTTAACAATTTTGCACACTGCTCACGACAAAATTCAAAAACGTACTGAAGAGAAAAGCTAGTCGGCGATGGCACCCGCACTTACTTACATACCCTCATTGAAAATGTTAGATGAATAATTGTATATAGGGTAGATGCACACTGCAAACAGGTAAAATTCAAAGCGTTAATCTCACAGTGGGTCGAGCGAAGGCTCGAACACCTAAATAACTTAATAGCATTTTGTGGCTACATATAGTTAGGAAAATCACTTTAAGGCGTAAAAGATAGCTTTATAGCATAATTTATAAGCTTTTATTAATTATTATAACCTTTAAATACATAAAGAAACTACTCAATCATCACCGTAACTTCAAAGTTATATGGAATGCCCACTTACAAATATACAGGATGTCTTAACAAAAAATTGCGAAAAGTGAACATTATAAATGAAATTCGAAAAACATGTACAGCGAATCATCACAAAAAAGGTAGTTTTACGTTGGTTAAGTACGTATACGAATATATCTAGGTCCTGTTATTTATGTTCCATCCTTTCCTTATGAGTTTTTACCAATTGTATCACAAAATAGTTTATTCTTTTTAGCCGATACAAATAATGAAGAAATAGAAAGTACAATCAGAAGCCTCAAGGCAAGCCCATCCACGGGCTATGATGGTATCCCAGCCCAGGTTTTAAAGCATTTGAGTACTTTAATTACTCCGACCTTAACAAATCTATTTAACAGTTGCTTAGGACTTGCAAAATTTCCTGATGTACTGAAAAAGTCTGTTCTCATACCGATTCATAAGGCTGAGAGGAGAGATTGTGTCGATAACTAAAGGGCAGTATCTAAACGAGTGACTGTAAATTAAAATTTTAAGAGACATAAATGATTAATTTGGGTTATTGCACTAAGCGAGTGACTGACTGCGAGTGACGATAAATCAACAGTAACTTACGAGTACATTATAAACATTCATTCGAGTTAGGTCAAATACAAAATGAGAAGCTTCATAATATTTGAGCGACCTACCTAATATTAATTTGTTTGAGTGTCAACGTTACGTCCTGTATTTTTTTCAATATTTTCCAAATAATTTATTTATGGTGGTGTTGTGTGTGTCTGTCTGTGGCATCATAACTCCCGAACCGATGAACCGATTTTGATTTTTTTTTGTTTGAAAGGTAAATTAGTCGGAAGTGTTAGCTATGTTTAATGACCATCGGTCCAAGATGGCCGCCGCCACAAAATGGCAGAATACATATTTGTACACAACTCCCTCAATATACACGGTTATTTTTTTATCATACTGGAAAATTTTAGAGGCAGCTCGGTAGACGCTAGACGACTCATATCAATAAAAAAAACATGTGATTATATTTTTTAAATTTTATCCGCCAATAATATTAAATTATAGACATTGTTCTTGTTTACTACAAGATAAGGTAAGATTATGAATGAATAAAGCATTTACTACTACGGGCTTAGGAAAATGCGGCAACGTCGCATTATTAATTCAAGCAAGATCAATCTACAACTCGTTTGAAATAAAGAGTTATTATTGCACTAGACACTACAATAGTGAAAGACAGAGACAGTCGGCGCCGGCGGCGGCGTTTTGTTGTTTGCTGTCGCTTGTCGGCACGAGTCGGCCGGCTTTAGTTCGCCTTTGATCCTGGCGCGTGTGAACGTATCGCGATGTCGCGCCCGCGCCTGACGCGCGGCAATCGGGCGCATTCGGAATTTTAGTTTCAAGTTAACACATCTCGCGAATACACAGACCTTACTCCGGTAGACCGTAGACTTTTACTTGTGAAGTGAAATTAAGTGTTTGGTGTAAGAAAGTGAACCCACAAACGTAAGACTTGGCAGCGAAAACTGCATTTCGAGACGTTAAACACTAACCAAAGTGATATGTTGTTGTGGTCATGATAGTTTTAAACGTGCACGACTATGTATGAGTTAGAGGACTTCCTTTAAATTTAGAACTCTTTTGTTATTAGAACTAAAGTTGATTTAAATTGTTTCCTAGGTAGGTAAGTATTTAAAGTTGATTCCAATTTTTTAACTACGCCAAAACAACCTACCATAACCGTAATACCTACCTAGTACTGTTTGTTTTCTTTAAAAACTTTGTTTTGCCGGTCCTAAGTAAGCCCGTAATAAAGTAGGAAGGTGAAATTGTGATCAACTCAGTGATGACTTTGAATCGGCGACGTTGTTGCCAGTTCGCGTTCATTCAATGTTTTGCCTACAACTTCACTCAGTGTCCATACCAGTGCAGTATTTTTTTGGATATTTTAGATAATAAATATCTAATTAAACAGGTGAGTAAATTTTATTATTAATGGTTAAATAATTCTTCTACCGTGTCCTGAAGCCACCCTTAAAATAACCAGGGTGATAAAAAAATAACCGTGTATATTTATATATCTATATTTATGTATATAATATTTATATATTTGTGTACTTAGTATTTATCTTTATTTAGTATGTTGTTACTTAGTTGTGTCAAGGTTTGTTTAGTTCTTATTTTTTTCCATTTCGAACACCGTCAACAAAGATTTTCTCACATTTTACGGGTTGACTGGTAGAGAATGCCTGGCATTAAGTCCGCCCCTGTACACTTTATTTATGCTCTACGAAAGTTTAAATAAATAAATATGGGTATCAAATGAAAGGGCTTGACTAGTAAAATACTACACACTATGATAAATTTAAAATCCAAGATGGCCGCCACCACAGAATGGCGAACTACATTTTTTTTTACAACTCCCTCAATATGGGTATCAAATGAAAGGGCTCGACTAGTAGAATACTATACACTATGATGACAATCTCAAATCCAAGATGGCCGCCACCCCAAAATGGTGAATTACATTTTTAAGTTAGGGTGTTCAGGCTTAGGGTTTAAAAAGTGTGAAATAAAAATTAAACTAAAAATTTAAATAACCCCCGACAAAAAAAAAACCTCCAAAAAGTAAAAAATAAAATGCGTTGGTTGGCCCATTAACTTAGATATATCTAGTAGGTCAGAAAGTGCGAAGAATCCCCGGGTAAGATCCGGCTACCATCTACGACGACTCGACCTACAACACGCGTAAACTGAGGACGGACACGAAGTTAACGGAGTTGGAAGAAGCTATCAGTAAGCTACGCTGGGATATCCGAAGAGGGGGGGAGGACTCGATAATCCTCAATTCCGGCAACTTGCTGTACTACCGGGAGGGCGATCAACAGTCCCAAGGTGGTGTCGGGTTCATCGTCCACAAGTCCCTCGTCAACAACGTAATAACCATCGGGAGTGTGTCGACCAGGGTAGCATAGCTGATACTCAGAATATCGAAACGATATTCGTTGAATGTCATACAGGTTTACGCTCCGACCTCGACACACCCAGATGACGAAGTGGAGGCTATGTATGAGGAGATCTCTGAAGTCATACGTAGCCACAATACCCACTACACGGTTGTGATGGGGGACTTTAACGCTAGATTGGGGAAACGTTGCGGTGATGAGTTGAGAATGGGGCAATTTGGATTTGGGCACCGGAACACCAGAGGCCAGATGCTAGTGGACTTCATAAAGAAGGAGAACCTCTATATGATGAACTCCTTCTTCAGGAAGTCCGAAAGCCGAAAATGGACCTGGATGAGTCCGGACGGTAATGTCAAAAACGAGATAGATTTTATCATGTCGACGAAAAGGCACATATTCAATGGTATCTCCGTGATCAATGCCGTCAAAACGGAGAGTGATCATAGACTGGTACGAGGCACATTGAATATGAATATTAAGCTGGAAAGATCTCGACTGATAAAGTCTACGCTCCGACCAATACCTACGCAAATCCAAAACCCTGAAAGGTTTCAATTCGAGCTCCAGAACCGCTACGAAGCCCTTGAGAACAGCTTAAATGTGGACGATCTAAACAATATGGTGGTGGATACTGTCCCTACGGTAGGGTCTAAGTTCTTTAAAACCCGCCGTCCCAGAACAAATAAACTCTCTGACAAAACGCTCGAACTTATGGATCGGCGACACGAAATGAGGCTGCAGAACTCAACGACGGACGGAACGGACGGCTAGTCGTTACCGAAACCTTAATAGGCAGATATCAAAGTCATTGGCATGCGACCTTCGCCGATTCAATACGGCTCGTATTGAAGAGGCTATCGAGCGAAATAAAGGCTTCAAAGTATTTGCGAGATATCTGTCTATTGGGCAAAGTCAACTGACGCAGCTGAAGATTGACGACGGTAGCCTTACCCGACACTATACTGAAGATATCCCGGACATCAGCCTGTACGAGATTAGTATGGCTCTCAAACAACTAAAAAACAATAAGGCGGCGGGTGATGACGGAATCACTACAGAGCTTCTGAGAGCGGGCAGTAAGCCGATACTTAAAGTCCTCCAGAGGCTCTTTAATTCCGTTATTCTCGAGGGCAGAACGCCTAAAGCATGGAGTGAGAGTGAGGTCATCCTGTTCTTCAAAAAGGGTGATAAAACACTCTTGAAGAACTATAGGCCGATCTCACTCCTGAGTCATGTTTACAAGTTGTTTTCGAGAGTCATTACGAATCGTCTCGCTCGCCGGTTTGACGACTTCCAACCTCCCGAACAAGCCGGTTTCCGAAAAGGCTATAGTACCATAGACAACATCCATACGCTGCGGCAGGTTATACAGAAGACTGAGGAGTATAATCTGTCACTTTGCTTGGCGTTTGTGGACTATGAGAAAGCCTTCGATTCGATCGAGACATGGGCGGTGCTGCAGTCTCTCCAAAGGTGCCAAGTGGACTACAGGTACATAGGGGTGCTAAGGTACCTATACGGAAATGCCACTATGTCGGTTCGACTCCAGGACCAGAGCTCTAATCCCATCCAATTGCAGCGAGGTGTAAGACAGGGAGACGTTATCTCTCCAAAACTTTTTACCGCTGCATTGGAGGATATCTTCAAGTTTCTGGATTGGAAAGGATACGGCATTAACATTAATGGCGAGTACCTAACACACCTCCGTTTTGCCGATGATGTGGTTCTAATGGCTGAGACCTTGGAAGACCTGAACACCATGCTTGGAGATCTCAGTAGTGCTTCCCAAAGAGTGGGTTTTAAAATGAACATGGATAAGACAAAAATCATGTCGAATGCCCATGTTGTACCCACTCCAGTTAAAATTGGGAACACTACACTTGAAGTTACCTGGGACAAATAGTCCAGCTAGGTAAGTCCAACTTCGAGAAAGAGATCTCTCGTCGAATCCAGCTCGGATGGGCAGCTTTCGGGAAGTTACGAAAAATCTTCGCGTCCAAATTACCTCAGTGTCTCAAGACCAAAGTCTTTGACCAGTGCGTGTTGCCAGTGATGACCTACGGAAGCGAAACGTAGCCATTCACTATGGGTCTCGTCCGAAGGCTCAAGGTCGCTCAGCGGGCAATGGGGAGAGCAATGCTTGGGGTCTCCCTGCGTGATCGGATCCGAAATGAGGAGATCCGCAGGAGAACTAAAGTAACCGACATTGCTCGAAGGATTGCTCAGCTGAAGTGGCAGTGGGCGAGACACATAGCTAGAAGAACCGATGGCCGTTGGGGCCGAACGGTTCTTGAGTGGCGACCACGATCCGGGCGACGCTCAGTGGGTAGGCCCCCGACCAGGTGGACCGACGATCTGGCGAAGGTCGCGGGAAGCCGCTGGATGCGGGCAGCACAGGACCGATCGTTGTGGGGATCCATGGGGGAGGCCTATGCCCAGCAGTGGGCGTCGTGCGGCTGAGATGATGATGATGATGATGATCTAGTAATATTTTGATTTTAACATCGTCAAGTCGGGGGACCGCAATTAATATCTATAATGTAAATAATTAAATAAATAGATATACATATTAATTGCATTGCAAATTGAACATAAAACTTAAGTAGGTAGGTGCCTATTTAACTAGCAGTAGGGGCAAATAGAATCAGAAAAATAATAGAAGAATAATAATAAACATATCCTTTGGTTTTGTAAACACTCTGTAGGTACACTACGCGAAATGTTGTTTTTTAATAAAATGTAATCTAAGCTCTCTTGGCATCTGAAATTACTACTTAGTCCGTCCGCGGTGATATAGAAGTACTATAAAATCCTTCGAGAAAATTTAATGCGTAAAGGGTTGCAAAAATAACTAACAGTTTGTGATAAGGTTATTTAAATTATCTAGAGGTTATTGTTAAGTAAATTTCGTGCGTTAATAGTAATTCAGGATATTTAAGAGTTATTTGTAAAGCTAGTAAGCCTTCCATTGAAGGCAGCCATTTTTAAGAGGTTTATTGTGGCAAGAATTTTCGAAAATATCAATTTATTTATTTTATTTGTTAGTGATAATAAATTTAAAAGAAAATTTTACGTTTATAAATAATTGTATGCCAGATTGGAGGTTAAAAATGTATTTAATGTATTTTTTTTACACTACGTATGACCATTAAATATCTTAAATATGCCTGATAATTAGGGCGCGTGTATTTTATAAGCATATTATCCCATAATTTAACAGGAAACTGGTATTCGCAATAGAATTTATAAGCACGTGTGAATTTTACAGACATTTTGCTTCGTATATGAATACCCAAGTCATAATAAAAAATAGTATTACAAATGGAAGCCATTTGTCTGATATGAAATAAGTTTTAACTAATATATAACCAGTCTCTTATAAAATATTTTGAAAACTTACTAATAAGCTTTTGCTGGTACTTGACAATAACCTAATTCTGGAAAATGACTGCTGCGATAAAAACTGATTATGACTAGTCCATGACTAAGCTGAGACTTCATAAAGGTTATAATTAGGTAATACTGAATTTAACCAGGTAATAAAATGGTTAATTTACAGTTACATCTAGGTTATCAAGCATGCCTCTAGGTAATTTGTCTAGTCAGTAAAGAGTAAAAATAAGGTCTGCACTAGGTTGTTATGGAGGGCCTTTTTGGTTATTAAGAGTTTATGCGGAGTTTATTATGAACATATTAGGACCTATCGTATTTCTTTGAGGAAATCCACTTATTTGTGACCTTTCTATAACTTAAATTGTTACTTGGGCAGGCATCTTAACAGCCTATGAGAATAACTGCCCCTACACCACCAGGGAAAGTAATCGTAAAGTGCCCTGGTGGAACAGCAAATTGCAATCCCTTAGGCAAAAAGCCCGCTCTCGCTTAAATTGCTATCCAAGGCGCCTCCTTCCCACATTGGCTTGCTTAGGAAGCCAAATGGGACTTTCACGTGCGACGCAATGGAGACCTTAGAACTCCTAGCCCAAGTGCCCTTCCCGGACTCGAGGGTAGATGAATCATCCGAGGAGCTGCGATCACTCTCCAGGCCTAGGCCGAAAGTGGATGATTGGAGAAAAGCCTCAACTTTAAGATTATCGGCCCTCAACGGGTGGCTTGGGCTATTAACAGCTTCAAGCCCTATAAGACTGCAGGCGAGGATGGCATTTTCCCGGCCCTACTACAACAGGGTAAGAATATCCTCCTCCTAGTGAGTATCCTCAGTCCTAGTGAGTATCCTCAGAGCTAGTTTAGCATGGGGGTACCTCCCACGTCTATGGACAAAGGTCAGGGTTATATTTATTCCCAAAGGATAGGTCCCAACCGAAGTCCTACAGACCGATCAGCCTATCCTCTTTTCTCTTGAAAACCATGAAAAAGGTAATCAACCTATATGTAAGGGAAACGCACCTGGCAGGCGACCCCCTACATTTAAGGCAACATGCCTACCAGAAAGGAAAGTCAACGGAAACTGCCTTAATCGATCTGACCGATAGACTTGAACAAGTGCTCGAAGATAAAGAAATAGCCTTGTGTGCCTTTCTGGATGTTGAGGGTGCCTTCGATAACACCCCAACAGGAGTTTTTGTACGATGTCTGCAAAATCGCGGCATCGATCAATTAATAATCTCTTGGATAGAGGCAATACTCACAACGCGAACAGTGAAAACCACGCTGTTGGACTGCACATTAACCGCCAGGGTGACTAGAGGGAGTCCCCAGGGTGGGATGCTCTCTCCACTGCTGTGGTGTCTGGTCGTTGACTGCCTTATCCAGGAGTTGAACAATGCGTACCTTCCCACTCAAGGATACGCAGATGACCTGGTGGTCCACATAGTTGGAAAATGTCCTTCAACTATATCAGGTCTCATGCAACTCGCTCTTAATAAGATCGAACAATGGTGCCGCCAGGTGGGGCTGTCTGTGAACGCCAGCAAAACCATAATAGTTCCTTTCACTAGGAGGAGGAATTTAGACGGCCTCAAGCCTCCTAAACTGTTTGGAAGAACTATTGAATTCTCTCAGAATGCCAAATACCTTGGGATCCACCTGGATCAAAGACTTAACTGGGGTATACATATAGGCAACATAATCAAGAAGGCCAAAGCAGCGCTAGGTATCTGCCGTAGGCTAACCAGCTCCAGGTGGAGACTGAAACCTAGTCACCTCTGGCTTTACACCGCTGTGGTAAGACCTATGGTTAGCTACGGGTGTATAGCTTAGTTTAAGCAGACTGCAGTAGGGACCACCATAAAGGCCCTGGAAAGCCTGCAAAGATGTGCCTGCTTGATGATTACGGGGGCTATCTCATCTTCTCCCATCCTTGCAATGGAGGTTATCCTGAACCTCCCACCACTCCACCTGTTCATACAGACAGGGGGAGGCTAGGATGGCAATGCTCCGAGCTGTGGAGGGAGGCAGATCGAGATGGAAATCCCAAACCATGAGGAAGCTACAGGGCAGCCTAATGGTTAATCCTGTCATGGCAATGCCAGCCGATGCCATGATTGAAACTTTGGAGTTCAAGAAGAACTACAAGATCATGATTCCTAATAGGGATAAATGGGACAAGCAAGTCCCTGAGCCCTTTAAGAAAGCTAACCAGATATGGTACACTGATGGCTCTAGAAAAGAGGGCCAGTCAGGTGCAGGTGTCTTCGGAGGTAGTGCGAAATCCAGGAGAACCACGTGCCTGGGTGTATGCACCCAGGCACGTGGTTCTCCTGGATTTGCCACCGTATGCCACCGTATTCCAGGCAGAAATGTATGCCATTATCGACTGCGTTCACGTAAATATGTCGAATGAGGGTAAGAACATCCTCATCCTGTCGGACAGCCAAGCTGCTCTAAAAGCGCTTGATGCTCTAGAATTCAAGTCCAAAATCACCTTAGAGTGCACGAAGGCCTTGAATGAATTGGGGACCATGAACTCGGTAATGATTGGCTGGGTTCCAGGCCACTCCAATATCCGAGGCAATGAAATTGCCGACGAACTGGCGAGGGGCCAGCTTGTGGTGTTTCGAGGGGGATTAAAAAGAGAGTCCTCAGAGATTGGGTACAAACACAAGCCCGACTCCAGTGGGCCCATTCCCCTGGACTACTGCACTCAAAATTGCTCATTAGGGAATTTTCACCCGGAGTCGCAATACAAAACCTCCAACTAAGCAGGGGCCAATTAAGGGCGCTCACTAGAGCCCTAACTGGTCACTGCAAACTCAACAAACATCTGCATAGAATGGGCCTGACTAATGTTCCCACGTGCAGATTTTGTGGTGAGGATGATGAGACACCATTTCACATTCTTTGTGAATGCCATGCTCTCATCCACACAAGGAGCCTAGCTCTGGGTGGACCTAGTCTGCCACCACATGATGCGAAGGCTCTGTCTCCAAAGATGGTTATTGGCTTTTTCAACGCCGCGGGCCTATTTGGAGACCTTTAAAATAGAGGGGTCGGCCACAATAAATCTGTATAGGTCGCAGTGGCCCGCTGGGGGACGCCCCTCCGTCGCCCCTAGTATCCCCTCGAACTCCAGATAGATAGATAAAATGCTCTCTGGTATGTAAGAAATGACGACCTCCATCGGGACCTCAAAACAGAGTTTGTTGATAGCATCATAAAAAAATACGCCGAAGCTCACCAAAAAAGACTTCAAATCATGTAAACGTGGAGGCTGTCCAGCTACTCGACCACACAAAAAAAATAGATGACTAAAACGGATAAAGCCATCCGATCTAAGTAGTGTAATGAGGTGGAGTGATAAAAAATAAGTTTTAATTTAGTACAATGTAGAATCAGTGCTGCAACAATAACTGTGAATTAGTGGCGTCACCTTAATAGAGACAATAAAAAACGTGTAAATGAACACTTCCTAGAGACATTTGTATCTCTAGCAAATTAAGATCGAATTAAATTATGTACTTATTAGCCGTAAAATAGGCTAGAACGTAATATACTTTGGGATGTTCATACGCGTAACGCGTTCCATAAAAAAAAGTATTTATTTTCGACATTATTGTAAAAATGCAAGTAACGGTTGAATTGTATTTAAAAGCACCGAACGAGCGCAAGCACACCCTCCCACCACGATTGTTCCACGGTCACAGACAGGGGCCGGGCGCGGGGGGAGGAGTGTGCACTGTGTGTGTCAAGTCGAGACACGACAGCAGCGGTCAATGAGCATTTGAAAAATCCGCCGATTGTCACGTTTTTGGATATTTTTTAGGCTTTCTCCACAAATAAGGGTATTGCGTACACAATGATAGCTCTGAAATACAACCACTGAGAGCAGCAGGCAGACCAACTCGTTTCACCTGTGGAGATACCATACTTCGAATAGGTACTAAAACTGACCATTTCTGTTATCGTTTTTTTTTCGCAACAATGCAGTGACTTGCGCGCATCATAACTCTGAAATGCAACCACTGAGAGCCGCAAGACCAACTTGTCTCTTCTGTGGAGACGCCATACTTTGAATATGTACTAAAACTGACCATTTCTCTGATCGTTTTTTTTTCGCAACAATGAAGCCTCTTGTAAGCTCTATAACTCGAAGTTGCAACCACTGAAAGCAGGCAGACCAACATCATTCACATTAGGGGACTACTCTACAAACTATAAAAGTAAATTTAACCGTATCCATGATCGTTATGAAAAATCCTGTCACCTCTCAGTCTAAATGTCTTCTGTAGTTTGGGGCTGCATGTCTCATTCATCGCGAAAGGATAATAATCAAAATTTATTGACCTTAAATTGGCATGTTTTCTCATATTGTTACTTGAATGTGAGCTAATAAGTCAACATAAATACATATTAAATATCGCTGAATCATTTTGTAGAAAAACAATACGTAATATTAACTTCACTTTTATGTTTTAGCGATTTTCAGAAAATTACTTTGAGGTTATCTTTATCATGCGTAGTGTTGTAAAATTTTGTCGATATTTTTATTTTACAGATTTCCTAAAGACACTGTATAAAAAACATATGGATAAAGTGTATTGTCAGACGAAATTGGAGTCCAAGAAAGCATAGTCAAATTTGCTCCAGATATTTTCCATCAGATTAATTTGTATGTACTTAGTAGTAAAACTATGAAATGGAGACGTCATGACGTAAGTCAAGTTATTTAATGAAAGGAAATCTTTAAACTGTCTAAAATATTATTTATGAAAATAAAAACGTATTTAATTTCTCAACTATTTCTTTAAGGAATCCTTGACACGGATGCCAAGAAAAACCAGTTCAGATGTTTTTTTTTAAGAATTAAAATATTAGAGAAAGAAAAGAACTTGAAAGTCAAAAAGGTAAATTATCAAAACGCCAGCTAATTAGCACATTCCAACTAAGCCCGGCCGCATATCAAGCGTAAGTCTATCGAAAAATGTTTTAACAATAAATTATGGTCAAATGTTAATGTTTTTAGTTTAATTTCCAAGCATATTAAATCGTCACAAAATATAAGGGCTATTGAATCAGTAGGTTAGGTTGTGACTTTGGTCGGATTCGCGATATTATCAGTATTATCACTTTTATCGTTGTAGGGAAAGAAGTGTCAAATTTGATTCAACAACTCGTCGATTTGCTCTATTCTTTCATAAAACTGGCAAAAAATCGTCCAAATCTCCGTTATTATATGTGTAAATATCGTAAATTATTTGTATTAATAGCAAAATCAACCATTGATGTTGGATTTGTGAGAGCAAACAGAGATTTTAATCGTTAGATGCGCCCTGTGCTTCCAAAAAGTGACTACATTTTATGTCTGTGTGCGTTACATGACAAATTCACACAACAACGCGACGCGCCATAAAACTTTGACACCTAAAATCGCTAACGGTGTATTATGCAAGGGGTCAAACTAATTTGGTGTATTTTGGTTCGGTGCTTTCTGCCACAGACTACGACGGGATGAGTTAGCTCACTCTTCCCAACGTTGACACATTTTCGAGCGCCTTATGTATGGGAAGGGCGCATCTAACAATTTAAATATCTGAGAGCAAATAGTACAAATCTTCCGAAAATCGACAGATTAATACAAATCGGTCAGGAGATTCTTTGTGTATCGCTCTAAACAATATAAGTACAGTTTCAATACTGTTATAATGAAGAACAGGTTACAAGTGTACTTGTCAACATTGTCATGCGGCAGAAGAGAGTTGCAAACATGCATTTTTGGTGTGGTTGCACCATCACAGGGCTACGTTCCAAAACATCACCCGAGTGCACTCGGTCACCCGAAGTATGTCCTAAAACATTTCGGGTGCACTCGAGTGTTGAAGTGGCGTGTCCTAAAACGCTACGGAGTGCACTCGATCGAGTAGAATCTCACCCGCATAATATAGCAAGGTGTAATTTCACTCGATTGGATTTGGCGGGAAATTGTGTGGATTTTAAAGTTGTGTGTGATTGTGATTACAAAGATTTCATATTCACACACAATTTGTGCATCTCGGAGAGCGAGGATGAGCTTCGTAACGTCGACAATAAGTAAATTTTAAATTCCAAAGACTATAGGTATCGTAAGTGACACGATTGTAAAATTGGCCTTCATTTCCGCTGAAGCTAGGTTAGGCCGCGATTTAACAGAATTCATATTCTGTTGGTTTTAGCATTTTCGTAGATGAAACAGAGGAATGTAATCCATGCATTAAAGTGAACGGACGAAGCGCCGATGAATTATATATTTTCTTATTTTTGTATATTTGGTTATGTAAACAAAGCAGACAACACTCTTGCCGTTCTAAAACAACCAACACTCCGACCACCCTAACCGGCCACTCTCCCCCCACCACCTACTCACTCCGGGTGATGTTTTGGAACGTAGCCCAGTGAGGAGCTATTTTAGGCGTGTTCGGGTAACCTGCTGTGGCGTTTTTAGCATTATCAAAATTGGCGTTGATGTAAAGCGTTCGGTTAGGTTATGAAATTTTTGCCATTTTTGCTCCACACCCTAACCGAACGTTACATTATCAATATGTCAATGTCATAATATGTCAAAATATTCAAAAGATTTTAACGGTTTATTAGGATTTGGTAAAGGTTTATTTGAAACACTCAATTCTCTTATGGTGCAGGCGTAGTGTTCCAAAACTTACCAACTTTACCTAAATAAATAGTTAATATTCTTACTCTGTTTTACGAGTATAACACAGAGTCAATTTGTGAATCAAAAATCTTGACGTAAAACATAATAGTTAGAGAGTAAATTAGAAATATAATTTCTTTTCAACATCCCGTTCGAGAGCTCCGTATTTTAAGAGTTTATTTACATAACCCGAACTTATATACAAACGGAGGCCACATCAGAAATTGTGAAAATGTTATCACTAAAGTTTTGAGACGTTTTCTATATCTGAGATTGTTTAATTTTAACAATAATCAACTTAACAAAAATACAAAAAGAGAACACAAACAACACACATATGAGTACAAAAAGGTTTGGCTTATCTCTGACAAAATCTCTTCCAGCCAACCTACAGTAGGAAAATTTAACTTTACTACTAACTTTAATACATTTCTTAGCAAGAAATGTGTAGGGTGACAATTTTTTTTTGTAGGACACATTTTTTGTCTACCCTCATTACGTACTAACTATTTACTATTTACTCATAGCTTGATTCCTGTCAAACGCAATTGGGATGACGACTGAATTCAAATTTTTACGTCTCGTCATTAAATATTAAAATACCGTAGAAAAAGACGCAGTCCTGTGAAATTAGAATTAAAATCGGCTTAGAAATGCCTTAGATACAAGCATTTTAAGTTGTTAATTTGAAGGCGATTAGACAGAGAGATCCGACATCAACTGTGACGTCATTGTTGAGTACGGCCATATTGACTCCTTGTAAATTGCCGTTTTGCTAGAAAGAGATGGAGAAAAATCTTTAATACCTTATATCTCGGTTGTTTTTATAGTTATTCGAAAACCGATTTTTTCTTTCTGTTTATTATATGAATGAGCTTCTGTTAAAGCAAAAAAATTTTCTTAGTCATCTAGCCAATTTTATGCTAGTGCATTTGTTTGAGCGTTGCAATTATTTATTTAGTTTCGACAATAAGTATTTACACATAAACACAAACACAATGTGTCGTAAATGAATACCTATAGTAAAAATATGTTGGAATTTGTTGACACACAACACCCTGTTACTGTAACATTTTCAGTGCAAAGTCATAACACCGGTTACTCGACGCTGCAACCAAAACGCACACAGTCATTATGTATAGAAAGTTTTTTTTTTATTACTAATTTAACACTCCACAGACTCGTGGTCCGTGCTCTTTTCATGGAATCTTCTCATTGTGATCTATTTTATTATATTTATTATATTAAGACTTACGACTACTTTTTACTCCTAATCTAAGGTGAGTTGCGCAACTCAATCAATTTAAAAATTTAAATATATATCTTAATAATATCTATTTATTCTTATATATACTTAATTATACACAAATATATATCTTAATAATATTATACTATATGTTAATAAGTGTCTGGTAATGGCAACCACCGCGTGAGGGACACTATCGTGGACAGGGTTCTTCCTTTCTGCTCCTCTGAGCACAACCACGTGATCGTACGTTAGTCCCTGTGCTTCGTGGATCGTCAGCAGTCTAGATTGTTCTCCGGTGCCGAACCCTTCCCTCCCATACGCTTCTTTCTCGTCTTGAGTAAAGGTAAGGAAGAGAGTATTTGGGTTGCCCCTTCGTAACATTGCCTCCGATGCCATTCTGCATGTCATGGACCTCAGCACTTGCCGTGATGTGTAAATACCCTTGTAGATGTTTTGGAGGGCATACACCACATCCATCGGACTTCGGTGTGTGCAGAGGAGCTTTTCTGTTACCGACGTGATGGCGGCGGGGCTTCCGTAACGCATCTCGAACAGGTTGTCTCTGTCTATGAAGGGGATCTGATTTGTATCGGTCATTAGTACCAATTCTCTTGCCCCGGTCAGCCTTGTTGCCATGATGATAGCTCCAAAATGGTCTAAGAGAGCTTCGTCCACCAAAAGGCGTTTTGATGCTTCCACACCATTGATGAGAACTGAGGCAATGGTTTTTATTTTCGCCTTCACGACCGCCTCGAATCGAGTCGTCACTTTGTCCAACAGTTCTTTTGCCGTCTCGAGTGTGCTAGTGATGATCATATCTTCCTTCATTTGGAAGTTGTTGAGGAGCCACGTGGTCTTCCCGCAACCCGGCACACTGTCAACCCATCTGATTGCCAGTTTACCCCATGGTTCGGAGATCCAAGTTCCACTCACGGATTCCGCCGTTTTTAGAATTCGGTCCTCCAGCATGAAGCGGGTGCACTTGGCAATTACCACTATTGGGTCCTCGATCGGTGTGCAGAATGTGATTGCTCCCCTTTCGTCAGTTGCTTCATGATCCACCAGCACCATGCCTGACGTGCCACTGTACGCCGCCATCTGCTTTTTATCTATAGGGCGAGTTCCCGCCACCACAGTCCCAGTGTCGTTGTTATAGACCACCGCCCTCGCCCCGTCCAGGAGTTCCTGTAGTAACATGCGGGCGTTTATCTGAAATGCCTCAAGTATCTTGCTGCAGGTGGTGTGTTTTACCTGCAGCGTCGCCCGCAGTGTCCCCAGGTACTCTAGATAGGCGTTGACTAGGTCATCTCCGTCCCGGTCAGTGACTATTCTGGATGGCGGTCTCACCCTTCCCATGTCTGCCAGTGTGGTTTTGGGTGAGGGGACCGTTCTATGTTTTGGGGACAGAGTCCGGTACTGTCTCACTGCTTGTTCTACGAGGACGAGCGTGGCCCAGGGCAACAGATATGCCCCTAACGAGGTCGTCTGTCGGGGATTGTCTTTGTGATTGGAGGCGTCTTCTTTCGTTTGCTTCTTGCATCGCCTCCTCGTGTTGCCTTTGTGCCCGGGCTGAGCCACTTTCTGTTAGTTCATTGCGCGGAGTCTGCTCGTGGTCTTTGAGCAGAAAGTCGAGGTTTTGGCCTCTTCCCTCGTACACGATAATTTTGTGTTTTCGGGAGGCCTCCAATAAGGGAGTGTAATCGGACACTTTCCCTTTCTCGAGATCTACCTTCATGACATCCACGCTGATGACTCTTGGGTCTCCGTCCATGTTTAACAGCAGTTCCCCCGCTATAGTAAAGGACGACTTGTCAATGTGCCAGTCCAGGAGCAGGATCGACTTATTCCTGAAACGTACAATCCGGCATTTTTGCCCTGCGAGCATCACCTCAGGCATTGCATCAAACACTTTTCTTTTAATGGTCGCCCTGGTAGTGCTGCCTTTTAGCAGGACTGCTAGGCCAGGTGATATGGCAACGTGCTTCCTTGTTCTGGACATACAGAAACTAATGCCAATCCTTTCTCCTGCACTATCCATGAACAACGCCACAGCCCTTGTGAGGAGACCTACTGTTCCTTTTTCTCCGTCGCTCAACCACTGCATTTGCGTTATCGTTGGGGCCACTTAAGGTTCCCGCGTTCGTGGTGCCATATTTACTGACCCATCATCACCCCCCTGCGCTGGTGGAGTACAGTTCTTGTTTCGCTGTGTTGCCAGATCGGCTGCTATTTGTATAAACTGCACTAAGGGTGGTTTTGCCCTTTTATCCATCAGTAGCGCATGGATATTCTCTTTTCTTATCACTATCTTGCCTAGTCTATGTTCTAAGTCATGGCGGGCACTGGCAAATCTGGGACAGTCCAAGATCACGTGCCATACCGATTCAATCTCCCCGGGGTCACATTCACAATATGGATTGTCCTTGAGTTTGAATCGGTACAGATATTCTGCGAACCCCCCGTGCCCCGTGAAGACTTGTATCAGACGAGGTGATGGTTTTTCTTTCCTGACCCAGCTATAGGCTTTCGCCTGATCTGGAAAGAACCATTTGGTCACTCCTCCTGTAGAGGAGGTAACGTACTTATCCTGCCATTTTCGGATCGTCTCTTCCCTTATCTTATTCTTCACGAACGACACGGGGATCTCACAGTAGTCCCGCGTTCCGTCTACCACCCGCGCTGCTTTTTTGGCTTATTCATCTGCTCTTTCGTTTCCCGCTGTGCCTACGTGTGCTCTCAGCCAGAACAGTTTGACCTCTCCACCGTTCCTTCTGATACTTCTGATGTCTTCATGTATCCTCTGCACTAGCTGATGGCCTGCTTTGGGGTTCGTGATGATCTCCAATGAGGATCTGGAGTCACTCAGTATTGTTGCTGAGGTGACACCCTCTCTCCGGACCATCTCTATCGCCCTATGCAGAGCATACAGTTCAGACTGGAAGACCGTACAGGCGGGATCGAGACTAAATGTGTAACTGGCGGTTTCTTTTCCCTCTACCCACCACGAGACTGCGGCTCCAACCCCCTCATCAATTTTACTGCCATCTGTGTATATTTGTGGGTCTTGGATTTTGTGCTTCCGTATGGTCTCTACGGATGTATCCTCTACACATTCATATTCTATCAGCACCCGCTCGGATGGATGAGGTCTCCCAGAAAATGATGTTTCCTTCTCCAGTATACTGCCTGGTGGTAGGTGGTCTCGGCAGTCCCTTTTTTTTGTTCTATAGAGGGATGCTGTTTCATGTACTCGCAGGTCAATCGGGAGCAGTCCAGATAATGTAAGAGCGGACGTCAAGGACACTGTTCTATAAGCTTTGCAGACTTTTATTGCAAAGTTCCGTTGTACCGACTCTAGCTGCTTTTTGACGAGTTCCAAATCCGTGGCCTGGCTCCATGCTCCACTGGCGTACAGGATAATAGGTTCAATGACCGCTAGATATATCGTCCTGATGATTTCACTATTTAGACCCCATGTTACTTTCGCCGTGCGTGCTAGTTGTTTATATATATTAGTTACCTTTCTACACTGCTCTGACACATGCTCGGCGAAGTTCAGGTTTCTGTCGATCGTGAGTCCAAGCACTTTAATTGCTGTCACCAGTTCGATATTCACTCCGGACATCGTCACGATGGGGGGGTCGTACTTCAATTTCTTCGTTATCACCATGGCCTTGGTTTTGTGCGGCGCGAAGTTAAGTTTATTACGTCCTCCCCATTTCACCACACTGTCCAGGATCTCATTTGCGGTCTCCTCCACTTGTTCGCCTGTTTCACCAGTGAAAACCAGAACCACATCATCTGCGAAGGCCTGGCAGTGTACATCCCTCCCCTGTAACTGTTTGAGCAGGGAATCCAGGATTATGTTCCAAAATGTGGGACCTCCTATTGATCACTGGACACATCCCTTGGTGGTCTCTTTCCCTGCTGAGTTTACCTGCTCTGTATGTTTCGAAGGTAGGTGTGTCCCCTGTGTTCAGTATTTCTAGGTCCATTTCATTAAGGAACGCTGCGTACTTTTCACCTCTCCGGTCCTCAGATCTACTGCCCCACCACAGGCTCCATGCGTTTATATCTCCCGCCACGATTAGGTCCCTAACACCGAGTTTATGAATCATTGTGTTAACCCGATTTATGTTAGTGTATATTTCTTCATTCCCCTCGAAATAAACAGATATAACTCCAAGCCGCAGACCCCCCGCCTCCAGCCATACAGCCACCTCGGTTTCCGTGGCAAGCACAGGGTCTTGTATGACCCTGAGTCTGTCACCGAAGTCGATAATCGCCGCTTTCACGGGTTTGACCAAGGTGCCGGTGCACTGTATGATCTTGGTGCCAGGATAACGTTTTACTGTACCTTGATTTCCCACATAAGGTTCCTGCACGATGGCAATGTCTACTTTGCGTTGGTCCGCAACCTGAAGCAATTCTGCCGTGGCTGTTTTGGAGCGGTGCAGATTTGCCTGGATGATATGCAGTTCTCTGCTCACTCCGAGGGGTATCAGTGGCATGCCTTTAGCAGTACGTAACTTTCTCCCTGGTTATGGCATCCCATTTTTGCCACAAGGGACAGTCATGGCTAAATGCGTTGTGCTGGCTATCTTCTGGTTTGGTACCCTTTGTCTCAAAGCAATTGAGGCATTTTGGCGGTTTTCCCTCTTTACGGACTCTGCAGTCCGTCCATCTGTGTTTATGGCCACAATGACTGCATCGGTCTTCTGCTTCTTTGCAGAGCATTTTTGTATGGCCATAACCTAGGCACTTCGTGCACTGCACCAGTGGGGACAGGTCGAAGACCGGTCGCCTTTGGAGGTCCAGGTACACAACACCCACCTCCAACAGTGCTTTATGGAGCGGTGGTGATACCTCTAGCACCGGGTGGCATTCTAGGCTGTTTCTGGCACGTTTCCTGTATCTGACCTTGATCGTGGCGTCCTTCACAGCTATATCCTTAAAAAGATGTTTATTTTGCGAGGTCAGGAACTGTATTATGTCTTGGTCCTTGTGATAGGCCAAGACATCCTTAATAATTACTAGAGGGTTTGATGGCCTTGCCACCTCCACCATCAGGTTCCGATCGCTTTTAACCTTCTCCCTAGCCAGGCATAGGTCTTCTTTTGTGTTGCAGCTAAGTATTACCTTGCGGTTCCTAGCTTTCCTGACCCGTTCTACCTTAACGCCGGTATTCTTGCTGTCGAGAGCTGTCCTGATCTCTTCAATGACGTCCTCACCGGTTTTCATCTCGTCCACAGATGAGATGATCAGTGTATGGTTTGAGTGGGGCTTGGGCAGGGTAGGTTTTGTGGGCTTGGCTGTCATAGTAGCGTATGTTGATGTCACTTTGTATTGTCGCCGCTGGTGGTGGTGTAGTAACCTCAGCCAGTTCCTTAGCCAGGGATACTGGTGGTGGAGACATCGGTACCCGCTTCTCCTCTCTCATCGTTCTGAGCTCGGACCGAACTGCCTCTAGGGTCTCCTTTATTGGCTGCAGGTCCTCGCTGACGTCACTTTTCTTCTTCCCGTTGGCATCTAATGCACCCTCGGTGAGCATGTGCGTCAGTTTTGCCAGTGAGCTTTGGATGTGTTTGAGCTGTGGCGTCAGTTCTGAGCCTTTTGGCGAAGTGCTGTTCTCGATATGCTCTAAAACATTTTGGACTAGGTGTTGAATATTTTATATAGAAATAGTTACGACACTGTTACGATTTATAACTAATCTGTGACTTTTATAAAATGTTGCTACCGAAAATGGGTATAGAATGTAAAATCCTCCAAGTTCATTAGACTCAGTAGAGCACTATGCCAAGAGACTCATCGGCAATGACACACTCGTTGAGGATAATCTCCAGAGCCTCGACCACCGAAGACGCGCTGCTGCTTGCCTCTCGGTTTTTTTATCGGTTACATTTCGGAGAGTGTGCGAAAGTTTTACGTAGATAATTTGATCCCCCTGCCCCTTTCCGTCACCAGTCGACCAGGCGCGGCGAGGCTTTTCACACTAATGTTGTTGATATTCCTCTCATTCCCATGAAGCAATTTGCTTTCGCTTTCATTATACGAACAGCTAAGGAGTGACACTCTGCCGAGGACTGTTCGGATCAGTATAATCTGGACATCTTTAAGGTTAAGGTGATAAAGCATCTTTTAGGCCAGCATGTACTTACCTTAGGCATAAATAACATTAAAAATATTTTTTTATAAGTACAAACAATATTATTTTAATGTATGTATGCATGGACACCCTAAACAAATTTCTCGCATAGAAATTTAATAAAGTTGATTATTGTTAAAATTAAACAATCTCATATATAGAAAACGTTTCAAAACTTTAGTGATACCATTTTCACAATTTCTGATGTGGCCTCCGTTTGTATTTAAGTTCGGGTTATGTAAATAAACTCTAAAATACGGAGCTCTCGAACGGGATGTTGTAAAGAACGTATATTTTTAATTTAATTTCTAACTATTATGTTTTACGTCAAGATTTTTGATTCACAAAGGACCATGAGTCATTTTGGACCCAGTGTCCAACAGTGTTGGGACTTATGCCATATGAAAGCTCTTGAAGAGGACTTCATTTTATTATATGGCAGCTAAGGTCAAATCGAGCGCGAATATGGTGATTTAGCACACTAAAATTAAAAAAAAAATAGGCTTTTTTTTATTACTGTTGTTAAAAATACATTCACGATATATTTTTATATATGTTGTGTCATGTTATGGAAGTACTAAATAGTGAGTTAAGGATTTTAAAATGTTCAACATTTGTTGCAGGAATATATTGTTCATACCCATAGGTAATAAATGTTCATACTCTAATAAGTTAATATTATTATTCCACCCGCGAGGTCGAGTGAGCGAAATAGGATTGCTCCTTCCTTTGTTATTTTTTTACCTGCGTGCGCGCGTTATCTCTTGCCCTCCACCCCCCGCCCCCTCTAACATCCGTACTTGTCATGCAAACCTCGATCGTCAGTCAGTCGTTGCTCGCAACTTGTTTACGCCATTTGTGTTACTTGTACTTAGCTTGAATTACGACTTACGACCCCGGCCTGTTAATTGACTCTGATATCATCTTGTGTAAAGGACGTTGTTATCTGCTTTGTAACCGTGACCCTGGCTAGCATATGGACATCGATTTTAGCCTTTTCTCGGTGAATAGTGTACCTATATATTTACAATGGCTGACAACCGTTGTGTTATGTGTCTGCGATCGCGTATTATGCGATCAAGAAGACATGTTTTAGCAGATGATCTGCCAGTTAGTCGACCACAGCTTGCTGAATATGTTCAGCAGAATGCATTGATCGAAGTAAGTACCCTACCTATTGCAATCATTTTGTTCCTATAGAAAAGTATTTTTATTATTAAATAGGGTTTGGTCGGGCTACACTTGCGTAAACTTCACATTATAGCCCAATTACCTATTTCCTTTACCAGGGTTAAGCTCTCCATGCTTTTTATCAAGATAAGTTCAGTATAATAGTATGGATTACGCTAGTGTTTGCAGAGACCTCATCATCATCACGGCGGAAAGGCTTAAAGACGTATAATTCATTAAGGATTTTTTAAAAAGCGTATTGTATTTTTACATACTTTTACTTAGTTGTATGTTTTTCAATATTTACATTCTTGAAAATGTGAATGTGACGCCCTGAGTACTTCAGTGGCCAACATGCCACGCATGAGGTCCCGGGTTCGATTCTCGACCAAGTAATGAATGATGAATTTTAACTGTTTCGGGCATGGTTGTTACTATGTATTATGTTTATGTAATATTTAAAAGTATCTAAGTAGTTGAACCGTAACACCCATAACACAAGCTTTGCATACTTTGGGGCTAGATGATGCTGTGTGAACTTTTACAAAAATATTTATATAGTTTACCTCTTTATTTGCAGGTAGTATTCAATAACACACAAAACGTTTGTCACCGCTGCTGGCAACGAATTAATGCTGTTCAAGATCAACAACCTGCGGAGAACGTTCAAGACGATGTCGTTCCAGACCATGGACCTGAACCTGAGGCGCAGAACATGCAGCCATTTATTCATGTACCCGAATACGTTAGAGCGCCGAACTCTGCAAGGCGTTGTATATTTAATCATTGCAACAACGTTGAACGCAATAGAATCCCAGAGGCGTTTAAAGTGATCGTGCTTTGTTCACAACGTTTGTACATCCCGGAAAATGCTAGAGTGTGTACCGAACATCTGGAAAGCAACGAATGGCAATCATTACGTGATAATTGTAATGTATTACATGATTTTAACGTTACGTTTTTCACGGACATGTCAAATATCTTAATATCTGCTGTCACCCGGGGATCGAGATTAGATTTCGAAATAAGGGAATTAATAAATCCCAATGATCTATTTTTTTGGACTGGACTCACCATCGCACAATTTAATACAGTTTTGGAAGAAACTCCTTCGCTAACACAAGCGGTTAATCGAACACGCACTGTGATCGGTGTGTATTTATCAAAACTAAGGACAGGAGAGTCGAATGAAAGGTTGGCTACTCTATTCAATATGTCACGTAGAACTTTAGAGAGAAAATTGGCATTGGCCAGAGAACACTTGATGACCGATTTTGTTGCCATTCATTTAGGTATGGATAACATATCCCGACACAATATCCTTGAAAGGAACTTGTTTTTACCGAAAATGATTTTTGGAAATGAAGAAAACACAAAAGCAATAATGATATGTGATGGAACTTATATTTACATAGAGAAAAGCACTAACTTTCTTTTCCAGCGTTTAACCTATAGTCATCACAAGTTTCAAAATCTGCTGAAACCATTCCTAATTGTATGCAGTGATGGTTTTATAATAGACGTACTTGGTCCTTACGCTGCAACAACAAGCGATGCTACGATTATGACAAGCTTGTGTACCGACGAGGATAATCCATTCCATTGGATGTTTCATCAATACGATGTATTCATTTTAGATAGGGGTTTCAGAGACAGTATAGAATATTTGGAGTCATTAGGTTATGAACCACATATGCCTCCAACAAAGGATAGGAATGAAAACCAATTAACGACGGAACAAGCTAATAAAGCAAGATTAGTTACAATATGTCGTTGGGTGGTAGAAGCAGTAAATGGCAAGTTTAAAAATAGGTTTAAGCTTCTACGACAAGATTATTTTAATAGAGCACTGCCCCACATGTTTGTCGATTTCAAAATTGCTGCTTCGCTTATAAATGCGTTTTATAGAGTAGCCACTGACCAAAGGCTTTGTAATGAGATATGGAGTATTATAAGTGAGAAAATCAACTCACCGAATCTTCTGTTCGATTATGTAACACTGAAAAACCTGAACCGGCAACGGGTGGCTTTCATACGGATGGAAGCTGATCTCCCTCATTTAGAAGATTTTCCCCAATTAACGGAAGATGATATTATTTTGATTTCTTTGAGAAGTTATCAAATAAAACTTGCCAAGTCATACGCCAGCGAGAACTTGCGGGATGGTGGTGTCTATACAATAGAAATATACCGTGAAAATAATTTAAATGACTTAGGGCAATGTAATATTCACCAAACAAACGTATGGCTGCTTAGAGGACGTGTGCAGTCACGACACGTTAGATCAAGAACTTATTATACATATATCTTAATTGACCGTGATCAAATAGGCAGAGACGCGATTATTCAATATTACTGTACATGTCTCACGGGTAGACGCACTGTTGGAAGTTGTAACGTGCCCACGTCATTTCCATAATATGGTATTTGGGACTGGGTAGACATGGAGACGGTTTTAACCGACCAGCAATTCATTTAGATGATATTATTGTAGATGCACAATTCATTTAGATTTATTGTTGATATTATTTAAATAAAAAACATTTTTAAAATATATCACAAAATATATATGTATTTTTAACAACAGAAATAAAAAAAAGCCTATTTTTTTTTAAATTTTAGTGTGCTAAATCACCATATTCGCGCTCGATTTGACCTTAGCTGCCATATAATAAAATTGAGCCTACCTTAAGAGCTTTCATATGACGTGAGTCCCACCACTGTTGAAGAGTGGGCCCAGGGTCCATACAAAAATGCCCATGGTCCTTAACTCTGTGTTTTACTCGTAAAACACAGTAAGAAAATTAACTATTTATTTACCTAAAGTTGGTATCTTTTGAAACACTCCGTCTGCACCATAAGAGAATTGAGTGTTCCAAATAAACCTTTACCAAATCCTAATAAACCGCTAAAATTTTTTGAATATTTGTGGACAAAAGGTTTCACAAATTCAACACAATTATTTCACATAAAAATGTTAAACATTTATATTTAATATATTTTGAGACCGGAGTTACAGTATTTCCTCTGGTTGGCAGTGTTCCAGTTTGACCAGAACTTTCTCCCTATAGATTTCACATTTTTTTTATCTTCACCATGATGTTTTCACAATTACTTCCTAAATTCTTCCTTGATTTCGTAAAAATATTATAACCTTTAAAAAAGAGCTCTCACACCACACGCACATCTTTAAGAAACCCTGACCTAGATCCTTGATTTCATTTACTACCGAGATAGAACCGTTTTTTAATTTGTCTTTGTTTGTCTTACGAGTAAAACGAATATGAAAACATTTAGACACATTTAAATCTAACTTATTCGCAGTACAGTACAACTCATACCTATTTAAATCATTTATTTCAGATAAATTATTGACAGTTTTAAGAATCTTCATTCATCTGCGAATAATAGAATTTTAGAACTCGAAAAACAGTTACTCACATCATTGATGAATATTGTGAAGAGAAGCGGTTCCAAGAGAGACCCTTGAGGAACACCATCCGGAACATGACTCCATATTGATATGAACGACGACAGCTCGGTTCCTGTTATCAATATAAGAAAAGAACCAGCGAAATAAGTCGCCATGTATACCCGCAGTTGCAAGTTTGGTCATTAGTATACAGTGATTTATGCGATCGAAACATTTTCGATAATCTGTATAAATCACCAACTTGAAGCGAGTTATTCATACCCGTCGTAATAAAATCATTCGCCAATATAAAGTTAGACGTAGTCGATCGCCCCTTCAAAAAGCCGTGTTGCATTTCACTAAAAGAGGATTTAAGAGCAGAATACAACTGATTATAAACTAATCTCTCTAAAATTTTAGTAAAAAGACAAAGTTTCGAGATTGGACGATAATTCTCTAATCGGACTTGTCGCCTTTTTTATGTATAGGGGTATGTTGAATGCCGACTTCCAATGGGGGAAAGAACTCCTTCTGTCAGTGAGCGCTTAAAGAGGATACAAAGTAATTTCACAAGACTTGTAGCGCAGCGAACAATAAAATAGGTGGTATCAAGTCATATCCCTTGGATATGCCGTAGGACTCGGGTAAAAACCATACCTGGCTAAACCACCCTTCGGTACCTCTCTGCCCTCGTCGAGGCACGCTCGGGATCGGACTAGCCATTCCCCGAACGCACCCCATGGAACTCCGACGGCCCGACGCCTCAGACCAAGGAAACCAAAGGAAAGAAAGGAAAAAACTAGGGACGCCGCATCCAATATTATAATCCGCCTTTATACATTTTATCAAAAAAAAACAATGAAAAACATAGAACTGTAAAATAAGTCTTTGTTTCTAGGTTATGCAGGCTGAATAAAAATACATAAAAATACTACCAGTAAAATAGACTCTGTGACTGCAAAGAACTAACAAGATCAAGAGTCAAGACATTTAATAAATATTAACGTGACATATCGACATCAATATTATCCGTAAATTTCAATTTAATTGTAATAGTATTTGGTGTAGTAATATCGGCGACTAAAATTTCTGCACCATTAAAAAGCCCAAGTTCTGTTATCTTTTTTTTAAGATTATCTCTCGTTCTTTCTTCAATACTCTTGATTGAAGACATATATAAGGTTTTGTTGCGACCATTTATTACCGTGGTAAAACCTGTAAACAATACAATAAGCATTTAGTTTTTGACAAAGAATCCATTAATTGGTAGCGATTTTTATTGAGAAGAATATTCTAAGATTTTTTTTGTGGGTCGCAAAAAAGGACGCAAAGTGGCTTTGGTGTGCGGATTGCGAAAATTCGTTTGTTCGTATCAAAGATATCTTATCTAGTGACAAAGTATTGTGCCATTATGATCCAACGTTAACCCTTATACTGTCCGTCGATAGTAGTTCTTATGGTATTGGGGCTGTGCTCGCGCATCGGTATCCAGATGGATCTGAAAGACCAGTCAGCTGTGCATCCCGCACTTTGAGCGATACTGAGAAAAATTATAGCCAGCTGGATAAAGAGGCGCTTGCAATTATTTACGGTGTGCAAAAACATCACCAATATTTATTTGGTAGGTGTTTTACGCTTAAAACAGATCATAAGCCGTTAGTTTATTTATTTGGTCCTAAAGGCGGTATCCCACAAACTGCGTAGTTAGTAGACTTCAACGATGGGCAGTGAAATTGGCCGCATATGACTTCACTATTGAATATGTCACGTCTAAAGACAATGGAAGTGCTGACGCTTTGTCTCGTTTGCCATTAGATATGTCGTGGAAACACAAATCGTCAAATATCGTTGACGTCACTAAAAAACAGGACTATCACTATTTCTTTTTTACAGACGAAACTTTGCCGGTTAGTTATAAAGATATCGCACACGAAACTAAGAGTGATAAGATTTTAGCTCGTATTTACGGGTACATAATGTTTGGATGGCCATAAATGCATGGTGGACGATGAAAAGGCTTTTTACTATCGTAGAATGGAATTGGAAGCTGATGAGATTAGAAGCATATCAGCCCATGATACTATAAAGTATTTTAGAAGTCTATTTTCTAAGTTTGGTTTACCACGACAGTTAGTGACGGATAATGGCCCCCCTTTTCAAAGTTACGAATTTAAAGAATTTTGTAGTAAAAACTTTATACGTCATTCTTCGTCTTCACCGTACAGACCACAAGGAAACGGTGCAGCTGAAAATTCCGTAATGATAATCAAGAAGACTATTAAAAAGGCGTTGCAAGAGGGGAAAGATTTATCTGGTAGTTTGAGTAAATTTATGTTGAGTTACCGTAATTGCGAACACTCAACTACCGGTGTAGCCCCGGCCGTGGCCTTGTTGGGACGGCGACTGCGCAGCCGATTGGAGGCCCTGCGCCCCAATACATTTGAAAGAGTGCAGGATGTGCAGAGTAAACAAATCGACTCGGCAAGAGGTTCCGAGAGGAGATTTGAAATTGGTTGTGATGTCTTAGTAAGAGAATATGCGCACAATAATAATAATAAATGGATACCAGGACAAATTCTTGAAAAAAACAGGTAGTAGGTTTTCAGTTATAGATGATAGTGCTGCCAATGAGGCAAAGAAAAGAGTGAAAGTATAAATAAGGAGGACACATTGTGTTCGTCCGGTTCAATACCATCCAGTCCGATGCTACAGTTTACTAATGCGAGTGTGAACGATAGCGAGCAGGCGGAACCATCGCCACAGCCTTCTCCCTTAAGGCGCATAGTAACGTCAATCATAAAAAATCACTGCAGAAAAAAGCGATTTTCTTCATAAATATTGAATAAAAAAATCTTTAAAAAAGATATGTTATTATTCAACGCATTCTTTAGAGGATGGTCTTCTTAATTTTTTGATAAATTAATTAAAACTTGGTTAAAATGTGACCCAAACATGCCTCGATTTTAAAACTGTAAACCTAATCGCTTCGTAAATATTAGGTTAAATCATATACTTTCGATTTCAATAAATAAAGTGAACAATATTCTAGGGGATGGTCTTCTTAGATTTTTCTTATTCGCCTTTATTAGTTTTTTATTGAAATAATTCATCTTACGCGTAAAGGTTTGCTTAAATATTCCCCTCGCTCTCACTCACTCACTCCTATGTAATCAGTGCGGGACGATCGACGCAAGGTCATTGGGAGCACTATGCGCCTTAAGGGCAGAGGCCCTGCCGCCCAACGCCTCTGAGCGTGCTCGGCGAGCTTATTTGAGAGAACGTAAAAAAATGGAAATGGATAGTTAAAAAAAATACTCCATAAAAGCCTTTTTTTTGGTTCAAGTGTACGTTATAACGATATACCTAGTATTTTTTATAAAATATACATATGTAACACCATAATCCCTTATAAAATTTATTGTTATAGTTAGTATAAGCTCAGTCATGATGGCCGTAACAATACTTATTATATTTTTAATTAGTATAAGTAAAGATTTAATTTTCTAATAATACCTTATCTTATCTATTTTTATAGTTGTAGTGGTTTATCTTAAATTTTTGTAAAAGTCCTGACAAATTAATACCTGAGGCAATTATTGTCTCGCTGTCAGTACTAAGATTAACATATAATTGTAAGTTTTCCACTGACCCGAAAATAAATCGAATGGTTCGATTTTTCCATAAGGCATTTTTGCAACTAACACCGAAACAAAACACTCGTAAACAAAAAAATCCCGACTCGTCGCCAATGTAAGATACGTGAATGAAACACATCGATCGGATGCTAACTGTTTACTATTGGATTAGTCAACCTTATAAGTATGTGACATTATTAATGAGGGTAGCTTTGAATATATTACACTCATAAAGGGTCAAAAACGGTATCAGTACCCCTAGCACGAGCCACTCTCTTTATAGTATCGTTATCGTCATAATTAACTTACTGTAAGATATTAAATGGACAGCGGAAACATTATCGTAAGACTATCTTAAGACGAGGTTGCCCAGAAAATCTACTCGTGCACGGCGACTGCTATATTGCAAAGTCATAAAGTTGATAATTGTATAGCTTCTAATGTCGCTTGCGCGCGGTGAACGAACTAAAACGTTACTTTTTACACGTTTTAATCGATTTTTGAAAAACTGGGGTACAATATAAAAATTGTTCTTTTGCAATTTTCTAGATACTATAAATGCACGTTTAATAGTAAAACTTCTATGTCGTTTATTATTGTATTTTCTGATTCACAGCAGTTTTAAAATATTGAACAGAGTAATCTTTGGATTTTATTTCTATCGAGTGAAATATTAATCATGTTTCTGTCTTTATGAATGTTTAGATGAAATGTTCAAAAATGTCACAAATGAATTTTAGAACTGTATGTTTAATATTTGTGGCGGTACAGTCAATCGAATTTGTTCGAAAACGGGAAGTAGCGGTTTAAGCTCGTAACATAACGATAGTACTCGTAAAATCTAATATCTCTCACTGTAAAATACTCGGTGAGAGATATTACGATAGTTAGCTGTCGAATAAAACGATACGACAATCATGTCAAAAGTGAGTTCGTGCTGACGATTCTCATACTCAGCTCTCGTTAACTATACCATTACCATTACGGTACCATTTAGTTCCTTAAACGACCGAAGCGGTGCTGCTACAGTTTTTATACAAATAATACGATTACGATAACCATAACTACTCGTATAGTGGTTCGTGCTTGGGGCACAATAAGGCACTGTGCCCATGTAAGCAGTGTGACACGTGATCTGCCGCAGGAGCGCGTTGAGAGCCTTTGCGCGAAGTACAACTTTTCGCTCTAACCCCGTTCAATGCCTTCGAGCGTAACGCGCGGGTGAAACAACCGGCCCGTTCAAGACTTAAAGAGTGTCAGAGCCAGTTACAACCGAACAACCGTCGAATTTGATTGTTGTAAAACGCTCTGGCGTTTATTACTGAAATACTCTTACGTGATTGGATGATATTGGAGGCCATAATCTAAAATGTAATCTGATAGAAAGAGAGAGAAATAAAAATTAATGTGAAAGAGGGAGATAAAAGATTTGGTTGCTGCAATGCGACAACTACACTCAAAGACTCTGAACGCCCCAAGTAGCATTTAAAACTGTATAAACGCTGTATTATGTAATTGTTGAAGACTTTTGGCTGTTCAGTTTTGCTTGTATTTGAGCTGTATAGTGGGATATTCAGCCTTTGTACCTCCAATAGAGACCCCAAATTAAACAGCTCCAAGTGTAGATCTAGCTGTCTAATAACTAATAGCTGTGTAATAGCTGAACAACCTGATGCAATAGCCTGACGTAGAGGTTAATAAGATACTGACACAGTTCTACAATTCTGTATGTTTTATACTTTTATACAGTCACAGGCTGTTCAACGTCTGAATATAAGAATGAAATTGCATAGGCGTATATAGAGGGGGGGCCGGGTGGGTCGTGCCCACCCCAGACTATCGACTACCTAGGCTACCGATTCAAAATGCAACTATGGACGCCAACATACTGATAACTTCAATCATGCCCTCCCCCCCTTTTTCCGAGGGGAATGCATGACCGCACCGTACTCGCCGTTGGCTAGACGACGAGCGTGTGTGGGGCTCTCTTGGCAGAGAGCCGAGCCTACCCACTAAACACCCTGGTGTTCTTCCTGCCCTTATGGGCGCGCATGGTAGGGTTCACACTGCGACTACCACTACCTACGCGCCCGGAGGCCCGGGCCCCCCTGGATAAATACTCTAGATACGCCAATGTAAAATTGTGTTTGTGGTTGAATCCTTATTACGAGTACATAGTTATTTTTTGATGGATATGCAGCGGGCATCTATATGAACAACTATTTATTTTGCTATTTGGTAATTATTCATTGTCAAGTTTTGGTTGTAATTTTGCTTGGTTGTAATTAGAAAGCTTACAAATAGCATACGAAGAAATAGCAGCTATTTCTTCGTATGCTATTTGTAAGCTTTCTAATATGTATGCTATTTGTAGGCTAAAAACTCGCGGCCTTGCGGGCCTTCGAAATAATACACATTAACGAACATATCTGTGTAACAGTGTAATAAATACCATTTACATGTCTCATGTTCGGTAAGTAGGTGCTTATTACCCCCAAATGGGGCTTGTAGGTGACCAATGAGCGCTCTAGGGTAATAATGTAGCTCGAAAAGCCCTAGGGCTGTAAGTAATTTATTGCCAGTATGATGGTTAGATGTACGCGAACTTTTTGAACTAGTGAAGTGTTTTTTCAATTACTTACCGCCCTAGGGCTTTCCAAGCTACATTATTACCCCAGAGCGCTTATTGATCACCTACAAGTCCTATTTGGGGGTAATAAGGACCTACTTACCTCACAATCGAGATGTAAAGCAGAGTAGTTAGCTCGGGTGTAAGCACCAATTGCACCCTCGAAATATAGGCTAATTATCTCGGGCTGCAATTGATGCCTTACAGCCCTTAGCTACTAATCTACTATTAACCTAACTTGAGACTAGCCTTATGAGTTTCCAATACTTTTCTATCAAAAATAAACTAATTGTGTGGTATTCAGTTAAAATATTCTGTAAAATGCACAAAAATAAACATAAAATATTTTTTGAATATAAAAACATGTTTATAGGTTAAGTTTAAAGGCGATCTCAATTTAAACAGCTCTTGCTCTTCTAGTACTCGATTATGAAGCTTTTTGTATAACTAAATCGTAATTTTAGAATATACAACAGCCTAAAGAGCAATATTTTATTACTACAGTAGCTGGATAAAAGTATACGTTCAATAAATATTACAGCATTTTAGGGTTCAATAAAATAAATAAGTAACCCTTTCGGTATGTCCAATGTGCACTGGAAATCACGTCAGCTCAGGCACTTTAGACTTTCTTAAGTCTACTCTAGTCTTTCCATTGCTTTGCTGCAAGTGACTATAGTGTAGGTATACATGGCAACACGCAAGACTACATATTGATTTTGAAACCGCTGTATTATGTCGCTCGCTATACTTATTTCGAAATCTTACTTTTTTTAGGACCAATATAACGTTCAAGATTACAGAGACAGTCGAAAAAGGTAAGCTTAGATAAAAAGGGTTTATCAAGATGGCCTCAAGAAAATGTAAATACAATTCAATACCTTCCACTTGATGTTTTATGTTTGAAGATTTAGCAAAGAAGGTGAAAAAAAAAACTTGTGGCTGATTGTGCCATTATACACTGACCTGCAATAAAATCGATCCACCTCATAGGTGTCGATTTTGAAATATCGGTATATAAAAAATTAGATTAGACAAACAAAAACAGTAAATACAATTTGAAAGCATACTTCATAAGCTTTATTTTAACATGCTCTAAACGTGGATAAAAGAAGTATTGCTGACAATCACAGAACACAGAAAGAGGTTAGAAGGGCTATGTGGGCGGGGCACGCGTAGCCACAACTATGACTAAATGCTCATACTTGTGGCCCCACAACGCGAACGCATTGTTTAATCACTGACGGACAACTACAGTGAGTGTATCGTGAAGCGCGGCGCTATAAATATAAAAAAATGCCTTCTTGTGCTATAATTACTTGTAAAACAAGAAGTCAGGTGTCAAGTGTAGCTAAAGAAGAAATTTCTTTTCATCGGTAAGTAGTAAATTAATCATAATGACCATATTCCATAGATCATAATGTCAAAATCCACCAAAACTGATCATTACGATAAGTTACATAATATTTTTCTAAAAAATATACATTACCGGCAATATACGCCCGCGATTCTTGCCATATTACTTAGAGCGCGTAATGTAGTACACTGCTTTCGGTAGTGACGCATTTGGCTTAATGAGCATTAACGCAGTAGTCGCAGTACCAGGGATAGTGCCGTGCTAATCAAAAAACACACGCATTACATTTTATCGATAAATGTATATTTTAAAATATTTGTATAAAGTAAAAATAACATATTATTTGTCACTTAAAATGCCATAATAATAATTATTACTTATCGATAATACAGAATGTTTGGCGAAGCTAACACCTACCCTTTCTAACATCCTATTCATATAAGTACGGCGATGTAATCAAAGATTAAAATTGTAAAATTAATTTCAATTTTCACGATACAATTAGTTCGATTAGTAAAAAAATTATGGGCAAATTCTAAACTAATTTTACAACTTAGAATTTTTAATATCACCATAATATTTATATGACTATTTTAGCATAGGTAGGTGGCCATGCAAGACATGAAGATTTGAGTACTTTAAAAAACACAAATTTACAGGTAAATATTTACTTTACAAATATTTACTTCTCCATCCAACTAAAATATCCTAACAACTAAACTACCGCACGTCCGTTTGTCAGATTATCCATTCTAGTTTATGCTTTCAGACCGGTGCATTATAGTATTATAGTTTTTCTTTTATTTTACGTCTAACCTACAACATTTTTGAGCTAAAAAGCTTTAATTTTGTTACATAGAAACAAAATATTACTTGAATATTATTAATTATAAACGTATAATGAAAGTAATAATTATTATTTGGTTTTCTAAATATTTCAAATGGTTAAATTGCTGGCAATATTTAATATCGATAGCTATTAATCGATGTCAATCACTAAAATAATGTTATTTGTACACGCGGCTCTGGACGTCAGTGAATTTCTATGAATGAGGAGCCCAGTGAGCGTTGTGATTGGTTCAGCCCGATTTCGCGCGACTTTGCATGGGCGGTGCAAGGAAAAGAAGTGGGAGCAAAACTGGCGACAGCGGTTCCCGTACAAACGGTGCATGATTGCCTTTCTAACCTCTTTCTGTGTTCTGTGCTGACAATAGACTTATTTTTTCGGAAAACCCTGTTTCCCATTTTTCCATTATACGCAATCTCTGTGACTGTATAGAGTGTTAAAAGTTAATTGAATCAAAGTTTATTCAAAAATTGATTATTCCTAGAGATTTATTGACCCTTTAATTTGAGCTGATTTTCCCAAAAAAAAATTGGTATTTTTAAAAATTTTGGTTTTTTGTTTGTAAAATCAATAAACCCAAATCAGTCACAGTAAAAACTGGTCTAATGTAAGCTTAGGCTCTTGTTTAACAAACAGGCTTAAAAGATATTATTTATTGATAGTAGATTTTGATTTGTCGAACTCTGAACCAAATCGTAAAGGTGGCTCGATTTTATTGCAGGCCAGTGTAGTTTTAAGAACTTTAAAATACCTATTATTGTACCCTACTGATGCGAAAAATTAAAACTTCAAAAATTACAATATGTACATATAATATACTTATGACTTTTATTTTTTAAACAATATGTAAAATATTGATAATACATAAATATTAATAAACATTCATGACTATGGCCCATTTTTACAAGCTTTTATTTAACTTGCAATGTAAGTATGGTATGTTCGGGTGAAATCTTGCAACTCAATTTTAAAGCAGATATCTTTGAAACCGATTGAGCTGAAATTTTGTATACACATTCAGTTGGATGACAATGCATGGTTGACTGTGTGACGTCATTCTAAATCCAAGATGGCGGCATACTCAAGATGGCGGACCAATTATTTTTAATGCACCCCTACAATATGGGTATCAAATAAAAGGTCTTGCTAAGAGTAACTCGAAAAATAATGTGACGTCATTATTAATCCAATATGGCGGACTTCTAAAGCTTGAAAATCAATTTTGAAGTAAATATCTTTAACCGATTGAGCTGAAATTCTGTATAGACGTTCCGGCAAACGACCTTGCAACAATGATGCGTTGAATGAGACGAACAGACTGAGAAACGTGTCCAGTGATAACTAAAAAGTAAAAAATAAATAAAATGTAAAAAAGGGTAAAACAATCACGGGGCTCTACTACTCCGACTTATTGGGCCGATTCGACGCCGAATTGAAAAAAAAAAACGGCCCCATTTGGCAAAGAAAAAAGTGCTGTTGCACCACGACAACGCGCCGGCTCACACCTCCGCCATCGTCATGGCCAAATTGGTCGAATTGCGCTACGAATTGCTGCCCCATCCACCGTATTCTCCAGATTTGGCTCCCTGTGACTTCTTCTTGTTCCCAAATCTGAAAAAGTCACTCGCCGGCAAAAGATTTGGGTCGAATGATGAGGTCATCGCCGCCACAGATACCTATTTTGAAGACCTCGGGAAATCGTATTTTTTGGACGGGTTAAAAAAGTTGGAGCATCGCTGGGCCAAGTGTATTGAATTGAAAGCAGACTATGTTGAAAAATAAATCTCTACTTTCTTAAAATTTTCGTTTTTCTTTTGTAGGCTAAATATTTGTTGAAACGCCCTCGTAAATACTATCATAATTATAATAACCTATTATAACACCGAAGGCTGTACTTCAGGGGAAAATTTACGCTAATCGCGTCAGCTTTAGAATAGTGTAAAACTAAACTCTTATGCAGCAAAAAGCATTGTATTCAATGCAGCAAACAGCATACACTCTTGTAAAGGGATTTGCTTTCAAAGAATTTCCTAGATAACCTTTGAACAGTTTTTATCAAGCCTAATATAACGACTTTACAATAGAGTAATTCTATACAAATATCCAGATGATAGCAATATTCAATGCTCTTGTACAGAATTTGGCAACACAAAAGTAGAATTCAAGAGCAGTGTCCAGACAATATGCTGCTCTAGTCTTCTTAACTTGCTTATAGCGGTTTTTTACACTAGACACTTTATTTTAGTTTTGAAATTTAAAAGCCAAGTCATAATTTTGACTATACACGGTGTTTCAAAATAACCAATAAATAATCAATTCTTTATCGAAAACACATTATTAAAATGTGTTTACACTTAATGTCATTCAACCCAAAATTTTCACGTAAATCATAGTATCATCATCATGTCTATCACGTGTTACGTTGCTTAGGTCGGCAATTGATAGTATGGCTAATATAAGATGAACCTAGAAAAAACCGGCCAAGTGCGAGTCGGACTCGCGCACCGAGGCTTCTGTACAAACCTGTAGGTATAAAAGTAAAAATTTACGGTTTTCGCAATTTTTCCTTTATCTGTGCTATAAGACGTTACTTCGTACCAAATTTCAAGATTCTGAGTTCACGGGAAGTACCCTGTAGGTTTTGATGCCCTTGCGAGTGTCGAAAATTTGCGGCATTAACGGCTGTATCTTTTGATTGCGTTGGCTTAGAAGTTTGATTTTTTCACAGCTCCAAGGGACAGCTGTAGACCTGGGTATTTGATATAAATTTCAGCTTGATACCTCCACGCGTTCCTGAGAAAAAGGGTCTTGACAGACAGACAGACAGATGGACGGACGGACAACAAAGTGATCCTATAAGGGTTCCGTTTTTTCCTTTCGAGGTACAGAACCCTAAAAACGCGGCAAATTTAAAAAAACGGCGAAGGCAATACTGACTATAGTAGGAAAAAACTGAGTTGATACTTTTTTTATTAAATATGATTTTTTTATTTAAATGAACTTTTATTAACCCAAAAAACCTAATCACTAACTTTCATAAAGAATGGCGGTATAGATTCAAATTCAAAAATCTTCATTTATCATAGGCCTTTACAGGCACTTTTGACGTCAAAACAAAGCAAAACATTCTAATTTAAAGAAAACATATTAACTTTGGATTTTGCCTTCCGCATTCTGAATATACTCAAGATGTCTGCAAATTAAAATTATTTAGTTTATCATATTTTGGCAGAAATAAAAAAATATGAAATGTTGAAAACTAAGACTTAATGGTATATAACTTGTTAAGAATCAAACAAAATACATAAAAATATTTTATTTTATTCACTGATAATAAAAATAAGTTTCCAAATATGCAACACCCACATCTGATTCAACTGAGCTGCTTGACTCATTCATCATTGATGCAAGGCTACGAAAAGTTTTTTTTATAATTTCTTCTAGTTTCGCTAACACAGAAATCTTTTTGCAACCTTGCGCTTTCCTTAAATTCATATGAGCTCTAAAGGGTTAAGATCACAAATGGTGGTGAGTCTCAACACCTCGTGACCATGCTCCTTTAAAATGTTGTCTGCTTTATGTATTGCCTCTGGTTTGTACTTCGGTATCAAAACCAACAGTTAAAATACAAAGTGACAGTTCAGCTTTCATTAGCCACACTTTACGCTATATGTATTGTATGTTAGGGCTCCACCTGCATTAACGTTAGTGTTAACGCCTGCGTGATATTAAGCGTCACTGAACTCGATGAAAAATAATGCCCAATGTAGCTAATTTGCAGTGCAAAGCGTCTATGTACATGAAATGCGATTTTGACCATTTTGCTCTCTTACCGTTATGAATATGATCTTTTACCATTGTGCGCCTTTGACGTGCAAATTTAAAGATAATTTATAAAACATTATTACCATCTGGTCTATAAGTAATTAATTGTAATATAAGTTGACAGTAATTGAATTGTACGCAAAATGTGTAATACGCTTTGTTTTGACGTCAATAAGTGCCTGTAAAGGCCTATGTTGAATAAAGATTTTTAAATTTGAATAATGTGTAAGATAGTAGTTTGTAGCTAAATAAGGGGGTATTTTCCTGCCAAAAACTGCTATGCAGTTTCATCATCATCATCATCATTTCAGCCAAGAGACGCCCACTGCTGGACATAGGCCTCCCCCAGGGATCTCCAAACCGATCGGTCCTGCGCCTCCCGCATCCAGCGGCTTCCCGCGACCTTCACCAGATCGTCGGTCCACCTTGTGGGGGGCCTACCAACGCTGCGTCTCCCGGTACGCGGCCGCCACTCAAGGACCTTTCCGCCCCAACGGCCGTCAGTCCTGCGAGCTATGTGTCCTGCCCACTGCCACTTAAGGTTTGCAATTCTTTGGGCTATGTCGGTGACTCTAGTTCTTCTACGGATCTCTTCATTTCTGATGCGATCGCGTAGAGAAACCCCGAGCATAGCCCTCTCCATTGTCCTTTGAGTGACATTGAGCCTTCTGATGAGACCCATTGTAAACGGCCACGTCTCAGTTCCGTACGTCATCACTGGCAACACGCACGAATTGAAGACTTTCGTCTTGAGACACTGCGGTAGATTGGCCGAGAATATACTGCGTAGCTTCCCGAACGCTGCCCAGCCGAGTTGGATTCGTCGATTTACCTCTTTCTGGAAGTTGGACTTACCGAGCTGGACTATTTGTCCCAGGTAAACATATTCGTCAACAACTTCCAGTGTAGAGCCGCCAACCTTCACAGGAGTGGGTACTACATTGGAATTCACCATGATTTTGGTCTTGTCCATGTTCATTTTAAGACCCACTTGTTGGGAAACTCTACAGAGGTCTTCGAGCATTGTGCCTAGATCTTCCACGGTCTCAGCCATGACTACGATATCATCGGCAAAACGAAGGTGGGTCATGTACTCGCCGTTTATGTTGATGCCGAGTCCTCTCCAGTCCAAAAGCTTAAATACATCCTCCAACGCGGCTGTGAACAGTTTCGGCGATATAACGTCACCCTGTCTCACACCACGCTGAAGTCGTACTGGTTTAGAGTTTTGGTCCTGGAGGCGGACTGACATGGTGGCGTTTTCGTACAATGACTGCAACACTTGGATGTACCGATAGTCTATTTGGCACCTCTGGAGTGATCTAAGTACGGCCCAGGTCTTGACAGAATCGAAGGCTTTCTCATAGTCCACAAACGCCAAGCATAGTGGCAGATTATACTCCTCGGTCTTCTGTATAACCTGCCGCAGCGTATGGATGTGGTCTATGGTACTATAGCCTTTACGGAATCCGGCTTGTTCGGGAGGCTGGAAGTCGTCAAACCTGCGCGCGAGACGATTCGTGATAACTCTCGAGAACAGCTTGTATACATGACTCAGGAGCGTGATGGGTCTGTAGTTCTTCAGTTTGGCGGATCATAAATGCATCACCTGTTGGTAATCCAATTAATAAATGTTCGATATATTTTTAATAGACGACCCTCTGGTCCTAAGAACCAAACTGAAACTATCCGGTAAAAGTTATAAATTTTATCTAACAAACATGGATATAGTTTTTTTACTTGTTTGTAATTAGTGTCCACTAATTGTACACATATTTCAATAAAATATACAATACCTTGTGTAACATACTGTTTCTTGTAAATGAGAATACTATCAATGGATAAAACGAGTTTGAACATGTCATAGACCCAGGTGTATATGTTACAGTCATAGTGATTAAATAGCTATTATACATTTTTTTTATGGAGGGCCCGGCAAATGACCTCCTCCCGCCTGACGGTAAAAGAGGCCCAAATGAGTTGACAGATAGAGTAGGAACGACATCCACTATCCTACCTGCCCGCCCCTTGCCGGTCCAAAAGATGCTTTTTCACGCATCTTTTGAAGAAGCTCATGTTGTAGGATGGAGGAAACACGTGCGCAGGTAGAGAATTCCAAGTGTGGGATGAACGACAGAAGAAGGAATCTTTGATTTTCTTGGTACGGTGTGAAAAGGAGGATACAGTGTACGGCTGACTCCGAAGGCCCTTACGCGTGTTTCTGTTAAGGAATGGAGAGGGAGGGATAAGGTTAAAGAGCTCCTCAGAGCATTCCCCATGGAACATTCGGTAAAAGGCGCTAAGAGAGGTGATGTCACGACGAAGTTGTAGACGCTCGAGGGTGTTAGATGCCTCTACATCGCCAATTATGCGGATAGCGCGGCGCTGCAATCTGTCCAGAGCATCGTGGAGGTAATGAACGGAGCCGTCCCAAAGGTGCGAGCAATATTCCATGCAAGACCTAACCTGAGTTTTATACAACAAGCATAGTTGGTCCGGCGCAAAATACTTACGCACCTTGTTCAGAACACCGAGTTTTCGTGAGACAGTAGTTATGAGGGATTCGATGTAGTCTCTGGGGTTCAGATCGCAGCGAATAGCTGCTAATAGCTAAATTGTCTAGACATTGTGATAAATTAATCACTTTATCCGGATTTTATTCATAATAGCAGGTCAAAGTAATAAAGTTCGACTTGCATCCCCTCCCGAATCTTAATGTGTGGCTGACCCCAGAATGAAAAAACGTAGCGAAAATTTGTTAACTGATATAGATAGGTGGCAGTTTGTCGAAGTTTGTCGGACAAGTTTTAGTGCTCATCGGGCTTACGTTTAAGGGGGCTGTGTGGTCCAGCTGGGGCAACGTTGCCCCAGCTGTGCCACATGGATCTCGAATACGGAACGAGATAGCAAAAATCTGTTTACTGATATGGATGGCGGAAGTTGGTCGAAGTTTTTCGGACAAGTTTCAGAGTTTATCGATCTACTGTATCAGAGCTCATCTGCAGCAAAGTTGTTGCAACTTAGCCAGCTAGATCTCGAAAACAAAGCGACGTAGCGAAAATCTGTTTACTCGAATATTAAAGCGGTAGTTTGTCAGCTAATTTCAGAGTTTGTCGCTTGCGCGTTTCAGAGATATGTGTGGCCCAGCTGAGGTAACGTTACCCCAGCTGAGCCACACGGATCCCAAAAAGGAACTTTAAACGCAAACGGGATGAGCGCTAAAACTTGTCCGACAAACTTCGACAAACTGCCAACTATCTATATCAGCCAAAAAATTTTCGCTGTTTTTTCGATTTCGAGATTCGTGAGGCCCGGCTGGGGTAACGTTACCCCAGCTGAGAAAACACATATCTCTGAAATGCGCAAACGACAAACTTTGAAACTTGCCGACAAACTCTAGACATTATATAGCGACATACTCAAACAATCCATTTGTCAGTTTTTTTTTGTGGCCCAGCTGGGGTCAGCCACACAACCTTAACGTTGCCGCATGGCGTGATTACCCAGATATTAATGATCTCTCCTTCCGTCCGGTCATCTGTCCGTTCCATCGAGCGCAGCAGTATAAAGAAGCTTGGACTTTGCCTAGGGTTCACCAGGTCTCTGCGCTTGCAAGTTGGAAGCCATTTAAGTTGAGAGCCATAGTAAGAAACATGGTCAAATTTACGCAGATTAAAAATAAACCCGATGGCCACATTTTGTAGACGCTCCAACTTGTCTAGTACCTAGTTCCACCGACAAACCCGCCCAAGCAGCGTCAGCGTAGTCAATTATAGAAAGTAAAAGTGACTGAACTAACACTGTCTTTGTAGTCATTGGGAGGAAGTTTGGGAATCTGTCAAGAAAACCATATGCGACAAACAGTTTCTTTCGAACAGCCACAACCTGCAGACCTAAAAAGGCCGCATCGGCAGAATCATAATAGGATCATAATATGATTCATTTTGATAGTCATAAAATGGCCAACATGTCGGCAATTCCTATTATGAATTGAATGCAATTCATCTTAGGCAATTCTTCTGTTTGACAGCTTTGTATGAATATTCGTAAAATGGTCCACAAAATAGGAATTGCTCGCGTGTCAATTAGCAGAATCATAAAAAGATACTCAAGACCAACATCTCGCAATTCATTTTTTCGTGCATTCGCAAAAATTAATTAATAATGGCAGATTTAGGCCTCATATGAAAACTTTTTAGAACATGCCCGTGTTATGGAGAGTATTTTATACCGTAAACGCAGTGAGGCTCTTCGGAAAATGGATTTAGCTTTGAGATTCCGGACGTCGAATTTGTGGGACTGTTTAGGCTCAATAAAAGCTTTAGTGACCTCATAATATATGAGTTAGAACCTTATTTACCAGCCAGACGTGGTGGAATAAGTACTGTCTCCATAAATATTATAAAAAATGGGTAAGTACGTTCAAGTAAATCACGAGAAAGTCATAAATTTTTTAACCTACTTATTCCATTACAAAACCACAAATGAAAATGTCCTTTTCAGGGTCAACCAAAAGTTTGGCATTCCAGGGGTCGTGGGATGCATAGATGGCACTCATATTGCTATTGTTTTGTTGTGTTTTGCCGAATTTGAAGAGAGATTTTTTAATTGGAAAAGATATCACTCTTTAAATGCTCAAGCTGTAAGTATATAGGTATAGATAGGTACCTACCTAATCATCTTTATATCCCTCTAAAGTTGTCTCGTAAAAATATTCAAAAGGTATTAAACCCATCTTGTTATAATAAGTGTGTGTTGTGGTTTAAATAAACATGCTTTACCATTATATTATAAACTTATTTAACATAAAATGTTTGAAAGTTGTGTGTTTAGATCAAATCTTGCTTATCAATCTTTTAAATTAATGGCGCCTTTAGCTTATAAAATAATATGTTATTAAGGAGTAGTTTTTTTATAATTAGTATATTAATTGTTAACGCCGTTGAACGACGGTAGATTTTTTATAAGATTTACGCAATTAAATACACGCACCCTCACATGCACACGCACACAACAAAACTTTCCTTATATAATATCCTTCCCCGACCCTTCCTCTCATTCTCTCGAGTACCGATCTTGCTATACGCAAACGCACCGCTCCGCAATAAAAATTCGCAAAAGTTGATAAATCTCTATTTGATTTCGCCGCGAGTGTTTAATTATACTCAATAAATAATTAGCGACTTGTGTGTATAATAAAGCTATCGAAGAAACAAGAAATAGCGAGCTATAGTGCCGGCCGGCTGAAGAGTGAGTGTTGCTGCTTTAAAGGTACGGTGCTTTCCTTTCTATTTCTTTTACCGCTCGCCCACACAAGTTCTTGGTCCTTCTGTCCCCGGATTCCGCAAAATACACTCCACAAATACACATATATTTAAATTCAATAGTCCTTTTCTCCGTGTTGATTTTTTTGCTATCTACCTCCCCATTTACAAAATTGTTAAAACCGCAACTGTTTCACACACGCATTATATTTTAACGCATATTTATATATTTTTTAAGGCATATTTATCGATATTACTACGCATTTTTCATATTCCGCATTTATTTAACTGCCCATTCCACCAGAGGGAGACTCGGTACTGGGTCGCCTGCGTGGGTACCTCTATCTTACCTATTTCTTACCGCTAAGCAGTGGTGTATTTGCATTACTGTGATACGGTTCGAAGGGTAAGACAGGCAGTTAAATTACTGGGTACAGTGACAATAACATCAGAAGTCACAAACCAGCAACACACGCTCAGCTAGTCTTCACTACAGCTAACTCCACTCAACCGCATTTTCAATTTATTTCTCACTCACTCATTTCTCAATTAAACTCTCGTTTTAATATTTTTATTGTAATAATCGCATTTATAGTTTAATAGTAACGCAATTTTATTCTCACACGCAAATTTATTTCGCAAGATGGCACAATTAAGGCGTAAAATTAATTTATTAGAAGCTAAACAGGAAACGTTGTTTGAAAGAGTTCAACAACTGTACAATCTCGGCCTAAAGGTTTCTGATCCCGAAAATGAATCTAAATTTCTCACCCGCATACATTCATTAGAAAGTACTAGAACGGAATTTCTTCAAATTGTCGATGATCTAAATTTGGCCTATATGGAGTCGAATGCGGAGGTCAAGCCTTCCTACTCGACGGTTAACGCATTTGACGATTTATATTGTAACATCAAAGTTGTTGAAAAATCCCTTACTCAACTCAGGGCTGGCATACAGAGCAATCCTAATTTTAATAAAAAATTGCCTCCTTTGGAGTTAGCCTCCTTCGATGGTACCCCTAATAGGTGGACCGTCTTTTATCAAAACTTCAAAAGCCTCATTCATGATAATGCTCAGCTCACTGCAGCCGAAAAGGCTCAGTATTTAATAGGGAAACTCTCAGGAAAAGCGTTATCAGTGTGCTCAGGTATTCCGCCTACAGGTGAAAATTATATGATTATTTGGAACGCACTCATTGAAAAATACCAAGACATAAGAGTTCAAGGGTCTGCTTATTTGGAGCAAATGTTGCATTTTAAATCGCAGTCATTGGACGCATTCATAGATCAGTTTTGTTCTGCTGAGGCTGCCTTACGTCGCCTGGAATTCGATGACCTTGCTGATTTCATAATAACGCATATTCACTGAAAAAAAGAATCAGCTGAACTAGTTCGGTAACTCAAGAAATAAGCAAACTTTGGTTAAAAGATAACAAACTTTAATTAAAATATACAAAACTGTTTTTGTAAAACACCCAAAACTAGTTAGGTTAATTATTGTTTGGTAAGTAATAAAATAATGATTGGTATTTTTTAACTAAAAATATTTTGGTGAACTTGTTTGACTACAGCAACAAAACCAATTCCTAATTTACAGCATAACTATTTTGTTACTGTTCATCAATGTTTTTGATTATAATGTTATATTTTGTTTGTTGCGCGAAACGAAACGCCTGAGTTGAGCGGAGGCGAGGAAGAGAACAAACGCGCGCTCGGCCAGTCGGGCCGGTCGGTGTCTTGCGTTCGCTCGTTCGCCGCTAGGTTAGTTAGTTGAAAGTGTTTTCCTGGGGTTTTCGGTTTACTTTTATGGTATATGTAAAAAGTTTTCTCGTTGGAAAAAGATTTCACAATATGAACGAGTCTGAGCTCGCGGTAGCGGCCGCAGAACTTACCGCGACGGAGCCAAGTGTCATGGAGGATTTGAAATCGTGGGGCGTTGGTGTCAATGCATTGACAAGTTCAAAGGTATGCTATCTGTAATATTGTTTGTTTTCAAAACACCATGTAGGTAGGTAATGCGTTGGGTATTACCAATCGGTTCGGGCTTCTGACTGGATCGTAGCTATCCCGACAGGATTTTCAAATCGGGTTCAGTTCAAAGGTCAAACGGTCGGAGTGTCAAGTTCAAACTGTTTATTTTATTGTGTGCTGGACTGAACCTAGGTAGATACTGTAGAGATCTGGGGTTACGGCGTAGCTCCAAAAAACTATTGAAATCAAATTATCATTTAAGGAAATATTGACGACGCGACGGTCGACGAAAAGGTCGCCATAGTACTTACCTGCTTATGTTATGTTACCTAAGTATTATTTTTATGTTCCAGAACATAACATTGACCTGGAGACGTTTCAGATCTTAACAAATGATGACATTAAGGAGCTTGTTCCTGTAATCGGCCATAGAGTCAAACTGTTGACACAGTTGACAATGCTTAAAAATTTAATACTGAAGAATTCAACGCAGTAAGTATAATATACTTTTATGAAATAAAATAAAACTGCAATTTTATTTAATGCAATTTTATTTTTTGAAAGGATGAGACCAAGCTTAATGATACAAAGAAGACTGATATGGCAGTACAATACAATAACACAACAGTACAACAACAGTACAATATACTTGTACATACTTGACAATCCAGCAGTGTCAGATACGGAACAAAAGCGTGATGAAGTTATACCTGCTGCAGCTATGTCTGAGTGGACCATTCTCTAAATTTGGTACCATGGGTAGAAGTTAAAGGCACACTTTACAAACCCGGGGCAATTCTTATTGAAGACATTGGAAACCTAGGTGAAATTACTTTTATGATGATTAAAAATATTTTTATATGACAATGACAATGTTATTTTTGAGTGTGTACGATTACGGACAGTTGATTTTTTATTTCACTTGCATAGTTTCGAAGTAGACACTCTAAAATCCTGTCATAACCTGAATAACTAACTTTCGAAGTAGACACTCCAAAATCCTGTTAATACTGTACTTAAATTTAAAAGAAATAAAACTATTATTTGATTTGAAATAGAATTTTATTTTAAATTGTCCTTAAATTTGATTATGAAATCATTAACCAACATATTAGTAGGTTTATCACTGTGTGTGTTTATTGGCCTGTATTTTTATGCTTTTTTTTAATGAAGGCTATTTTTGAAGAAAAGCGCTACTCTTTACATAGCTATCACAAAATAAAAATAGTAGAAAAATACAGGCCAACAAACACACACAGTGATAAACCTACTAATATTTCGGTTAACAATTACAAAACTAGTTTTGCTTTAGATTACCAAACAGTTTTGTTACTAGTCAACAAACCAAGTACCTTAATAACAAGCAAAATATTTTTGTATCAGTAACCATTTGAAAAGCAATTAATTGAAAAACAAATTTGTTAACAGTAGATAACTGAACACCTGAAATAACTGGACACTACAGCTACCAACAGACGATGAGTTTGTTTAATTGATACAAAACATTTTTTGTACTATTACAAAACATACATTTAGGCATTCTTTAACAGTTTGGTAAAAAATAGTCAAATTGTTCAATTAATTATGATCAAATTGTTTTGCTTGTTAGCATCTCAACACACCGTAGCAAATTTCGGTTTTGTTATTAATAAGATATAGTTCGCAAGTCACTATTTTTTGGTAAATAATAACCAAAACTTGAGTTACTGTTAACCAAAATTTTTTTTCAGTGTTGCACTTAGTAAATTAGATAAAGATACCCTCACTCTTTTTGAACAAACTAATAGGCAGGTTAAAATTCCAAAGTTCTCTCATCTCAAAGAATTTGTCAAAGAACAAAACAAAATTCACACTTTACGTACGCTTACAAATAATAAACAAACTTATAATAATGTCACAAAAACCTCAAGCTCATATAAAGTATCAAAACCAACACATTCTTTTCTTGTAAATACCGATAGTAATGTGCAGCAACCCTATAACGCATATAATAGTCATTTATCACGCAATTGTTTAGTATGTAAAAGTCAGCCTTCACACGGCTTATATAAATGTGCTAAGTTCTTATCTTGTAACGCAAAAATAAGAAACGATTTAGTAATTAAAAATAGTTTTTGCATAAATTGCTTAGGTTTTCATCATATCAAAAACTGCAAATCTCAAAATGTTTGTTCTATTTGTCGCCGCAAACACCATACCTTATTACATGTTGATAATTATCACTCGCAATCTAATTTCAATTCGCATAACACCAATAATATTCGTTCGAGGCAGGGTATGTCGAGCGAACCGGTTGCAACTCACACGCCAAGCGATTCCCAGCCTAATCGCCCTAGTACCCAAGACTCAAATTTAAATGTAGATGGTATTAGGAACGTTTCGCTGTCAGTTACCACTACTCAATTGACAAATAAACATACAGCCGTTCTTTTGCCTACCGCATCAGTCTATGCATTTGCATTTGATAATAACGCTCGGCAGGTACAATCGCTGCGCGTATTTTTAGACACTGGCTCGACCAGTCATTTTATAACAAAAGATTGTTGTGATCGCTTGAATTTATTGATCACTCCCGCTTCGTCTACTATTCAAGGTATCGGCTGTACGAAAAGTGCTTCGCTAGGATGTGTAAAACTCACAATTCAGTCCCGCTATGACGAACGCTGTCAATACACAATTGAAGCTCGAGTGATGGACACCATCACCGATCGCTTACCTAGCGCGCCGATAGATGTATCGCAGTTAGCTCATTTGCGCAATTTACCTATGGCCGATGATAATTATTTTTCGCCTTTGGGTATCGATTGTCTCATAGGTAATGAACTCATTCCGTTCTTACTCGGGGGTAGAAAAGTTAGTTCGCCCAACTCATCGGTTGTCGCTTTTGAGTCTACGCTTGGTTATGTTGTTATGGGACGGGCTGATTGTGATGCGTCTCTTTGTTGTTCTGCACTCGATAAAAATAACGCTTTTATTTATGACACGGAAATTCAACGCTTGAATAATTTAACGCAACGCTTTTGGGAACTCGAAAATGTTCCTAATAAAAAACACGTTAGCCCCGATGATGAGCAGTGTGAACGTAGTTTTCTCTCTTCATACTCACGTGATGATACCGGTAGATATACTGTGTCGCTACCATTCAAGTCTCAGCCGACAGAGCTGGGCGATTCTGTTAGTATTGCTAAACGGCGCTTGTTATCATTAGAAAAGAAATTAAACGCTTCGCCTAACTTACGGTTAGAATATAACGTTACTATTCAAGATTACATTGATAAAGGTTATTTGTCAAAAGTAAGTAACGCTTCCCCGCAAGATAGCTCTTATTACATACCGCATAGGGCTGTTATTCGCCCGGACAAAGAAACCTCTAAGCTTAGAGTAGTTCTTGACGCCAGCTGTAAAACAACTTCGGGAAAATCGCTTAATGATTTATTATATGTCGGACCTAATCTTCAACAAAATATATTTTCACTTTTAATTAATTTACGAATGTTCAACATCGCTTTGTCCGCAGACATCGAAAAGATGTACTTTCAGGTTAAACTATCGAAAGAACATCAGCCGTACCAACGCATCTTGTATAGGTTTGAGACCGACTCAAATATTGATACATATGAGTTTAATAGGGTTTCATTTGGAATATCCAGTTCTCCTTATCTCGCAATGCGTGTCGTACGGCAACTAGCCGCTGACGAACGCGATCGCTTTCCGCTCGCCGCTTATGAGGCCGAAAACCACATGTACATGGACGACTACGTAGCTTCTATTGATGGTTCAGAGAACGCTGAAAAAATATGTCAAGAAATGGTCGACATGTTCAGGGTCGGGGGCTTTAAGTTAGTTAAGTGGATGTCCAGTGACCCTAATGTTTTAAATAAAATTCCTGAGTCGTATAAAAAGATTTCGCATCTCGTTAACTTTGATGACACGTCTCACACAAAAATAATAGGAATGCATTGGTGTCCTAGTGATGATTTTTTATTATTTCAAGTCAATCCAAATAATAATGTACAGTTGTGCACAAAACGCACAATCTTATCAGAAACCGCTCGCTTGTTTGACCCGCTCGGATTGATAGGCCCAGTTACCGCTTTTTTAAAATTGTTAGTGCAGCAGTGTTGGCAACTCAATCTCGGATGGGATGATCCCGTCCCTGATAGCATTCTTCAAAGGTGGAATCAATTTCGCGTCGAAATGCCTTATCTCCAAAAATTAAAAATTCCTAGACATATAGGTATAACCGCAGGTACTCACATTTCTTTAATTGGTTTCGCTGACGCTAGTGAAAAATGCTATGGAGCCGCAGTGTATATTAGGGTTTGTAATTATAAACAAAATAGAATCACCACGAATCTTTATGCTTCAAAGTCTCGATTAGCGCCATTGAAAAAGGTTTCACTCGCACGCCTAGAGCTTTGCGCTGCTCTTCTTTTGAGCAAATTAATGACTTCTGTTATGGAAACATTGAGCTTGCGCTGCAAAATAGATGAAAAATACGCCTTTTCAGATTCCACTGTCGCTTTGACTTGGATTCATTCACCCGCTTACAAATTTCATACTTTCGTCGCAAATCGAATAACTGAAATTAATACTCACCTTCCCGCTGAACACTGGTATCATATAAGCGGCCATGATAACCCGGCAGATATAATATCTCGCCCTGTTACGCCTTGCAATATATTAAATAATTTAGTTTGGTTTCATGGACCTCAGTGGATATCAGAACCTTTCTCGATTTGGCCTTTGGTTCCCTTCAAGCCCAGCGATACTGGCAGTGATTTTTTTGAAACCAAAACTATTACATTACATACGCAGGTTTCAACTATTGAATCACTCGATAATAATCCAATTCAAAAATTAGTCGATAAATTATCTAGTTATAAAAAATAACTTCGCGTTATGATTTATATTCTACGCTTCCTTAAAATTTTAAAAACCTCTGGTTCATTTCAAAAATCTGATTATGATTCCGCGGAGATTTATATTATTCATTTTATTCAACGCAAACATTTTTCTAGTGATATTTTCGCATTAAAAAATAATAAAAATGTCTCTAAATCTTTGTTAAAACTTCATCCTTTCATTGATAGTGATAACATATTACGCGTTGGTGGTCGATTAACTCATTCTCAACTTAGTTATGGTCAAAAACACCCAATAATTTTACCCGCGAAGGATCGCCTCACTCAGTTAATTGTTGATGATTATCATATTGTAAATCTTCATACTGGCCCCGCACTTTTACTATCACTCGTGAGACAAAAATTCTGGATTCTTGGTGCCAGAAATTTGATACGCCAGAGAGTTCATCAGTGTAACATATGTTTTAAAATGAACCCTAAATCACCTACACCTATTATGGGTGATTTGCCCGCTTTTCGTGTTTCGGAAGCGAAAGCTTTTGTTTACACTGCAGTTGACTACGCTGGACCTTTTTATATCACGCACATTAGGCACCGTGGTGTTAAAAGTCAAAAGGCATACATTTGTCTTTTTGTCTGTTTGACAACCAAAGCGATTCACCTTGAACTTGTCACTGATTTGAGTTCTGATCTCTTTCTTGCCGCTTTCAAGCGTTTTATCTCTCGCAGAGGCCCCGTGTCTATGATTTATAGCGACGGAGGTACCAATTTCATAGGAGCCAAACGCAAATTAAACGAAATATACGCATTGCTAGAATCGAAATCCCATAAAAATTTTATTGGTCAGCAATTGGCTGAGCAACGCATTCAATTCAAACATAGTCCGCCTTATGGCCCACATTTCAATGGTTTATGCGAAATTAATGTACGCTGTGTAAAAACTCATCTTTATAAAACCATTGGAAACCAAATTCTCACATATGAAGAATTTATCACAATTTTAACACAAATAGAAGGCTTGCTTAACAGTCGTCCTTTGTGTGTTCTTAGTTCAGATCCCTCAGATATAAACGCATTAACTCCAAATCATTTTTTAAATTTAACTCCGCTTAAGTTTCTTCCCGCTGAGGATCTCACTCACATAGAAGATAATCGCTTATCACGTTATCAGCTTCTTACAAAACTTACTCATAGTTTTTGGCAACGCTGGAGCCAAGAATATCTCACGTCCCTCCAACAAAGACAAAAATGGAATAATCCGTCTACTCCTATTCAAGAAGGAACTGTAGTTATTCTTAAAGAAAATAATACGCATCCTCTTTGCTGGCCTTTGGGAGTGATTGAGGAGGTTTTTCGAGGTAAAGATGATGTGATTCGCACACTGAGAGTCCGAACTGCCAGTGGTAGTTTCGTTCGTCCAGTGGTAAGAGTTTGTCCTTTGCCGCTCCAATAATTCTAATTTATTTAAACGCATGCTATTATTATTAATTTATTATTTTTAATTATTATTTAATTTTCTTGTAGAGGGAACCTCTAGGCCGGGGGAGTTGTTAACGCCGTTGAACGACGGTAGATTTTTTATAAGATTTACGCAATTAAATACACGCACCCTCACATGCACACGCACACAACAAAACTTTCCTTATATAATATCCTTCCCCGACCCTTCCTCTCATTCTCTCGAGTACCGATCTTGCTATACGCAAACGCACCGCTCCGCAATAAAAATTCGCAAAAGTTGATAAATCTCTATTTGATTTCGCCACGAGTGTTTAATTATACTCAATAAATAATTAGCGACTTGTGTGTATAATAAAGCTATCGAAGAAACAAGAAATAGCGAGCTATAGTGCCGGCCGGCTGAAGAGTGAGTGTTGCTGCTTTAAAGGTACGGTGCTTTCCTTTCTATTTCTTTTACCGCTCGCCCACACATTAATAAATGTTTAACTTCTTTTGTAACTGATTGTGAGAAGGTAGGTATATTGGTGGGTAAAAAAACCTTCTAATTTTAGCATTATTGTTTAGAAAGACTAAGTAGTTACCCCACAGCATAAAAATTAAAAATAGATTTTTATTTGTTTTCAGGTATGTGATTCAGATTTAAATATTGATGCCACGGTGGTGCAAGCCATGATTTCTTCATTTGGAACCACCACCCACTCAAACTGCATCTCGAACAACTTCACCAGGTTGAAAATAAAGCATGATTTTTAGGTCAGTACCAAGAGAAGTTTTGATGTTGTACCTATATTCGGCTATGTTATGCCTGACCACACCAAACGAACTTCTTTTCAGGTGATTCGGGCAAATCTCGCTGGCAATGTTTACTTGTGGATCGCATCCCATAACCGCTGGGTTGATCACAAATGCTTGTGTAGTGTTACATAACATTTGTAATGCGACTAGATTGCCCGTGTTGCCATTAACACCACAAGAGGCGTACAGTGAAATCACCATGCAGATGGGTAGTCACATTGTCATTGAATGAGCACCACAACAATTAAATGAGGGTTCGACTTATTGGGAGCAAAACATGCATTAGGTTCAAGTCAGAAGTTCCCACAAACATAATAACACTTTATAAAGTATTGGAATTATGTACTGTGTATGTTTCAGATACGAAATGCATATAATGAAACCTCAACCAGAAGAGATGACCATTTAGCTGCTGGAGTCGGTGCGAAATGCACTTGCATGCATAGAGAGAATTTGGTCAGCATGATCTTGAGTGGTCGGAGTTTATTTCTTTTAAATTAAACAAAACAATATTAATTTTGCCTTTTAATTATTCGTTTATAACAGTTACAATAATACACCTAGATAAAGTATAATAACCAAACCTGCATCGGTTGCTATGTCAAACATAAAACAGCAATCAATATCGCTCATTTATTCCTCAAAGTAGCCAGAAAGACATACAATCTAAAGAGAGACAAAATTAATTAAAATATATAAACTAATACTATAAAGTAATAAAATAATTGAATGGAACAAGGGAAAAAATAAATTTAAATTAAAGGTAAAGTAAAAGTAATGTTTTAAAGGTTAAACATTCCTTAGGTAAACGTCACATTAAACTTGGTATTAAGAAGACATAAAATAAAATGCATTGATGGAGTTAGGTTATGTGGACCTCTTAAGTAAATGATATTTATTTTAAAGTCATACAAATAATAAAATGAATAAACTAAGGTATTTGGAATATAAAAATGGACTGATAAGATAGGATGTTTTATTATAGGAGTACTCCCTAATAGCACTAGATTCAGGCATCTATGGGCAAAACATTGTGTGTCAGTAGCTCAATAGCCCAAGCTTTAGCAGCATCTGCAGCAGCCTGCTGCATCTGAACTTGGAGAGTATTCTGTGCCTCCTCCAACGTAGCTAAAACAAACAAGTACTTTTAGTATCATTAATTACAAGCATTTGTGTGATTGTTCCCCGTTATACACGGTTATTTTTTTATCACCCTGGAAAATTTTAGGGACGCTTCAGTACACATCCAATATTATATAAAAAATATAAAAAATTAAATAAAAAATTTTAAAAAAATATAAAAAAAAAATAAAAAATCTCTAAAAATGCTGCTCTCAACTAGTGCAGCATTTTTTGTATTTTTAAAAAAAAATATATAAAATTAAGGAGGGGGGTTATTTTTTTTATTTATATTTAAATCATTCTAATACCATGTCGTGAAGCGTCCCTTAAATTTTCCAGGGTGATAAAAAAATAACCGTGTATATATACTTATTTTATTTATGTATGTTTATCTATTATTTAGTATCCTAGCACAAGCTTAAACTGGAACCTAATAATTGGAGAGAATTGAAAACACTATAATTACAAAACTATATGAATAAGTTCTATGAGATTATTTATATAGGAATAGGTATTTATGAATAATGGTTATTTATGTATTGCTATTTATCCATGTTGTTGTCTACTACATTTACGTATGCCACTAAGTTTATCGGTTGACTGGCAGAGATCTCCATAAGAGATAAGTCCACCGTTGGTTACAATATTATTGTACAAACATTTTTTCTTGTGTTTATGCAATAAAGAGTATAATATTGTGCAGAACATTTATTTTTTTTATGATATTGCAAATTTAAGGCCCTTATGCTACTGTATACAGCAGGGATGGTGAACCTTTGTAAAGTACTTTGTGTAAAATGTCTATATTTCCAAAACAACATATTTTATGAGGCCATAGCATCATCAAACAATTTTGACATATCTATATAAATAAAAATGGATCTTCGAAATGTATTTACGCCCATAACTTTCGAACGACTGCACCAAATTAGATGATTCTTGGTTTTATGTATTCGTTATTGTTAGGACAAGGTTTGTGTAATCTAAAAATTACAATAATTTAAACATACATTTCAGTAATTTAGTGAAAAAACATGGCGATACAAAGTACGCCGGGTCAGCTAGTTTTTAATAATTAATGCCTGTAAAGGTCTATATTGAATAAAGATTTTTGAGTTTGTGTATTTAAGTCAAAGTCACTGGAATGATATTATAAAAAAACATATGCGACTGTCAAACTTTGCAACTGTTTAAGAGGCGAATGAAAGCTCATTATCTATCTACAATGCAGTTTATTACTTTATTGTATATCCATATATATTAGTATATTATTAAATTACTTTATGTCTTCTTGTGTGATCTATACTATTTTTGACTTGTTTGTTTGTTTACAAACTGAACTACCATTTCATAGCAATCTCTATTAGTGACAGGGCTGCTGGAAGACATTTCGATAAGAAATAAACAGTACCTTTGTACAGTGTCTCCATATATCTATGTTTTTGTTGCTGTTTTTGTGGGTGTGTAGGTACATAAATTTTTAAAATAAAAAAAATAAAAAGTATTTTTAAAAATTACCTCATCTAGAAGGGGTTGAATCATCACTCGCAGGGCTGTTTGACCAAATCCCAGTCCCAACAGAGCCAAAACTCGCCAGATCAAGTCTGGCAATGAAGCTGCTCGGAGAGGCCCTCTACCTGTAGCATCGGCATCTGCGTTTATATCACCAACATTTTTTAAAGTTTACTATTGTAGTTGCTGACATACTGGAAACAAAACGAGGAAAGTTATTGTTGGTATATTATTGAAATATATAGGTACATACTATATTATTACTCAAGTACTTACAACGGACCATTTCTTTGGCTATGTGGTGGTACCAGAACCCTCAGTATTTAACAAATTAGTCACTTCTTGCCACAAGCGCAGTGACTTCTCTTCCCTGAGCACTGTTATTGTATCCCCATGCTCTAGCCAGGCTGGGAATACTCTCCAAAAATTCCACGAGTAACGCCCACTGAGCCTCGGACGCTGTACTTGTTGCACGTCTCTCCATTTCTGCAATATATTGTTTAATTTAAAATAATGTAGTATAGAGATGATGTTCATGAAACTAAGTAAACAATATGGCACTTACTTTGATCGAACTTGATCGATGTAATATAAAATTGTAAAACCTTTTACTAGCACAGCTTTGTTTATCAACTTGATGTGAACACCAACATAAAATCCACGATATAATATTCGTATAGCCCCTCCGTGCACAAATCATTAACTAAGTGGATTTTAGTTTCCATGTCAATCGCAAAAAACTGGAATTTGTTAAACTAAAAAAGGGCCACTACAAAACCGAGACTGATTTATTTAAAACTAGTGTTTACTTCCAAATATAAGCACAAATTACAAAAAAGTTTCATCTTCAAGAAAATTATAACCACAGAACACATATTTATAATTTTTTATGGGATGACGTGATCACGTGACATTATGACATATAACTTGTTGCCAGCCGTAAATTGTTTTGTGAAAATTTTTTAACATTTAATTTTTTAGTTTATAATGTAAGAATTTCAATGATTATTGGCTACTTTCATTGATTAACAACAAACTATTATTTAATTCTACGGTATTTACCTCTTATAATAATGAAAGAGCTATAAAAATTTAAACCGGTACATTTCGATAAAGTACGGTTTTTTTTATTTGCATGTGGTAACATAACCACCAAATATGAATCTGCTAATGAATTGAATTGATGCAATTCTGCTTAATTATATGACCATTTTACGAAAATTAGAGGAATTGCTAAGGATCTGCCAGGAATTCTGGAAATGAATTGCTTTCAGCAATATTGCGCAACTCGGCCTTTTTAGCCCCCCTGAAGTCGCCAAGAAAGGCACTAATCGAAAACTATACCTAGATTTTTACTGGGATGGAATAGTTGTTCCGCCAAAGATCACCGCCGGCAGCAAATTGTAATCGATACGTGAAATGAAGGAGTTGCCGATAATAATTGTCTGCGTTTTATTATTACTATTTAAAATAAAAACATATTATTGCTTCACATATAGGTGAATGCTTAAGGCAAATTTAAATTTAACTGCATAATCTTCACCTATACTTGCTTTATTACTTAATCCAAGTCTTCCAAGATATTATATAAAATAGCTGGTTAATGTGATTAATTCTGTGTCAATTATCTAAACTGAGCAGATATCCTTACGTATTATAAAACAAATTCCCCGGCCGCGTCTGTCTGTCTGTCTGTTCGCGATAAACTCAAAAACTACTGCACCGATTTTCAAGCGGTTTCACCACTCGATAGCATGATTCTCGAGGAAGGTTTTAGTATATAATTTGTTAAGTTTTTGTATCTATTACTGTATGCATTAACGATATTTGTTGAAGATGTCGGGAAAAAATAAATTAAGGCGAAACGTAGTTCGTGGCACAGCTAGTTATTTATAATGGGTGGATATACTTAATGCATAATATCCGCATTTTTTACTTTCGCTGTAACATATACACCAATATGTTATAAACTTGTATTTTCACTTGTTGGCTATACAATGTAAATGGAACTGTTCGAGACCATTGCAATACATGTTAATTATGTACAATAAAAGAAATAATTGTTGTGACAAGTATTCTACAAGCTTTGTATAAAACTAGTAGAATACTTGTTTTTTGGTGAAAACGAGGGGTTATAAACAAATCATCACGCATTTGCTTTGACAGTTGAAGGTAAGAAATTGTTACTAACCTGGACTTTTCATCAGATAAGCATGATCCTCGCAAAGCTTATTATATATTTCTTGTAATGTTGTATCAGATTCTATCTCTAGAACCCTTGTAGTATTACTGCACGCTACACAATCTGTTCGGCGCTCTGCATTAAATGTGTAAGTATATACTCCCTCAGCCATGTTTAAAACCATGTAATTGTTCATATTAGTGCAGCATGATGTCGCCAATTTAAATACCTGGTGACAAAAGAAAACAGCTTTACACACAATCCTTACTTAATAATATTATAAATGCGAAAGTAACTCTATCTGTCTGTGTGTTACGCAATCACGCCTAAACTACTGAACCGATTTTAATGAAATTTGATATAGACATAGTTTGAGCCCCAGAAAAGTATTTTTATAGGACTTTTATTGCAGAAATCAGCCCTTAAAGGGGAGATAACAGGGGTGGAAGTTTGTATGGGGAAACAATAGCCGCTGAACCGATTTAGATGCATTTTGGTATGGAGATAGTTTGAGCTATGGGCACACCCCGGACACTCCATACAACGTTCGCAAATCAATTACCTATTACTACTACTAAAGCAAGACGTTTGTACACGCGCAAATGTGTGCGTGGAATCTAGTAGGGCTGAGTGCGCGGTTATCAATCGAAATGACGCGAGAAGTGCCTTCTCTTTTACCCGCATAGCGTTATCTCTGTTATCGGCCGGCGCTCGCGTCTCCTCGATGAACGTGAAGTGTCGCCATGCCCGAGCGATCGCGGCGCCCTTGTTTATGTGTCAGTGATGTCTACCTACAATCACTACTATTCTTCTGAGTCTTCAACGAAGTGCCGGGTGGGGTGAGGTATTTGGAATGAGTGCGGGGAGGTGAGTGGCCGTTCTGTACGTAGTACTATTATCTATTCTGTGCTATGGGGAAGGATAAAGCAGTTTTTATTCCCGAAATTATTCCTTAAGGGTGTAAAAAGGGGAAGGGGGCGATTTGTAAATGGACTCAATAAAAAGGACTACCAAGCGGACGAAGTCGCGGGCAAAAGCTAGTGTTATTTATAAAGGCTTTAATAATAAATACATATTCGAAATGGGTTCATGAGGGGAAACAAAAAAATGTGATTCCTACGGCTTACCGTAAGTCGTAGACAAAACGTGAAGAGAAACAAATAACATCTTTCTTCACAACGAAGCAAAACAGGGAGCATGGCGTGCCATTCATTCCTTCGTGTTTCATGGCTTGTGCTAGGCACTCTGTTGTGCGAATAACCGGATCTTTCAAAATTTAAAAGATCCGGGTATTCGCACCTTAATTAGCCGTATGGAGAAATGTACGCGTGGCAGCGCTGCGCAGCACAAGGTATAGTAGTACCACGTTTATAAAAGTTACACCGATGTACCTGCGCAGAAGTCTCGTTTTCTGATTCTGAGCGAGATAGAAGGAAATTCTGATTTAACAAAGGTTATTTAATGATTTTCAGGCAATTAACTTGAAACACTTTATTTGATGCTATTCATGTTTCATGTTTTATATATTCAAATAAGTTACTAGTTTCATTTAAAATATACCGGGTGTAACTGAAAACCCCAATAACTTTTAAGGAGCATATAAGTTAGATACTAAATGGACCTTCGGTGCTTTTCTGAGACCTGGAACCTCAATACTTTCAGAGTTATTTGATTTTAAAGTGAAAGCAAAAACTTTCAAGTGACAACCATAATCAGCTCTTAACACAAAAGTAATTTAAACACAAAATGCCACGTGACAGACGTGAGCGTAGTATTCCTTGTACGCTTACATAGGGTTATCTTAATACCAAAAAATAATTTATTAAGTTTGTATGGGAAAAAAGAAGGTTTGTTAGTGCTAATATTTTTCCTACAGAATCTCTACTTCTGATGGATACATACTCTTAAATGTTATTGGGGTGTTCAGTTACACCCTGTATATACGTATTTTGTTTCTTGCGCTCAATTTCGATAACGCACCGCGCTCGTGATCCAGTACAAATTATGTCTCAAGGTCGTTGGCGTTACTCAGCCTCTTAAGAAACAAGATACAAATATGGAAACAGATACCACATTTATGTCGTTCTTACCTTTCAGGACAGAGAAACACTTTATAAATAGTGTGACTATTTTGTTTTTCATTATTTGTATTTAGTTTATTTGAAAAAATATTTTTAATTATTTGGAAGTCAAGTTATCTTCTTATACGCGGTGTTTCATAATAACCAATAAATAATCAATGCGTTATCTAAAACTAATTATTAAAATGTGTTTACCCGTAATGTCATTCAATCCAAAATTTTCATGTAAATTATAGACATGATGATGATACAATGATATACATGAAAATTTTGGGTTAAATGACATTACGGGTAAACACAATTTAATAATTAGTTTTAGATAACGCATTGATTATTTATTGGTTATTATGAAACACCGTGTATATCTATATAAATAAAAATGGATCTTCGAAATGTATGTAAGTACCTACGCCCATAACTTTCGAACGACTGCACCAAATTGGATGATTCTTGGTTTTATGTATTCGTTATTGTTAGGACAAGGTAGGTGTAATAAAAAAAATACAATAAAAGTGATTCTTCGAAACATTTCAGTAATTGAGTTAAAAAACATGGCGATACAAAGTACGCCGGGTCAGCTAGTATATCTTCTTATATATAAAAATGAATCGCAAAATGTGTTGGTAAGCGCAAATCTCAGAAACTACTGGTTCGAATTGAGAAACTCTTTTACCATTAGAATGCTACATTGTCCCTGATAGTTATAGGCTATATTATAATTTTTACCGCGGGAAAATATTTCTTTCCTATGGGAAAATTCGATAACAACTGGGCCGATTTTAAAAATTCTTTCACCATTAGAAAGCTACATCCTTCGTGAGGCTATATTTCCCACGGGAAAAATATGACGGGAAATCTATCGTAAGGCGAAACGAATTTCGCGGGCACAGCTTGGATAATAAAAAAAAATGGATCTTCGAAATGTATGTACGCCCATAACTTTCGAACGACTGCACCAAATTGGATGATTCTTGGTTTAAAAAACATGGCGCTACAAAGTACGCCGGGTCAGCTAGTTTTTAATGATATCAAATAACTACTATTGACTAACATTGGCCGTTTTGTATTTTACTGTAGTATTGTCTTCTACACCTCGTATATATTTGACAATCAATTAAACATGATAACTATCAAAAGGAATGCGCCTTTATGTGTGCCTTCGCCTCTGCAAAGGGAAATGTTTTCCGTCTCGAAAAAAAAATGTTTTTTTGCATGCACTGACAATGTTTTATAATATTTATGTAATGTTTCAATCTACATTACACACATTAGTATCTAACATTACACCCGTGCGAAGCCGGGGCGGCTATAGTAAGAAAATTAAAATAAATATGTGTTTACATACCTCAGTAGCACACGCAGCTGCTATGGCAGCATTTGTGCTTGCTACAGCAGGTATTATATTCTTCAGTACGCCTTGTGTCAAACGGTATGTTACATTGGAGATTCCATGCTTTAAAGCTCTCTCCTGTGCCTTTTCCAAGACCCACGCCACATGTTGAGGATCATCACCATCTAATGGTGTCGTAGCACCCCAAGGATTCTCTTTTGCCCACTGTATAACTTTCACATATTCCACACAGTGTTCTGGCAATCTGTAACGACATTTTATGATATTATAATTACATGCAATCTTATATGACTTTAAAAACACCAAAAGTCATAAATAATATAAGAATACAAACAACATCACAGTTTTATATTGAAATTGGTGCCAAATATTAACTAAGTAGGTAGGTACTTACATTAATTGTTCTTATATTTTTAAGACTTTCCAAGTGCTCACTGCTTAGTTGGTACCTTATGCTGTAAGCTTGGCACCGACTTCAATATAATGAATGAATCTAGAACTGTGATGTTGTTTGTATTCCTAAACTTATGACTTTTTGGTGTTTTTGAAGTCGGTTTTATTATTTGTAAAAAAATTCTTCAACCTTTTTAGTTAATAATACCCAAAACCTTCTCTTAAATGTAACAAATATTCTTCTGAGAACCGCATCAAAATCGATTCAGCCAAACGCGAGATAATCGCGGACAAACTAGCATACATACAAACATATGAGGTCAAACTGAGGACCTCCTATTTTTTTAAGTCGGTTAGAAATCAAACTAGTTCCCGAAATCTGTCATCACTCATGGGCGTTAATTATAGCTCGTAGCTCTCGACCCAAAGCGATTGCGAATTAAAGTTCCATTTGTGTGTGGGGAATTCGATTTGACGTAACTCCTCAGTATTTTTAGTGGGGGATACCGCAATTCGCGAGGTGAGTCTCACATAACCGCAGGCGGGCCCCACTTCCACTGCGGAGGGAATATGCGGTATTCAATGTTTTTAAAAAAGTTCACCCACGAAAACATGACTATTTTTACATGACTTTAGCTTTATAATATTAGTATATAGACGAGCTGTGATGATGATGGATGACATTGAATAATAAAATAAGAAAGATTCTATGTTCTAGTGATAATTTTCAGTACAAGAACAACATGAACCTGAAGTAAACAATAAATAAATAAAAAGAAGACTACTTACGATCTTAACATACATAAAGAATTGTCCCTAACGAGTAACTCTTAGGAGTTATACATTTTCCATCACCTGCATGTACGACGTTTTCCATCAACGAGTAACAAAAGAATACAAATAAGGGTCAATACGTATGATAAAAACTCCCTTAAAGTTAAGGATCCTTCCATCATGCTTGGGAGGATCTTTGATTAGAAGAATGCTGGAGATGATACAAAACACAAATACCTGAAGAGCTAAAAAAAATGAAACACGTAATTTTTATTTTTCATACAAAATTACCATTATTACATTATATCGTTTTTGAGCGTTTCTTTAACATTTTTCCTATTGTTTTTCTGTTTTTATCATCCCTGTATTAAACGAAAAAAATGAATATTCAAATCGGTCAAGCTGTTTCCTGTTTTAGCGAGACTTACAAACGGCGATATAGATAGATAAATTAGACGTGTAGTTCTTTACTTAATAAATCTTGGAATGGTATTATCAACTATTGCCTAATAATTTAGAAGTTCCGAGTGCTCTTACAAATATTCATTTCGCCCATGATGGTGTAATGCTCGTATCCAGTAATAAGAAAATAGCTGTTCCCGTGTTTTTCGCATTATTTTTGAGTTATTTCCTGACACCATTTGCATAAATATTTCTGGATGATTCTCGATTTTTTGGTGACACCCTGGGGGGAAAGTATGCTGCTGGCCCGGCCACCGTTAGAAGTAAATATAGACACTACATAATAAATTGAAGCGATGTAAACCTACCTTGGAGTATTAGCGATAGTGCAAAGAGGATATGTTTTCTGCGGTGGATATAAATCCAATGTGCATTCAATACACGCACTCATGCCAGGAAGTATAACTCTAGCGTTGCCTTTAAATCCTTCAGTGCCTCCATCTACAAGAGGTATAACGCTGGCTTGATCTAAACTTCCTGCAATAAGTTATAACATTAGTACATGTTGTGAAGTGTGTATTGTAGGCCTAGTTGGTTGTCAGTGATGAGCAATGGAACCAAGAAGTAGCCGCTTACCATAGATGAAGGTTCCCAGAGGGCAATGGAGAGGGATGTGTTCAGGATTTCTCTATGTGATCAAATCAAAAATAGTGTGATCCGTACAATAACTAAAATCACGAACCCAAAGAATTGCGTTTTTACGTTGGTACGCTAGCCCATTACCCGCCCCACCCTTTTTTTTTTTTTGTCGGGGGGAAATGCGTAAGCGCACCGTACCCGCCGTTGGCTAGACGGCAGGCGTGTGTGGGGCTGGCCCGGCGAAGTTCCAGGCCGACCCACTAAAACCCCCCGGTGTTCTCCCTGCCCGTGTGGGCGCGCATGGTAAGGTCCACACTGTGACTACCACTACCAGCGCGCCCGGGCAAGCCCGACCACCGGTCGGGCTATCGCCGAGGGGGGATTGCCCGAGAACACCAGAGCAATCCCCAGACGGAGGGCCTTACGGCGGCGTGCACGGGGCCAACCATGCACGCAGGCCTCCACGGCAGGGTCATTAGACGGGCATTGCTTGCGCGAATGCCCGCCTTCGCCTGCCTATCCGTCTGCGGCGGAGGGGAGCGGCTTGGGGATCTTCCTCCCGCTCCCTCTCCGCAGCCTCCTTCTGCGAAATTACTTCTTCGCAGAAGGAGGCCACAGCCTCCCATTCCGCCTCGCCGCGGAGCATGGCCACGAAACCCGCCCCACCCTGGCGTACGGTATAAGTAGTTGAGAGCCAACTCGTAAATATTTTTATTTGTTGGCCGCTGAAGCGGAGTGGTCCTCGAGTGGCGGCCACTTACTGTGACGCAGTATTGGTAGGCCCCCCCACAAGGTGCATCGTCGATCTGGTAAATGTCGCGAGAGGCCTGGATGCAGACAGCGCACGACCGATCGGTATAGAAGTTCTTGGGGTAGGTCTATGTCCAACATGTGGGCAGTACATGTTATTTTAAAAAATGACACAAGTAAAAGACTTAGTGCTAGATTAGGAACGAATAGATGAAATCTTAGCATCTTAACACAATTTTAATAACACGTTATTGAATAAACGATCTATCAATTAAATCGAGTTACTAATGAAAATTCAACCCTTGTGGGAAGATAAAAATAAATATTATTTTATTGATTCAGTCATCCTAAATATTTGTTAATAAAAGAACTACATAAGCCTTGACTATAACTGAGCATTGTCCAGAAATAGTGTCTTTGCTTGCTGCAGCAGTAATGTTCGTTTAAGATAACAATATACTGTTACGTTATACGATGTACTCGTACAATCCCCTTCTTGTGGGAAGCTTACAGCTGTGATGATACCATACAGTTGTCTCAGTAAGCACAATTAAGTGTTTGCCCAAAATTTAGAGTTATAAAAATTGTGATTTAAATAATTTGAGCTAAAATTAAACCCGCTTACTGTCATCATTGTATTGTAGCAAAGACATCAACATTCCATTTAACCAACGTCTTGCAATTATTGAGTCAAGTCCACATACAACAATATGAAATTGACGGTAAAATCCTTCATCCAAATCCTGAATTGCACAATGATGAGCCACTGCTTGACAACCAGGTATTCTAAAAAAAATGAATGAAGTTACTTTTAAACTTGCTGATCGCTAATACTTTCAAAGATACGTTTTGCTTATGATTATTACCTTTTATTAACAAAATCAGCGGCACACTTAGCTTTTGACAAGCCAATATCATTTTTTCGGAATAAAAATTGCCTGTTCAAGTTTGAAAGTTCAATTGTATCCATATCAACAATGTGAATCATTTTAAATCCCATTAAAGCGAGATCTTTAAGTAGCTCACAACCCAAACCGCCAGCTCCAACAATAAGTACTTTACAGCAGCTCATGATAAATTCTAAAATTTCTGCACATGGTTCAAAGTCTGGATGACAAAATGGTCCAGATCTTTCCAGTAATTTTCTTATATTATGCCATTTTCTTTGCTGATAATCATTTGTTGATTGACTTTCAACAGTAGCCATTGTTCCTTAAGAAAATAATAACATTCAAGTAATTTACTAAATTGTTATTCACTATTATTAAAATTTAAGCCTAATGAAATAAAAGTGTGAAAGAATCCTGAAAATATCTCAACAAATAAATATGTTGGAGAATATTAAAGTTGCGCTTGCAAGAATAAGTTCGATCGGTGCATCTATTCGTTTTTGACGAAAATCAATATCATTTTGATTTTCATCATTAAACGAAATGAACATAAGCAAAAATCGAGGCTTGACGAGCGTTCGACACAGCGTTACAATGCCAATAAACAAAAAGGAGACCTTCAGAAACAACGAACATAAACTATTTAAGTACTGTAAAATTTTGAATGTATATAACATGGTGAAAATGGAAGTTATTTTTCAAAATTATGATTACATTCAAACATTAACAAAGACAACTCGTCCAGGAAAACTTCGGAACATCTCTTACCTACCCACATTTGTCTTACCGAAATACAGTAACAACTATGGCAAGAAAACAGTGCAATACCTGCTACCGGGATTCCTAAACGAGTTGTCTAAGGAGGATCTCAACACTTTGTTAAGTTTAGAAAATTATAAAAGTAGGTTAAAATGTTATTTATTATCAAATTAAGATTAGTATAGGTTAAATTAGACTAAGCATAGTCTAAATTTTCGCGTCACTTCCTGAGCATAAACTCCATTGGGAGTTTTATCAGAGAAGTATATATTTTTTTCCATTTAAGTAATATTATTTCTACTGAATAACAAAAAAAAAACACCAGCAGGCGTAGCACGGGCTGCCAAGACTGGACTCGAGTCACGCATTATCTCACAATTTCAGTGATATAATTTCTACGTCTTAAAGAGTGGCACGGCGGTGCGTATTAAGTGTGACTTTTGTGCCTTAAAGCAAAGGCCTCCTCCAACTCTTTCCATTGCTTTCTGTCAAGAGCCACTCTAATCCATAACGGACCTAACGTGGCCCGCAGTTCGTCTTCCCATCTACTGCGTTGACGACCTCTCTTTCTCTTGCCATCTCTGGGGTACCAGTGAATTACTTGTCTGCTCCACTTGTTTGTACTGTCTCTAAGAGAGTGACCGGTCCATCTCCATTTTAGCTGGTCAATGCGATTTCTGTCATTTTTGTTCTGGCTCTAATGTCTGTGGATCTTAATTTATCTTTCAGTTTAATTCCCAGCATACTTCTCTCCATTGCTCGTTGACATTTTACGAGTTTGTCTCTTTAACGTCTTGTAAGGGACCATGTTTCACATCCATATGTTATGCATGGAAGTACACAAGTGTTGTAGGTTTTAACTTTAACATGGATTCCTAGATCTTTGCTTTTCATTATTTCTTTTAAGGACCAGTACTTTTTCCATCCATATGCAATTCTTTTGTCAATTTCTTTAGACATCTGGTTAGCAGGCGAAATTATTTGACCCAGGTACACATATTCGGAGACGTATTCAATCTGGTTTCCCTCGATTATTATATTTACCTGTTAAGAGTTCGTCATTATTTTAGTTTTGTCTTTGTTCAGTTCAAGACCTACCTCCCGGCTTGCATTCGCTATATCCTTTATCATGGATTTTAGAATTACTGGATCTTCTTCCAGTAAAACCAGGTCGTCAGCGAATCGAAGATGATTCAGGCGCCTTCCATTTATATTTAGACCAAGGTTCCCCCAGTTTATTTTCCTGAATATACTCTCAAGTACAGCTGAAAATAGCTTTGGAGATAGCAGGTCTCCTTGCCTGACTCCTCTATTTATTGGGAATTTCTGGCCTGTTGATTCAAGTTTTATAAAACTTTTACTTTTACTGTAGATGTTTTTGATTATATTTATGTAGGTTTCACTGATTCCTTGTTCTTTCAGGTTTGACCAAATAGAGGTATGATTGAGTTTGTCGAATGCTTTGGAATAATCAATGAATGCAATGTAGAGAGGCTTCTGGTATTCATTGTACTTTTGAATCACCTGCTTCACAGTATGAATGTGGTCAATAGTGCTAAAATTTTTCCTTAAACCAGCTTGCTCAATCGGTTGGTTTTCATCCAATCTTATTGTTATTCTATCCAGAATTACTTTGGCAAATACTTTGTAGATATTTGACATTAGACTTATTGGTCTGTAGTTATCTATGTCGTCTTTTGCTCCTTTTTTGTGTAGAAGAATGATATGTGATTCTCCCCATTGGTATGGTATAATTTGTGTATGCAGTATGTCGTTAAATATTGCTGTTAGAATGGGGCTGAGTTCTTTAATGGTACCCGAATGAGCTGATGAGCAGCTCATTAGGTATGTTGTCTGGTCCAGGAGCTTTTTCACGTTTTTGGGAATTTATTGCTTTTTCAACTTCTACTGTGAGTATATCTGGTACAAGATCATCCTGAGAGGGGTCAGGCAGGTGTATAGGTTCATTTTCTAAGCTCTTTATAGAAGCGTCATCGTCACTGGAATATACTGATCTATAGTATTTGGTGACTAGTCCTGGAATATCAGTACGTTTTGTCAGGCTTGTTCATTCGTGTGTCAGTTTGGGTATCCATTCTTTACCTTTATCTTTCAGCTCTTTCAATGCTTTCTTTGTACCCCCACTTTGTAGTATGTGTTTCTCTAAGGTTTGTAATCTCTTCACTTTTCTATCTTTTTTCATATTTTCTTTGATATTTTTGCCAAGGATAGCTATTTGGTTTCTGTTATCTACTGTTTTATCGGTAATCAAAATTTTTCTTTCTTCTAGAAGCTGTGTTCTTTTGTCGCTGAACTTATTGCATTTGTTAATTGTGACCTTGCTTTTTGTTATTTTTACTAGTTGAGCTTCAATGTCTTCAATGTATTTGTCCAAAATATGCCGTTCAGATTTTGCTATTTGAAAAAGAAATTTGGTATCAAAAATATTTCTTGCGTTATAGTTCAAATTTGTGGGCAACAACTGGTTGTCCTTATAGCAAATCGTGATCTTTTAGTCGGATGTGGGTGTAGAGAACTGCATACCATACGATGATTTGTGTTGAAATTGAGATTTTGTATGACATGTGAGTCTCTGAAGAATTTGGTCTTGTTTGTTAGTATGAAGTCTATTTCATTCCTAGTTTTGCCATCTGGGAATATCCAGGTCCATTTGGTTTTGGGGTTCTTTTTAAAAACGGAATTTAGTACAGTTAGATTGTTTTCAAACAGTATGTTTATGATGGTGGTGTCTTAAAGACAATCACTAACACAGTAAGTCTATTAATTTGTGGCCATTTGGACTTCTTTTTGCATATCCGAATTTTCCCCGTATTTGTTCCTCTCCTGTTTTACAGTTTTACAGGATCCGACCTGGGCATTAAAGTCTCCCATCACTATAAGGTAGTTTCTGTAGTATTTGTTTATTGCATCTGTGAGGGTATCATAGAATATTTGAAGATCACTAATATCGGCTTGTTCTGTGAGAGCATAAATTTGAATGAAACTCCAATCTCTTTTGTAACCTGGGATGCCCATGTGGAGTATTGCTATTCTGTCCGTAATGCCTTCAAACTCTTTAATGTTCTTTTTAACCGACTTCAAAAAAGGAGGAGGTTATCAATTCGGTTGTATTTTTTTTATGTTTGTTACCTTATAACTCCGTCATTTTTAAACCGATTTCCAAAATTGTTTTTGTATTCGATAGAGTATACTGCAAGGGTGGTCCCATGGTCCCCAAAGTCCTTTCACTAAGAAGGTTTCATTCACTAAAATGTTAAAAATATTTTTTTTTTACAAAAAATAAAACCGACTTCAATAACTTTAAAATAATATAAGAATAGGTACAGACAACATCACACTTCTATATTGAAGTCGGTGACAAATTTTAACACTTTCTAGGAGATCATCGTTTGGCGCCAACTTCAATATAGAAGTGTGATGTTGTCTGTATCTATTCTTATATTATTTTTAAGTATTTAGTGTTTTAGAAGTCGGTTTTATTTTTTGTAAAAAAAATTTTATATTTAGTTTTTATCAGAAAACCCACTCCACGATGTCCAGATGTAACTACCTCTTTTATGATACATTATATAGCCTCTACGTTCTTCTATTCCTTCTCCTTCCCTTCTCATTTAACTGATGCCTAATATGTCCCAATTTAAATCTTTTAATGCTATTTCTAGTTCTTGTAGACTTTCTTCCGTTCTCAAAGTTCGTGTGTTTAAAGTGCATATATGTATTGAGTAGCTAATCTCTTCATTTAAATTCAATGTTTCTACTATCGGATAAATATCTTTTGTTGGAGGTTGTTGGTCATACTGCCCCGCGGTGACCAGCCGTATTGGGAAAGAGTTTTTTGGTTTATCGTTCGGAATAGTAGTTCAATGTCTGTTTTGTTTGTCTCCTGGTTATCCGTGTTCTGTGATTTTTATTGTACGACCTTTCCGGTAAGAGATGTCAATTTAGCTCTGTGTAATTGATCTGTCTTGTTAGTTTTGTTAACTTTTGTTGGAGCTTTATTATTATTAGGCTGACTATCTCCCAGCGTAAAAGTTTTAGGTGAATTTGACGGGGATCTTTTCCGTTTCTCTGTCAGTTTATTATTAATAATGAGTTTGTCGTAGCGGAGGTAGGCATGCTTTCCGTTTTGGATTTCTTCCTGTTGCTGTTTCTTTAGCTCCTTTTGAGTAGAATATCTTTTGGGAAATTTCTAAGAAGCTCCATCTTTCGCCATTCAAGTGTTACAGTTATCAGGATAGGTCTCATTTTTCCCTCTGTTTTTTTTTGCCCAGTCTGCATGCATTGCTTATTTCCCATTTGTCCCAATTTTCGTAGTTGTATTTTCCGCTAACAGAGTTGAAGACGTTTAAGACCAGATCAATAAGTTCGGTGGCATTACTTTCAGTTTCGTCCAAGCCATGCAGTATTATGTTGTTCTTTCTGGTGTCTCTCTCCACTGAATGTAATTTATTCTTTAAGATAATTACTTCTTTCTTGAGTTCTTGATTTTCTTCTATTAAGGAGCCACAGTACCTACTACTAGCGCCGCCATTCGTTTTTTATTAACTATGATGAATTAAAGACGTTTCTACAAAAAATAGAACAGTCAGGAACTCAATATATATATTTTAGATTTTTGGGAGCCATTCAGGCATAGATTGAAAGTAAGGAGTAATCATAATCAGAATTATTGCTAAAAGTGGCCACTTTAAGCAATAATTATGATTTCGACTATTCTATACGGTTAATGTGTACAAAATACGTAAATATAAATCTGACGTATCTATATTGAGTTCCTGACTGTGCTATTTTTTGTAGAAACGTCTTTAATTTATCATAATTAATAAAAAACGAATGGCGACGCTAGTAGTAGGTACTATGCCCTCTTAAGGGTCTAATTTTTTCGTCTATTGTCTTTTTTAGTGTGTTTGAGACGTTTTCAGTAATCATGATAGTTTGCTTTTTGAATTGTTCTTCCATTTTAGCAAGTATTATTTCAATATCCATTTTCTTTGATTTTTCTACTAATTGGTGGATTTTTTTTTACTGACCACACTTTTGGTTTGGCAACCTTATTAATGTCTATGATCCAACTGTCAATGTGAGGACAGGAATTGAAATTGAAAGCTGTCAATATTACAATAGGCGTGTTCGGGTAGCCTGTGGTGACGTTTTTAGCATTATCAAAATTGGCGTTGATGTAAAGCGTTCGGTTAGAAGGTTAAGAAATTTTTGCCATTTTGCTCCACACCCTAACCGAACGCTGAGGCGCGTTCAGCGCCTCTGGGTGTAGTTGTCCGGTTGTTTTTTAACTCGCTCAAAGGCGTAGAACGGATTGCAGCAACCAAATCTTTTATCTCCCTCTTTCACATGATTTTTTATTTTTCTCTCTTTCTAGTAGATGACATTATATAATATGGCCGCCAATATCATCCAATCACATAAGAGTATGTCAGTCATAAACGTCAGAGCGTTTTACAACCATCAAATTCGATGGTTGTTCGGTTGTAACTCGCGCCGACACTCAAAGGTCTTGAACGGGCCGGTTGTTTCACCCGGTTGTCACGCTCGAAGGCATTGAACGGGGTTCGAGCGAAAAGTTGTACTTCGCGCGAAGGCCCTGAACGCGCCTCTACATTATCAATATGTCAAAGTCATAAGCTATTATAACCTAAATTTATTTTCAGTTTCCAGATTCTGGATGTATTATGATGTAATAAGCTCGCTTCATGATTAACGATCATTAATTTCCATAAATAATGAAAATAAAATTTATTTCGTTAAAACTTATTCAATCGTGTCAAAAATTTTACGTTTAGTAAACGTCAAAAATCTTAAATGTCAAAAACTTCCACTTTTGACCCTCTTCGATAGCTGGGGCGAAATTAGCAGTTCACAATGCCATTTTTGTCATTTTTTCAGCTATCCGAACGGTTGACGTAAACAGATAAAAATGAAACTTTTGTTCACATTTCTTCTAACCGAACGCTCCTTGTGTCAATTTTGTCATTTTTAACAGTTATTTTTGCCACCTAGATGCTATCCGAACGCGCCTAATGTTAGGCAAATGGGTAAGCAGATTTTTAAAAACCGTGGATAGATTTTGTTGATGTACCCACCTTACAACTGCAATTTGTGTTAGTAGTTATGTAGATGTATATAAATCTTTGAGTATTTTCACTATTAAGATACACTGTTAAGATTGCTTGTTTCTTGCCTGGTTCGATGTTAAAAACCAATCCTTAGACACAAACGAAAAACGGGATGCACTTTAATCACCAGAATCAACAATTTTGCCACTAATTTACAAAGATTTTGTAAGGACGAAAAATAGTGAGTAGTGCTTCCGACAGTTCGAAACCGGAAATACTTTTACGTGATTCGATGATATCGGGGGCCATAATCTATAATGTCATCTGATAGAAAGAGAGAGAAATAAAAATTCAAGTGAAAGAGGGAGATAAAAGATTTGGTTGCTGCAATGAATGAACACACTCTACATACGAGCGTACTCTTAATTACAAAGGCGCGTTCAGCGCCTTCGCGCGAAGTACAACTTTTCGCTCTAACCCCGTTCAATGCCTTTGAGCGTGACAACCGGGTGAAACAACCGAGCGTTCAAGACCTTAGAGTGTCGGCGCGAGTTACAACCGAACAACCATCGAATTTGATGGTTGTAAAACGCTCTGACGTTTATGACTGAAATACTCTTACGTGATTGGATGATATTGGCGGCCATATTCTATAATGTCATCTACTAGAAAGAGAGAGAAATAAAACATCATGTGAAAGAGGGAGATAAAAGATTTGGTTGCTGCAATCCGTTCAACGCCTCTGAGCGAATTAAAAAACAACCGGACAACTACACCCAGAGGCGCTGAACGCGCCTCAGTAAAAGCTCCTTATTCGCGCTTCCTTCATTCGCGTTTTCACTATTCGCGGATTGAAAAAATGCGACCCAATTCCTATATTCGCGGCTAAAGATTTCTTTATTCGCGGATCTAATCGGTTCATCGATTGGTACAAACATTGTTAATAAATAAGATTCCAATATGTATCCAACCCAAAATGTATATCCTTTGAAAACGCGTCATCAAATGTAAAACTGTAAAATATAGTAGACCTTATTACAAGTATGCCTAAAGTATGTTGTTAAACATAAAAGAATCATTGGAAGAAATGAAGCCACAATACACATTGAAATCATTCAGAAAAACCGTGGCTTGCTCTGACTGCAGAAAATGATGAAGAATCTGTGCAAATTCAAACTTTGACTGCAAACATAGCGGAAATTGCAAATGGAATAGGACGACATGTGTTCGAGCAGATAGAATCAAATGACATCCAGGAGTTGTTTGAATCACAAGATGAAGATTTGACTGAAACTGACTTGGAGGAAATGTTAAAATTCACAGCGCATTAAAGAAGAGGCTTCAACAAGCACCGGAAACGTGACATTTAATTTGAAAAATCTTAGTGAAGATTTATAATAATAATAATAAAGCTTTATTAATTTCCCATTTTACAATGATGAAAATATATCACACGTTTTTTTTTGTTTTTTTTTTATATTGGGACCCCTTGATGGGTGAAGTGAAGATTTAAGAATGGCAAATGAGCTTTGCTATTTCTTTATGAACATTGATCCGTTTATGGAATATGAATATCAGTCTGAATTAAAGGAGCTTTTAAAAACTGGCAAGCAAGAAAAATTACAAAATTCTTTAAACCATTGCCTAAGCCTGAAGATAATAATTAATGGGATATTTTTAAATGCACATCTGTATAATTTTTCAGCACACTAGGTAACTCCACTAATTAACTGAATGCATACCAAAAATACTGAATTGCACACTAAATTAAATCAGATTTAGTATACTGTTTAGAAACGTCAAAGCGTATGTAGAAACTGTAGGCGGGTCAAAAATAGGTAGCGAGGAGCGAAGCGACGAGCGTAGGTTTGAACATGAACCAAGCGCGCGAGCCGAGCGAGCGAAGCGAGCGTGCCGCGGCAGCGGCCGGCGAAGCGCCAGAAACGACTTTATGCATACTTATTGCTTGTGGAAACTGCAAATTTTGAGGTTAGTTTTTGTGACTAGTGACCTTATATTAGGATGCGATATACTAATGCAACCCCAAATTGTGTTTTATTTAGTATTAATGATGTTCCTAAAAGTAAATTAGGTGATGGTTTTCCTTAAAAAAGTTTTATAATATTTCTTGAACTAAAGAATTATTAGATAAATCATATTAATAATAGTTATTCGTTCAGTAAAACGGTTCTGCAAATACCATTAAACAGTATACTAAATCTGATTTAATTTAGTGTGCAATTCAGTATTTTTGGTGGAACTTAGATATATTTTGTTCGAATAAAGGGAATATACAGATATTGATTTAAATACATGCCATAATTAATGAATACGGCCAAAAACTTCAATTAAATTGTCGTTTTTATCTAAGTATATTTGTTTTTTATTTTGTCACCTAGGAACCTATCCCCTATAAATTACCATTCCATATTCACGGTTTCTTTACTCGCGGTATATTTACAGAAGATATACCTCGCGAATAAAGAGCTTTTACTGTATTTACTACCATTTAGTGGCCCGCTAAATCAATTATTAATTCATCAGTTCTTGATAAGTACCTCATCACTATTTTTTACAGATAATCATAATCTTTTGCAATTGATGCATAACCTCAAAGTTGAAGTTGGATTAGAAATATTGTAATTTCATAGAAATTTTAAGCTAAAGTTTAGTGCAATCTATTAAAAAGGACACCAATTTATTGTAACAACTAATTATCAGTGTGTGTCAGTTTTCATAGACACAGTGTGAATGAGCCATAATTTGGCAAAATCGGTAAGGTGTTTGTTTGTTTACATTGTGCTTTTTCTTATTTGAAATAGACTACACTCAGAGGCTCTGAAGAACTTAACAAAATGATGTTGATTTAGGGTATGTTTAAACTGAATAAAGTGCTTTATAATTTTATAACTTAAGTCACAAAACCAAATCTGTCAACCCAGACTCCACCTGATACTTGTTAGTCTTACCCCTAGTGTTTTTTATAAGCCAGAGGCATGGAGAGAGAGAGAGGAGCCCTCCACCCTCCCCCCAAATTCGTGCACAGGTGGTACTAAACATATCAACCTAGGCCTTCCAGTTGGTGTGTTTGTTAGACTGTTTCTGGTTTCTCATATTTTAAAATGGTTGTACTTATTCGCAAGTTTTGTTTCTAAATTGATTAGCTTCAAATAAGTTTTTGTTAAATATTATGTATAAAAAGACAATTTGCAAAAACAAAAATAGGTACGTCAAACGTTATCAAATGCTTGATATACCTACCTATGTCTAAAAAGACAGTAAGAAAGAAAGAAAGAAATATTTTATTTGGCCACAAAAAATACAGATAGAATTACATATAACACACAAAAAACATTACAAAATAATAAAGAACTAGGTACATTGCTTCTCCTAACGTGACTACTCTGTACATGGTTTTAGATAAGTTTCAAAGTGCTATTAGTATTTTAGTGGGTTGAATTTCAGTGACCGTGGAAAGGGTTAAAAAATAATACATACCTACCGGTGTTCTGATGATATCAAAAGCGCCAGCGAGGAAGGAAATTTTCAATAATATTATATATATTTCATAATATTATAACTATGCATCTATTAAAATCTAATTCTATTTTTCAAAAATCAGTGACAAACTGGCCGATTTTATTTTTAATTCGGTAGTAATTTCAACAAAATTGCAAAATGCGCTTTTTCAATTTTTGTTTTTTTTTTTTAATTTTGTTTATCCCATTTGGGAAAGGCAAAGGCGTCAACCATACAGCCTAGTCTGTATGCAATAAACTATTATTATTCATTCTTCTTTTGAATTCACAAATCGCCAAACGTAGAGGTTACATATTCATAAATTGCTTCAAAGCATTTTTCAATGGAAAGAAGTTTTTGTAAAGAGCGCGGTAGATCTTGCTGGTGTTTCATTATTTTTGAAATTTCTTCTAATAAAATGTTTCTTTGCAGGGCAAAAATTGGACATTCGTAAAAAAGGTGATGCAGAGATTGAGGTAAGGTGGTGTTGCACCAGTTGCACGATGGGGAAGAAGTCATGCCTAGCCGGTACAAATGGTCATTGAATCGACCGTGCCCAATTCGCAAACGGCAAATAATAGTAAAAAATCTTCTGTTTACGTAATTGTGTCTATTGAACCAGGGTTGTTTTATTTTATTATTTATTTCTCGATACCACTTCCCTTTTATGAGCAAAGTACTATTCCAGTGTTCTTCCCATAGCTTCAATATTTCTTTCTTGATTAGAGCTGTACAATCAGTATATGAAATTGGTATGTTTTTTATAGGTACGTCTAGAGTGTTCATAGTTTTGGCCAGTTTATCTACTTCCTCGTTTCCATATACACCGATATGAGCTGGAGTCCAAAATAATATAATGTCTATTTGATAATTTATTTTTAAATGATGTATCTGATCTCGGATATTATATATTAAATGATTTGTGACTGATGAAAAGGAAGGATTTCTCAAAGCCATCAACACACTCATGCTGTCAGTAATAATAATCCATTTTTTGTATTGGCTGAACTGTTGAATGTAGTTAAGAGCTACAATTATAGCATTCGCCTCAGCAGAAAATATGCTGGCATTTTGGCACATTTTAAAACTATGTCCAGTTTTACTACCTGTATCATACATAGCTACTGCAACACTTACATTCGTCTTTGAACCATCTGTATAAACTGATCGATAATCATTATAAGCCTGTAGACTTTCGTAAACATCATATTTATCTTTAAAATCTTTATGTAGGACAATATGAATGTCACAGAATTTACTAGCATATGAGCCACTATAACAATGTAAAGTAGTACTACAAAATATATTACATTGTTCTTTTAAACTTATAAAATGTGAGAAATTCTTTGAAAGAAAAGTGTTAGTGGAACATACATTTAATTTATTTAAAAGATCGTTATTCGAACGTGATAAGAGTTTAAAAAGAAATTTAAGTTTTAAAAATTCAAAGCGAATAACCATTGGTGGTAAATGACATTCGACCTGCATAGAATTTATTGGGGAAGTGTTCATAGCACCTAGTATTAATCGTAAGTTCTTATTCTGTATTTTATCAATAACATCTATGTATTTTGGATCGGAAGCGTAACAAAAGAAAGCATACTCAAAATGACTTCTGACCAAAGCTTTATAAAGCATTAACACAATTTTAGGATCAGCACCCCATTTCAATCCAGTAACGGACCTAATTACATTAGTGGCTTTTAAAGCTCTGCTCACCAAGCAATCAACATATAAATCCCACGTAAGATTTTCGTGAAAAATAACACCCAAGAATTTAACTGAATTATCAATAGGCAAAGTATGATTGCTGTATGTAATATTAATTAGAGGTAGAGAACTGTATTTTGGGCAAAATATTACAACTTTACTTTTTAAAAGGCTAACATTTAAATCAAGTTCTGAGAAGTAATCTGCCAGCTTCACTAGATTATTATTTAATGTTAATTGAATATCTAATACATTAGTACCTTTACAATAAATGACAAGGTCATCAGCAAACTGAAGATTGTTGACTAAATTATTATTAAGAATGGAATTTAGTTTTCTTATATACAAAATATACAGAATAGGACTCAAGATGCCTCCTTGACATACACCTTTGCTCGAAAATCTAGGGCCTAAAAATTTATTATCTATTTTGACATACACTTTTCTATCCGTGAGAAAAGCATATATCCAATAAGCAATTTTTACAGGTAAGAAAGATAATAGAGATTCAAACAAAATACCATGATTAACGTTATTAAATGCACCTTCTATATCAAAAAACACTGCTATTGTATACTCCATATTCTTTTGAGCTGTAGTGACGTCCAAAAAAAAATGTGCTAAGCTTTCTTGAGCCGAAAGTCCTCGCCTAAACCCAAACTGGTTTAAAGGTAAAATTGAGTTCTTTTCTATGAAGAATTCCAATCTTTGTTTGATTAGCTGTTCAAATAATTTACCAGCACAAGACGTTAAAGCGATAGGACGATAAGAATCGGGATGAGATGCAATTTTTCCAGGTTTTAAAATAGGAACCAAGCAGTCCATTTTCCAATTAGGAGGAATTGTGCAATCTTGCCATAAAATATTATAAATTTGTAAAAGCTTATAAAGATTGTCAGTGTTAAGTAGCTGAAACATCTTGTACGATAAACTATCTAATCCACAAGCAGTGTTTTTTCTAGATTTCAGAGCTGCAGTTAATTCGTCAAAAGAAAATGGATCAGTGAGGAATGACTGATTATCTGGTAAACTATTGTCCTTCACAATTGGCCTGTTATTTTGCACAAAGTCAGGCGTGTATTTACGTAAAAAATCACTGACCCACGAAAAATCACTATTTTGCTTTTTATATGTTTTATGTGTAAGTTTTCTCATGTTACCCCATACTACTGAAACTGGTGTCAATCGATTTAATTTTGTACAGAATTCTATCCAACTACTTAGTCTTTCTCTCTTAATGGTAAGTTTTTTAGCAGCTTGTAATCTTTTGAAAACTCCCGACCGACCGCCGTCTTTTCGAAACGACGCCCCCACATGTTCGCACAACAGCCACCGTCATTTCGAAATGACGTATGGGCATCACCGCCGTCACCGCACTTTAGTGCTTAATACTTTTAAAATACGTGTTATTTTCGTATGCAGTTTTCGCTACTCTATAGAGGAATAAATGTCACGTTCATTCAATAACCAAAGACAATCTAGACCCATCGAAGAAAAAAAGGTGAACGAGTTGAAAACGACTGATGCCATGATGTCGGCCAGTCGCGCGGTTATGGCCTTTCGCGGTGCTTTCGCGCGCCATACGAGTGATTATTGTTGAAGTGTAAATTGTGATTTAGTGGGATTTTTGCATAAAAACGTGAGTAAAGTATTATAAGTATCTTATTTATAGTATTTTTAGTAATTACAAAGCTTTTACGATTTGTGTGTGTTGTAGTTTTTGTATAAAAACGATTTCAACAAAATGCGAACTAGATTTCCGTTGTCGCGCGGCATACAGTTTTTTGTCGCTATTATTACACATGATTATTATCATAAAAACTACTATAACCTTATATATTTAGAAAGATAATATTATAAAGAATTCGTTTCTGTATCAAGCTTTTGATTTCCGTTATGTTTTATCAGTTTTACAATTATTGGCGCGCCGTTCAGAAAAATTACGCAAATTCAAACCTGTACTAATTTAATTTTTACTATGGGCACATAATTATATTTTACCTTTATTTGAAAGCGATTTTCATGTAGATTCTAAATATATATAAATGTGCTAAATTGTTATCTCTGGTATAAATGTAACGAACATTTTTATTCCAAGCGCACGCATTTTAACTTTGTTCTTCTAACAGTATCGGTTTCAAACGGAACTTATAAAAACAAAACACGTCGTAAAAATGTCAAACAACAATAAGTTCTTAGTCTGATTCATTGGCTTCCCAGAAATGTAACTGGAGTCGCTGTAAGTATAAACATTTGGCCGTACGAATGTAAACAAAGCGCTAAGTGCCAAGCGCAGCAAAAAAATGACGCCGGGTGTCAAGTGGCCGGCTGTTGTAGTTTTTTGCGCGCCGCGCTGCCGGTCCCGGGGAGGTTAATATATTTTTCTTGAGAAGGATTATTCTTAAAATCAAGATAGGCTTGCTTGCTTTCCTGGACAGCTTTAGCGCAATTACTATTCCACCAAGGAACTGTTCGATATTTTGATTTTAAGTATTGAGTAGCAATGTTACGTGATTCGGACCGAGAGGTACGAGAGGGAATTGACTTTTGTGCAGCTGTCAAAATGATTTGACAAAAAGAGTTGTATGAATCCTTAGATAATGAATGAAATCTATTGGATTACTAGGTTGCGTTCCGAAACAAAATTTCCTTTGTCGGGTAAAGTAACTCGATTGAAAATCGGTTTTGAAACGGGGTAAAAAGTGATTTCTCGAAGAATTCTGACCTAGCGTCGCGGAACGCGTTATCTGGGAATTTTCTAACCTCTCTCCCATATTATGTTTCATCGCTATCTCTCGGTAGAGAGTATATTGTTCTATGATCACTCGCTGTCGGTATCATCTTTCTGAATTTGAAGTTAATTGCAATGCTACAATAATTCTTTTAGAAAATTTTGAAAATTTACCACGTCAAGTTAATGTCAACTGTCACTGCTGTCAGTAGTGACATTGACATTAACATAACAGCCATGATAGAATAATTATCACCCCTGAATTTTATAGGATAAATAAATCGCTCTTTCCAGGATCTAATTGACTCGGCAAAGTCGTTCCAAAACACCTCGATAAAAATCCTCCGATGTGTTTTGGAACTGGGATTGAGTCAATTTAGCTATTTACCGGGCGAAACTTATCCGTTTTGGAACGCAACCTTAATAGGGTTACATTGAAAATTATCTAAATCCTTATTAACAATTGAAGAATACAACTGCCAATCAACTAATCTATGATTAATGCGATTGTTAAAATCATTTTCATCCTGAAAATTGTTTTGAGAGTTAAAACATTGTGAACTACTATTGAATGTAATCTTAGTAAATGTTGGCAAATGATAACTGCCCAATGGATCGTCGTGTACTGACCATTCGCAGCGAAGAGCTAATGAAGGAGATACCATAGTCAAGTCCAAACCATTGGGTCTCCAAGAATGAGAACCGACAGTTGTGACCTGACCATCATTCAACAGGACTAAATTGCATTCATCTAAACACTCAAGAATATCCTTACCTCTGGAATCCGATAACGGACATCCCCAAATTGAGTGATGAGCATTGAAGTCACCAGCTATAATCGTCGGCCTATGGAGAGAATTCAAGAAATGTTTAAACTTATTTTTAGAGAAACTGGGAATACAATTTGTTGGACAATATATACTGGCTATTGAAATAGTGTTCTGATTTAGTTCTAAATGTATTACAATTGTTTGAAGAGAGTTGTCAAAATAAGATGTTACTTTTTGATATTTTAGTGATGTATGGATTAAAATAGCAACACCATTATGCTTGTTGCCACAGTCATTACGTTCAATATGATAACCTTTGATTTTAAACTGCTTCTGAGGCTTTAGCCATGTTTCACATATAATTGCGATATGAATAAAATGGTCATAAAGAAATTTCGTAAAAATAAGTTGATTGCTTAATAAGCTTTGAGCATTCCACTGTACGATATTCAATTGATTGGGGGTGAATTGTGGGGATTTGATTGCTTACCAAAAGTATTTTTTAAGACCTCTAAAACACTTTTAGAACTTATAGAAGTATTTTGAGTATTATGCAAAGAAACACATTTAGTTATGGTTTCAACTAATAATGAGAGACACTTGCTGTCAGTATTGAGCAGTGTAAACAAATCTACATTATTTTTTGTCTTACTTTCTAATTTGGGAAAATTTAAAGGATTTGTAATATCTGCATAAGAAGCAGGCTTATATTTATTTCTATTTTCAATGATTTTCTGTTTTTTAACTGGGCATATTGGAGACACACTAGTATGATTGCCATCACAATGAATGCAAGTAGCTTTTTCGATAGAAACTGTACAAGTCTTATAGTTATGATTTTCTTTACATATACTACATTTTTCAGAATTTTTACAATATTTTGCCAAATGTCCGTATCTCAAACATTTATAACATTGCTTAACTGGTGGTATATATTGAGACACATCATGTCTCCAACCACCAATATCTATATGATTTGGCAAAATGGAAGTGGCAAATGTCACTATTACTGTAGTTGTAGGTTGTAATATAAAACCCTCAGTCACATTTATTTTTTTCATTATTCTTTTTATTGTTATTATTTTTTTTGTACTTGTTATCATAGTAAATATTCTCTTGTTTGATATAATGGTAGGTACATTTCTTATAACTCCGGACACCTCAGTTGTAGCAGCAGGAATACTGGCTTTGAATTTGTATTCTTTCAAGAAGGTATTATTATTTAAAAAGGCATTCGCCAAGTCTGGTTTTTCAAAATAAATACCTATCTTAAACTTATTGATATTTCTTAAAAATTTGACGCCTTTGTTAAAGCGCTTTAAACAAGTTGACAAAGAAAGAAGATCTCTTGTTCCAATTGGTTTCTGGATGTCTGATGACTCAACAAAAACCACAAATTCAGTGCCGCTAATTTCTTCCGGATATCTGCGTATATAGTCAGTAACATAATAAGGCTTGTACCTATCTGCATTGCTTATTTCTTCATCACTGTCCGAAGAGGACATATCCGTTTCTACCAACCTTACCTCATCTGTCTCCCTATCTGCATCACCAGACTCCGGTTCATCCTCCTTTTTTTTTCTTTTTCTCGAACTCCGCTTCCCCATATCTGCTTATAATATTATTTAATGCCTATATGTTATATACCTCTTTTGTTTGTGTTTTATTAAGTAACTGACTACAATTAAAAAATTACAAATAAAATATTTTAAAGAGCCCGCCTTTACTATGTGAAGTTCCCGCGCTTTCTCCTCAATCTCAATTTTTGTTTATACAGCTTTTTTTTTAATCGTTTATTGGCAATGTGTTTATACCATGGAATTATTACTCAAACAGGAATGAGCTCTTGCTTAAAAAAAAAGCGTGCCGAGCGTGAGATAAATAACTGTTCCGTTTGTCTCTTTCGTAAGCTTGTGACCACAAATTCTACAAAATAGGGATTTTTTCTTAAAAACAATAACATTCAACTTGAAAGATGCTTTTGAAAATCATAATATGCTTAATAATCACGATTGTTAAGGAAGAGATCGCTTTTAGCGACAAGGTCGCCCTTTGTACAATTAGTGTTAAGTGTATTATTTATACGTTGACTTTAAGCTGGTTGGTGTTGTACAACAAAGAAATATTATATTCTATTCTATTATTTCAAAATGTGTTGCGCAAAAGAATTTTATATCTGCTTTTCAATACAAGATAGGTTTTATTAATATTATAATTATTTAAATAATAATGAATGTCAATCATTGTCTTTCAATGGTCTTTCCAATCGGTGTATTATATTGAACCCACCGCCACATAACAGATAATCAAATATGTCAACTTGTCAAAAATGAGTCAACACTAAAATCTCTCAGTGATATTTAAATACATACGTAGTAAAAGAATGAGTAATAAAAAGAAGAAGAAAAGAATTAAAAACACATCAGTGTGAGTCGAATTGTTTCAACAATATTCTTTTGTGGTTTCGCCAATATCTTGAACAGAATGTTAATGCCAATTCTTTTTTCTAATAACTTAACATCGCATCGTGTAAGCTAAGCAATAAATAACTAATATAAATTACTTTTATTAAAAAATGTTAAAAATTGCGATAATATTTATGTTAGGTACATACCGTGTGGTCACTACTGGTCACCCTACTACAATTACAACGAAAATTACTGACATTGACATAGAATCGTTGTTGCAATATAACATTTTTGAATACTACCACTAGAATATTTCTTGGACGTAAAATCATTGTGTTATAATTATTAATAGTAGGCTAACACGATAATTTAATTTATTTCATGTTATAATTATTACAAAAAAAAAACAATTTAGGTATTTTGGGCGTTAAAAGTAATTAAAATAATAATAAAAAATCTTCATCTACCAATAGTTGTTTCATAACTACTAAATTATAAAATATACAACAGTAGCAACACTGTGGGAAAGGGATAAAAGGTACAGTTAGTGCTATCTCTCTCGGCACGCTTTTGCACTTTCAAGTGTTTAGTCTTGCACTTTATTTTGAAGAGCTCATTCCTGTTTGATCATAGATATAGAATGAAATAGATGGGCTATAAAAGCCGTCAAACATGAGGAAAAGAGATAAACTTATACACATTGCCAAAGGAAAGAAGAAGATGGTATCATTTTTTTTTGTCCTTGTTACCGTATATAGGTGAAACTGGTAGTGGGGATTGTTTATCACCAGCGTCTGGTGCTAAACAAATACGTGGAAGAAATTTGTTCTGTGAATTATAGCTTACTGTGTAATTATTTAACACTTTAATTAGTGTAATTGTGAACTATTTGAACATTTAAATCATGGTGCACTGCTCCGTTTTAGTTTGTAATAGTGATAGTGCTAGAAAACAGGAAAATATAACCTTTTACAGGTAAGACCTAAATTGTGTCAATAAAAAGCGCCAAAACTATTTTTTAAATTATAGATACAAGTTATATTGCAATATTTTATCCTTCTACTATGGTTCTCAATCATATTATGGGATTAAACATGAAATTTCAAACTAAGTAGTAAGGTTATTGTTAACCTAACAAGCTAGGAATGTCGCCATACAATATGGCCACGTATACAGCCAACGCGTATAACATTTTGCCGGGTTATAATGATACCAGTTACGCTACGACTATTTTTCCTTGATTCCTTGGTAATTTGTTACGTGAAAGGGAACTCACATATTAGTTTCTGTGTTACATTAATATTGACATATTTAAGTATAAAATTTTGAGCATTTTAGATAACAAAGGTAATTCTTTTGAAGTGAGACTTTCCATTTGCTTGTTTGTCTGTATTTAACAGATTTCCTTCGGGGAACCTCCTTTTATTTTTAACCTGTATACATATTGTTTCAGGACGCATCGGTGTTAGATTTCGGTTCAAATTTGAATACGCCGAAAGAGAAAATGCGGCTTCAAATGCTGGGTTTAAAACAATCAGCGAGGTCATCAAATAAAAAACGACGGCCAGTGCGTCAACCGCTTAGACGATTGGGAAAAAAAGTAGTCTAATTTTAGAAAATGTTTATTTAAAATTTTATATTATACATTTTCTAAATCTTCACAAATATTTAGTAAATGTGTAAATATTGGATTTTAAATAAACTGCAGAGATAAAGAAAAAACAATGATTATTGCCCGCTGTATTCTTAATCGAGCGACGATCTTCGCAAGGTACCTAGCTGGCAAAAGCTGGAAGCGAATGGTCGCGGATCGTGCTCAGTGGCGAGCACTTGGAGAGGCCTATGTCTAGCAGTGGACGCGTGTGGATGATGATTCCTAATATTTTTTCTTATATTTGTAAAGATGTTTACATAATAGCTTAAATAAATAATAGTAAAATGTTTTAAAACGAAATATACTCGAGTAAATCCGAAAAGTGTAGTTTTATTTAAAAGTGTAAATAACTTTAGACTGCGGCGAAGGTTGAATGAAGAATTCAATAAAAAAAATCGCAACTTCCTCCCACTTTTATTTTTTGAGACATATTATTGAGCGAGGGGCGCTCATTAAAATGTCTCAAAAAAAATACGTAGATCAATCAACCCTACTTTATGTTTATAGTGGTAAAAGCCACTATAAACATAAAGTAGGGTAAAACTTAAAGCAACACTGGTATACCCATCTACTTTAGGCAGGTATGACGTCATCTATGTCTGTCCCTTATGGGTATACGGTCACGTCCTATCTATTCATTCTTTATCTAAGTGTTTGATTAATAATTCCATGGTTTATACAGCTCACAGACAGTGTGACCATCTCAGAAACGGCAAATCTGCCCTGCCCGACACTGGCTTAAATAAAATTATGCCAAAATCTGCCAAATGTGACACAAAAAATGCTAAAAATATGTCGTCATCATATTGCCACAATAGAGACGGGATTTCGAGAGTATAGGAATATTTAAGGTGCATACCGATGATTGGCCACTTTAATGCCAACATACAGGATGGATTTTTGAGATGGGATTTAAAGAGCAGGTACATTAACCGTTATAGTTATAAGAAAACATTGTTAGGCAACCATCCATAACTTTTTAAGATATTCTGATCTGTATTCACAGATTTTGGAAAAAAGTTACAGTCAACAAAAAAATGCTGAGATAGCAAAAAAATTTTTTTATGCCTATCGATTTCATGTAGGGATAAAAAACACTCTATGGGACCATTTAAGGTATGAGTACTAGAAACGATAGAAATCGCCAAAAACATTTCCCATACATTTTGTACGGAAAATTCTCGGATCCTATTTCTTACGGTGATCTCTCTATGAATCCTATTTCTTACTTTTAAGGGAAACTGTAATTTAAACAAATACTAAATTAAATCATTTAAACATGTATTCGAACCACTTTCTTCTAGATTCGTCAAAAGGTTTTTAATTACCTTGCTTGTTAGTACATGTCTAATTGGGTACTTATTCGCGTACCACACTAATGCAGCTCTCACGTTTCTATTATTTACAAAATATGCTTCAATTAAGACGACAATTAGAAGACATTTTTTTTAATTCTTTTATTATAAAGGAGATTTGATCACATTTGATCATGCCATCTCCATTGGAGCATACACATAAAATAAATACATTACTTACGTTTAAGTGCACAATTTACAATTTTGTATAAATATCGTGCCTCTTTAGATAAAGGGAACGCTAAAATTTGGTTTATTTGTCCAATATAATTTAAATCCATATTAAAAGTGTTTTGTAATTGATGTCTTTCAGCCTCGTTTCGGATACACTCCACTATTATATGAAAAACGTCCTCAGTTACATTGCATTCAGAACAATTCTTAGTTGCAGCTTTACCCATGAGAAATGCGAAATTATTCAATGGCATGTGTCCGGAACGTAGCCTTAAGGCGATAATAACCGTGTGTCGATTCAATTCTGACCCAGCAAACCAAGGTGTGCCCCTTACATTGGACTGGATGGTTCTATACCAAATGCCTTTGTTCTCTGAATTATTTTGGAAATGTTTTGTCCATATATTTAATGTTTTCTCTTTTACAATATGTAATAACTCAGTGTAATATGGTAGGTAGTCAATGTATCTACCATCTATTAGGGCTTCTTTGGCAAGACTATCAGCATTTTCATTGCCATCCAATCCAATGTGAGAGGGGATCCACTGCAGAATTATTTGGTAGCCTTGTATAGTCAATTTATATAACATCTCTATAATTTTGTAAGCTATCGGTGTTCCTCGACTATTCGAGGTACATCGAGCTATGTGTTGAAGAGCGCTCTTGGCATCAGTTAAAATCACAAAACTGCTAGGTTCAAATGTATGAATATATGAGAGCGCTTCTGCAATTGCCATTAATTCTATTGACATAATCGAGCAGTGAGATTCAATTTTTAATTTAATTGAATTCTTGTTTAGTGGGTCAAAAACCGCCAATCCCCCACGGTTATGCTCTTTACTACCATCAGTATAAATTTTATACATACTGGAATCGTAGTTATTTGGAATATAACTGTTACACAGATCATATAACTCTAAACTAGTATACGAATTCTTTGATTTGGTCATACTTTCTATAGTATCCTTAATAATATTTGCAAGATCCACACTACCGACCCATGTGCTTAATGAGTACATATCTAACCTGGAGCTTTTGTAAATAGTGATTTGTTTAAGGTATTCGTGAACTAAGATTAAATTAGGTTTTTGTTTAAGTCTCCAATATGGTAGTCGACATGCAGTTTCCAACTCATCCAAAATATATTAAAGTTAAGAAGTCCTTTGGGAAAGATTCGTTTGTATTTAACTTGTAGGTGGGTTTACAAAAATTGTTTTTTTTTTTTCAGAACGAACCTACCGACGTCATTTGCCGACCTTGCTGGCAAAGAGCTGAGAGGACGTTTCATCGGCGTATACGCGAGGCGCGTCAAGATGATGACGTGTTGCCCGATGAGCCTATTCAGCAACAAAGCCGTAATCATCCAACAATGACCTTAGCAGGATTTGTACGTACTCCAAACTCAACAGTGCACTGCATTTTTGAGCATTGTCAAAATATTACCAGGCTTAGAATACCTAACGATATCATAATTCGTATGATTGGGCGGTACAATCTACTAATACCAGAAAATGCTCGCGTTTGCGAAGAACACTTAGCCCAGAACCTTTGGTATACTCTACCTTTACAAGACAATCTCATAGAAGATTTTACTGCATCTGAAATAGTGAATGCTCTGACGATTATGAGAAATCATATTACAACAGACGTGTTAAACTTCGAGACATACGAAGTCATTAATACAAACGAGTTTCATACTTGGACGGGACTTACTCACGAACAGTTTTCCGATCTACTCGTAAACACATCCAGCCTAAATAATAATCGTCAAAAGAAGACAATACTGGCCGCTGTATTGGCAAAACTAAGAACAGGAGACTCTTAATGCCAGACTTGCTTTAGTGTTTAGAACGAGCGAATCCCGTTTTCAACGAATGTTAGCTCTAGGTCGTGATGCATTGTTGCGTGATTTTGTTCCCTTGCATGTTGGGTTTGACCACATAAACAGGGAACAAGTGGCTCAAAGGAATTTATTAGTACCTGAAACTCTATTTGGCAATCCAGAAAGCCCTTTGCCACAAAGAAATGCTATAATAATAGTCGATGGTACATATATATACAACCAAAAGAGCTCGAACTATTTTTTTCAACGACAAACATATAGTCTTCACAAATATCGAAATCTGACCAAGCCGTTCTTGTTTGTTTGCTGTGACGGTCATATAATTGACGTAACGGGCCCGCACGCCGCTTCAACTTCCGATGCAACAATAATGAATGCAATTATTGAAAATGAGGAGAGCATATTTCATTGGTTTTTCAGACCGGGTGACGTATTTATCTTAGATCGTGGCTTTAGAGACGCGGCCTATCCTTTACAATCACATGGATATACAGTACATATGCCAGAAACGAAAAATGCAAACGAAACGCAACTTACGACGGAACAAGCGAATAAATCCAGACTTGTGACTATATGCCGCTGGGTAGTAGAAATAATCAATGGACGATTCAAAAGAGATTTTCGCTTGTTAAGAATTGTACACAGCAATCGCGCCTTGCATCATATGATGGAATATTTTAAAATCAGTGCAGCTTTATTAAATGCCTATCATGTGTTGATTGTGGACAATGTAAGGGCTCCAGTGTATTTAGAAATAATACGGGAAAGGGTTAATGTACCGAATACATTGGCGGATCTGGTGAACAGATACAATTATAACCGAAGACGTGCTCCGTTTCGTTCAATTAACGTTGATGCGCTTGAGGTTCAATTCCCCACATTGACACAAGAAGATCTTATCCTTTTTGCACTTGGTGTATACCAAATAAAGCAAGCTAGGAGTTACTATGCGGAGCATTTGCAGCCAAATGGTATGTTCATCGTTGAACTTGACGACCAATTACCCACAGAACACATACGAGAGCTAGAAGGAACAGACCTTTACGTATTGCGCGGTAGAATCCAGTCCCGACATGTCCGTTCACGTTCGTATAACGTTTATATTGGCATAGATAGGGCTCTCGAAGGGCGACAGGCTATAAAACACTATTACTGTACATGTAACATTGGCCGAAGAACCATTGGCTGCTGCTCACACGTCATGTGCATTGTGTGGTACATGGGGTTTGCCAGGCACGAGCCAACGATACACATTCCCGCCGAAGGTTTAGAAGATATTATTGTAAGGCCAGGAGAGTTGTAAATATTGAATAAACATATATGAAATGAAAATAATATGCATTATAATTAATAAAAAACCTGTACATAAACGCCTGCATGGAGAACTAACGAACGAAAGTACCTACGAAAAGGATTAAGTGGGTGTATTTTGCCTCTTGTTAACACTTGTAACTCGGCAGGTAAATGTACTTGCAACGTCCTCTCTCGCTCGCACACCATTAACAATAACTGTTTACCTGGAAATCACGAGCTCACCCCGCAAACCGTAGGTAATAAAATAAATACTTTGAGACTGATTATCATCTTAACCAATAGGTTTCGAGCTTTACTGTCATAATACACAACGTTCATTATAATTATGCCTATGATAAAATTTAGTTATTTTTTGTTGGCCGGCTAAAAAAAAATAGCCCAAAATGGGTGATGTCCTTTGTTGTAAAGTGAAGTCAATGCAAATTTTGCGTTGTCAGGTAAATTCTTTAGCATAGAATACGAGATATTATCAGCACCCGGCGAAGTATCTTTGACTTTAATATTCTTTTCTAATACTAAGTTTTCAGAATAAAATGTTGGCTCATTACCGGGAACAAAATCGGGAGTTAATCTTTGAAGCAATGCCTCAGTCGCATTTATATCAGTAAACGTTCTGGTTACTCTATAGCCTTTCAACCATTTCATTTTTAGCCAGAGCTCTGATGGGGATATAGTGCCATTTAAAGATGTACAAAAGTTATGCCACGACTGAGATTTTGCTTGAAATATTGCTTTTTTCACGGATGCTATTTTACTTTTAAGATCTTCATAATTTTGGGGAGTGGGATTTCGCCTAAATTTTGCTAACAAAAGCCTTCTTTCAGCCACTATTTTGGACAATGTGGTATTCCAGTATGGTTTAGGTTGAAACTTTGTTGCAGGGTTACTATTTAGTTTGATATGTGGGATATGTAAATCCGCAGCTGAATTAATAAGTTGTTCAAAGAGATTACAAGACTCTTGTAAATCGTTAGAGATGTAATAATCTTTGAAAAGCAAATCTAAATGACTACAATACTCAGACCAATTTGCTTTTTTAAAGTTACGGCGCAAGATTGGGTTATTATATATATTTATATTTATATTCAGAGAGACTATCAGATGGTCACTACCAAGGGTCTCGTTAGAGACGCTCCAGTTAAATTTAAACGCAATATCTAAAGAGACCAATGTGATATCAGGGGAAGACATTTGAAATCTACCATCAACCAACTTTATACCTGTCGGACTATTATCATTTAAAGATATAAGAGAAGTTTCTAAGAGAGCATCGTATATTTGAGCTCCTCTTGTATTTAACTTTGTCGACCAGTTTGTATGATGGCCATTAAAGTCTCCGAGAACAATATATTTTTTATTAATAAAAGAAAATATACTCCCAATCTTTTTGACAAGTATTTACCGACGGTGCACAGTAAAGAGATACCAAGTATTCAATGTCATTATTATTATATATTTTAATACATAATAATTCTATCCCGGGGTTAACATTCGGTAATGATATTATACTGGATCTGATAGATTTGTGTACTAAAATAGCTACGCCTCCGTACCCGTCCGCTCTATCATTACGATATATTGTATAGTTCTTAATTTTAATTATTGTATCATGTTTTAACCACGTTTCACTGAGTGCAGCAATGTGAATCTTGCATTGACAAAGATATCGTTCTAGATCAGTTACTTTCGATTGAATACTTTGACAATTCCATTGTATTATATTTAATCGCGTGAAGTTAATATTTGTATTATCCATTAGAAGTAGAACTAAGATACGTTACTAAACTCTGTAGTATAGGCCAATCTGACATATATTTAGCTGCTATAATTAAAACCCATTCTAAGAAAACTTTGATTGCTTCGTTTAGTTTAGTTTTTATGGAAATGTCTCTTAAAAATATAATGTCTTTTAATTTTTGTAATAAATCTGTAAAAAAAAAGATTTCTCACTTTTACACTCGGAAATATTTTCTTTAGATTCTTTTGACTCACGTTGTGAGTCAACTAAATATTCAAAATCAGCATTGCTACTTTTCTTAGTTTTTTGTTCTATAAAAGGTTTCCGCTCAGTTTTTTTTTTGCTTTCGTTATGTATGGAAACTGTTGTCTTGATTTTTTCAGCATATGAATGCCTGTTTTCGGAATATGTATGTGTACTTTGAGGAAACTTGAAATTTTCAGGGATAAAAAATGGGCGATCCAGTTTCATAGTTTGTAATATGGGTGATTGTTGTGTCACATGTGCGTATATGTTTAAGGCTTTTCTATATGTGCAATTGTGTTCTACCATTAAATCTCTCAGTTTCTTTTCTTTGAGAAAAATAGTACATGATTTGACAAGTGACATGTGGTTACCCCCACAGTTGACACATTTAAATATATGTGTTTCGCAATTTTCATGATTTCCCGCACATTTTGGGCACACTATTTTATTTGTTGGACATTTTTTCTTTGTATGACCGAATTTCCAGCAGTGCGAACACTGTGAGACTGGAAAGACATATGGGTCAACCCTGATACTTAGTTCATCAACATATACTTAAAACATATTCGAACGGCTTCACTGGGTTGCCAACCTTCTTCTGCTCGAATACGGCGCATGAGTCGGCTTACGGAAATAATTTGGGTCGATTGAGAACAGGAAATATTTTTTTTTATATCATCATTTGATAACTCAATATCAACATTACGAATAACGCCATATGAAAAACTTGTTTCTAATGCCCTATATACTTTCCACCCGCTTTTTGAAAATTCTTCACATTTTTCGATCTTTTCTGCGGTGATTTCGCTCGATAGCTCAATACGAATCTTGTAGGGATTTATGTATTTCACTTTAGTTATACCAACTATGCCGTTTTCTTTAAAAAAATTTGCTAATGAGAATTGCTTGGGCATTTTTTCGTTACTAGATATATATACCTCGATCTTTTCTCCAAACTTTTGCTTCAACCTTTTTTCTTTTGTCTTTACTAATTTCCAATCGTTTTCATCTTCTTCTCGGTCTCTCTTCGATAAGGGTTTTGAGTGGTCAAATCGAAATCACTGTTTTCTTCCCTTTGTTCTAGACCCGATTTTACTTGTTCTGACTCCATCTCTAACATCTCTAATTCACTTATGGATCCCTCACTTGCTCTCTTCAAAATTTTTGTATTTCTTTCACTTTGTTCACTAAAAACACTCATTATTTATTCTTACTAGAAGTACTTTCGTTTCGTTTACGTTTCATTTTATAACACGGGACGATCGCTCGCCCGCTGGCCGGTATCACAGGTAGCAAACCTGTCTGGCAACAAAGGATCGTTCGACGATAAGCAATAACACTCGCACAAACACCTCGGTCGCTTGCCGAGCCAAGACTGTGAAGACATTTTTGATAAATCTAGAATTTTGTCAGCGCAAACACAAGAATGACGTGAAATTATTTGAAATAAATTCGAAATTTGAAAGTAATAATTTCATTTTACTTACATTTTTTCAGCCAGTCCTTCCAAAAATAAAAAGTTTGGCCTTTATAGTGCAGATAGATTAGATATTTTTGCGTTTGTTTAAAAATACATGTTTAAATGATATAATTTATTTAATTAATGTTTTAATATTAATTGAACAAATTATATCATTTAAACATGTATTTTTAAACAAAAAAGACGAAGCTCCATTTTTAAATGGAGCTTCGTCTGCCAACAAACCGCATTGTGGTTTGGCAGAAGATTGTAATAAATAAATAGTATATAAGGCTTGAAAAATTTTTTAGTTTTCGTAATACTTACTGTCACGGTTAATTAGCTCTATGGCCTCTGTGAATTGACGTTTTTTCATGATCTGACAATTTTGAAATTTAGACAGAAAATAACAATTAGAAAATAAAAGAAATATTCTTGCAAAAATCTATATTTTTATTTATCGGACATATTTACAAATTCATATAATTAATTCGACCTAAAACCTGCAACACGAAACAACTGGCGACCATGGATATGTTAAAGAAGAGTCGAACTATTGCAAGATCACACTTTACAAAGGCAAAGAATGTGTTTGAATCTAAGATGGAATCAATACCATTTCAAGTCGGTGAGGTAAAGATCGCATATGAATATCTGTCTGAGAAAGCCGAAAAACTTTTTAGCTTAGATGAATCGATCTACGAAAAGTTAGTAGCATCAGATATGTCCGCAGAAGATATAGAAGCAGAGGAGACAACTACCGAAAACTACCGATTAGACTGGCTTAGGTTGAAGAATAAGTATGATTCACATCCTTCATTTACCCAAGCGCACGCGGAGTCAAGGTATGATAGTGCATCTCTATCTACAAATGCAAATAAACGAAAATTTCAACTTCCTAAGTTAGAACTGAAAAAATTTGATGGTAATGCGAAGAATTGGCTAGCATTTTGGGGTATGTTCAAGAAGATCCATGATGATGAATCTATAGATACGGATGACAAATTCCAATATCTTATTCAATCAATGGAACCGGGGTCTTCGGCTCGAATGTTAATAGATAGCTTTCCGTCATCTGGTGATCATTACAAAGAAGCGTTAGAGCAACTGAAGAATAGATACGCGAGAGATGAAATTCTTATTGAAATTTATTTTAGAGAGCTTCTCGCCTTAGTACTAGAACAGACTAAAGGAAACACAATGCAACTATCTATATTTTATGACAGATTAAGAACTCAGCTACGCGCGTTAGAGTTTTGGAGTTGCAAGTGATAAATACGCTTGTATGCTTTATCCACTAGTGGAGTCTGCACTACCAACAGAGTTACTACGTATTTGGGAGAGAACGCGAAGCACCAGTAAAGACCAAAGCGAATCTTTAAACCAGTTATTAAACTTTTTAAAGACAGAAGTCGAGAGCGAAGAACTCATTGAAATATCTCGAAAGGGTTTGTTTGTCAAAGAAGAACGCTTACCAACAGCAGCTTGCCTCGTTGATACAGAGTCAAAGCGTAAACCACTAGCTACCTGTATATGGTGTGACCAAAATTCTCACGGAAGCTTAGAATGTTATAAGCCGCAGCGAATGGCATTGGAAACTAGAATGAATATAATAAAGGAGAAGAAGGCTTGCACGTTGTGTTTGAAACAAGGTCACAATGTAAAGAGATGCAAGAATAAAACCAAATGTTTCATCTGCACCAAACGCCACGCTCCTATTATATGTCCCGAAACTAGAAAACTACATACTATATACTAGAAAACTACATACATACTACGTACATAAAGATCAAGAGGAGATTCTAGATGCTAGACAAAGCACTTCAAGCGCAAATCCGTCTACTAGTTTAAATTTTGAGTCTGTGTTTACAGAAGGCAGCAATAAAACCACGATGTTGCAAACTCTCATGGTGACGATTAATGGAGAACCTATAAGAGCATTCATTGACACAGGAGCACAGAAATCGTACATACGTAGAGACTTAGCCATCAAACTGAATTTATCCAAGTCTGGCACTGAAACCTTATCGCACAGTTTATTTGGCGCTGTAGAGATTAAAAAACAGAAACATGCCATATATTCATTTATTGTCAAAAGCGTTAAAGGCGAGTTTGCTCTATTAATGACAGCCTTGGACAAAGATAAAATTTGCAGCTACGTTCCTCGAATTCGAAGTACAGCTTCAATACTCAATGAGTTAGAATTAAAAAATATTGAGCTGACAGACACAGGTGACGAGAGGATCTCAATTGGGTTACTGATCGGAGCAGACTTTTCAGGACTTATTATGACAGACCAAATTATTCACCTTGCGAATGGCGTTGTAGCATTGAACACAAAATTAGGGTGGACGATTCAAGGATCATTGAAATCCGATCAAACTATTTGCTCAACATCCATGTCCAATCTTTCAGTATTAGATGTTGGTAATTTATGGGACTTAGAAACAATCGGAATAACTGATCCAGTAGAAACTAAATCAAAGATTCAATTGCAACAAGATGTCATGTACGAATTCAACCAGAGTATTCGAGTAAATGAGGACGGTAGGTATGAAGTAGCACTTCCATGGAAAGAAGGACACAGCGACTTGAATAATAATAAAGTCTTGGCCCAGAAGCGTCTAATGTCAACAACGAAGCGACTCGAAATACTAAAAGAGCTTGGCAATTACAACAAAGTATTTTCGGAATGGCTAGAATTGGGAATCATTAAGATCGAGACAGATGATGTAACGACTCCCGGTCACTATCTGCCCCATCACGCTGTGATTAAAGATTCCAGTTTGACCACAAGAGTGCGACCTGTATTTGATGCGTCCGCGAAGGGTCCTAATGGTACGGCACTCAACGATACACTTAAAAAAGGTCAGAATTTCCTAGAAATAATACCGAAACTCATTGTTAGATTTCGTATGAACGCTATTGGCATAACGGCAGACATAAGAAAGGCATTCCTTCAAATTGCTATTCGACATGAAGACACTGCATATTTACGTTTTCTGTGGTGGGAAAATCTAGACAAAAAAAAGATCGTTACCTACAAACATTGTAGAGTTGTATTTGGCCTCACTTGCAGCCCTTTTTTGCTAGCGGCTACCATCATATACCATCTCGATCGTAGTCCTAGTGAACTCCAGAGAACTGCACAACTACTAAAAGAGTCGTTCTACGTCGATAACTGCATCCTTAGTCTTGACACTGAGGAAGAAGCGCAACGATTCATAAGAGAGGCAAAATTATTGATGGCTCAAGGACAATTTGACTTGCGAGCGTGGGTAACAGCGCCTGCAAAATTTACTACAGGGGACAATGAAGCAACAACAATATCTGTTTTAGGAATGATTTGGGATACCACTATTGATGAATTGTATTGCAATGTTGGTTCGCTCAAAAAAATATCTGACAAAATAACTAAGCGAGAACTATTATCAGTCACCCAAAGAGTATTTGACCCGGTTGGTGTAAGCTGTCCTACAACTTTGATACCTAAACTCCTAATACAAAAGGCTTGGAAGGAAAATCGAACCTGGGACACTCCGCTGTCAGATGACTTGCAAAAGGAATTCATCAACTGGCTAAAATATATTCATCTATTGGGAGAATGTAGAATTCCTAGAAGGCTAGCGTTGTACTCACTAAAAGCATGTCAAAATTCAATTCATGTTTTCAGCGACGCAAGCAGTTCAGCATATGCCACTTGTTTATATCTTCGTTCAGTTAGCCCTGATGGTAAAGTTCACGTTCAACTCATACAGGCGAAGTCACGAGTTGCACCACCCAGAGATATGTCAATTCCCCGTCTTGAATTAATGGCAGCTCTGATCTCAACCCGGGTTTACGTAGAAGTGACAGATGCTTTACAACTTACAAACTGTAAAATTTATTTTTGGACTGACAGTACAGTTGCACTTACCTGGATCACAACTGCTGGAGAGTGGAATGTATTTGTCAAGAACAGAGTGCAGGAGATTCGCTCAATAACTAGCTCTGAACAATGGCATTATATACCAGGATCGTTAAATCCAGCCGACCTACCATCACGCGGCTGTAATGCTAAGACGCTGGCTGAAAGCAGATGGTGGGAGGGACCGTCATGGTTAAGATTGGAAGAAAGGAAATGGCCGAAATCGAAGGAGCTAAATGTGGAACAAGAAGAAGTTAATAGAGAAAAGAGAAAGGGAAAAGTTGTATCAGTGAATATAACAGGTGAACCATTTTCAAACAAATTATTATATTTTGAAAAATATTCAAAGATAGTACGTTTGATAGCCTGGATTTTAAGGTTTGCTCATAACACTAAAAAGGCGACGATTGCTAGAATTGGATCAATTTCAGTCGAAGAGTTAACAATGGCAGAGAGAGTACTATTTAGACTGATACAGAATGAGAATTTGAAAAAATTGGAAAATCTTAAGACGTTACAAGTATGCAAGAGAGATGACGGTCTTCTAAGGGTTAAAACACGTTTAACATTAAGCGCAGAAGAGGAAGATTTCAAATACCCTATCTTGTTACCGGGAAACAATCCTATAGTTGAGAGACTTGTGGCACAAAAACATCAGATTCTGAAGCATGCTGGTATAAATATTTTGTGTTCTCACTTACGTGATAATCTATGGGTAACTGGCGTGAGAAGAGTAACTAGAAAGGTCATTACAAGATGTGTGATATGCAGACGTTTTAGAGCTAAGAGTTTGGAAGCACCATTTGCACCGCTGCCATTTAACCGAATTAAAAACGCCGCCCCGTTTGAAGTTACTGGTATTGATGCCGCAGGGCCGTTCATTCTAAAGACTGGTGAAAAATGTTGGATGATTATATTTACGTGTGCAGTCTATCGTGCTATTCATTTAGAATTAGTTCAAAGTCTTACCACTGATTGTTTTCTGATGTCATTACGACGGTTTGTTGCACGGAAGGGTAGATGCCAGATAATTTACACCGATAATGGCACCAATTTTGTTGGGGCGAACAATTTACTGCAGAGTATTGATTGGACGGAGGTTCAAGACTACCCGGCAATTACACCAATAAAATGGTATTTCAACCCTCCCTCGGCTCCTTGGTGGGGAGGATGGTGGGAGAGGCTGATCGGATTGGTGAAAGAAATCTTGCGTCGTAATTTGGGTAAAGCAACACTTACTTATGTTGAACTAGAGACAGTACTTTGCGACTGTGAAGCCTTAATAAACTCACGTCCTCTTACGTACGTAACAGAAGGAGATTCATTACAGCCACTGACACCTGCAAGTTTTCTTAGAAATCCAAACAGTTCTGAGGTTCCTGAGATAGACCTTATAGATTCAGAGAGCCTAAATATACGTTTAAAGTATTTGCAAAAATTAAGAGATGACTTGCGACAAAGGTTTGTCAAAGAATACTTGGGCATGCTGGTGAATAAAGGCAAAGATAACGATGGGGACAGAAAATTGAAAGAAGGTGAAGTGGTACTTATACAAACTGAAGGGAAAAGAGTTACTTGGCCATTGGGACTGATTGTGGAATTATTAAAGGGCTCTGATGGGGAAAGTAGAGTGGCAAAGGTCAAAACAGCTGACGGTGTAAAAACAAGACCTATTCAGAAATTATTTCCATTGGAAGTATCCACCCATCTTTCAAACCAAGAACCATTACTAGAAACTATATCGGGAAAGGCCACCACCAGGTTTGGAAGAGTTGTGAGACCACCTCAAAGGTTTCGGATGTGAATCAGAAATTCCTTTTCTTTAGTGGGGAGTGTGTCACGGTTAATTAGCTCTATGGCCTCTGTGAATTGGCGTTTTTTCATGATCTGACAATTTTGAAATTTTGACAGAAAATAACAATTAGAAAATAAAAGAAATATTCTTGCAAAAATCTATATTTTTATTTATCGGACATATTTACAAATTCATATAATTAATTCGACCTAAAACCTGCAACACGAAACACTTACGTATTATGTATTCATGGAATCTGTGAAATTCTGCCACTTTGTTTAATCGTCTGCTTATTCTGCCAGAGTTAAAATTTACAAGCCAAATCTGCCAAAATGGCAGAAATCTGCAACAAATGGTCACACTGCTCACAGACTATCACAGACTCTGATTTAATAATCACAGACTCTGATTTAATAATCAAAGATGGTTTTGATTAGGTTCTAAATTCTAATCGATCTTAAGATTTTAAACAGTTATTCATAAAAAGGAATAGCTTTGTTTTCCTTCTGTCATATGAAAAAGTATAATGATAGAACGAATTTTAACAGTGTATTACCTAAAATAAGTTTATTGAATGTTTTAAATGAATAAAACTATATAATATTTACTTTAGTTAATTAGAGATTAATAAGTTTATTGAATGTTTTAAATGAATAAAACTATATAATATTTACTTTAGTTAATTAGAGATTAATATGATTTTTAATGCTACGGACCAAACTGAGAGCTGATTACAATACGAGCTCACATTGAATAATGCCTAACTGTCATAAAGCATTGTTTTCGCTGATAGTTTAATATGTCGAATTAAAAATAACACCTCTAATGTCGCAACGCTACTGTAACGGGATAAAATAAAAAGTAGACGTTGCAGAATCACACTGATTTAATTTCGATTTACAATCGGGCAGAGTTCCGTCTTAGAAACAGTAAAACAGAGAAGTGATCTAAATATGAGATGGCGCGGCATTTTATAGTTTCTCCGATAGTAAGGCGCTAGCTTGGCTTGGCTCTGATTGGCTGGCTTGGGCCGGCTGGCACATGGCTGCACGTGCTTGGCTCTGATTGGCTGGCTTGGGCTGGCTGGCATATGGCTGCACGTGCTTGGCTGGCTTCGGCTGGCTTGCGATTGGCTGAGACGGTGTGGCGCGTAACACTACACTTTTTATAGATTCTACGAAAAATCGTTACGATCGAACTGTTCGCTTTATCGAGACGTTTGAACGAAAAACTGTTTAGTTTTCTCACACTCGTCTAAAGATCTATTGGTAACTATTCAGTTTCCTATCGTAACGTATGTAGCGAATGGAACATCCTATAGCTTCTGATAGGAGTTTTGAAAAGCGCAAGGCAAAGTTGACAGTTTGAACATTTTTTCGTTCATGTATTTTATTGGACTTTAAGAGCAGCAGTAAGTACCTATTACGAGCCAATATTTTCTAATGAATAACTAAATAATGACAATGTAAGTTTTGTCCAGTCTTTTGTGTGTGGGGTGCGTTTCGCCTATCAAACCTCCTGTTTGTGGCAGAAAAAAATACTATAGGTACACGGTGTTTCATAATAACCAATAAATAATTAATTCTTTATCGAAAACTAATTATTAAATTGTGTTTACCCGTAATGTCATTCAACACAAAATAATACCGGTTTCGGATACGGTTACGGATATGTAATTATTTCGGATTATCCGTCAGTTTCGGATAGTATCGATTACGGATATTGGATTGAAGTAAGATTTATTGTCTACTAGCTTTCCGCTCGTGACTTCGAACGCGTTTTTTTTGTTTACCCGTGGGATTTTTTCCGTAGGAAAATTAGGTATCCTATGTCCTTCCCCTGGTCTTGAACTATCCCTATACCAACATTCATCAAAATCGGTTCAGTGGTTTCGAAGCTTATTCAATACAAACAAACAAACAAACAATCAAATCTTTCCTCTTTATAATATTAGTATATATATAAATCAATTTAATACTTAACACAAGAATTCTTTAAATTAAGTATCAACTGTTAAATAAAAAACTAACTAATTATGAAAGAGGTTATGTTATGACTAGAAAATCAAACAAACTGCAAGATTCACGTGGCGAGCCAGCGGTGAAACAAAAACCTGTCAAAACATTGTTTTATTTAAACTCCGCCCTTATTCGAAACTGTTTGAAACTTGTGAAACGGATACGGTTGCGGTTACGGATATATTTTATTTCGGATATCCGATAGTTTTGGTTACGGTTACGGAGCTCCATAACATCCCTGCTATGATATACATGAAAGCAATATGTACCTACAGCTTGGCAAAAAAGAGTTGAGAAAAAATGAGGGCGTCACTAGTAGAGTTTCGCATAAAAAATACGAAAATAAAGACACAATTACAAAGACAATTACAATTACAAAGAGTTAAGTAATTTTTAAATAACATTTGAAAAATTAAGTAACGACAGTCTCATTAATACACTATCTAGTTGTGCAACAAGTTTACACGGAAATCGCTTTTTAGTTTCATCTGATACCGCATGGATACCGCATCCAAATCTTTTTGCCAAGCTGTATAAGATTTGAATGTAAACAAATGGGGAATTTTTACAACCACCGATCCATACAATACACTAGCTTTAGTTTTTTCTTTCAAGAACCGGTGCGATTCCCCTTATACAAAATCTGAAATTATTTGTCATGTGAAAAGTTACTAGAAAATAGTAACTTAAAAAAAATAGCTACAAGATTTATTGGACTAGCTGCCTGACACTGATACCGCACTTACACAATCGTGTTCGCCATTCGCCTCATCACTCGACGAACATTCGACAAAACATTCGTATACGAGTGCCGTCACGAACTACTTTTCACACATTCGGGGGTGCATTATTTTGATATTCGCACACGAACATGATGGACGTGAAAATAATGGCGGCATGCGCGCTACATCTATTGAGTTTATACAATTATTTGGATATCCTAATCCCATTCTAACTGATATACGATTTCATGCATCGTTTATCTTTTTTTATGATTGCGATGTTTTAGGTTCCAAATGAGCTTTGATAAAGTTCTAGGAATTTTAAAATTCGCACTTCACTCCACTCCGTATTGTCTACACGTTCTATTGGGTCGGGTGCTAGCTGTCAACTGAATGCATGCGAATGTGTAAACAAACAGTAAGTTCGTGTTCGCCATTCGTGTCCTTGTCCTTCCTTTGATTCGCGTTCGAAAAACCCTCAGAATAATCACTGCTTCAGTTATTCTTCTGAGGAAAAACTGCTCCCAACGCGAGTGCGTGAATCGCGAAGCGAGGCGTGAGGCCTCAGACTAAGTACACCAATGGACTCGCCAATTTTTAATATACCGGGTTATTTTTCCATCAGAAGCCAAAGTGTGCTTGTTCAGACAAGCAAAATTAAGATCTTTTACTATGGGACCAATCTCGAAATCGCGAAAAAAAATTCAGCTGTTCCATACAAATGTTCAACATCCACTGAACCTAAATGTATAGAACAGCTGATTTTTTTTCGCGATTTCGAGTTTGGTCCCATAGCAAAAGTTGTTCATTTTGCTTGTCTAAACAAGCATACAAAATTTGGCTCTTGATGGAAAAATAACCCGGTATTGTCTTGAATTTTGCGTCCAGTCCAGTCCGCCATTACAAAGCACCATGTTTGTTGTTGTGCTAAAATATCAGTCAGTGGGCATTATTTGTGAGTGCATTTTACAGTCCTATGTTTTTCATTGATTTTTATAATGAATTGTATAAAGGAAAATATAATAAGTGTGGAATCTTGGATGCGGCCTCCCAAGTTTTTTCCGCCATCTTAGAGCACCAACACAAATTTTGGCACGCTTTTTTCGTAGGTATTTCATGTCCTTTGGTATCAATAGTCTAAGCGAGATGCGAATAGCAAGCGTATTGTTTACATATGCGTGTTCGTTATTCGCCTCGCCGTTTGAATCGCGATTTGTACGAATGTGTAAATGTGGTATGAAAAATAGCTAGATTTAATATTTATCACGATAAATATCGTTATAAATAATGAACGTGTATCATACGCCTACATGTAATTTGTGCAATATTATTTTATTTATTATCTGTGAGTTCTGTGACTGTGAATTTGTGATCTTTGTGATTGTCTGTGGTTTGCTGCATGACGTGATTCGTGGTTCACTCACAGATTTTTTAATCAGTATTAAAAATTATTTTTACCTCTAAAATTTTATTGATTTCTATAGCGCTTATTAAATTACGCGTATCTAGTTCCTTTCTACTTTATTATATAATCGTAAGTTTATGTTTATGCCTAATAAGCGTTCTGGACGGTTGAAAGTTATAATAAATTTCAACATTATAGAGAATAGAATGTTATTCGTTGTTTAACCAGAAAACTTGTTAATGTTAAGGTTAAACATGATAGTAAACATGTAATAGATGTTCTCAAAAATATCATAGTATGCGTGTAGGAATCATTTAAATATAAAATAAAGTTTAGACGTGCTTTAGACTCTAAAGGACGTCAATGCGAATAAAAACAATATTAGAACAATAGTGTGTTCTTATTTTACTTGTTTTTTGTAAATTGCTTGTTTAGATGTCCAGTGGTCACAAACATCGCTATAAGAATGTGGGGTTGAGTACTGATGAATTGCGGCGACGTCGAGAAGAAGAAGGTGTTCAACTTAGAAAACAAAAACGGGAGCAGCAATTATTTAAACGTAGAAATGTCAATCTTCCCGGACCCAATTCTCCAGATATAACATTGCAGGTGTGACTATTATTTAAAATTTATGTTGACATAATCTTACTCAAATTGTATATAAATTATCTTTTACTAGCTGTGCCCACGAACTACGTTTCACCATATATTTTTTCCTGTTTTTGCTACATTTGTCATTGATGCTCAGCTCCTATAAGTCATAGCGTGATGTTATATAGCCTAAAGCCTTCCTCCATAAATGGACTTTTCAACAGAAAAATAATTTTTCAATTTGAACCAGTAGTTCCTGAGATTAGTGCGTTCAACCAACCAAACAAACAAACTCTTTAGCTTTATAATATAAGCAAGCATAGATTACTAATCCATTGAAAAAATAATTTAAGATTTTATTTCTATTATGTATGAAATAAAAAAAAAAAATATTTTTTTAAGATTTTGTAGATAAGTCAGATAAAATACTGATAGTATACCAGAGGGTGATTCTGTACCAGGGTCGTGTGCAGAAATAGGTAAGACGGGTACCTCCGTCTTACCTATTTCTGCTGCAAAGCAGCAGTGCTTGCATTACTGTGTTACGGTTTGACGGGTAAAATATGGCACTGAAATTACTGGGTACCGTGACTTTACAAGTTGGCAACATACACTGTGGCCCTTGTGGGGGTTGCAGTTTTACTGTGAATCTCACAGGAGCCACATGTATTATAGGTGACTGTTACCACTTACCACCAGGTGGGCAGTTTGCTTGTTTGCCAACTTAGTAGCAATAAAAAAAAATTCTTTTCACTTATTACATTTTTGTTTTTTTTTCCATCATCATATATGTATAATATTGGAATAACAATGCCAAAAATGCAATTATACTGTTAGCTTTCCTAATATTGGATCTTATAACTTGATTTTAATTATAACCTTGAGTTTGGGTTTGTTCAAAACTTTTATATTTTCAGGATGACATTAATATATGTCCATCAGATGATGTCACCCCAGCCATGGTGGCTGCAGTATTTGGAGACAATCCTCAAGAGCAAGTAGTGGCAACACAAAAGTTCAGAAAGCTACTTAGTAAAGAACCAAATCCACCAATTGATGAAGTTATTAGAACAGGAATAGTACCAAAATTTGTTGAATTTCTCACCAACAGTTTCAATCCAACTTTACAGGTAAATAGTAGGCTTATCAATTACTTACACTATTTTTAATTAAGATTTTACTTTCATACAAAAATAAATATTAATGTAATATATCTCTAGAATGTTTGTAACTCTATGAGCATAGTGTGGGAGCGTAACATCGTCTTCCATCGTCGTTTATAAATAAAACATAGGCTTATCAATGTCACGACAATGCAATAAAAACTTGAAAATTGATTTTTGTTCAATTTATTATTTTAATTTAGAAATAATAAATTAAAAAAAATAATTTTAGAAATTGCCTGCGTAGAGTTAATCACAAAAGACAAATGAGAAACGTATTGTAACGTATCAATCACAAATGAGAAACGTATTGTAACGTATCAATCACAAATGAGAAACGTATTGTAACGTATCAATCACAAATGAGAAACGTATTGTCGTACACAGCGTATCGTAAGGCGCAAAGGCAAACGACTGGCCGCAAAACACAATAGACGACCAACGCTTGCACCCCGCCCCCGCCCCCCTCATTCCCATTCGACTGCGACTCAGGTAGTAAGTTCCGAGAATGGCATTCTTATTAATAAAAAAAAAAAACTTTTTTTATCGCTGCCACTAAGAGTGAGAGCCATGCTAACAACCCATACGCATAAGTAATGAAAGTTAAATTACAATAATTACATTAAAAAAAATTAAAACTTTTTTACATCTTACCTTTACTGTCGTAATTTTTGGTTAAATAACAAACTGCTTAACGTTAAGGGCCCACCATCCGCGCGAGCCCGAGCTAGTTTAGGTAAATTGCTCTAGTCTCTGTTTGTGTGCGTCGCTCACGCACACAAGCGCACTCGGTCGCGCAATCGGTACGGCCGCCTAGCAAAATATCCTAGATGTTAATTTTGAATTTAATAGGTGTTTATTATTTACTGTGTTATACTATAGTAAATACAGGGATGTGTTTGATCAACTTTTATTTTTACAAGCTTTTATTTAGCTTGCACTGTATGTATGTATGTATGTATGTAGATTTGACCACTTCTCGGTTTTCGATTGGGCTGAAATTTTGCACATAATAATATGTATGTCGTGACAATGCAATGTTATGATAACATGGAGCTGATCTGATGAAGGATCTGGACGGTGGCCATAGGAACTCCGTAATAAAACGACGCAACCCCATCGAGTTTAGGCTCGTTTGATTCGGATTGACGAGTACTTTGATCCTATATGCTAACCAGGATCTGATGCTGGAGCTGGAAGGTGGCCATAGGAACTCTGCAATAAAACGACAAAACCCCATCGAGTTTGGACTCGTTTGATTCGTATTGACGAGAACTTTGATCCTATATGGTAGCCAGGGTCTGATGCTGGAGCTGAAAGGTGGCCACAGGCACTCTTCAATAAAACGACACAACCCCATCGAGTTTGGGCTCGTTTGATTTGTATTGACCAGTACTTTGGTCCTATGTGGTAACGAGGGTCTGATGCTGGAGCTGGAAGGTAGCCATAGGAACTCCGCAATAAAACGACACAACCCCATCGAGTTTAGGCTCGTTTGATTCGTATTGACGAGTACTTTGGTCCTATATGGTAACCAGGGTATGATGCTGGAGTTGGAAGGTGGCCATAGGAACTCCGCAATAAAACGACGCAACCCTATCGAGTTTGGGCTCGTTTGATTCATATTGACGAGTACTTTGGTCCTATATGTTAACCAGGGTCTGATGCTGGAGCTGGGAGGTGGCCATAGCACCTACGCAATAAAACGACATAACCCTATCGAGTTTGGGCTCGTTTGATTCGTAATGACGAGTACTTTGGTCCTATATGGTAACCAGGGTCTGATGCTGGAGCTGGAATGTGGCCATAGGACCTCCGCAATAAAACGACATAACCCTATCGAGTTTGGGCTCGTTTGATTCGTAATGACGAGTACTTTGGTCCTATATGGTAACCAGGGTCTGATGCTGGAGCTGGAAGGTGGCCATAGCAACTCCGCAATAAAACGACACAACCCTATCGAGTTTGGGCTCGTTTGATTCATAATGACGTGGACTTTGGTCCTACATGGTAACCAGGGTCTGCAGCTGGAGCTGGAAGGTGGCCATAGGAACTCCGCAATAAAACGACACAACCCCATCGAGTGTGGGCTCGTTTGATTCGTATTGACGAGTACTTTGATCTTATATGGTAACCAGGGTGTGATGCTGGAACTGGAAGGTGGTCATAGGAACTCCGCAATAAAACGACACAAGCCCATCGAGTTTTGGGCTCGTTTGTTTCGTAATGACGAGTACTTTGGTGGAGTTTCGTAATGGCGGCCATGCGGTTACAAAATGATAAAATATAAAATAATAGTAAAAAGATTTAAAAAAAAAGTCGCCCCACACTAGGATTTTATTTTAAAGCCCTAATAAGACGAAAATAAATTTTAATTTATTACATGATACATCTTCTAATATATAAAATTCTCGTGTCACAGTGTTTGTTACCAAACTCCTCCGAAACGGCTTGACCGATCTCTATGAAATTTTTTGTGTATATTCGGTAGGTCTGAGAATAGGTCGTAAACTATTTTTTGTTATGGCGAAACGTAAGTTCGCCGTTATTATGGCGAAACGTAGTTTGCCGGTACAGCTAGTTTTTAATAAAATATAAAAGCTTGTCGCAAGATTTACCTATTTTATAAAAAACAAATATTTTTTTCTGAGAATTACCAATATTTATTTATTTAAGGCTTACCAAGTAAATACATACGGGCAAGGTACTTAAACAGTTTTTTTTATGGAGGGCCTGGCAAATGACCTCCTCCCGCCTGATGTTAAGCGGTGAAAGAGGCCCAAATGAGTTGACAGATAGAGGAGGGAGGACATCCACTATCCAACCTACCCGCCCCTTGCTGGCCTAAAAGATGTTTTTCACACCTCTTTTGAAGGAACCCATGTTGTAAGATGGAGGAAACACGTGCGCAGGTAGAGAATTCCAAGTGTGGGATGAACGACAGAAGACTTACCGGAGGGAGACTCTGTACCAAGGTCGTGTGCTTGGGTATCTCCGTCTTACCTATTTCTGCCGCAAAGCAGCAGTGCTTGCATTGCTGTGTTCCGGTTTGAAGGGTAAGATATGGCACTGAAATTACTAGGTACCGTGACTTTACGTCTTAAGTCACAATAAAAAAATAAGAAGGAATCTTGGAATTTCTTGGTACTGTGTGTTTAGGCAGGAGGGTTCCCTTTCAATGAAGCGTTTAATTTCTAAATTACAATTAATTTATTTCTCCGTTTACAATCGTTTTAGAATTTTACAGTCGAGTTAAGTATTGGTTGCTTCTCGGAAGACGTTTAAATTTGAAGTGAACGACCAGTTCCGCCTTCTAGGGTAGTGTTGCCAGTTGCGATCCACAGATAATGTTTTGCTGTCCCATAGATGATGTTAAGTGGCGTAAACATGGCCCCGGCCTTGGAAGATCCATCTTCCAACGAGTTAATCGCTTACTTCAATCTTGTTGCTGCAGTAGTGGACAAATCTTAGAAAATGCCCGACGAATGATTCCAGTAGAAGTGCGTATATCTGCAACTCTTCGTACTCCATCACTCCCAGGATAAACGCGTACTATACGCCCCATCTTCCATTTGAATGGTGGTACACCGTCCTCCTTGACCAGTACAAGACTATCAATAGCAATGTCTTCTCCCTCCGTCTTCCATTTTGTTCTCGTCTGAAGCTCTGCGACATACTCCTTAGACCAACGCTGCCAGAAGTGCTGACGCAGCTGCTCGATTCTGTCGTAGCGTGATAAAGATGCAGCGGAGACAGTGGTGAGATCAGTACTTGCAGGCGCAGTCATCGATCGGCCTATAAGGAAGTGAGCTGGTGTCAAGGGATTAAGATCTGAGGGATCTGAGGAAAGGGGAGAAAGCGGACGAGAATTTAGTATGGCTTCGATTTGTGCCAAAATCGTGCTTCCTCGTGTATTCCTCGTAGGTTAACCTAGCGTTACCAACGATACGTCTAAGGTGATACTTACACGATCGTACCCCACTTTCCCAAAGTCCGCTAAAATGAGGAGAGTATGGTGGAATGAATTTAAATTTAATGCTATTGTTTGCTGCGTAATCCACAATATCATTTGAATTATTTTCAAAAAATAAGCAATTCCTTTTCCGCACCAACAAAATTTTTGCCATTATCTGAGTAGATAATATCAGGTTGACCCCTTCGACTTATAAACCGTTTTAAACTTAATATGTAATCTTTAGAAGACAGACTAGTAACGAGTTCCAGGTGCACAGCTTTAGTTAAAAAACATACAAATACACATATGTAGGCTTTAGTTAGACGAGAACCTATGCCCTTTTTATTTAAAATATATACCGGACCGGCATAGTCGACTCCGGTTCTTTGAAACGAGAACCCAGCATCAAGTCGATCCTTAGGTAAATCTCCCATAATAGGTACGAGAGTTTTACCTCTCATTCGCGTACACGTTACGCATTCACGAACGATCCTCCTTACCAAATTTCGAGCGCTCAGCGGCTACCAACATTCACGAATAGAAGCTAAAAGCAGCTGAGGGCTGGCGTGTAATAAACGTAGGTGTTCGTGCCTGATCAACAACTTCGTAAATGGATGCTTACTACACAAAAGTATTGGATGTTTTTATTAAATGAAAATTCTGTGCAGTTTTTCAATCGTCCCCCAACTCTTATAATATTATTAGAGTCGATAAATACGTTTAGTCCAGATATTCGTTTACTTTTAATTGTTTTTAGTGAGTTACCTTTACTCAAGCAATCATAAACATCCGGGAATGATTGTATTTGCGTATGCCGTACTAACAAACATTTCGCCGCGTTGAGCTCACTTACTGATAAAGAACCGGTTTGCCAGCTTTGCTTGTTGCGCGTACGCACATTGTGAATGAAACGCAAAGCGTATGCGAATGTCCTTAATAATTTATTATATGACGAATATTTATCGAATTGAATTAAATTATTTTCTGTACATGAACTAGTTAAATTAATAATTGTATTTGACTTTAATTCGGGTAATTGATCTGGAATTGTAAATTCCGTGTTTAATGATTCGAGACTATGCAAAAACGTTGGACCGTGCCACCACAGCTTGTTGTTTATTAACGAGTCGAGATATTGTCCGCGGGATACTAAATCGGCTGGATTGTTCTCACTGCTAACGTGTAACCAAACTGAGTCACCAGTCAGTTCATTAATTTCTACCACACGGTTCTGTACAAATGTTTTGAGCGCATGAGGTGACATTCGTAGCCAACCGATAACTATAGTCGAATCTGACCAGAAAAATGTTTTTGTAAAATTTAAACGTAACGATTTTTTTATTTTTTCGTATAGCTTTGCCCCAACTAATGCTGCACAAAGTTCTAAGCGGGGAATACTAGTAGGCTTTAATGGCGCAACTTTACTTTTTGCACACAATAAATGCACTGATACGCTATTGATATCGTTACTATTATATGTACGAACGTATGCACAGGCACCGTAGGCTGTTTGCGACGCGTCAGTGAATATATGAAGTTCAATTTGTTCTGGATTATCACTCAACACTCCACGGGGAATGCGCAACGTAGGCAATACGTGTAAGGATTTTATAAAACTATCCCATTCCTTAGCGATACTTGGAGGCACAGTAGTGTCCCAATCTATTTTACATATCCACAGCTTTTGTAATAATATTTTAGGTATTATAACCGCTGGTGAAATGAGACCTAACGGGTCATAGATTTGTGATATTACGGAAAGCATTACACATTTAGTTAACGTACTTGTATTATAATTATTTTCTACCTCGGTAGTAAAGTACCATTGATCCGAATCACTCAACCAACCCAAACCTAGCGTTTTATTTTGTGTATGCTCGCCTATAAAGTATTGTTCCGTATCACTTCTGTTACCTACATCCGAATTAAATGTCCACTTACGTAATGGAAACCCACCGCTCTTTAAAACCTTTGATGTTTTTTCGCAAATTTCGATCAAAGCGGCTTGATCGTCATGGCCCGTTATCAGGTCATCCACGAAAAAGTCATCGTTGATGGTGCGAGATATGATGTCGTCTCCACATTCAGCTGCTAGCTGACGTAAGCACCGCATACTTAAATAAGGTGCTGATGCGGTTCCGTAGGTGACAGTTTTTAACTGATACGTGTCTAACGAACTAGTAGGATTATCGCGCCAAAGTATCAACTGTAATTTTCTCTGATCAGGTTATATGCTCACTTGGCGAAACATCTTCTCAACGTCCGCACAAGCGACATATTTGTATTGTCTAAACCTCAAGAGAATTGAGAAAATGTCGTTTTGCAACGCTGGACCAGGTAGCTGGATGTCGTTAAGTGATTTATTTGAGCTCGTTTTGGCACTAGCATCGAACACTACGCGCAATTTTGTAGTGCTGCTGCTTTCCCTCACTACGCCATGATGAGGAAGATAATAATGAGGCTGAATTGGTGGTTCGATTTTCACCATATGCCCTAAATCTATGTACTCTTGCATAAATTCGCAATATTTTCGATTATACTCTTGTGAGCGTTCAAATTTTCGTTCAAGTGATAGAAATCTAGTTTTAGCCATCGTATAAGAATCCCCAAGTGAGTTTTCATTCTCCTTTAAGGGTATGCGAACTGAAAATCTACCATCTTTTTCACGTTTAGTGGTATTTAAAAACAAATTCTCACAAAAGCTCTCATCCTTTGTTAAGACATTTGTTTGAACTGGGTTTGGAATGCTTTCTAGCTCCCAAAATCTTCTAAGCTGAGTGTCTAAGTCTATATTTTGGGAAAAATTACACTGAATTTGATTATTAATGCGCAAATTCTTTGTGTAAATAGGCCCCGACAATAGCCACCCTAACTTAGATTCGCGTAAATAAGGACCCGAAGGCAAACGTATAAAATTCGTATCTATAAGATCCCAGAATTTGTCGGCACCTATTAACAAGTCAATCTGAGACGAGACATTGAAAGTAGGGTCAGCGAGTTCAATATTATCTGGAATGCTTAGTAATTTCGCGTCGAAGTTCACTGCCGGTAAACTGCTTGTTATACGCGGCAAAACAAAACATTCGAGTTTCGTATTAAAATTGCAATGTTTAGAACGTATAAGTATTTCGCATAATTGATTTGCTTGGGTTATAGTTTGACCTACACCCGATATAGAAACAGTGGACTGTATAAAAGACTTATTAAGACGTTTACATAATTCGCTTGAAACGAAACAGTGCTGGCTGCCGCAATCAAGCAGCGCCCGCGCTGTGTGGTATTCATGTTTATTGTCTGCCACCTCTATTAACGCAGTACACAATAATACGGGCGACGGCGGTCGGTTCTCTCCGAACGTCTCGTTTCCGCGAGTAGAATTATTTGCTTTGGCAGACAGTGATAACGTATGCAACGATGACGTATATGGTTGGTGCACCCCACTCGGACTTGCTACGGGTTCGACCGGCAGCGGCGGCGTACACGCAGTGTTATCGAAGAAATGAAGCAAACTATTATGCTTGCGAGAACATTGTTTACATGGCCCGAATAGACAAACACTAGCTTCATGCCCTATGCGTAAACAATTTTTACACAATCCTTTACTCTCAACGAATTTCAGCCTTTCACTCACGGATAAATTAAGAAAACTGATACATGTGTACAGTGCGTGATTGTGATTACATAAAGTGCAAGTGCGTACGCTCTTATTTAAATTGGAAGATTTCGACTTAGTGTTACCTTCGTTATTTGTAGAAACAAAACTATGAACGTTATTTGTGGTTTTGTTCAAATTGTGACCTTTATTTTCGTGAAACACTGGCCTATCTTTTGACTTAGTGCTAGATACGTTAATCATTTCTAGCATGTCTGCTCTGTTTTTGAGAAATGAAAGCAGATCTTCCAATTTAATTTTAGAGTGTGATTGTTGTATAGATAACGATCCTTTGTACGTTTCCCACTCACGTTCCGTTACGGCGTCTAGCTTAGTGACAATTAAATAAATAACTAAAGTGTCCCATGACTGAGTAGGTTCGTCTAACGTTTTAAGCGCCCGTAAATTACGCAATATGGTATCGATTAGTTTTCTAATGAGTAAAGGTGATTCTTGTTTTATTGGCACAATATTAAATAACGCTTTTATGTGGTTACTGATTAGTAGTCTAGTGTTATGATATCTATTCTCAAGTAGCTCCCATGCATGAATGTAATTAGCCGATGTGAACTCTAAAGCACTAATTACTTGTCGAGCGTTTCCGTGTAGTGATGATCTAAGATAATGAAATTTTTGAATATTGTTAAGGTCGGATCGCTCGTGAATCATTGTAACGTATGAATTTTTAAATTCAAGCCATTGATCGAATGATCCGTCAAAACTTGGCAATTTAATTTCAGGCAGTTTAACGTTTGAAGTAACGGTATTTTTTAAATATTGAGCAGGTTCATCATTGCTTTCGCTAGCAATAAGACAATTTGCTACGGCCATACTAGTGAAATAATCAGATTCAACCGATTCTACGTATTCTAAATTACAAGCTATATCGCTTTCCGAAGAATAAAGTTCGATATCACTTTGCACTAAATGAAATCTCTGGAACACGTCATTAGCTGTCTGTATACGTAGTTTCATCTCCGCAATTTGAATTTTAGTCAAATTAGCACTCGAAAATGACTCAACGTATTTTTTGAATTTAGTTAATCTGCCCTTCAAAGTACCCCTCACTTTCCTGAGATCATCTACTGGCTTTCTCTTATTAGGAGAATGCGAAGGAACAGACACTTTAATGCTATCACTATCCATCATTTTAGCGGTCTTTTAGAAAAGTTAAGAGTACTCACGTTTAAGTAACGGCTTTTTTGGCTGGAAATTTGAATATTCCAGACACAGCAACACGACCACGAACACGATCCAAGACGATACTGAAATTTAACACGATTTTAGCACACAATCGTTTAGGATAGGATAAGAAAAGGAACAAAGACCTGACCGTTACTGCGGTGATGAAGTGATCTTCGTTTAGCTGCTTCAATCTTCAAAATCCGTCTCGATGGACCAAATGTTTAGGCAGGAGGGTTCCCTTTCAATGAAGCGTTTAATTTCTAAATTACAATTAATTTATTTCTCCGTTTACAATCGTTTTAGAATTTTACAGTCGAGTTAAGTATTGGTTGCTTCTCGGAAGACGTTTAAATTTGAAGTGAACGACCAGTTCCGCCTTCTAGGGTAGTGTTGCCAGTTGCGATCCACAGATAATGTTTTGCTGTCCCATAGATGATGTTAAGTGGCGTAAACACTGTGTGAAAAGTAGGATACAGTGTAAGGATGACTACGTAGACCCTTACGCGTGTTTCTGTTAAGGAATGGAGAGGGAGGGATAAGGTTAAAGAGCTCCTCAGAGCATTCCCCGTGGAACATTCGATAAAAGGCAAGGCGCTAAGAGAGGCGATGTCACGACGAAGTTGTAGAGGCTCGAGGGTGTTAGTTGCCTCTACATCGCCAATTATTCGAATAGCGCGACGCTGCAATCTGTCCAGAGCATCGAGGAGGTACTGAGCGGAGCCGGAGTGCAAGCAATATTCCACGCAAGACCTAACCTGAGTTTTATACAACAGGCATAGTTGGTCCGGCGCAAAATACCTACGCACCTTGTTCAGGGCACCGAGTTTCCGTGAGGCAGCAGTTATAACGGATTCGAGTTTTTCAAAAAAGGGATCATATATGCATTTACATTTCAGGACTGCACAGCATTGTTATGTGTGTATGACAATGCTGTACAAAACGTTATTTATTACAAAAAGATAAATATAATAATCAAGTTAAATTGTTTTATTGTTTATCGTAATTCTCGGGACAAGCTTTTATATTTTTATAAGAAAATATATCTTGTAATAAATAAAAGTTTATTTTCCTCTTTTAAGGCATTATAATATAAGCTTGTTTTTAAAAAAACTTTTTTTAAACTAATTGATCAAATACTACGAAATATTTTAATGACTACCGAGTTCTTTATTGTTAGTTGTATCTACAAATTATTTTATATAATATACATATAATAATTTAGTAATAAACAAATATGAAATGAATATTTTCTTGTGCTCAACGCACTTTTTAGTGCATTGAAGCCATTCGCTAGATTGTAATAAAAAAATTAATTAAATTTTATTTTCTTTTTTTAGGGCATTAAAATAAAAGCTTGTTTTTAAAAATCTGTTGTGATCTTGTTTTAGTTTTTTTCATGGTGTACTGTATTTTACGAACTTTCATTTGATACCCCATATACAGACCCATATTGTGGGGATTGTACATAAAAATAATCTGTCAATTTGTGACGGCGGCCATCTTGTATTAGATTGTCTTTCAGAATATACTATATTCTACAATTCATTCTACAATTCAAGCTTTTTCATTTGAGACCTAAATTGAGGAAGGTCGCACAAAAGAAATTGATGGGGTTGCGTTTCGATATTATCTAGGCTAGGCTCAAAGTACTCATCAAGAAAAATCATATAGGACCAAAGTACTTGTCAATACGAATCAAACAAGCCCAAACTCGATAGGGTTGCGTCGTTTTATTTCGGAGTTCCTTTGGCCACCTTCCAGCTCCAGCATCAGACCCTGGTTACCACATAGGTCCAAAGTACTCGTCAATACGAATCAAACGAGCCCAAACTTGATGGGGTTGTGTCGTTTTATTGCAGAGTTCCTATGGCCACCTTCCAGTTCCAGCATCAGACCCTGGTTACCATATAGGACCAAAGTGCTCGTCAATACAATTCAAACAAGCTCAAACTCGATGGGGTTGCGTTGTTTGATTGCGGAGTTCCTATGGCCACCTTCCACTTCTAGCATCAGACCCTGGTTACCACATAGGACCAAAGTACTCGTCAATACGAATCAAACGAGCCCAAACTTGATGGGGTTGTGTCGTTTTATTGCAGAGTTCCTGTGGCCACCTTCCAGTTCCAGCATCAGACCCTGGTTACCATATAGGACCAAAGTGTTCGTCAATACAATTCAAACGAGCCCAAACTCGATGGGGTTGCGTTGTTTGATTGCGGAGTTCCTATGGTCACCTTCCAGTTCCAGGATCAGACCCTGGTTACCACATAGGACTAAAGTACTCGTCAATACGAATCAAACGAGCCCAAACTCGATGGGATTATGTCGTTTAATTGCGGAGTTCCTATGGCTACCTTCCAGCTCCAGCATCAGACCCTGGTTACCATGTAGGACCAAAGTACTCGTCAATACGAATCAAACAAACCCAAACTTAATGGGGTTGTGTCGTTTTATTGCGGAGTTCCTATGGCCAGCTTCCAGTTCCAGTATCAGACCCTGGTTACCACATAGGACCAAAGTACTCGTCAATACGAATCAAACAAGCCCAAACTCGATGGGATTTTGTTGTTTTATTGCGGAATTCCTTTGGCTATCTTCCAGCTCCAGCATCAGACCCTGGTTGCCATGTAGGACCAAATTACTCGTCAATACGAATCAAACGAGCCCAAACTTGATGGGGTTGTGTCGTTTTATTGCGGAGTTTATATGGCCACCTTCCAGTTCCAGTATCAGACCCTGGTTACCATATAGGACCAAAGTACTCGTCAATACGAATCAAACGAGCCCAAACTCGATGGGGTTGAGTTGTTTGATTGCGGAGTTCCTATGGTCACCTTCCAGTTCCAGCATCAGACCCTGGTTACCATATAGGATCAAAGTATTCGTCAATACGAATCAAACAAGCCCAAACTCGATGGGGTTGCGTTGTTTGATTGCGGAGTTCCTATAGCCACCTTCCAGATCCAGCATCAGACCCTGGTTACCATATAGGATCAAAGTTCTCGTCAAAACGAATCAAACGAGCTCAAACTCGATGGGGCTATGTCGTTTTATTGCGGAGTTCCTATGACCACCCTTCAGCTCCAACATCAGATCAGCTCCATGTCGTCATCATAATATATTTATACATATGCATGCAAAATTTCAGCTTAATCGGAAACCGGGAAGTGAGTCAAATTTAACTCGCAAGATTAGACCCGAACATGCAAAAGATAAATAAAAGCTTGTAAAAAGGTTGAAGGTTTTTCGTACGGCAGCCACAAATAATAAAATTGTTAGTTATCAACTTCTCCGATTACTCCGTAAGACTTCGCGTCGTATACATACACAAATAATTACGTAACCAGGAGCTAGCTCAAAGCGACGTGCTCTCACTTCGAGTCTTGATTGCACACTGAATTTCGACGCGCCCAAGCCAAGTATTTGTAAGAAAATCGATAAATGTATGTTAAAAAATTCATATAAAAATCAATGTACGATAATTTAAAAAAATACTACGGTGTCAGTGTTATGCTTACCTTTGTTCTATATATTTGTTAAGCTAAAATATAATAGGGTTAATTAATGAAGCTAAAAATCACGAACGGTATATGGGTGTAACCTAAATTTTAAGTAAAATGGATGCTATTTTTTAACGAAACGGTGTGTAAATTTGAAAAATGGTGACGGTGATTGTGTAAACACATAATTTAAGAATTTAAATTTATTTTTTCCCGGTCAGTTAACTGGAACGTTAACGTAAAATATCAAAAACGCCAACGGCCTTTTTGCTATTTTTCGCGCCATGGGCCCTTAAGAATGATAAAATGTTTTTTTTTATGGTATAGGGGGCAAACGAGCAGACGTATCACCTGATGGTAAGTGATTACCGTCGCCCATGGACACCCGCAACCCCAGAGGAGTTACAAGTGCGTTGCCGGCCTTTGAGGAAGGAATACGCTCTTTTTTTGAAAGTTTGAAGGTCGTATCGGTCCGGAAATACCGCAGGCGACAATTCGTTCCAAAGTTTGACTGTGCGAGGCAGGAAGCTACGGGAGAATCGCACAGTTGTGGACTGCCAACCATCTAAGTGATGGGCATGGATTTTTTGTCGCGTGGAACGATGGCGGAAAGAGGCGGCAGTTATAAGTCCGAACAATTCCTCGGAGCATTCCCCGTGATAAATGCGATAGAAGATGCATAGCGAGGCGACATCTCTACGCAGCGCCTGTAAAAGCGCATGTAAAAAAAGATATCAGATTTCAATAATTTTTCACTTTTCTGTCTTTGAAGGCGGATTTTAGCGAAAGTGGCTCTTTAAGTGCTACTTTTCTTAATGATTATGAAAACCTGGCAAAGTTTTTAGACCTAATTAGGTACCATGAAATCACCTGTTATGATTTTTAATTTAAAGTTGAAATTTAAGTCGTAATTTACCACAAGTTAATTTTTAACTTTTCACTAACATTTTCATAACTTTCATGAAAGGTACAACGCTGATTATTTTAAGCATAAAAGTATAACTGATGGAGATTCAGTTGCAAAAACAATATCTCAAAAGTCATGTACTTTTTCTTTGAAATTTTATAAGTTGTTCAGATCGTAATTCTCAAAAGTTCATAGAAAATTCATAACTCGAAAACTACAAAAAATCGCGGAACATACATGGGGGTGATTCGGATAGCTCAAGAGGTGCTCTATTTCTGGACTTCCGCTTGACATTATTTTTTGGGACAACCTGTATAAGTTTCAGTTTTGGCCGAAACTGAGATCAGAAATGAATGTTTGGTTTTGGTTTCAGCTTAACATCCTGTTTCAGTCAGACAGTATATTTAAAGTTATATTTAAACAATTAACTGAGGGGAAGATATAATGTAGGTATAAATGCAATGATATACATGTATATAAAGAATGCATGTATATCATTACATTTATTTATTACTGTAATGAGAGAACCGCTTGGGAATTACTACCACCTCAGAAGGTTGCAGGTTACAATATTATGTTTTGTCCCAGTTTATGAGGGAGGCTGTCAGAACTCACTACAAGAATGCTGTCAGTACACTGGTACTGGCATTAGATTATTTATGTTTGGAAGGTCGTGCTTTGTTAGAAAATTGACCAAAATTACAATACTGTATAACCAAAAGTTGCAAAAACTGTGAAAGTGTAGGAAAGAAATTTAGATTTTAAGTGAATAAGTGCTTCACTGCTATTGGCATCATCCCATATAGGAACTAAAGTTTATTAATTCATTGACATATTACTTAGGTTTTTTGCTTTCTAGTAAGAACCGTTTGAAATACTGTATTTTTGACATTACTAACTTCGGTTAATATTCCAACAAAGCCAAAGTTGACTAATGTTAAGATGTGAAAGCATGCTTAATTCTTGTAAAATTTGATTGTCGCTTAGTTTGAAGCAGCATGGGCTCTAACGAACATCGCGTCCGGTTCGTCTGAGCAAACGCAGGTGGTAGTGGAATGTGGCGCGGTTCCGGTGCTAGTGGGTTTGGTGGCGGGCAACGCGAGCGATGACGTCCGCGAGCAGGCCGTGTGGGCGCTGGGCAATATCGCCGGCGACTCGCCGCGCTGCCGCGACGCGGTGTTGGCGGCCGGCGTGCTGCCGCCGCTTGTTGAGTAAGTCGCAAGTCATTATTTGTACCACATCTGGCTCAAATTCACATTGAGCTCAAGCGGATCCCAGACTCGATTGATGGTAGGTGCCTTAGCCCTGAACCGGCCATTTCGGTACTAGGATCATGCTTACCCGGATAGGACATACCAGTTATATAATTTGTAGGGCATGCAAGGAAAAAGCATGGAGAAGGAAAAGGAAGAAGCAAGGAGAGCATTTTTTATTATTGCCATAAGTTGGCAAACAAGCAAACTGCCCACCTGATGGTAAATGGTAACAGTATGTTGCCACCTTGTGACATCAGATATAAAGTCACGGTACCCAGTAATTTCACTGCCATATCTTACCATTCAAACCGGAACACAGCAATGCAAGCACTGCTGCTTTGCGGCAGAATTAGGTAAGACGGATAGGTACCCATGCAGACGACGACAAAGTCTCCCTCCTGGTAAATAGAGCACCTTCTGTGCCAGTGCCAGAAGTGCGATGCTCTAGCCTGCAGGAGGCTAAAGCTGACGGGAATGGGATACCCAAAACCGGAAGACTACAGGGCCAAGTCACCAAAGAACATCATAATACTTATAATGCTCTTTGGTGGGCTGTAAGGATTGAACACGGGGAAGCACAAAACTCGATGGGTCGTAGTGCGAAGGCATTCATGCGGAGCCGTCCCAACATAAAGATAAGATATACCACATCTGACAGACAGATAGTTAGGCATCATTATCATACAGGGCTGTAGCTATGAGGTGTTGCACCTCTTTTGTCTTTTCAAAACCATATAGGTAGTACCAGCTAATGACCTGAAGGTCTGAAAAGTCTTATGTGTGAACAAGACCAGGATTCTCGCCACAGCCAAGAGTTTGGTACATACGAGGGGAGGTCCAAAAATTCGTGGAATGGAGGGGATGGAGTGGGGATAGGGGCGCTTGCTTAGTGTCATACTAATTGGGGATTCATCATTAGTATATAAATTGAGTTTCAGCCCCATTGCGTCATTCGTTTACGAACACTCGCCTGCTAAACAAGTCAATCCAGAAGAAAGCTGAAACTATGAAGAAAATTTAACACCATGCTGGGATAAAATTCCTTACCAAGCAAGGAAAGAACGCTCAGACTATTTTGAATGAAATAGAAACTGTTTATGGGGAACAGTGTCCTAGTAAATCAATGAGTTACAAGTGGCATGGTGTTTTTAAACATGGCCTTCCTGAGCGGGGGTCGTCTTCAATCGACTTCCGCTCAGAAAGGCCAGTCGAGGCCACCACAATAAACATCGTCGAAAAAGTGGAACAAATTGTCCTGGAGGACACCCGTTTGAAGGAAAAACAGTTATCTGCATTAGTTGGAGTATCAGATACCACCATTTTGCGAATCCTACATGACAAAAGTCAGTGCAAGATGGGTACTGAGAATGCTCACGCCGCCTCAGAAACAACAGCGCGTCGATGCTTCAAAACAATTTTTGGAGTTGTGTGGAGACGAATCTGCACAGATTTTGAAGCGGATTGTTACCGGAGATGAAACATGGGTTCACCACTTTGAGCCTGAGTCCAAACAAGAGTCCATGCAAATGCATAAAAAGGGGACACCACCGCCAAAGAAATTCAAGGTGTCGGAGTCGGCTGGAAAGTTGATGGCTACTGTTTTTTGGGATTGTGAGGGTATAATACTGATTGATTTTAAAGAAAAGGGAAGGACCATAACCCGAGAATACTCTTAGTTGCGAAATCGATAGTCACTTGCGCGATGACAAATACTACCATACAAGTCATACAATGCAAGTCATATCTTGTCTTTGTGTTATTGCCATTTCCGTGTTTTTCTCTTCAATAGTGCTCAGAAGAAGTTTCACCGTACTCGAGAGACACAGGTTGAACTCTTCACGGTCGTCGACACTTATTTACGACGGAAACCTTATTGCCCTTTGACGAAATATCTGGGTGAGCCTGTCAATTATTCAAGGGGCGAAAGGATGGCGTCAATTGAGAAAGCGCGTGTGACGGTTGAACCGATGGAACCTATCATTATAACGGCAGTAGACGAACGCGATGCAGTCCAGAAAGCTCCGCACTGGAAAAATCCAAGGATCGATGGGTTACATCACTATTGGTTGAAAGGCTTCTATTCGTGCCACGTAATCCTGGCACAGCAATGCCGGCTCGTCCGTCAACAGCGAAATCTCTTAAACTTCTCAACTACAGAGGTCACTCATTTCATCTCTAAAGTCAGCTAATGCCGCGAACGTTTGACATCCATTCTGAAGGCTTAAATTGATGCACATATCAAGGAAAACCGCATAATGGCGGAAATCCAGAATAGATGTGGACGGTAGCTGGTGCAAAGCCAAATAGATAGATAGTTGGTCTCTCTCTGAATCTGCCTCAAACCCGGAGCTCGCTTATATCGATTTGCACAGACAACCAAGCTGCTAAAATAATCCATCTCGAGGTAGCTTCTAAAGGCCTTACTAATAACCATTGTATAAGCCCTTGTATAGTTAAGTAGTGTTTTGTCTCTTTTGTTCGAATTTGAAATGTCATTCGAGTGAACGTGACAAAACACTGTTTAACTAAATCAGGCGTATATAATGGTTATTAGTAAGGCCTTAAATATGTTATTGCCAATGCGCCTTGGTATATTCGCAACAAGGACATTCACGGTTACCTGCAAATGCCCACCATTAAGAAGGAAGTCAAAAAGTATACTCTATATAGTATACAGGATGGAAACTTTCAGCGGGGCAGTAAGGAGAAGTACCTTATCCGTAGCAGCTACACGAAAATGATCTTATCCACTCGAACGTTCGCCACGCGAAGCGTGGTGGGTTTCAAAAGCAAAAAGTAGTATATCTCAAATATCAAAGGTGCCGTCATTGCGGAATGACTCACCCCGGCGCGTACGGAGTGTTCAAAAAATTGCGGAGAGTGACATATACTGTCTACAAGAGAACAAAAAATACGTATGGAAAGGTAATTTAATATAGAAGGAACTTATAATAGTTAATTAGATAAGGATTAATAATTAAATGAATGAAGCGCGAAAATGTTCGGAAGGTCGCGGAAGACCCGATTTTTTTGAAAAAAATTTTGCACAAAAACTATTTTATAAAACTTTAAATAACCATATATATTATTATAGCCCTATTCTTGAAGATTATTTTGATATATAATAGTTTTGGGTAATATTTTTAATGAAAAAAGAAAAAAATAATAAATTCGATTACTTACGTAATTATATACGCGAGATGCGCACGCGCGACCTCAAATTTTAAAAAAATGCAAAAAATAAATTATTGTGTCTAAAATTAAATAAAAAATACGTATGGAAAGCTAATTTAATAAGGAATGAACTTATAATAGTTAATTAGATAAGGATTCATAATTGAATGAATAATGACGAGAATAGTAACTAAAGTGCTTAAAATTTCAAAAATACTCACTTTTTGAAAAAAACGTTTAGTGTGGCAATATAACACTATAAACTATCATAAACCATACATAATAATGTAGCCCAATTCTTCTAGTTTATTTTGATATAGAACACTCTACGAAAATACTAATACAGACTAAGTAAGTACGCAATAAATCTCATCGGTCATGGAGTAAGAAACGTATGAATACGGCCAAGTAAGTTAAACCGCAGACTATGACAAATTTATTTCAATCTAAGACTAAAAATAAATTGGACATGACCTGTCAACTTATGAAAGAGACTATTGGCAAAGGAATAAAGCCATAGAGAAAATATTTTAATTTTCGCGATTTTTTTATCACACCGCGCGGTTTTACGCAAAGGGTAGGTCGTTAGTACCCAGGTCGATCGAGAAGCTTACGATTTTGGGGACTATATGCCCCACGGACGTTCCAGTGGATGAGACTATCCATAATTTTTTATGGAATTTTGATCCCCATTCACAGATTTTCAAAAAAATGTACAGTTAGCAAGAAAACAGCCATTTTACATAAAAACATTTTTGATGCCAATCGATCCTGTTTCTAATACTGATCAAAAACTTATATGGGACCAATCATCGTTGGAGTACTCAAAAAGTCACAAATTGCAAAAAAACATTTCCCGTACATTTTGTATGAAAATTTTACGCAAAAGTTTTTTTTAGTGGCGGTTGAGATCTTTTTGTTGACTGAATAAAAATATAAGTTTAAAAACAATTCAAATTTCGAACTCGTTATTATTAAATAAAAAACAATCTTGACAGTTTTGTTGCGTCAGAAAAGCTCAGTACGTCTAGTACGAGTTTTTAAATCGAGTAAACTACAATAGTTTTCGTTAGCTCGCCAAACTGTCAGTTTACGATGTAAGCGGTAGTATGAGTTGCTCGTTTCGAATTCACGTTTAAACGACAGCGAGTTAGTTTTACTCGATTAGACGAACTTCACATTATATATTTATATCTCTCTTACACACATGTGAATGGAAAGAGACACGCGATTGTGTCACTGTGACGTTTTCTTAACCGTTTTTATTATTTTTAATGCGAGTTGAATGAAAGAAAAACAGTATTTGGAAACTTTATATATTTATTTATAACCATTGGGTGGTTGAGTGCCATTGTTACTTGGTCAATGTACCAACTAACTGCTTACTGCGACAAGTATATAAAGGCCAATTACTCGCTGTTAGTCTCCATTGGCATAAAACAATAAAGCACACAACACCTAAAACAAATGTAACAGAAATTAACTATAGAATAAAAATACAGTAAACCTATTATAACAATGTTATGTGTGTAAATAATATTGTAGGTACTGACCTTAGTCTCTAGAGACACACTTTGCGAACTACGGAGGTCACTATACTCCCTTAATGTACTGCAAACATGATGGAAAGCAGCTTTTGTTAGGTGGCGCTTAGTAAGTGTCGGAGATGCGGAGAAAATGATTGTCGCAGTTTAGAATTCTTCCGTCTCTCTTCATGCGCTATTTCATCTTGCATGGCCCTCCATGCAAAGTACCACCACGCAGACATAATTTTAATGTTTAGAAACACAAAAAACGTATTAATGTACCAAACTCACATAAAAATGTAAGGTGAGAACCTAAACTACAATAGTTTTCGAGTTAACTGTCAAACATGTAACTCATACTGCCGCAGACTCAAAAACTACTCGAATACGTACGCATTGATCGAGTAGTTTATTACTTTGTAACTCATACTGTCAATTCTAGTTCATTATAGTTTCCGATAGAGGCGCTGCGTGAAATGTATGGAAACAAAACTATTCGATCGTTCGAATCCAAAACTATCAAAACTCATACTAGACGTACTGAGCGTGTTGTGAATTTTACAATAAGTGCATAATTGTACAGCTATTAATAAGTTAAAAATTACCTCCAATTTAGAACGTTTAGACTTGCTAGAAGCATATTATGTAAAATAATAAAAATACATCGGCTGCGTTAGAATGGTATAGGATCAAATATCCAAATCGTCATGTTCCAACCAGAAAGGTTATTACAAATCTTTAAAGAAATCACAAGGTGGCTCTTCAAAAAAAAAAATCTGTACGCCACCCATACACACCCAGATCTCAACCGCCACTAAAATAACTTTTGCGTAAAATTTTCATACAAAATGTACTGGAAAAGTTTTTGCAATTTGTGACTTGTCCCATATAAGTTTTTGATCAGCATTAGAAACAGGATCGATTGGCATCAAAAAATGTTTTTATGTAAAATGGCTGTTTTCTTGTTAACTGTACATTTTTTTGAAAATCTGTGAATGGGGATCAAAATTCCATAAAAAATTATGGATAGTCTCCTATGATCATTTTCGTGTAGCTGCAACGGATAAGGTAATTCTCCTTACTGCCCCGCTGAAAGTTTCCACCCTGTATAGCACTCGCCAGTCAGTGCTCAAAAACGACTGGGATTAGGTTCAATTATAATGGGACCGGTCCATCATTCATTACGGACACGACAATTCCCGCCAAAAGCCTGATATCGTACTGATAGTTCGGGCGTAGTCGCGTATGTTCTAAGTGGACATCACATCCCGTTTGACGAGGACGTCTTGAAGGCTACCGCTACGTGTGGCAAGTGGCGTCCACTGTGGTCATACCAGTCGTAGTCTCAACCAACGGCCGGCCTCGTCCCAACTTCTCTTTGCGATCATCTGAAAGTATTGGGACTGCGTGATGGACCATTGATTGCGAGACTCCAACGTGCGGTATTGCTCGATAATGCCAGAATTTTCCACCGATTCCTCTCTGTCGCCTTTTCTCGCCTTCTTTCCTGGGGGAACAAAAAAAAATTCTAAAATAATAATATCAATAGGCAATTAAAATAGAAATAATGATAAACTAAGAGTGTTCTACTAACATTATAGACTACAGGCCCGTGGCAAAAATTGATGGGTCATTTGAACCACCAGGAGGCCTATTTAGAAAGATTGTACGGCATTCTTACCATCGATAGATCCATGAAAAATAATAAGAAAACACGTAGTGCCGTACAAAAAAAATGCGCCACAAAGTCGGGAATTTTTTTATTTTTCGGCGGTTTTCAGGGTAATTTTTTTTTCATTTGATTCTGTACGGCATCGGTTCCATACAGTTTCTATACCTCTTCTTATCCATTATTCCGCAACGCCGTACAAAAATCATGCGACAAGGGGGAAAAATCGAGGGTTGCAATCCCCTCCCCTTCCGTGGTACGGGGGGTGATTTGACACAACATAAAATTAAATTATTTTGAAAGTATTTTATGCATAGATAACATTTTTTTACATGCCGTACATTTTTGTTGGTCCAAAGGTTTGTAGGGGGAAAAACTTCCGAAAAATCCATGTAACGATATGTACTTTAGGGCGATATTCAGTAACTATATTTTTTTTTGTACGGCATTTAGATAGTTCATTTGTATTTAATGCAATCGTCTATAAAAAGTCAATGTCGTATAAATCTGAAAGTTCAGCTATACTAATATTATAAAGAGGAAAGATTTGATTGTTTGTTTGTTTATATTGAATAGGCTTTGAAACTACTGAACCGATTTTGATGGAAGTTGGTATAGGGATAGTTCGAGACCACGGGAAGGACATAGGGTAATTTTCCTACGGGAAAAATCTGACGGGAAAAGTTTTCCTAGAGGAAAAGTTAGTTATAATGCAAACAAAGTTGCATACGGTCAGTTAGTATTGATATAAAAGTAATAAAAATAATAAATACATATAATTATTCATTAAAATACTTCTGCTTTTTAATATAAATATTTACTGCGTACACATCCTCTCCCGTTCGACACTCGACCTCCCCCATTTGTGACTGAAGCCAAGATGTGGACAGCGGCGCGTATTCCAGAATGAGGAATCAGGCGAAGGGGCTGATGACGTTATAGGTAAAAAAAATATCCTTACATTTTCAATTTGTACGTAAGACTGATTATGAAAACACAATTTCATGATTTAGGAAATGATAGAGAAGAGAATTCGGACGTCGATGAGGACGTTGATTCTGATGACGACTCAGTGGCTGATTCAAATCCTACTAATATTATAAATGTGAAAGTGTTGATGTTTGGATGTTTGTTACTCAATCACGCAAAAACGGCTTAACGGATTTGGATGAAATTTGGCATGCATGTAGCCTTTGACATGGAAAAGCACATAGGCTACCTTTATCCCGATTCCTTAAGTAGTTCCCGAGGGAAAAATTGTTTACGAGCTAAGCCGCGGGCAGACAGCTTTGAAGTATGTATGTCACCTATGCTATGGAAAAGGACATGTACTTTATATTCCTTAATGATCTCTCAAATAGTTCCCGCGGGAAGATTAAAAATTGTTAACGAGCGAAGCTTTAGACCCAATTCTGAAGTCCACGCAGACGAAGTCGCGGGCAGAAGCTAGTAATGAATATTAATTTCAAAGAGGAACCTTATTCTTTCGATTTTATAAGGATCATTAAAAATACATAAAATTTTTCGATAAAGTTGTAGTAGGTACTTTTTATTTACACAATTAAACAAATTATATCAATGTTTGAAGTATATTACATCAAAAAGTATACGAAACTGTTGATACTGAGATTGATAGTTTTCAATTTTTGGATATAATATACACATTGTTTCACTTTAAATAGACGGCATAATGATTTATAAATATTATCAATATTGTTTTCTTCAAAAATATGTTAATGCCGTACAGTATCAGATGACCGTAAAGTACTCCTGAAATGGTAGTGTCATTTACATCAGCCAAAAAATATGGTCGGCATTAAAATGTACGGCATCATTTTTTCCTAATTTATTTACCTGTATACTATTTAAAACTATTTAAAACAGCGATGATATGTAGAAAATTGCTTTATTTCATTAATCTATGATTAAGGAAACTTTAATCAATAATTTGAAAAATTGCATTTACTGCTTTTCCCTATATTTTTTTAGAACAGTTTTTTTTTGAACGGCAATATTATACTTATAACAATTGTATTTAGCAATATCATGTTTAAAAAAAAGTTGCCGTACAGGATCAAATGACCTTACAGCTTTATAAATCAAAAATATACGATGAAATTAAGATAATTATTAATATACATTCAAATGAACAATTTTTTGACGGCTTTACTTTTAATAGTACTTTTTAGTGCTACATAATGTTTTAGAACCGATGCCGTACTTTTTCAAATCACGGAATCGAGGGTTGCAGGGGGTTGCAACCCTCGATTTTTCCCCCTTGTCGCATGATTTTTGTACGGCGTTGCGGAATAATGAATTAGAAGAGGTATTGCAACTGCATGAAACCGATGCCGTACAGAATCAAATGACCTAATTTACCCTGAAAATCGCCGGAAAATAAAAAAAAACCCGACTTTGCGCCCCTATTTTTGTACGGCACTACGTGTTTTCTTATTATTTTTCATGAATCTATCGATGGTAAGAATGCCGTACAAAAATATATAACCAAAATGTACTCCCTCTACTTGTACTTTTGAATTCTCACCTGCACTCAGTTGGACAGCTTACAAGTGACGGCATAGTGCTGAATCTTATTATTTAATGCCCTTCTATCTTTCTAAATAGGTCTCCTGGTGGTTCAAATGACCCATCATTTTTTGCCACGGGCCTGTAGTCTATTACTAAGTAAGGGGCCAGTTACTGTCTAATCATCAGAGAGTTATAGGCTTCTAAACTTCTGCTCACAAATAACACTTTGATGTCTGGTTGGTCCTGCTTGCTCAGAAGCCTCGCAGACATTATGAACGGGACAAACAAACTGTTTATTTTCGTTCTTGTTACAAACTTTTATTTGAGCTTTTTTTAAAGCTCTTATTGCCTGTAATGAAATCTTGCAAGTTAAATTTAACCCACTACCCGGTGTTCGATTTAGCTGACATTTTGCAAGCATATGTATACGCGTGACAATGCAATATTATGATGACATGGAGCTGATCTAATGCTGGAGCTGGAAGGTGGCCATAGGAACACCGCAATAAACGACACAACCCCTTCGAGTTTGGGCTCGTTTGATTCGCATTGACGAGTACTAAAAACTTGTATTTAAAAAAAGGTTTTTTTTTAAATTAATTTAACTTGTGTTTTATTACAAGCTTTTATTTACTTTCATCTGTCCCGGTGTCTGTAATTAAAATATCTTGCAAGTTAAACTTGACCCACTTTCCGGTTTCCGATTGGGCTGACATTTTGCATGCATATCGCGCGACAATGCAATATAATGATGACATGGAGCTGGAAGGTGGCCATAGGAGTTCTACAACAAAACGACACAACCCCATTAAGTTTGGTCTCGTTTTTATTCGTATTGACGAGTACTAAAAGCATGAATTTAAAAAAGTTTTTATTTAAATAATTTATTATGTGAATTTATTTTCAGGATCTTAAATAAGTACACAAGGTTATCTATGACCAGAAATGCTGTTTGGACGTTATCAAATTTATGTAGAGGCAAGAATCCTCCCACAAACTTTGAGGCGGTTGCACCAGGCAAGTTGTAAATGTAGTGTATGTTTTATTATAAAATATATGCAAAATTCATATAGATATGGTTCAATTTCTATTAATATTGCTCTTTGTTGATATAACTTACTCACAGCAGATAAACAAAATGTTTTTTAGACCATGTACAAATGCATTTATGAATGAATTAGCGACCTCCCAATATTTCCTATATCTTTTGCATCGGCTGCATCAAGCGAGCCCCGTCATCGCATGGCGTTGGTGCGAGACCGCGTGCATTATTTTGTCCGCTGTTTTAACTTTTAATTATTGCCAAAGTAATTTATTCAAAAGACACTCAAAGTGTATCCTTTACAATTTTTCATCAGACATTCAACACAGAGTCTTGTATTGACGCCGCAATGACTAGTAATTTCAAGACGATCGCGATAGATTTTTTAGACAATAACCCCCCTGGTCACCCCACTCACTTAACCTATAATATATATGTATAAATCTATAATATTACATTTTACAGGGATACCGGTATTAGCGCGATTACTACACCATTCCGATGCAGATGTATTAAGTGACGCTTGCTGGGCTCTCTCATATTTATCCGATGGACCAAATGAGAAGATTCAAGCTGTGATTGATGCAGGAGTTTGTAGGAGGCTAGTGGAATTGCTTATGTAAGTGGTTGTAGTTATTGTAATAAATTATTTTGAAGTTCCAATCAAAAAGTTATACATACAATTATACAAGTGAATAATTATTTTCATTCTCATATTTAAAGTATACCATAAATAATACATGTTGATTAACATTACCAGCTTGTTTAATGTTAGCCTGTCTAATAATCGCCTTAAAAATGTTTCATCGTACAGGCACAATAAGTCAACAGTGGTTTCAGCCGCATTAAGAGCAGTGGGGAACATTGTGACGGGCAACGATGCCCAAACTCAGGCAGTGCTGAACTGTAACCCTTTGTCGAACCTTCACGCACTCCTGCGTTCGAACACGGAGGCCCTACGGAAGGAGGCGTGTTGGACGCTTTCAAATATCACCGCTGGCAATGCCGTACAAATACAGGTAATTTGTTAAGTGAATTTTGTCATGTGTTTATTTTAATGTTGTTTGCTACGAACATTCCAAGTCCTCGCTCGGAAGTCGATATATAACTGTTTTATTATAATGTTTCTTTTATTACAATCCTCCATCATTTGATGAATTGACAAGTATTAATGAGTGATCGTTTTTCATGTTGTAGGCAGTGATTGACGCCAATATATTCCCCACATTAATTGAAATTTTAAAACAAGCAGAGTTCAAAACGCGGAAAGAAGCTGCTTGGGCGATCACTAATGCTACTAGTGGAGGCAGTCACGCTCAAATTAGGTAATATAATAGTAGTGATAGACATTGTTAAATGTTGATGTACCTACATACAATGCAACACCAAGTGCTGGCATTTACGAGGCTACCACTAACATTTTATGTGGCAAATTAGCAACACAGACTTTTTTACATTCGACACTCGCCTTCATCTCCTTTGCTGGTAAGTGAAAATTGAATATGGAAGCGAGCTTCACCTGGAATCCTCTACACACTATCTTTATCAAACACAATATATCTAGTTATGGCGAAAAATTTAAGGCACGATGGTGGTAGTTAGCCAAGCGGGTAGAAGTCTTATCACCAACCGTACCAAGCAGAAACAGTTCCGGCCCCATGGGGAATCAAACCAGGACCTTCACATTACAACCAGGTGATCGTCACCACTAGGCCATAGAGGCGGTTAAAAGAATACAATTTTACATGCTAACTTCATTGCTGCCATCATGGATCACTTTGTTGTGATTAATATTTAGAACTACTAAAACTACATTTGAGATAATTGACCACAGACTATAAGTGAATAGAACATACTGTGACATTGTGACAAGTGTTGCCGAGAATGAAAAATGTTACATCCAAAATAAGTCTCTACTGTTTTACGTCAGATCAGATTGTATTTTAAATATTTTTTATGTTTGTTTATAAACCAGTATTACCTATATAAAATTTTACACAAGAGATGGATCTACATTAATTTGTCTGTTCACATTTACAGTTATCTAGTAGAACAGAGTTGTATTCCCCCACTATGTGACTTACTAACATTAACTGATGTGAAGACAATTCAAGTTGCTTTGAATGGATTAGACAATATATTGAAAGCAGGCCAACAGTCCGAACAGCAGCGCGACAATGAATATGCTATACTCGTTGAAGAATGCTTTGGTATGTACTTTATTTTTTTATAAATATGTGATGTTAATGAATAAAGGAGGTCGCCGAAATCTGCCCAATCGTTTTACCGAGGTACACTATATGGAAAAAAATACTCTTAAAGAGGATTGTGAAGCTGTAAATTTTCATACAAAAAGCGATAACGCTTTTCTCCCACTAAACATAGTCCAATTTTCATATTTTTTGGAAATTTGTAGATATAATGAACATCTAGGTTTGTACGTTTTGATTTTGAAGAAATATTGCTCAGAATATAAATTATTAGCATCTAAATGTCTATATTTTAGACTTAAAAACTACCTCGAGCATTTTTATCTTTTTTTGACTAAATTTTACACAATTACAAAAAAAGCAAAACGTACAAACGTAGTTTAAGGTATACTGAATCAAATGAGACCAAAAGTGTCTAATTTCGTAAAGGTTTAGGGGGTAAAACAGTTATCGCCCGAAACAATATTTCAAACAGGAATTGTAGGCAATTTCGACTAGTTCTTGCAACTCTCTCTATCGCACGATACGGGTCGGGGGCAGGGGTATAATGGGGCATAATGTAGTGATGTGACATAATGTTATCGTAGTTATTGTTGCCTAGGGAGGAGAAAGTTATATCGATATATCGATTAATACTGAAAGGTATTACTCAATTCAGAATTATTAATCTACACAAATACCTTCTACATGAAAAAGTAAATGTCTTTTCGAATACCTTTATTGATTTTAGTGTTTTATTTTAAGGATGTTATTTCAATACAAACCTTACTTAAGGGTAAGCAGCCTGTTAACTAAATGTAAATTTTCAAAATCAAAATAAGAAAATAAATTGTAAGTATGTAGTTGTTTGTTATAATAGATATGTGCCACAAAGACACAAACTCAAAAGAAATTCGTTTTTTGTTTCTTGTGATAGGTATTTGTTATGCATTGTATATTCGTTATCGTATTCTAAGTTGCTCACAAACTATTTTTCGTATAACCAAGTTGGAGTTGGAGCAGCTAAAAAACGTGTAACAAACTATATGCAAGTAGCATTATTTTCAATATTATTTTGTTTGTACTCGCGTTATGGAATCTACGAATGTATAAAAAATATAAACGACAAAGTAAATAATATATGTAGGGTAGGCATATATGTGGAGAAGGCACCCTTCGTACGGTTTTATCTTTTTTTTTCATTTTAACAATATAATTTAAAGCAGCTGATTACATATAATCCTACTAATAGGTATTTTTTTCATGCGACAGGGAAGCTCTTGGCCTTATATCGGAACACAGCAATAGTATTAACATGTTATTATGGCGACAAACTTAGGTAAGACGGTGGTAGCTAGCCAGGTGGGCTTAGAAGCCCTACCACCAACCAAACCGAGCAGAAAAGCTTCTGTCCCCGATGGGAATCGAACCCCGGACCTCCCGGTCAAAACCCGGTGGCCTCAACCACTCACTAGACCACGGAGGTAGTAAAAAATTAAATTCTTAAACTATTAGTATTACTAGGTACCCGAGATTAGTGTATTAAAATGAGAGGTATTTTATATTTGTTACATAATAATGACTTAACTCTAAATTGAAATTCGTACGAATCTACCCCACACTTGGGGTACTTTCATACAGTATTATTCCTGTATTTCTGACAGTATAGGTAGACTTTTCATCGACTGCTTGACTACAAATTCTTTGGTTAATAACTTTGTACAATATTTCTGAAAAAAGTTATTTACTCAATAAAACACCCTTGCCCTCACGCCGGCGTGTAAGTTCCTATACTGCGTTTTTAAATTGTGGATATGTCAGTCCAGTCTACTTTTTTAATGTCATCTAGACACCTTTTCCTTAAGGAGGACTATACCGCCATGGTAGAAGAAAAGGCTTAGATGATGAATAATATTTTTAAATAATTATATGATTAATTTTGTTGGTGTTCACCTCACCAACACCTCACCAACGTAGCTTCTGTTTTACTGCTGACTAATTCAAAGATGGATGGAGATGGAGCTAGATGATGTTATACGTTTGGCTTATTATTAAAGAAATTGAGGTGAACTGGTAGGACACACTGGTTGAAGATCCGCGCTTTCTGTTTTATGCTAATGCTCATATTAAAAGCAAACCCAAATGTGTAGCAAAAGCTGCCCAGCCCAATCAAAAAAATATTTTTAGTATTTATTATTACTTTTTATTTTTGTATCCTTGTTCCTATTTAGTTTGTATGTAAAAGTATTATTATATGTTTAGTTTTTTTAGAAAAGATTCACATCTCAAATGCAAATCATATAATAATCATAAATTATTAACATATAGTATAATATTATTAAGATATATATTTGAGTATAATTAAGTATATATAAGTATAAATAGATATTATTAAGATATATATTAAAATTTTTAAATTGATTGAGTTGCGCAACTCACCTTAGATTAGGAGTAAAAAGTAGTCGTAAGTCTTAATATAATAATTATAATAAAATAGATCACAATGAGAAGATTCCATGAAAAGAGCACGGACCACGAGTCTGTGGAGTGTTAAAATAGTAATAATAAAAAAAAATGCAAATCATTTTAATAATTCAGTATAACACTCATCTTAAAAAATGGCATTTTCCTTAGACAGGTAAATGTAGGATACATACTTTCATAACAAATAGTAGTAATGAGCTAACAAAAGTAACGAACTGGCTTAAAAATAATAATCTGAAAATGAATACGAATAAACCAAAAATTGTACAATTTCAATCATATAATAATAATAGAACTCCACTTAATATTATATGTAATGGTGATAAAATTGAAGAAGCTGAACAGGCCAAATTTTTGGGTATAATGTTTGATAGGCATTTAAACTGGAAAGACCATATTCTTGCCATTTGTACTAGGCTGGATAAATTTGTTTATGCCCTAAGAAGATTGCGACAAGTTGTATCTAAAGAGGCATCTCTAAAAGCATATCATGGCTACGTTTCATCTGTTCTTTCATATGGCCTGTTAATTTGGGGCAATTCTGTATTCGTAGACAAGGCGTTCAAAATTCAAAAGAAATGTGTTCGAGCTGTCTGTGGAGCATGGCCCTTAGATAGTTGTAAGCCATTATTTAGTTCTTTAAGACTCTTACCATTGCCGTGCATGTACATTAAAGAAGTGTGTCTTTTTGTTAAAACACATCCACATTATTTCCAACTAAACAAAGATGTTACTGGAAGACCTACAAGATATCCTTATAAGCTATATACACCCCAATGTAATCTAAATATGTATAAGAATAATGCATATTACATGGCAATCAAGATATATAATAAATTACCAAACAATTTGAAGAACCTACCGCTGACTATATTTAGAAAAAAAATTAACCAACTTTTGGCAGACAAGCTATACTATAGTATTAGTGAATATTTAAATGATTATTTTTAGAATTTAGATCATTACTCAGTATTTTATAATTGACATAATCTATTTGTTTCGAGTTATTTAATTACTTATGATTATTGACATTTAAATTATTTATGATTATTGACATTTAAATTAATTACGATTATTGACATTCACAAGTAGGTACCTATATTTTTATTTTATGACACAATATTTAATTAAAATCTGACAAAATGAGAATAATGACATTACTTAGCTGTTTTGATGTATTTCTATAAATGATAAATTATGTGAAAATGTCATTAAAGATTAAGTAACAATTTATATTTGCATGCTTTTGACATAAGCGGAATATGTGACACTTTATACACTTGAAGATCATATTGTAACACCATGTTCTAGCAAATAAATGATATTCTATTCTATTCTATTCTAAATAGTCCTCACCCTCAATCCTATAAGGTGAAGGGATACCATGTAAGTGCCTTCACAATAAATTTCAATACAGAAATAATTTACGAAATGTTAATAATTTCTGTATTCCGAAACCTATCTACTAAAATATTATAAAGAAAGAAGATTAAGTACGTTTGTATTTTTGTTTGTAATGAATAAACTCAAAAACTACCAGACTGATTTTAAAAATTCTTTGGCTAATAGAATGCTACATTATCACTAAGTAATATAGGCTATCGGTGGTCGGCGGTGGAGCGTCGGTGGCGCAGTGGACTCGGCACTTGCCTTCCAATCGGGGGGTCGGGGTTCGAGACCCGCCATGTACCAATGTGTTTTTCGTTTCGAATTTCATATGTACATTTGTCTGAGGCTCCTACGGTGAAGGAAAACATCGTGAGGCAACCTGCATACATCTGCGAAGAAATTCAATGATGTATGTGAAGTCGACCAATCCGCACTGGGCCAGCGTGGTTGACTAAGGCCTAATCACCCTAATATAGGGTAGGCTCGAGCCCCTCGGTGGGGACGTATATGGGCTGTGATGATGAATATAGGCTATAAAATTATTTTTCATATGTGAAAACATAAAATTCCCACACGAAAAACGAAAGTAACGATGGCGAAGTTGCGAGCGGAAAGTGAGTCAGAAATATAAGCAACGCAAAACATTACGAACGATAGAATAATATTCTCGAGCTCTCGCGCCGGCCGGCCGCCGAGTATCGTGGCCGAGTCGCGCGGTGCTGTCTTTCGTAGTGTGCGTGAAAATTTGCGCATGTTGTATTTGTGGTGTAAACGCCAGACTGGAGGCAGAGCGGTGTGAAACAGATAGCATTTTAGAAAATACCTACTCGCGCCGCGCACGATTACTTCACAATCCTCTTAATACGCTGAATAATATAGCAACCCAATTTTTTTTCTGGTTATTTGGAAACGATTATCAATCTTTTTTGTTTGAAAGAAAATACGCCATCTTAGAGCCTATAACCACAGATTACATATGTTTTATCTATAATAATATAATATAAATTACTGCCGTCTATTGTCGGATTTTTGAATTTTTATGACGCGGTCAACTAATAAGCAATTAATGTGCTTTTGCAACAGACCCGAATTTGAATTTCATTACTATTTTTTAAAAAATCCAGCTTTCTAAATTATAGATTTAAGCATCGAGCATTATAGATTGTTCCTATTCGTACCCTGTGACCATAGATCGTATTTCAACATTTTGTGGGGTTATGTTACTTGCGTAGAGACAGTTGATTTTTAACTTACAATATTATTATTTTTTTACTTTTGATTGTTGTAAGCGCCGGGTACTTGGGACGTTAATTTAAACCATTTAGATATATTTCAATCTGTTCTATTACTCAACTCTCTTTACAATCTCTCGGGTTACAATGTATTTATTTTATTTATTTATTTGGGCACCAAACAGTCATTATAACATACTTAAAATTAATATAATATTACAATAAATAAAGACCTGAAGGACCACTACTAATTATAATAATCATAAAAGAATGAGCGTTCAAGATCGGTGTCTTATAAATATGAGGTACAAATCAACAACGCCATACACAGTAAAGCAGTTCGAAATTTTAAATGTTTATTACAATTTTGCTTTTAATTGCTTTTTAAAACGAGCTAATCTAAGTATAAAAGGGTCAATATCTGATAATTTTTTATTAAATATTTTTGGAACACGTCTGAAAAAAGAATGCTGACAGTAAGATTCTCATTAGATATGTTTTTTTTCTTATATAAGTGCATGATAAATTAAAACTTAAGCAAAAAGTAACGAATAATAAAATATTTTGTTAACACTATAGGTTTTGCAGAAGTCGAAACTAAACGCAATTGAACACTTTGAGTTATTTTTTACGTAGTTTTATCTAAGTAAATGATATATTTTTCGGAATTCCCTAATTTTTTTGTACATTTTGGTACACATGTATACCACATGGGCAAAAATGTATGGACTATTGGCCACCTCCTTTACATGATAGACATGGTTTATCGCTTTGAAATCGTCAAAATCTGATTCCTTATTGAGTCTTTTATGCAATGCAATGCAATTATTAGGTATATTGTTCAACAAGTGATCTGTTAAGAGACTTACAGCCGTCGGATATTTATTTTAAAGTTGTTGTCATTAAATTATGAATTAGGATTTTTAAATACAAATCCAATGTTAATTGAATTTCAGGTCTGGACAAAATCGAATTCCTACAGTCGCACCAGAATCTCGACATATACCAGAAGTCTTTCGAGATAATCGAGAATTACTTCGGGTCGGAGGAGGAGGATAGCCGACTGGCGCCCGCCGTTTCGAGTACGACGGACCAGTACCAGTTCAGCTCGGACCAGTCGGTTCCGATGGGCGGCTTTCAGTTCTAAACGTACCTCGCGTTCTGCGTATCAACGTATACACCGCTTCTTTACACTGACGCTCATAGTGCAGTAAGTGATTAAGTATATAGTCTCATCAAAACATACTGTAATGGAACATTTGGTAACGTAGTAGTGAAATTTTATCTTGCAAAAGTGTTACATTTTAATGTTATATATACAAAAAAAAGTGTTATTTATTTACCAAACATGATTGTAATTAAGTGTATATCAGCCTGGAGACCATGGTTTTTCAGACTCTGTATTGTATTTTTTGATAAAAGTTTCTAAGTATATTATTACCCCTTATTATGTAACTCAATTACAACGACTGCGTTCAATTTGACAATCAATGTGCGTCCATTGCCGCTTTATATATTTTTTAATTCTTTATCATTTACGGAGTGTTCGTACAAACATCAGTCCCATCGTAACGCTATATAATGAAGTTGGTTAAATTATTTTGTCTTCGAGACTTGTATTGACGCCGAAGTGATTTTAAAGCACATAAGATCACCAGCCTCCCCTTTTTTTTTCTCTGGGGGAAATGCGTATCCGCACCGTACCCGCCGTTGGCTAGACGGCGAGCGTGTGTGGGGCTCTCCCGGCAGAGTGTCAGGCCTACCCACTAAAACCCCCCGGTGTTCTCCCTGCCCTTTTGGGCGCGCTAGGTAAGGTCCACACTGCGACTCCACTACCCACGCGCCCGGGCTATCCCGCCCAAATGGTCGGGCTATCGCCAAGGGGGGATTGCCCGAGGACACCAGGGCAATCCTCAGACGGGGGGCCTTACGGCGTCGTGCACGGGGCCATACATGCACGTAGGGCCTCCACGGCAGGGTCACTAGACGGGCATCGCTTGTGCGAATGTCCGCCTTCGCCTGCCTATCCGTCTGCGGCGGATGGGAGCGGCTTGAGGATCAGCCTCCCGCTCCCTCTCCGCGGCCTCCTTCTGCGAGATGACGTCCTCGCAGAAGGAGGCGACAGCCCCCCATTCCACCTCGCCGCGGTGCAGGTAGTGACCGAAGCGGCCATGCCCGGTCAGTACCTGCATCATGCGGAATGTGAGGCTGCCCTGCCGGCGCCCAACCCACTCCTCCAACACCGGACGAATCGCCTCGATCGTCCGGTGGCCGGCAGCTGGGGAGGCGAGCGCCTCACCCCACTGGCGCAGAGCCTCCCTCTGCGCCAGGGTACGAACCCGCTCAACCTCCTGTAGAGCGGATCGTCCCCCCCCGTTCTCGAACAGCAACCCGATGCCGATATACCTCAGAATCGACGCGTGCATCGACATCCCACGGCGTTTGACCCGCAAGAACGCAGGCCGCGTCGTGGCTGACCGTGCGATAAGCTCGCACGGCCCGGGCTGCTATGACCCTCTGCAGACGTCGTAGCAGGGCCACCGTACGGAGGGAGAGGCACTCCGCCCATACCGGGGCTCCGTATAGTGCCATCGACCTTATCACCCCGTGATAGACCCGATGGCACGCCGATCCTGGGCCTCCCACATTAGGGAGGACCCGTCCAAGTGCGGCTGTGGCGGCACACAGCCGTGGAACGAGGAGCTTGAAATGCTCCTCGAAACTCCATCGGGGGTCCAGAACCAGGCCGAGGTACTTGAGATACGCCTCGACCGGTATACGAACTCCCTCCACTCGGACTCGGAGCCCCGGTGGGAAGTTCGTTCGTGGAAGAAGGTCGCCTCGCAGGACCCAATTGTACCCCTAGTTCCATAGTAGGACCTAGTACGGAACCCTGGGGTACACCTGCCGCCATTGCCCACGTATGGACGCGCCCATCCGGACCCTCGTAGAGGATGGACCTGCCTAACAGGTAATCCTCTACGAGGGCGCGGTGGTACGGAGGCACCCGGTGGAAGCAGAGTGCCTCCTTTATGCACTCGTGGGGCAGGCTGTTGAAAGCGTTGCGGATGTCAAGAGACACCGCAACAACAGTCTCCCTACGAGCTGTGTGCTCCCTACCTCCTCAGGTCCACCCCTTGAGGTGGGCCACCGCGTCCATCGTGGACCGGCCGGTGCGAAAGCCAAACTGGTTGTCAGCCAAGTCCGGCCCCCGGTCCTCTAGGTGCTCGACGATGCGGGAAGCCAGGATTTTATCCAGGAACTTCCCGGCCTCGTCGAGCAGCACCACCGGCCGATACCCAGTCGGGGAATCTGCGGGGCGGCTCTCCTTCCATCACCAGCCTCCCCTGATTTTTTAATATATTATATGTACAGTCAACAGCACGTCAGGCTATACAAAACTGTCTGATTTCTCTAATTGATTTTGAACCTTTATCTGTTATACATTAAGTTTAAAGTTGATTGAAAAAACATATATATATTTACTGACATATCATCACACCTGTTCTCCCAAATAGGTTAAGCAGAGGTGCATTAAATATCAACATTTCTCCAAGTTTTATTTAGTCCCGTGTTATAGGAGCCTATTGCCACTATTCGGGGAATTCATTCCAAATTCCCAAGTTACTACTTAGGTTTTTAAATTTGACCAACCCGGGTTTGAATCCGAGATCAGGGGATTAAACAGTAGCACGATAGTATAATGTTATAATTATACTATGACCCACTACACAAACCAGGTAGTCATTAGACCGTCGCTTAATGTATTATTTGCCCACAATACTCGCCAATAAATAATACACGTGCTCTAGGAAGAAAATCCGCTTGTTTAGTACGTTAAGCGTTTATCTCTGTCACGTAGTAAGTCTAGATGCGGCCCAAAGTCAGATGATGGTACAAGTGATTCTTAACACAATAACAAAGAAAAAAATAACGAGAAACAAGCTGAGTATCTTTTAAAGCGTGTGTTTTATTTAGTACTAGGAACGTTTAGTAACAGAGATACTTAAGGAGAGGAAGAATCATATCAAATTCCTGTCTTTGTACCAAAGTGTTAAATCATTTGTTTGACTATGTATTTCATTAGTTAATATCATTGACCTCATATAAACAACTTGACTCACAATCTTACTCAAAAAGTGTCAGCGGCGCATATTGCCAACACGCGACGGCATGACAAAATTGGCTTCAGTCGTGTTTTGTCGGTGTCACAATAATCCAATTTGTGCGGTACGAATTGTTCAAATAACACAAGAAACTCGCGTCAAAATGATTGCGTGTCATATGTTATTCTTTCCCTGTTAACAATAACAATATTGATCAAAAATAATGATTTATTTACATCAATTTCGTTTAGTAACATAAACCGATTTACGCTACACGTAACATAGCGTATACGTGTCTTTCACACGCTAATCAAATACTCGTTGAAAGTAAATGAGGCAAATGTACTTCTTTCGCACCCGTTTTAACGGCGATAGGTATTCGCTTGTGCCTTTCACTCGGAATATAAAATTATGTGGAATCAATTTATATTTCAAGATTCTCTTTTTCATTTGTTAATAGTTATGTGTCAATAAGGTATGCAGTTTTATACTTATTAGATCAAAGTAAATTAAGTGTTGCAGCTTTAAACTTTAATGGCCTTATTCATAAAAATATTTAAGCAATGTTTAAGTTAAATAATGTTGCTGTCACTTTCAATCTCATTACAAAAGAAATGACATCAAAAGAGACAGCAACATTACTTAACTTAAACATTGCTTAAATATTTTTATGAATAAGGCCATAAATCTATATCAGTGCTATATCATTTTTGTAATATTTTCATAATTTCATTGACAAAAAATCCACAATTTTATTGACTTAAAAAAATTGTGAGAATTATTTTATTTGTCTAAAGATGTCTTTATCTTGTGTAAAAAAACCTAAGGAGGTACAGTCAGCAACGAAACTTGCCGAACAAAATAACGTTACAAAAGATACTAGACACATGAATTGTACATAAGTTACTGATAATAGTTACAAACAAAATACCATTTACATTATAAATTACCAAAAGTAGCTATACCGTATATTTCCAAAAGTGGCTGGATAGTACTCTTCCAAAAGTTGCTGGACAGTATATTTCCAAAAGTTGCTGGACAGTATATTTCCAAAAGTGACCGGATATTATATTTTTAAAAGTGGCTGGACAGTAAACTTCCAAAAGTTGCTGGACGTAGTATCGTTTAAAAGTGATTTGTTAGATCATGACCGGACTAATTTTCGAATTAAGACTGATGACAATCACTGAACAATTTGATAACAATATGACTGAATTCAATCATTCAACATACTTACGTCTATAACATAATTTCAAAAGTATTTTTTTTTAAATTTATTTCCTAGATATCGTGTTCTCAGAAATACGTATCCATATCATCATCATCCTAGTATCATCATCATGTCTATGATTTACATGAAAATTTTGGGTTGAATGACATTACGGGTAAACACAATTTAATAATTAGTTTTAGATAACGCATTGATAACGAATAGCGTCGGTGGCGCTGTGGACTCGGCACTTGCCTTCCAATCGGGGGGTCGGGGTTCGAGACCCGCCATGTACCAATGTGTTTTTCGTTTCGAATTTCATATGTACATTTGTCTGACGCTCCTACGGTGAAGGAAAACATCGTGAGGCAACCTGCATATATCTGCGAAGAAATTCAATAATGTATGTGAAGTCGACCAATCCGCACTGGGCCAGCGTGGTCGACTAAGGCCTAATCACCCTAACATAGGGTAGGCTCGAACCCCTCGGTGGGGGACGTATATGAGCTGTGATGATGATGATAATGAACGCATTGATTATTTATTGGTTATTATGAAACACCGTGTATATCTTAATAATATTATACATTTCTCTTTATCTATGGACTATTTCACAATTTTTGCATCATTATAATTATTATGCCAGTACTCCTAACAAGATTTGGTCAGTTAATATATTTAGCATATGTTACGTCTGTTTTTTATTATTATTATTATTTTTTAGTTACACCAAGGTCGCTCCGCTTGATAGGGCCCTGAGCACAATTTTTTATTGTACTCCATGACCACTTCATCTGTTGCTATGCTGGGAAGGGCAATGAGACGTCTAATTGCGTCGTCCTCCTTCAACTCCCGGTAGAAGTAGGTGCAGGATACCGTGTGTCTGGTATTACGTGGACACTATCGTGGACAGGGTTCTTCCTTTCTGCTCCTCTGAGCACAACCACGTGATCGTACGTTAGTCCCTGTGCTTCGTGGATCGTCAGCAGTCTGGATTGTTCTCCGGTGACGAACCCTTCCCTCCCATGCGCTTCTTTCTCGTCTTGAGTAAAGGTAAGGAAGAGAGTATTTGGGTTGCCCCTTCGTAACACCGCCTCCGATGCCATTCTGCATGTCATGGACCTCAGCACTTGCCGTGATGTGTAAATACCCTTGTAGATGTTTTGGAGGGCATACACCACATTCGCCGCCATCTGCTTTTTATCTATAGGGCGAGTACCGCCACCACAGTCCCGGTGTCGTTGTTATAGACCACCACCGCCCTCGCCCCGTCCAGGAGTTCTCGTAGTAACATGCGGGCTTTTATCTGAAATGCCTCAAGTATCTTGCTGCGGGTGGTGCGTTTTACTTGCGGCGTCGCCCGCAGTGTCTCCAGGTACTCTAGATAGGCATTGACTAGGTCATCTCCGTCCCGGTCAGTGACTATTCTCGATGGCGGTCTCACCCTGCCCATGTCTGCCAGTGTGGTTTTGGGTGAGGAGATCGTTCTATGTTTGGGGACCACGTCCGGTACTGTCTCACTGCCTGTTCTACGAGGACGAGCTTGGCCCAGGGCAACAGATATGCCACTGACGAGGTCGTCTGTCGGGAATTGTCTTTGTGATTGGAGGCGTCTTCTTTCGTTTGCTTCTTGCATCGTCTCCTCGTGTTGCCATTGTGCCCGGGCTGAGCCACTTTCTGCTGGTTCATTGAGTGGAGTCTGCTCGTGGTCTTTGAGCAGAAAGTCGAGGTTTTGGCCTTTTTCCTCATACACGATAATTGTGTGTTTTCGGGAGGCCTCCAATAAGGGAGTGTAATCGGACACTTTCCCTTTCTCGAGATCTACCTTTATGACATCCACGCTGATGACTCTTGGGTCTCCGTCCATGTTTAACAGCAGTTTCCCCGCTATAGTAAAGGACGACTTGTCAATGTGCCAGTCCAGGAGTAGGATCGACTTATTCCTGTAGGCCTAGCACGGCGCGTGGACTATAGAAGAGAAAGTGACTAGTCCTCGTCCCGTCTCGCGTCATTGTTATATAACAGAGCGAGAAGAAACATGTTATTTGTCTCTTGTCCCGTTTTGTCCACGGTCCGTGCTACGCCTGCTGAAACGTACAATACGGCATTTTTGCCCTGTGAGCATCAACTCAGGCATTGCATCAAACACTTTTCTTTTAATGGTCGCCCTGGTAGTGCTGCCTTTTAGCAGGACTGCTAAGCCAGGTGATATGGCAACGTGCTTCCTTGTTCTGGACATACAGAAACTAATGCCAATCCTTTCTCCTGCACTGTCCATGAACAACGCCACAGCCCTTGTGAGGAGACCTACTATTCCTTTTTCTCCGTCGCTCAACCACTGCATTTGCGTTATCGTTGGGGCCACGTAAGGTTCGTGGTGCCATATTTACCGACTCATCATCACCCCCCTGCGCTGGTGGAGTACAGTTCTTGTTACGCTGTGTCGCCAGATCGGCTGCTATTTCTATAAACTTCACTAAGGGTGGTTTTGCCTTTTATCCATCAGTAGCGCATGGATATTCTCTTTTCTTATCACTATTTTGCCTAGTCTATGTTCTAAGTCATGGCGGGCACTGGCAAATCTGGGACAGTCCAGGATCACGTGCAATACCGATTCTATCTCCTCGGGGTCACATTCACAATATGGATTGTCCTTGAGTTTGAATCGGTACAGATATTCTGCGAACCCCCCGTGCCCCGTGAAGACTTGTATCAGACGAGGTGATGGTTTTTCTTTTCTGACCCAGCTTTAGCCTTTGCCTGATCTGGAAAGAACCATTTGGTCACTTCTCCTGTAGAGGAGGTAACGTACCTATCCTGCCATTTTCGGATCGTCTCCTCCCTTATCTTATTCATCACGAACGACACGGGGATCTCACAGTAGTCCCGCGTTCCGTCTACCACCCGCGCTGCTTTTTTGGCTAATTCATCTGCTCTTTCGTTTCCCGCTGTGCCTACGTGTGCTCTCAGCCAGAACAGTTTGACCTCTCCACCGTTCCTTTTGATACTTCTGATGTCTTCACGTATCCTCTGAACTAGCTGATGGCCTGTTTTGGGGTTCGTGATGATCTCCAATGAGGATCTGGAGTCACTCAGTATTGTTGCTGAGGTGACACCCTCTCTCCGGACCATCTCTATCGCCGTATGCAGAGCATACAGTTCAGACTGGAAGACCGTACAGGCGGGATTGAGACTAAATGTGTAACTGGCGGTTTCTTTTCCCTCTACCCACCACGAGACTCCAACCCACTCATCTATTTTCCTGCCAACTGTGTATGTTTGTGGGTCTTGGATTTTGTGCTTCCGTATGGTCTCTACGGATGTATCCTCTACACATTCATATTCTATCAGCACCTGCTCGGATGGATGAGGTCTCCCAGAAATTGATGTTTCCTTCTTCAGTATACTGCCTGGTGGTAGGTGGTGTGGGCAGTCCCTTTTTTTTGTTCTATAGAAAAAAACAGAAATACTTACAAACATTAACTCGACCTCCTGTTTAAGTTTCTCAGAACGTTTCTTTTGGACCCCGGTCCGGCGACAAATTTATACACATATCAGCGGATTTATATAGTCAGTCATGTTCAGCAAATTTTGTTATTTAACAGATCAGGCTAATTATGTAATTAAATATGTCCAGCAAGTTTTGAGTAGTACATATCAGTGGATTTATGTAGTCAGACTTGTTCAGCAAATTTTGATATTTTACAGATCAGGCTAATTATGTACTTAAACATGTTCAGCAACTTTTGTAAAAATAATGTACATCGACTTTTGGTATTCCCAAATGTCTACAGGGATTTGTCCAACAGCCTGTTCAGTTACATATGAACCTTTATAGTGTGCAGGTGTTTTGAAAATTTGGATGTGTTCATGGACTTTCGTTACTGACTGTACAAGGCACGCTTCAAGGAAAAGATGATTCCTGAAAAAAATCTGTGGCATTGAAATCTTTTGTTTTTGACGATATCACTACAAATTATAGAAATCTTTTAACGAAGACAACCATTCAGTTGTTCACCACACTAGACTTCATTATATAACTAAGAAAGAACAATACAGAGAAAATAAAATACGGAGCAGGCGGATGAATTCAATACTACCAACCTGACGACTTTGACAGGCCCAAGCGCACAGTAAAAAAAAAACAAATTATACACATTTCACAGTTCGGACACGTTTTGGTGAACTTTCCTTAGTGATTGTTGAATCTAATTGTTTATATGAGGTCAATGGTTAATTATGTTTATTTTTTTCATTTTCAGATCTCTTCTATAATCAAGTGTTGACCGATAGGTGGTCTACCCTGAACAAAACTTACAATTGAGTGTATTAATAATATATTTGTCAATATAGGTGATTTTATTAATTTATATTTAAAAAAGCACGCTTTATATTATGGTATTGTAGATAACAATATTATCTAGTTCATTTATGTTGTAGTATATGATTGTTTTGTTGGCCCTCATGTCCTTATTTGTTAGTGAAAAAATTAAAACTTGTATAGTATTGTTATGTGTAAAGTCATTTTTATTTGTCATATAATAATTATTACACATTCATTGATGTCTCGCTTGGGTTTATTTTTCATTAATTTACCTAAATATGTTATTTTTAATGGAATATTAACTTTGTCATATTACATTAAATATAACATACTTACACGTTTATTTTTTTATCACCCTAGAAAATTTAAGAGACGCTTCACGACATGGTATTAGAATGATTTAAATATGAATAAAAAAAACTCCCTTACTTAATTTTTAAAAAGCCCAAAAAATGCTGCATTACTTGAGAGCAGCATTTTTAGATTTTTGTTTTATTTTTTATATAATAATGGATGTGTCCTGAAGCGTCCCTAAAATTTTCCAAGGTGATAAAAAAATAACCGTCTATAAAGAATACCAAACATTGAGCTTCAACTATAATTTTATGCTTTGATGGAGTGTCATTCAAAACTATTTGAAGCGAAATTAATGAATGCCACATAATTTCTTAAGTACCTATTTGATTTAATTACTTCAATACTTCCATCATTGTCCTCAATCTGCATCACACATATTGGGATTGAAGGAGCATTTTAGAGATTTTCCCATCTCTAAAATGCTCCTACTCCATCCATGCGAAACTGATTCAAAAGTGATAACCACCGCGCTCTCTCAATCGATTTTATTCGAGTTAATGGACAGAGGAATAATATAGTTCTTGGACTGCAAATTACTTAACTGTTAATCAGATTATAACTAACTTACTGTTAATCAGATTATAACTATTTTTCAATTAATCAAACACAAAATTAACGTAGATGGCAGCAGCGTACTTATATTTCTGTACTCTTGGAACCAATTCCGATCGATGGAAATTGAGATTGTGATTTTCCGTGCTCTTGCAAAATTGTTTTGTGCAATTTTATGCAAGTTGAGGGAGGAGACATTGAAGTATCTACATAATAGATGTCTGTATAACGCCCTCACCAAGTTGCGCAGTCACAAGACATGAAACTGCAAAGCGGGGTAACACATGGGGAAAATAGGGATATAGTACCTTCGAAATAAAAATAATAATTTAAAACAGAACATTTATTTAACATTTATAAATTCATAATAGTAAAATTTAATATTGGTCCCTTATAAGTGTGGTGTAATGTTTGGCTCAATCGCTATAAACAATAAAAATGTCGATTCCGCCAAAATATTTTTTTTATATTATACTACTATTAGTTAAGCAAGACACTTGCATCATTTAATTAGAAAGATAACATACTGAAATTCGTGGACCGTGAATGTTGGCGGACACTAACACGACGAGATTCGCCGCCATCATGCGCACACGCTGCGTTTCCATGCTGCGACGCACGCGCGACTGGCCCAGCACGCTCTTACGCGCGGTTATAGTTAGATGCGACTCACCAGCACTGGCGTTTAGGATAGGGCTTCATGTTCTCAAGTTACGTGTAAGTTTTTTGTTTACTAACACTTGAGCTTTTACAAACTGTTACTAACAAAAACATGTCCCTGTGGTCTGAAATAAATTATTATTGTGTTGTGACAATGAAAGTCAAAGGGTGTGGAAAAGAAATTAAGTTCTAGTTTCAGTTAGGTACACAATAAATCTCACAATGCGAAAACAAGTAAAACATTTCATCGTTTATAAATAGAAAACTATTAATATGCCCCACGTCAACACAGATTCTACACAGCCAAAGAGGTCCACATCGCCAATACACCAGTCTGTTTCTGTGGTGACTTGCGTAAAGCCTAACTCACTATGACATGTATATATTACTGTAAAAGCCCGAACAATGGTAAATCTTAAGATTTACCAACTGTTAATGGTAAAAGTCCGAACTGTTGTGTGATCATTGTCCATTTCGGACTTTTACCATCATATACTCGGTAAATCTTCGAACTTACCACCAAGACGCGGTAAATGTTGAAAATATGGTAATCATACATAGAATAAAGCTGAAAACTGTAGGTTAGGTAAGATATTGTGACCACATACAGCGGAGTGAGCGAAGTGAGCGTAGTTTGAAACTGCATCTTTCATGCTCCGTTCGCAAAAATCAATAATTAAGTAAAATCCACCTCGTCACCATTTTTTTCTCGTCCGGGTCCGAATATTAAATTGTTATCGAAAAAACTTATAGGATCAAACTGAAAATTGTAGGTTAGGTTAAATATTGTGACCACACACAGATATGTAGCATGAAACTCCCAAGGAAATTCCGAAAACCAACATTTACCAACCGTCATAGGTAAATCCTAGCATATCCCAAAGTCTAAATGGTAAAAGCTATAAAACCCTTCATTTACCAACTCATGTTGGTAAATCCTAAGATTTACCAATATACGGACTTTTACAGTAACATATACAACGGTCGGTAAACTTCCTGCAGGCGATATCATGATGGTATGGAAAATATTTCAGCATGTTAAAATTTTATTGTTTTTATAAAAGTCCTTGAGCCAACCATAACCCACAAATGGCAACAATTTATAAAAATCAGAAACAACATTTTGCACGTCAACAATATTTTAAAAAATCCAGATATCAAGATATAATTCTTAAAATAAACCTTTCTTAACTCTAAATCTCATTTTAGACTACGCTATAATATAATAGAAAATAGTTCATTGCACAACAATATCGCTCACCAAACATTTAGTTAGAACACGTTCACACTTAGCTGAATCGCGCGCTATTTTCTCCCCGTCCGCCCCACAAGCAGATGAATAAAAACAACACGCCATATATCATATTTGAAACGGATTGCTAATATTGCTATATATAAAAAAAAATTAAGGCAGTATATATTGATTTACTACCAAACGTAGATAACGCATGAAGGATCGAAAAGTGGGCCGGTGAAGAACTGCTCAATCGCGACTCGTGCAGTTCCTTTCCATAGTGTGTGACTAGCTGTCGGCACGTAAACATGCCGAAGTGCGCATTCAGAAGTTGTGGTAACAATAACCAGAAACAGCAGAAAAAAGACGGGATTTCATATTTTGTGTGAGTAAACTCATTACACATCTTAACATGTATTCAAATATTCGATTTATACATAAAACCAATCAAAAAAATATTTTTATCACAATCATCTCGCTCGCACGGGCGTCGTATCTCGATGTGTTATCTCATTCATGCGTTGGAGCGACAACTTGATAAGCAATTTCAAGCATTATGTTTGGGAGTATAAAAAGTTCATATTTTCTTGTAGCATTTACTAAAAGGTCGTTTGACCTGTGGCTAGGTATGAAATGATGTAACTTCCCACGATTGTACATAAAAAAGTTGCCGTAATAATGCAGAATAAGGTTGAATTCGATAAAAACGGTACTTTCTTTATGGTAATTTTCATTCGGGCGTGCATATTCAAGTATACATATATCAGCGAGTACAAATGTATAGTCGATTAGGTGACAGATTTCAAGCGCGTTTTTGTATGAAGCGCTCTATCTACGTTTGGTAGTAAATCAATGGCAGTATAGTACACTCGGCGTCACAAAAATCGCACCTCTTCGAAAATCTCATTTAAGCTTGTCCATCCATCAACGCATGCATTTAACTATGTTAATAGTGATATCAGTTGAAAGTATTTTAATTAACTTTAGATTAACAACAGTTACATTTTATAAATATCAAAATTATTGAGAACACGAGCTGTTAAAAAACTTTTATTAAAATACGCATTACAGGACTCACTACTTGCACCACCCTAGAAGTAGAAGGGTATAAAATGGCCGATCAAGGTCACATGTGAGTCATTCGTCATCTAGACTTTGAAGTGAACACACGTGAACAACTTCAGCAAGAAAAAGTACTCTAAAAATGGATACTACTGCAGATGAAGCCGCTCAAGTGATTGCACTGCTGCAATCAGGGATGCGACAGTGCGATGTTGCTCGACAACTGAATTTGAGCACTTTTTCGGTTCGACGGGTTTTCCAGCGGTTTTAAGAGACTGGTGGCTATATCCGAAGACGTGGATCTGTCAGGCAGCGGTGTACATCAGAAAGAGGCGATCGTTTCATTCTCTACTTTATTACGCAATCGATTCTCCAATGCTGTTGAAGTACAACAACCGATCAGTACGCAGAACTTCTGTGAGCGTCTCCACGATTAGAAGAAGGTTACGGGAGAAGAAAATCGCTGCCCATAGAGCTGCTACAGGGCCAAAATTGGCTGCACAGTATAGGAGAGATCGATAGCAATTTGCCCGTGACTACGTGGATTGGACAAAGTAATGACGGGCTGTGCTCTTTTCGGATGATACGACGGTGTCTTTTCTGCAACAATAGGCATAGCAAAGTGTACAGGAGGCAGGCAGAACGATTCGCACAAGCCTGTGTAGAAGAAATAGTGGAATACGGCATGTTCTGAGGCGGCATGTCAATCGAAGGGAAAACCAATCTCGTCTGCGTTTCTCGGACCGGAAGTGCTCGCGGGTAGGGCTCTTTGACTGCTCCCAGATACCTAACAGAGATCCTGAAAAAGCATGTGGTCCCTTATGCGGGGTTTGTTGGCAGTGGGTTCATGTTGTTGCATGATAACGCCCGCTGTCACACCGCGTTAATCGTAAGGGAGTACTTGCAAGAGGTTGGGATCCCTGTTATGCAGTGGCCAGCTCGAAGTTCAGACTTGAACCCTATCGAGCATCTTTGGGACGAGCTGAAACGGCGAGTGCGGGCCCGAGATCCTGCTGCTACCACTCTCCAAGAGCTTCAAGACGCCGTCATTGAGGAAGGGGACAACATTCCTGAAGAAACGGTTGTTAGATTAATCCATGAGGGAACGCATGCAAGCTGTCATCAGAGCAAGCGGGGGCAATACTAGGTTTTAAGTTATTTTTAAGGATTTAATTGTATTTATTCTGTTTTTATTGTTATTGTTTATCATTCTAATAAATCTTATTTTATTTCTTTTTATAATTTACTCATTTTATTTTATGGTTTAGTGAATGAAATCAAAAACCCATAATATTTTCTTAAAAGCTGTATAAATTTCCTTTCAAATGATTTGCCATAGTCATACCCTTACCATTTAAATAAACATGGTTTAAATGTTTTTAAGAAGATATTTAAAGAGGAGCGATTTTTGTGACGCCGTGTGTATACTATAGCGTAGTCTGAAACCTCAACTAGGGTAATCGACCCGTTTGTGGGACTTCTTATACATCAACCATAAATTCAAACACCTATTTGTTTTGTACACATTATATGTAGGTATACAGGATGGATTTTTGAGATGGGATTTAAAGGGCAGGTACATTAACCGTTATAGTTACAAGAAAACATTGTGAGGCAACCATCCATAACTTTTTAAGATATTCTGATCTGCATTCATAGATTTTGGAAAAAAGTTACAGTTAACAAAAAAATGCTGAGATAGCAAAAAAAAATTTTTATGCCTATCGATCCTATTTCATGTAGGGACCATTTAAGGCATGAGTACTAGAAATGACAGAAATCGCCAAAAACTTTTCCCATACATTTTGTACGGAAAATCCTCAACTGCTATTTCATACGGTGATCTCTCTACGAATCCTATTTTTTTACTTTTAAGGGAAACTGTTAAGTTTATTTTCAACAAGATGGCGCTCCACCACATAACAGCCGCCGTACGCGTTCCAATTTGAACAGGACACAGTGGATAGGGACACATGGTCCAATAATGTGGCCACCTTGCAGCCCCGATCTAACGCCACTAGATTTTTTTGGGGCTACCTAAAAAACGAAATCTACAAAAAGAAATACGACAGTGCTCAGGAACTGAAAGATGCATTGACGAGGACTTTAAATAAGATCCATCAAAGAAAATTATTAGCTGCTACGTCCTCAGTACAAAAGCGAGTAAACTTATGTATTCGTGAAGACGGCGGACATTTTGAGCAATTTATTTCATAGATAGATTAGATATTTTTGCGTTTGTTTAAAAATACATGTTTAAATGATTTAAGTTTGTATTTATTTAAATTACAGTTTCCCTTAAAAGTAAGAAATAGGATTCATAGAGAGATCACCTTAAGAAATAGGATCCGAGGATTTTCCGTACAAAATGTATGGGAAATGTTTTTGGCGATTTCTGTCGTTTTTAGTACTCATACCTTAAATGGTCCCATAGAGTATTTTGATCCCTACATGAAATAGGATCGATAGGCATAAAAATAATTTTTTTGCTATCTCAGCATTTTTTTGTTGACTGTAACTTTTTTCCAAAATCTATGAATGCAGATCAGAATATCTTAAAAAGTTATGGATGGTTGCCTAACAATGTTTTCTTGTAACTATAACCAAGGATGATATAATAACGGTTAATGTACCTGCCCTTTAAATCCCATCTCAAAAATCCATCCTGTATAATATTATAGGCTTCTATTACTAACCAGTATATAATAACAAGTTTAATATCTTTTCTGTTTCATACATGATTTTAAAATATTTTATTAAGGAAGTAAAAACGCTAATTTACCTCATTACAATTTAGTTGTAATATACATTTTATACAACTAATTACATTCTTTGGAAATAATTGTGAATTCAGGTAGTTTTTATAAGAGGAGTTTTATGTGCAGAAAGTTAGCCAATTCTTATTACCCGGATCCAAAAAATCAACACCAACAATCAAAAATCCCTCACCAAATACCTCTTTTTTCCAGTTTGGTCTAATTTAAATCATACTTATCGCCATATCAAGATTTAACGTGCTCCGATAAGGTTTAATTCACGTTATTTTATAGTTTCCTAGTTGCTCCAAAGCTTATATAAAAATATAACAATACCAATTGGTCCTTCACCATGGTTTCATTATGACAGCTTTGCTGCAGTAAGTTACTACTAAATCGACATGCCAAATTCGTATTGAGTGCGCCCTGTGAAGGCCTTTGCACGCGGCGTAGCGAGGGGAGGTTTTTAAATCATTCGTGTCGCATCGACCGCTCGCCGAGCGTCGTTTGTACTCAATTCCCTTTGATTTTCATTTATTTTGCAATGAAAATCTTTAGCTCCCTACTGCTCCAGGATAACGATAGACACCATACTTCATCACAGATGGTCGCTAAAGTAGTGGAGGTTATTGGCATTTCTCCGACACCCACTATACCCCTTGCTTCAACAGTACTACTTTTTTCGGAAATTGAATGATTATCTTGCAAAGAAAAAATTCAATTCCGATGAGGCAGTTCCCACTGCATTTAAAGATTTTGTTGATTCTGGCTCTTACATATTTTTCCGCAACAGAATCTTCTATTAACTACCTAAAACGGCGGAAGTGCAAATAATGGTGCAGTGGTTCTTGCATACAGGCTTAATCTTCTAGCAGGAGTTAAATATGTCTGAAAAAGCACAGGATTTCTGTGCTTTTTCAGACAAGCAAATTAAACAACTTTTTCTAAGGGGACCAACCTTGAAATCGTGAAAAATCAACTGTTCCATTCATTGAGGTTCAGTGGAAGTTAAACATTTCTATGGAACAGGTGGCTTTTTTCCGCTATTTAAAGATTGGTCTCATAGTAAAAGTTGTCAAGTTTGCTTCGCTGAACAAGTACAGAAAATTTCGCTCCTGCTTGAAAATTAACCGTGTATATTTGGACCACTGTAAGCTGAACAGACATCTCTAAAACATGAGACTAAAAGAATCTTATGCTTGCAGATTCTGTGAACAAGAGTGTGAAACACCAATGCACCTCTTGTGCTTTTGTGAACCTGTGAGACACGTTCTCGACCCAGACGATATCAAAACAATCCAAATTGGAAAAATATTATCACTTTTACACAGTGCCTAGCTAAAGGAGTACATGTATGGCCTAATAAGTCTTACTTGGAGGCAAGTCACAAAAGATCTTTGTTTAGTCGCAGTGACTTAAATAGCCCCGAAACAACGAATAATAATAATAAGGACCTAATATTTACACAGCTAAATTATTTGTTTAAACCCACAAAAATTAATAACATGACAATGCAAAGATTTGCCAAATAACAATTAGACAATACATAAGTATAAAATTATGAATATATCTAATATAATTTTATAACATAAACTTTATCACTATTTAAAATTTCACTTAAATAACAGCAAAATTTCTTGTGCTACTGTCCTGCATTTTAAAGCAATGACAACATCGTATTATACGTGTTGTATGTTGTGTATGGCTAAATCACAATTACCACATTTGGTGTTACTACAAAAAGTTTTTAAACGCTGTCTTAAGACACTGTTTAAACATGATGCTATCTCTATCTCTCCATTTAAAACAAAGTAGTGACACCTTTAACAGCTTAATGCATGTAATTGAGCAATCTGTAGAGTAGAAATTTAATCAAGGCGCAATTAATTTTATGAAGCAATAATACAGTTTTATTTTTATTTAATAAAACGTTATTAGTGACTTCATAGTTGTCATCACGATTTACTTTGCTATGATTATAAATACGTTTGATATTTACAGGAGCGCGTTCAGAGCCTTCGCACGAAGTACAACTTTTCGCTCTAACCCCGTTCAATGCCTTCAAGCGTGACGCCCGGGTGAAACAACCGGCCCGTTCAAGACCTTAGGCCTCAATTGCGGAGACGTCACGCGTCGCGTGTGGCGTTGCTTCTCGCGGCGCGTCAGATGTTTTTTCTGTTTACGGTAGGGCGGCGCGAGAAGCGGCACTCATAATCGCACGCGTCAACACAAACATTATGACAATATATGATGTTCATTCATAGAGATGCGAGACGGGAAGCGTGGCGGCGGCTGGCAGCGCATCCTCAAGCGTGTAGCGAAGCACGCGGCGGGCATTGCTGCCGCGTATACGGGGTACTCAGTCAAACCGACTAGTTTTAGGTTATCGATGATCATATTGTATTCCATTGCTTTGGGGAATTCGTCTGCGTTGTGTGATTTCTAAATAAGACTGGCAGAAGGTTCTGCCGCGGGCATCGCTCCAGCGAGAATTGTCACTGCGTGCACCGCCGTGATAAACGCCGCGTGAGACGCGTCAGTACCATCCGCGGGCTCGGCTGCAAAAAACGCTTTACTTCTAGTAAATGTGTGTAAAATCGCTTCCCCGATTTTACACACATTTGGCACTCTTACAACGCCATATGTTTGAATTCAGTGCGGGCCGCGCCGCTCATGGCAACGCGCAACGCCCTGCGTCTCCGTAAATAAAGCCGTAGAGTGTCAGAGCGAGTTACAACCGAACAACCATCGAATTTGATGGTTGTAAAACGCTCTGACGTTTATTACTGAAATACTCTTACGAGATTGGAAGATATTGGGGGTCATAATCTAAAACGTCATTTTATAGAAAGAGAGAGAAATAAAAACTCATGTGAAAGAGGGAGATAAAAGATTTGGTTGTTGCAATCCATTCAACGCCTCTGAACGAGTTAAAAAAACCGCACAACTACACCCCGAGGCTCTGAACGCGCTCCGGAAACAACTGAAAAGCACAGATTTAACAAATAATTTGAGACAAGATGACCACAGACAATAAATTAACACTTTGAAGTGTTGCCAAAAATAAAAATATTGACTTTCAATCAGTCAGTTTTCTTCACTTTTATGTGAGACTTTACTTTGGTAGGCATTTAGATTAATATATGAATTGAATCGTAGAAATGGAATCGCGAGGTTGTCACAAGCTAATGTCATTTCCATACATTTTTTCCGTGGAACGACTGCGGAAAAAATAGCGTGTGGCTTTTTTCTAAGAGGTCAGGAGACGCATTATGAAACAATAGAATTCAAATTCGCATTCGAAATCGTTAGATTCGCATACGAATTTCCAAATTCACTATATTTGAATATTCATTCCGTGAATTCTGCAATGAGTGAGTGTAGAATATACGCAACGTATATACGTTCCGTTTTACATGCGATTCATCGCTGGGTTTTTGTAATTTAAAGAGTTATTACCATGTTATTGCGTATCGAATTTTATATTTTTCTGCATGTAATGATTTTTAATAAAGAATTTGTTTTAATGACAATACTGAATTCGAGTGATTCAAAAATCTTTAAAATTGGGAACAGTACAAAATAATTTCGCACGTGATTTGTATTCGTGTTCGAATTCAAGATTCATTTCTAATTATTCAAAAATGCGTCTCCTGGCCGTGTGAAATTCATTCGCATTCGTATCGAACGAAAAATAGCATTAGCAGGCAGCAGTTACAGCTAGTAGCTGTATACTGTAGCGTCAGCTAGTTAGCGCCGTGACGCGATCGAGCGCGTGCTAACGAATTTCGTGTGATACCAGCAGGATGCGAACGTAAACGATTTCGCGCGATCGATGTTGCTTAGCAATAATTTATTTTAGCAGTTACGATTAATTTTCTTATTGCTAATGGACCTTTAGCAATTAATAATTATTCCATTACTAGTACCTAGTAGGCTAGATCCTTCTCGCTTGGAGAGACGCGTGGCCATCAGAGTTGCGTTCCGAGGGTCAGAGTAATGCAACCGAGAGTGATTTTCACACTCGCTCCGAGGTTCAGAACGGGTCGGTTGCTATCTTTTTTTTTAGTTTGTATCTTGCCGATCAAGATCAAGCAAAGGGCAAAATATTACTAATCCTTACTATGAAATTAACAGTCATTATCCATTTTTCTGCTTAAAAATAATTACAACACATAGAAATCACTATATTTCCCTAGTATTAGGCTTAAAAGAGTTCAAAGTAGTGTTATTTAATAAAATAATAAATAATTAGCGTATTTTTGACATCGACATTGACATAAAATCTGTCAGTGTTTTTCACCCTACGCTCGAGTTGGTTGTTTGGTTGCATCACTCGAAGCTTCTGAACGGGCACAGAGTGTACTAACCGCCTCTCAGAGCGTTTTTTACCCCGAGGCTCTGAACGGGTTGGTTGCTGTCAGAGTGCACTCGGTGTGCACTCGAGCGTAGGTTCTGAACGCAGCTCAGGTTTGAAATGATTGGATTCAATATATACCGGGTGTAACTGAACAACCCAATAATATTTAAGGGGCACATAAGTTAGATACTAAATGGGTCTTCGGTGCTTGTCTGAGAACCCCAATAGTTTCAGAGTTATTTTATTTTAAACTGAAAGCAAAAACTTTCAAGTGACAACCATAATCAGCTCTTGACACAAAAGAAATTTAAACAAAATGCCACGTGACAGACGTGAGCGTAGTATTGCTCCTGCGCTTACGTAGGGCTGTCGGCACTTAATACCAAAAAATAATTTATTTAGTTTGTATGACGTGAGCGTAGTATTCCTCGTACGCTTACGTATGGTTGTCGGCACTTACTACCAAAAAATAATTTATTTAGTTTGTATGGGAAAAAAGTAGGTTTGTTAACCCTAATATTTTTCCTACAGAATCTCTACTTCTGATGGATACATTTACATACCCTCAAATGTTATTGGGTGTTCAGTTACATCCTGTATAAGTAGTCTATTTGAATCTATTGGACACATTAACTTTTGAAAATGTTATTCGCCTGACTAAATTTTAAATACTTAGCGATATTGATATTTTGAACATTAAACTGCTGCGGTCATTGTCGTTAGTTAAAGATGAAACGTACACAAATTAAATCCGTCAATTACTATACAAGATAAATGTTAACTGTAGATACATAATGCTTGATTGACCTCTCATAAAAATTATTTCAGTATAGTGATAGCTTCAAATCACGCACCAGATACAGTTAAGGCGCTATATCGAAAATATTGGTAATTTTCATTATAATGTCATAAGTCACTAAGAGATCTTACAGATCTGAAACTCAAATATGTGTTTCTTTATATCTTTAGCTAAACACGACAAGACCTGGGAACGCGATTTACAGATTTTGCCTCGATACATTTTATTTTTTATATTAATACAGGATTACTACTTAACGACATTAGGTATTCATTAAAAAGTTCCTTAAATAAGTAGACATCATCAGTACAATCGTACAGAAGCATATTTTTCTAATCATTTTAGTTATTTTTTAGTAAAATAATTTATATTTTGTCGCTTATGTTAATAATTTCTAAATGACCTGATTGCATTCGGGCGCAGCGCATTTACGACTTTGATGACATAGATATAAAGACTAGCTACTTGAGCATGGGGGCGCGCCCCGCGTTTAAGCACAGAATATATAATAGTACTCCATACAGAACGGCCACTCATCTCCCCGCACTCATTTCAAATGCCTCACCCCACCCCGCACTTCGTTGTAGACATCATTGACACATAAACAGGGGCGCGCGCGATCGCTCAGCCGAGTAGACGCGAGCGCCGGCCGATAACAGACAGCGCTATGCGGGTAAAAGAGAAGGCAGTCGCTGCACTTCCCGCGTCATTTCGATTGATAGCCGCGCACTCAGCCCTACTAGATTCCACGCACACATTTGGGCGTGTACAAACATCATTTGTTTAAGTAGTAGTAATAGGTAATTGATTTGTGAACGTTGTATGGAGTGTCCGAGGTGTAGTTTAAGTATAGATCACGTCTCCCATTGTTTGATTCATTTTCGATGTAGCGTCTTAAAGAAATTTTTTACGGTCAACAGTTGCAAAATTTATGATTCACCATAGCAACTACTAACTACTACAAACACTAGCTATTAACAGCACTTTGATTAATGGCTTGAGATCCTTATTGTAATATACGATATTGAGCTTACATAATTGTTTCAATTATTTATAAAGTTAAGGGTTATTTCGTTAAATAGGAATTGATACGTACGGCTAGCGCAATAATTACCATGATACTCCCATATCATTAAAATACGCAAGCATTCTTAACAAAGAAAATTCTTTGTGCAAGTTGTCCCAAAATACCATTCTTTCGTGGAAAGGATTAACGCCCATAGTGAGTTGATTCCCAATGCATAAATAATTTAATTTTTCCTTAGTCTTAACTGGCTGCCATCGTATTTGTAAGAGTTCATCATTATCATTTGGAGTAGGATTTCTGAAAAAAATAATTCAAATCTATAATAGAGACATAAGATCGGTGAGGGTAAGACCAATAATAATTATTTTCTATTTATTTTCTACAGAGCAGGAATAGTAATTATTTTCTGTATATTTTTTTGTGGCCACACTGACACTGCTGTGACAGCTGTGGATAATAGAGAAGAAAGAGATACTCGTCGCACCGCGTAAACATTATGAATAAAAGAAAAAGAGAAGAAACAGGCATCCTAAATTAAAATATTTTGTCTTATCAACTCAGTTACATACATACACAAACTTACTACAAAAGGAAGTTGGTTTAAGAGACAGTAATATTGTATTTCTGTGTACTATGGTGGCAAACAACCGTACATACCGTCTCATGTTACAAGGATCTTGCATACTAGTTGGACACAACCACAACCAGGTGAACAAAAGAACCATACAAATGGTTATGTTTTGAGTGTGACCGTCATTGATTTACTACCAAACGTAGTATGTCACCTAATCGACTATACATTTGTACTCGCTGATATAAGTTGAATATGCACGCCCGAATTAAAATTACCATAAAGAATGTACCGTATTTAACGAATTCAACCTTATTCTACATTATTACGGCAACTTTTTTAAGTACAAGCGTGTGAAGTTACATCATTTTATACCTAGCCACAGATCAAACATTTTAAAATTGACGTTTAAGTAATTGCTACAAGAAAATATCAACTTTATACTCTGAAAAAACATAATGCTCAAAATTGCTTATCGCGTTGTCGCTTAACCAACGCATGAATGAGACAACACATCGTGATACGACGCCCGTGCGAGCGAGACGGACGATTGTGATGTACTGACACTGACACGAAGCGACATGTTTATGATTAAAATAATTGTTTTTGATTGGTTTTTACGTATAAATCGAATATTTGAATACATGATAAGATGTGTAATGTTACTCCCGCAAAATATGAAATCCCGTCTTTTTTCTGCCGTTTCTGGCTATTGTTACCACAACTTTTGAATAAGCACTTCGGCATGTTGACGTGCCGACAGTTAATCACGATTGGGCAGTTCTTCACTGGCCCACTTCTCGATCGTTCATGCGTTATCTACGTTTGGTAGTAAATCAATGGTGACCGTTCATATGGTTCCTTAGTTAACTTATACAGTAATGTACGATTCACACCAACCGGGCGGCGGCGGAGCGCGCCAGAGCGCATTTCACACTGTGCTAAAGTAAATTTAAACTTCTATGCAAATGTTAAGGTTCATGTTTGAATGGAATTTACGGTGCTTGGAATGCGCACGTACGCCACGGCTGCCGGTCGGTTCCTCGTGTACACAGTCAGCTCCTCGCGTATGCGGTCGGCTGCTCGCGTACGCGGTCGCGATTATTTTCCTCTTCCATTGCAATCGCCAGCAATACCACATCCCATTCCACCATTATTTACAGCCATACACAATTAACAGCAGGTCACGTCAATACCACAAGTAGAAATTGACTGCGACACGAAAGCTTCAAACAGATGTAGCCGTCAGGCGGACGTGGCTACCGGCGCGTGCTCGCGCATTCGCTGCGATGCCGCGACGCGCTGCACTCCTGCGTCGCCCGGTTGGTGGGAATCATACTTAATACGAGACTGCAAATAATGGATCAGTTCAGATCTTTTGCAACCAGATTACCTAATAGGTAGCTAACTTGTGCGTAACCAACTAAAATCTCTAATTTGCCAGTCAGCCAATGTCTGGTAACCTCACTCACATCCTGGATCATAACATGAATCTGGCTGTGGTCCTCTATCAGGGTGTCCACTGCTAATGTTCAAAAAAATTCCCTGACTTTTCCCTGACTTTCCCTGACCATTTTTCAAAATTCCCTGACCACTATATTCATTTTACAGAAAAATATAATACCTACAATACTTTTTTCGAAAATCATTAAGCAGTTTTTGTTACAATTTTCAGATCAAATGGTATCTAAAATTTCTTTTTTAAGTACACACTTAGGCACATAGTTTTAGGCACAGTATTTTTACACTGTAGAAAGTACACTGGCGAAAAAATAAACCGAGCCACTCTTAACCCTTGAGTTCAAATGCAATTTTCTTCAAATGTTTGTACGTTTGTAAAATAAATAATATTTCGACAAAAAGGCTCTTATTGAATACTAAGGTAATAAACACAATCGCTGTTCCATTAATCTTTTCAGGGTTGACTTCTTCTTCAACCTATGTCCACCCACTGCTGGGTATAGGTCTTCTACATTCTGCGCCATTCACTACGGCGTTGGGCTTATCTTGTCCAGTTCTTGCCCGTTGTCTTTGTTATGTCGTCTGACCAACGAACCGGCTGTCGACCAACGTTCCTTCGTCCTGTTCTGGGGAGCCACTACCATTCGATGCTCCACCGGTTATCGGTCCGGCGGGCCACGTGCCCTGTCCACCACCACTTTCTACACGCAACGACACGAGCCACGTCGATCAGTTTGGTGCGCTTGCGTATCTCCGTATTCCGGATCCGATCCCGCAGAGAAACCCCAAGCATGGCTCGTTTCAATTTTCTTTGTGCTACCTGTAGAGCGTGTATATTTTGTCTAGTCAGGGTCCAGGTCTCTGCCCCATACACGAGCACCAGTAGGGCGCATTGCTCGAAGGCTCGACGCTTATGAGATACAGGCATCTCACTCCTGAAAATGTGGGACATTTTGCTAAACGCGCCCCAGTCTATTTTTATTCGGCGTTCTATTTCTTGTTTGCCCACTTTTTAAGGCGCATAGTGGTCCCAATGACCTTGCGTCGATCGTCCCGCACTGATTACATAGGAGTGAGTGAGTGAGAGTGAGGGGAATATTTAAGCAAACCTTTACGCGTAAGATGAATTATTTTAATAAAAAATTAATTAAGGCGAATAAAAAAAATCTAAAAAGACCATCCCCTATAATATTGTTCACTTTATTTATTGAAATCGAAAGTATATGATTTAACCTAATATTTACGACGCGATAGGTTTAAAGTTTTAAAATCGAGGCATGTTTGGGTCACATTTTAACCAAGTTTTAATTAATTTATCAAAAAAGTAAAAAGACCAGCCTCTAAAGAATGCGTTGAATAATAACATATCTTTTTTAAAGATTTTTTTATTCAATATTTATGAAGAGAACCGGTTTTTTCTGCAGTGATTTTTTATGTTTATACCTTACTATGCGCCTTAAGGGTGAGTAGCTGCCCCAGATATATGTAGTGGTCAACCACGTCCCGCAATCATTATGGGGATTATGTTCGGATCCCTGGCCATGATTTTCATTTTTAGGGTATTGATGTGAAGGCCGACCGACAGTGACACGAGGTAAAGTTCTTCCAACATAAGCTGAAGATCTGCAGCCGTCTTAGCGAAAATGATAATGTCGTCTGCAAATCGCAGATGAGTTAATTGCTCTCCATTTATGTTGATACCCCTATCAGCCCAGTCGAGGAGCTTAAATGTATCTTCCAAGCATGCCGTGAACAACTTTGGGGAGATTGTGTCACACACCTCCTTTAATAGGAAAATGATCGGAAAGGTCGTGGAGTTTTACTTGATTTTAATGACTTTTCTGCGTTGTTGCTTACTTTGTCATTAGTCTTCAGATTACTGTTGTTTTTGTTAAAAATAGATAATCCGCTCCAGGAAGCTATACTCAAGCTATCGCATTGCTATGTCGCCGCGCGCGACAGCTTTAGCATTGCCGCGCGGCGAACCGCTTCTTGTCGGTTTTTGAGACCGCATCAAAGGAGCTCGAGTCGTCCGCTCGCGCGCAGTTGGGACACTGTTTTGTTTCGGGGATTTGGCTCGCGCAGCACATAATATGTACCTATGTAAAACGGACGACTCGTAGATTTACAAGAATGAATCCGCCGCGGGCTGTTTGAGCTGAATCGCTTCCCGCACGCGGCCTGCTATTGTCTAAAAATTGTCTGGCGCGGCATATGAACATCTACCTCGGTCGAACATTGGCTCGAGCGCGTAGAGGAAACACCACGGTCGAGAGAATTCAAAATTAGGTATTTGTAAAATGTATTGCTGTCGCGCTGTGTGTCCCATTGATTTACTACCAAACGTAGATAACGCATGAACGATCGAAAAGTAGGCTGGTGAAGAACTGCTCAATCGCGACTCGTGCAGTTCCTTTCCATAGCAGTGATTATCTGTCGGCACGTAAACATGCCGAAAATACCTATGAAAAGTACACAAAATATGCGATTCGTAGTCCCCTGTTTTCTCCGCGAAAAATTGACCGATTTAACTACTTTTTGCGTAAAAAATTAAAGCAAGGCTTTTTCTGTGTTTCTATGTTTTGCTTTTTTCATATAATCTTCTTCAATTTATTTGCTGGGCGTTTGAATACAGGAGAAAAATAGGTCGACTTTTTAGGTTTTTGAAGGTTTAAAATCTCTTTTAATCATTAACTTAATACAAAAAGGAAAATATAGGAACATGGTTATAGTCGCCATTGATTTATTGGAAAAAATAGAGCAACTAGTGCCATGATCCAGGAAGGAAACGGGACTACGTTTGTATGGAAAAACGGACTGTACGATTTCCTCTTAACGATACCACTTTTATCTAAATTGTGTTCATATATTTGAAGGAAATTGCATTTGAACTCAAGGATTAAGGGTGGCTCGGTTGATTTGTCTGCCAAAATTATTATATAATGTGCAAACCTGGACAAAAATAATTCGGTAGTCAAGATTAAGAATTATTCTACCAAAATAATGAAGTAAACATATTCCTCATTTGACAATCACTGGGAAATTTGGGGACCAAACAGTGTAAAATCCTAATTTTTCCCTGACTTTCCAGGTAGCCCCTCGATTTCACTGACTTTCCCTGACTGCTTTGAGCTTCCCTGACTTTTCCCTGACTTTCCCTGACTTTCCAGAATGTGGACACCCTGTCTATGTCCAGCTCTATAGAGTAATCGCTGCGCCTTTTTTTCCGAGGGGAAATGCGTAATTGCACTGTTCCCGCCGTTGGCTAGACGGCGAGCATGTGTGGGGCTCTCACGGCAGAGAGCCGGCATACCCACTAAAATTGCTCTTCTCCCTGCCTCCCTGATGCATGACGTTAATTTATGGATTATAATTTACAATGAATAGTATAACTTTATGGTATCCTCAAAATGGATCAAAAATAACTTTATGGAACACAAAAAAATACTGACAAAATATTGGTAGTTTGTATATGAGTATAATAAAATAAAATAATTGTCAACCTGCTTAACATTGAAATTCTTTGACTGTAGGTACAGCCGGCTTCAAAAGTAGATAAGCATTTTCAGCAGATTTAGTACCATGTCAATCAATTATTCCTTTTATTTAGTATGGTACACCTTTTTTTTTTCTCAGGGGGAAATGCGTAACCGCACTGTACCCGCCGTGGGCTAGGCGGCGGGCGTGTGTGGGGCTCTCCTGGCAGAATACCAGGCCTACCCACTAAAACCCCCCGGTGTTCTCCCTGCCCTTATGGGCGCGCTAGGTAAGGTCCACACTGCGACTCCACTACCCACGCGCCCGGGCAAGCCCCACCAACTGGTTGGGCTACAGTATGGTACACCTATATTGCATTGTTAATAGTTGGTGTGACATGGTACTAAAATGTTTATCTACTTTTGAAGCCGACTGTACATATATTTTACATACATACCCAAATTTTGCAAAATTGGTCCACATTCTAACAACTTTGTTTCGAGTTCTATATGATTCTGGAGTGCCTTTTTTGCAAATACATGAATTTTTTTCCATTATGCGGAAGATGAATGCAACTTCTGTACTATGTCCCAAATTGCTTAGAAAAGCTAAATCCTCTGGCCCAGACCATTCACCAGCACAATTAACGACATAATAATAAACAGGACATTCAGGCACAATTTCACAGTGAAGTTTTACAGTCTTATTAACAAAATATAAAAAATAATAATCACTAATCAACTGTACATATTGTGGCTTAGTATTTTCACACACAATCCCGTTTTCTCCAAAATAAAATTGTAACAATTTTTTTCCAATTTCTTTGGACATCTTAACATCACATGATAGATACTTTGGTACAATGTTACAAACATCTTCATTGCATTTATCAAAGTCAGTATAAAAATCCTCAATGAATTGAAAAACTGAACCTTCAATATTGTTTGAGCCTATTATTAGGGGTACTCTATTAAAGTTGCCTGATTTAAGAATTGATAATGGGCTCTTTGTAAGAAAAGCTTGCAAACCTTCATAATCTACCTCAATACAAGGTTTGAAGTATGCATCAAATATATTTCTGGTTGCATGGGGCAGTATTTCATCTTGTAAATCACTAGCCACTGCAGCAATGTATTCAGCAGGAATTAATCTCAATTCTTCAATTATTTCAATTCGATGCATTTTGGTTATGCCTAGTCTTTTTGCTAGCTCAATTACCGATAGAGATGGATTTTTTGCTAATGACCAATTATTTAAAGCACTTGAACTTTGTATAATTGCTTTGTGGAACAAATTGGTCGCCATTGGTGACAGCATCATTAGGTGTACTATAGAACCACCCGTGCTACTTCCAAAAATTGTCACATTTTTGGGGTCACCTCCAAATTTGTCAATGTTATTTTGAACCCATTTCAAAGCCATAACAATATCTTTTAAGCCACAGTTTCCAGGTGCCGAAAATTCATTTATAGATAAAAATCCGAATGGTCCAAGTCTAAAGCCACATCTGACGAAAAGAACACCATTATCATTTAGTAATGTAGGGTCTAAATGATTATCAATATTGATACAATATACATATGTTCCAATCCAAAACATAACAGGCAAGAGTTTGGTAGGTGTTATTGTTTTTGTAGAAAGTTCTATGTAAAGGCAATCCTCAGATCCCAACATTACTCCTCTATGGCGATTAATGGGTAATGGTGCATCTTGTGTGCAATCTAATTCCTCTGTCCATTGTGTAACTGGGGATGGTGGCTGCAAAGAAATTAAATTTAGAGTTGCAAGTCCTGTAGCCTTCTCTTAAAATCAATTCTTGTGTTTAAATGGGCAATTTGGAAATTGGTATCAAATATATTACATACTTTTACTTACTTATTATAGTATATTTTAATTAAATATAATAAATAATAATTAGACTTTCGTATTTGGACCAGAGATATAAATCTAATCTACTCTCAACATTGAAAGCTCTCATTGCGAGCATTTTTGGCTGTCATAGTTTTATATATTTTGTTAATTGCTTTCAAATAGAACAGAGTGGAATTATGTAGAATATTTTTGGCAAATATCTTATAAGAAATTCTCATTAGTTTTTGGTGGCTGAGTATTGAATAGTACCTACCAGAACAAAGTTGAAAGGAAACATTTTTATACCCCTTTTTTCTAACCTGTATATTATGGAAATATTGAAGCGTATGGTGAAACATTATAGGAAGGCACATAAGTTGACTTACCTTAAACCTTAATGGTCCTAGAGGAGGTTTAGCATACGGTATTTTCTTAAACTTGCAATAAGTATTCCCATCTTGTTCGTATTGGTAACCACGAATAGGGCCATTGGTAGTTTTCACAGAAAGAGTTTTTATTAATTTACAATCTTCCATAATTTTATTAGACGCAATTATTTGAGACAGAGGGAAAATTGATATACAAATTTAGGTCCAATTAATAATATAACGTACATGTGGGTAGCTATTATAGGAATTGATATTAACATCAATTAGTTTTAGTAAATAATCAACATTATTGCATTTAATCATTGGTAATAAATTCAAAATCAAATCAAAATCGAAACAATCGTGCACAAAGTACGAACGACATATTGACACACTATTGACAGTGACAGATGACAGACAGACAGTGTTGCCGTTAGGAAAATCTAGGCCGTGTTCCGTTTCGCGATTATAGCGACCATCAGCACTGTGAGCGCGCTAACAGGCGGCCCGTTTTGCGACAACAACGTTCACGTTGGATGTGATGATGATCATAAACAACGTTTACAGTGCTCGGACCGAATTCGTCAGCACTGTGAGTCAAATGTCATTGTCACGTGGACATTTTGTTTTGGTTCGCTAGCTCGATGGTTGAAAATTACTCTGTATTTGAATTGAAGGCAAAAATAAGCCAAATATCCTAAAAATTGAATTAAATATAAGGACAAAATGACGACATTAGAATTACCAGTTTTTGTTGAAGAAGAAAACAAAGTAGTTTACCTCAAACTGTCTCCTGAAAACGCTAAAAGCAGAAAATGGTAAAACGCTAAAAGCAAAAAATGGCAAAGAAAAACTGCTAAAGCTTGGATATAACAGAATACAATTGAAATCACGAGATAAATTCTTTTTGAGGTTATGTTTGTTGTGATATTATTGACATAAGCGCGTTCACGATCGGTCCGAAACGATAGCATGCCATTGGCGTCATTATCGCGTCTATTGATTTGGTCCGGGCGTAAGCAGTCTGAGTACTGTGAGTAGTGTAATCTCGAAACGGAACGGGGCCCTAGTTTGTGGCTACTAAGGTTGCGTTCCAATACGGATAAGTTTCGCTCGATAAATAGCTAAATTGACTCAATCCCAGTTCCAAAACACATCGGAGGATTTTTATCGAGGTGTTTTGGAACGACTTTGCCGAGTCAATTAGATCCTGGAAAGAGCGATTTATTTATTCTATAAAATTCAGGGGTGGTAATTATTTTGTCATGGCTGTTATGTTGACATTAACTTGACGCGGTAAATTGTGGAAATTATAAAAGAATTATTGTAGCAAGATTGCACATTGCAATTGAATAAATTTCAAATTTCAAAATTCAAATTCAGAAAGATGATAGCCACGGCGAGTGATCATAGAACATATACTCTCTACCGAGAGATAATGATGAAACATAAATATGGGAGAGAGGTTAAAAAATCCACAGATAACGCGTTCCGCGATGCTCGAAATCACTTTTTACTCCGTACCAAAACCGATTTTCAATCGGGTAACTTTACCCGACAAAGGAAATTTTATTTCGGAACGCAACCTTATAATAGAAAAAAAAGTGGCACATTTTGTAGAAAAAAAAACGCATTACAAAATTGTTGCTAGAAGTGGCTTTTATAGAAGTTTTACGCAAACTTTAATATTCTATTACTATTGCGAATGGCGATAATTGGTTCTGGGTTTAATAAATGAATGAATTAAAACTTTATTGTTATAAAAAAATATACAAAAAGATAAATTTTATTGGAGAAACAAACGACGGCCTTAGTGCCAAAGCAGCAATCTCTACCAGGCAACCGATGGGTACAGGAAAGTAAACTTTAGAGAATGTTGACGGGTAAACTATTACGGAAACCTATTTTACGTATTTAAATATTTAACCTAAATACTCGCACATATTTTGATAATAAAATACATAAACTACACAAATCCAATAAATACACTACATAAAATGCATAAACTATTATGGTGTTGGAGATATTTTCTTAAGTGTCCACCTGCAGGAAATGCTTTTTTATGGCACGCTTGAATACATCGTGCTGTTATAATTGAAATCGAGAATATCGAGATAGACTTTTTAAAAAAGAAATATTTATTTGACACGAAGAATTATAGGAAACACAACTAATACGAATTTTAGGACTAAGTTGATATTAGTCGCGGAAGCAACCTCGCGGTACGGCAGGACAGAGTAGACTGCCTGAACGAAGTGAGCTGCATAGAGATGTGGGGCCATAGTGCAGAGTCAGCTCATGTAGTAGGCACTATTATATACAATGCTATACTATAGCAGTGCGATGGTGCACGTCTGATGGCTTCGGGTAGGGAGTTCCACAGTTTGATGGACTTTACCGTAAATGACTTGTCATAAAATATGGAGGAATGGGGAGGGAGGAATAGTGACAAGTCATTTGATGAACGTAGAGTTCAGGTTAGGATTGAGAAGTTAAGGACAAAGCGTGATTTAAGGTAATAGGGTGCGTGGGGATGGGTGAGGATAGAACGAAGAAGGGAAAGGATATGACAGTCTCTCCGACGGCCTATTCGTAGCCATTGCGATAAAGCCAGCTTAGTCTGTATTAGTATTTTCGTAGTGTTCTATATCAAAATAAACTAGACGAATTGGGCTACATTAATATGTATGGTTTATGATAGTTTTATAGTGTTATATTACCACACTAAACGTTTTTTTCAAAAAGTGAGTATTTTTGAAATTTTAAGTACTTTAGTTACTATTCTCGTCATTATTCATTCAATTATGAATCCTTATCTAATTAACTATTATAAGTTCATTCCTTATTAAATTAGCTTTCCATACGTGTTTTTTTGCGTTACACAATAATTTATTTTTTGCAATTTTTTTAATTTTGACGCGCGCGCATCTCGCGTAATTAATCGATTTTATTATTTTTTCTTTTTTCATTAAAAATATTACCCATGTACGAGCAAACCCGTACATTATAATATGTTTAGCGTAATTGCATGCGTCGGCGCTTTGAGCGCGCACCGGTCGCATTGTATGAACATAAATTCAGTATCAATAAAATACTCGCACGGCTAACATCGTGGTATCATTTATTATCATTATCATTCCATATGTATGGTAAACATACCATACATAATTTGGTCCTTCGAGCTTAAGTGACCTCGCGTACCTTTAGGAAGTTCAGTTTTGTCGTGAGTGAGGTGTTATCAAAACGTGTAGTGAACAACACATTGGATTGCAGTGAAACAAGAATTTGTTAGCGTTGCTTAATTGTATAAGCGACGATAGCCAGCATCAACCAGCAAAGCAACAATAGAAAAAACCGCCGTCGGACAAGCAGCCGAGGAGGTACACTGTCCGTTCGTCCGTTGTCCGAAAAAATTTCGTTGGAGCAAACAAGATGCTGCAGTTTGAATATCAACAACTACAAAATATTTTCAACAACACAGAATTTATGTCCGTTGTCACCGACATGGAAATTACGTGGCATTTTAATGCGCCATCGTGGCCTTCAGCAGGAGGTCTATGGGAGGCAGCAGTAAAAAGCTTCAAGCATCATTTAAAAAGAGTCGTAGGAGAGCAAAAGTTAACGTACGAAGAAATGTCGACAGTGTTATCACAGATAGAAGGATGTTTGAATACGAGACCACTATGTCCCATATCAGAAGACCCCGAAGACCTCAACTTTTTAACACCTGCTCATTTTTTGCCTTGCTCACCAGTTTTAACAATAGTAGACACAGAAAATGACATGAGAACTAGATGGTACTTAACACAGCAAATTTTCAAGAATATATGGCAAAGATGGCAAAAGGAATATTTATTACAGTTATCACAAAGAAGTAAATGGCAACAGCCGCAAAACAATATTAATGTAAATGATGTCGTGTTAATAAATGAAGAAAATTTACCTCCAGGCAAGTGGTTGATGGGAAAGGTTGTGGAGGTGTATCCAGGTTCAGACGGTCATATAAGAGTTGTAAAGCTTAAGACAAAAAACGGTTGCATTAAGCGGCCTATAATTAAATTATCAAAGCTATTGGAAAATGACATCAAATCAGTTCAAAATTCTCAATTATCAGATGATCAAGGTCAACAACAAAATATTGAAAATTGCCCAAGAAATAAAAGGGTGCCACGATTTAACTTTGTTATACTGACGACATCAATATTATTATTTTTATTAACATTATTTAGTAATACTGAAGGAACATTTCAAACAACACAATTTAGAGAAAACCAGAGACTCTATTTTGATAAAGTATCGGACATGCGATTAATACGGGATGAATGGAAAATCATAATTTATTACGAAATGCAACCTTATTGGAATGGTATTACAGTACTTAATAAATATTCGCTTATCTTAGAAGAAACCTGTAACACAATACGAGATCAAATTCAATGCGATATAATACTAGCACAAACAAAACAGGGGCTTTCCGACCTTGAGTACTACAACCGCATACTCCTGGGTCAGCAATCCTCGGCGAGTGCCCGCAGACAGCGGCGCGGCCTTATCGATGGAGTTGGCTACGTTGCAAATACCTTGTTCGGAGTACTGGACCAGAGATTCGCAGAACAATATCAGAGAGATATCAAACAACTTCGTGAGAGTCAAACACATATTGCTTCGTTTTGGAAAAACCAAACCTCCATCATAGAAGCTGAATATAATATTTTAAAGCGAACATCTGAGTCAATAAATAAACAACATAAAATGGTTAATCAGCACATTATGGCTCTAGAAAGGGCAGTGAACGTATTAAAGAACAAAACAGAAACAAACTCTTTAATTAATGAATTTACGTTAGCAGCAATTGTAGCAAGCAACATGCTTCACAACCTGAAAACAATACAGAGCACATTGATCGACACTATCACTGACATTTATCATGGCAGATTTAATCCGCATTTACTTACCCCTGAACAAATAAGAGACGAACTAAGCATAATTTCTAGTCAATTGACTAGAGATCACACGCTAGCTGTAGATGACGTGCAATTAAATGTTCAAAAATTTTATGAGTTATTAAATGTAAAGGCTCGCGTGTTACAAGACTATCTTATTTTTGAACTGCGACTTCCACTTATAAGTAGAGACAGATTTGAAATTTTTAAAATTATTCCCATACCACTGAGACAAAAGGACATCATGATTTCAATAGTGCCTATATCAGATTACGTAGCAATTAATTTAAAGAAGGACAGTTTCGTTATAATGAGTACAGAAAACGTGAGATCTTGTAAAGAATCAGATAACATTTATTTATGTCATGTCTTAAAACCAATGTATCAAATGAAGATGGATGCAAATTTTTGTGAATTAGAAAATAATACTTGCAAGGTTGCGAAATATATATGCAAAGATATATGGATAGAAAGTCATGCTTTAAACAATTTTATCTATTTCTGTTGCGAACAATGTCATTTGCGAGAGGTATGCGCAGATCAAGTTACCGCACAACAGCTGTCCCGAGCCGGCATATTAAAGTTAGATGAGGACTGTATTATCAAGACAGATAATTTCACTATTTTGGCTCACAAAGAACAATCTAATAAGATAAATGTATCCCCAAGTGTATATTTACCAGCTATCGCACCTATTAATCATATTATAAACATTTCGCTTCCTCAAATAAACAACGTATCAGATGTAGACAGTGACCAAAAGGCTATGATAGAGCTGGAGGAGAAAATAAAGACCATGAAAGAAAACGCTGTACAACTATCATCGGACTCGATATCATACCACGATATTCATCACTACAGTATGATTTATAGCCTAATTGTTATTGGCGGGATAATAGTTATCATAGTGGTGGGTCGCCGTATTCGTTGTCGATGGCGAGTGCCACAGACAACGCCGTCGTCTGTGCCGGAGGAGCGGAGCGTACAGGGGCTACCCGGCCCTTCCAATCGAGCATCAGCTACAGAAAATGTATGTGAAAGTGTTAAGTGTGCAAAGAACGACAATATCAATGTAGTGTATAGTGCGCGTGTAATAGATAAGGCTACTTCTCCAGTCTTGCGTGGACATTATTCAGACATTATCAGTAAATAAGTATATTTAAATTTGATAACATTTGTTCTAACATAGCATATAAGAAAATATTGTTACTAATATTTTTGATAACATTTGTATTCTAACATAGCATATAAGAAAACATTGTAACTAACATTTGACAACATTGTGTAGAATCAAAATATTATTATCATCATTATTTTCTTGCTTAGATTAGTTTAAACCTTTGTATTTTGTCTTTTGGGGAATATGTACGAGCAAACCCGTACATTATAATATGTTTAGCGTAATTGCATGCGTCGGCGCTTTGAGCGCGCACCGGTCGCATTGTATGAACATAAATTCAGTATCAATAAAATACTCGCACGGCTAACATCGTGGTATCATTTATTATCATTATCATTCCATATGTATGGTAACCATACCATACAACCCAAAACTATTATATATCAAAATAATCTTCAAGAATAGGGCTATAATAATATATATGGTTATTTAAAGTTTTATAAAATAGTTTTTTTTTAAATCGGGTCTTCCGCGACCTTCAGTACATTTTCGCGCTTCATTCATTTAATTATTAATCCTTATCTAATTAACTGTTATAAGTTCCTTCTATATTAAATTACCTTTCCATACGTATTTTTTGTTCTCTTGTAGACAGTAGATATATATCACTCTCCGCAATTTTTGAACACCCCGTACGCGCGCGCGGCGCCTAAATGCAGGGATTGAAAAGGTTCCTAGAATACCGGTACAGAACCGGTATTTAACGGTTTCGGTGCTAGAACCAGAACCGGAACCGGAACCCAAACAAGAACCTTTAAGAACCCTTTTATACCGGTTCTTGACAAATTAAGTCCGTACTAGTCGGACTTCAATAGGAACGATACCGAGGTGCAGGTGCGTCGTCGGCGGCCGACGACGGGAGTGGGGAGAGAGAGGGAATAAAAAATAAAGTACCTATTTTTTATTACGTCTTATACATTGTAAAAACCTCGCGATTTTAATTCTTATAACTGTCAGTGAAATTAATAATATATAATATAAGTAATATAATATTCTGTTTATTTTAATTTTATATGTTAGTTTTATTGGGTCATTACTGACTCTACAATACTTTATACCAACTATAGCAAAATAGACTACTTCTTTAATTTTAATTATTTACTATTTTGCGGCGAGCATCAACTTTATGTTCATTTCAATTGCAGATGAAAACGTTACCGTGTAGGTAGATGGGTGCCTCAGCCTCTGCCCCCGCGCCTTCCACTCAGCCTACCCTGCCCCGCACGCGGACCGGCTACGCGGGCTACGGCCCGAGAACACTAGGGCAAACCCCAGACGGAGGGCCTTACGGCGGCGTGCACGGGACCAACCGCACACGCAGGCCTCCACTTCAGGGTCATTAGACGGGTATCGCCTGTGCGAATGCCCGCCTTCTCCTGCCTATCCGTCTGCGAGAGATGGTAGCGGCATGAGGATCTACCTCCCGCTCCCTCTCCGCGGCCTCCTTCTGCGAGATGACGTCCTCGCAGAAGGAGGCGACAGCCCCCCATTCCACCTCGCCGCGGAGCATGGCCACGACCATGCTCGGCAGCGAGAGGTTTCCACCTCCCAGCGCAGCGTTGAGTTCGATGCGCTGGCGGCGCCAATCCGGGCACACCAATAGAGTATGCTTAGCAGTGTCGCAGTGATGACACTGCAGTGTTTCCTCCCGACGGGCGACCCGATGCAGGTAGTGACCGAAGCAGCCATGTCCGGTCAGTACCTGCACCATGCGGAATGTAAAGCTGCCGATACACCTTCGAATGGATGCATGCATCGACATCCAACGGCGTTTGGTCCGCAAGAACGCAGGCCGCGCCGTGGATGACCGTGCGATAAGCTCGCATGGCCCGGGTCGCTATGACCCACTGCAGACGTCGCAGCAGGGCCATCGACCTTATCACCCCGTGATAGAGCCGACGACACGCCGATCCTGGGCCTCCCACATTAGGGAGGACCCGCCCAAGTGCGGCTGCGGCGACGCACAGCCGTGGAGCGAGGAGCATAAAATGCTCCTCGAAACTCCATCGGGGGTCCAGAACCAGGACGATGTACTTGAGATGCGCCTCGACTGGTATGCTAACCCCTTCCACTCGGACTCGGAGCCTCATGTGAAAACTCCTCGCGTGGAATCTCATGGCCCTCGTTTTTTCAAGGGCCACATCCAAACCCAAGAGGCGGATGCGTCGGACAACCAAAGACGTGCCGACCGACGCAAGGTGGGCCGCCTCCTCCTCCGTTTTAGCTCTCGCCGTGACGAGCGTGACTTCGGCGGAGCAGACGACCTCCGTTCGTGGCAGGAGGCCGCCTGGCAGAACCCAATTGTACCCCATGTTCCATAGTAGAGGATCTAGTACGGAACCTTGGGGTACACCTGCCGCCATTGCCCACGTATGGACGCGACCATCCGGCCCCTCGTAGAGAACTGACCTGCCTTCCAGGTAGCTGTCCACGAGGGCGCGGAGGTACGGAGGCAACAATGTTGCTTAACCCTAGCAATTGTTTGCTGAGAGCACACGCCAATACCTATCGGGTTAATGTAATCTGGTTGTAGCAATAGTCATAGTCATATTTTTTTTCAATGTAGGCTTCAAAAGCACTTATTGACGTCATAAAAACAAAAACGAACATGAGTTTGAAACTTTGTTAAAAAAACGACTACCTCAGTAAAAAAAAAACTATTACTAGTTAAAACTATCGCCTGTATTAACTGCATTAACATGTAAAATTCATTGCCAAGGATGTTTGTCTTCGACGAAGTCTTGTACCCTATAATATGCTCTACTAATTAATTTTGTTTTAATTTGTTGTTTAAATTGTGTATCCCTCATAATTAAGAGTTCGTCAGGTATTTTATTGTAATAGCCTTACGCTATTCCCTATAAATGAATTTTTACTCTTTGCAAGTCGTAGATCCGGGACCACTAATTTATTTTTGCTCCTAGTATTCAAATTCCTAACGTCACAATTCTTTTTAAAGGTATGTATATTTTTACGGATATACATTATATTTTCATAAATGTAGAGAGACGGAAATGTCAGAATATCAATTTCTCTGAATTTATTTCTTAAGGAGTCACGAGGCTTCATTTTATAAATAAATCGAACAATTCGTTTCTGTAATATAAAATTTTTTTCGACGTCAGCTGCAGATCCCCACAGTAAAACACCGTATGACATGACACTATGAAAATACGCAAAGTAAACCAATCTTGCAGTCGTCTCATCTGTTAAGTTCCTAATTATTTTTACTGCATATGCAGCCGAACTCAATTTATTTGCCAAAATTACTAAATGTGGCTTCCATTGTAATTTGGAGTCAACATTTATACGCAGGTTCGGCCTCATATGGAATACTGTTCTCATCTTTGGGCAGGAGCACCCCAATACCAGCTTCTCCCACTGGACCGCATTCAGCGGAGAGCGACTCGAATCGTCAACTGCCAGGAAATTTCTAATCGGCTTGATACCTTGGCGCTGCGTAGAGATGTCGCCTCACTATGCATCTTCTATCGCATATATTACGGGGAATGCTCCGAGGAGTTGTTCGGTCTCATACCTGCCGCCTCTTTCCGCCATCGTTCCACGCGACAAAAAATCCATGTCCATCACTTAGATGGTTGGCAGTCCACAACTGTGCGTTTTTCTCGCAGTTTCCTGCCTCGTACAGTCAAACTTTGGAATGAATTGTCACCTTCGGTATTTCCCGACCGATACGACCTTCAAACTTTCAAGAAAAGAGCATATTCCTACCTTAAAGGCCGGCAACGCACTTGTAACTCCTCTGGGGTTGCGGGTGTCCATGGGCGACGGTAATCACTTACCATCAGGTGATACGTTTGCTAGTTTGCCCCCTATCCCATAAAAAAAATACCCAAGAAAGTAGTATTATCAACTATTTCTAAATTATTTGATCAACGCAGTCGAACGCCTTGGAAAGGTCACAAAATATTCCTACCGAGTCACACCTTTTTTCCCAATTTAAAAAATATTATTTATTAATTTAGCCCCTGCATCCGTAGTTGATAGACCTTTTGTAAATCCAAATTGATTTTTTGAATTAAGAATAAATTATTCGTTCAAATATTTTACTTAATACAGGTAGCACAAATATTGGGCGATAGTTAGAAGGATCGTGTGTATCTCCTGACTTAAATATTGGAGCTACCCTACTTTCTTTCATCAAATCAGGAAAAACACCCACCTCTATACATCGATTGAATATTATAGCTAGTACAGGTGCTATAAGGTCAATTACAGGTTCTAGCACTGATACGGATATCCCCCAAATATCTTCAGTCTTCTTTTTTTTAAACATTTTATAAGCTTAATAATATCTATTTTATCAATATTCCTAAATTTAAAACATGTCAATACGTTACCAAAACTGTCCCTTAAAATACTTTCCGCAAGTTCAGAAGAAGAATTTATGTGCTTAGTTGTATCAATAGGAATCATCTTGAAAAAAGTATTAAAGATATTAGCTACTTCTTTTTTATTTTCAATTAACCTGTTGTCTATTTTTAATGTTATATTTGACTCTTTTTTTATTTTGCCAGTCTCTTCGTTGATGATTGTTGACCATGTTGTTTTAATTTTATTGTTTGCTCTAATGATTTTCTCCCTAATGTAATCTGATTTTACTTGTCTGCAAACATTCTTAAAAATTTTAGAATATTGCCTGACATATTCTTGAAACTCAGAGTTAAATATATACGATTTTTTGTCGTACAAATCATATAGGTGTTCTCTACTTTTCCTGATACCTTTTGTTGCCCATTTGTTAAAAACATTTTTTCCCTTTAGTTTTGTTTGTTTGACCTTAAATGTTCTATCAAATTCTTTTTTTATTGACATAAATAATGTATTATAAGACTCATTTGGGTTATCAAAATTAAAATTAGCAGACGTTAGGGATGTTGCAATATTTTCTCTAAACTTATTCAACTTATTTTTTGTCAAAGGCCTATAACTAATAATTTCATTTTGTGTTCTATCACCATCAATTTCTATTTTTAAACCTTTGTGATCAGACGGTACCCCACTTATCAGAGACTTACTTTTAATTCTACAATTAACAATAATATTATCAATGCAAGTCGAAGAGTTAGGGGTTATTCTGGTTGGTTCGTTGAAGAGACAACCTAAGTTAAAACACTTTAGCAACGTCAGCAAGCTATCTTTTTCATTAGAATCACTGAGAAGATTTATAATGAAATCACCGCAAATAACAAGTGGCTTAGTATTGTTTGATACCTTGTTCAGTATGTCCTCTAGGACACCAATAAAAGAGCTGAAATTTCCTGATGGCGGTCGGTAGACACAAAGGACAAGAAACCCCTCTATTTCCGCACCAGCCACCTCACAAACACGTTCAACAGAATACCCAACAAGATCCTTACGTTCTTTATAAGTTACTGAATCTTTAACCAGTAAAAGGTTGCCTGAAAGAGATTACCAATAAGGCCGCCTATTTGTACATATATATATATATTTTACATTTGTATCCTATTGTAATACAATTTTTGTACAATAAAGTGTTTATTATTATTATTAAAAGACAACCTTCACCCATAGCTGACACTCTATTAAATATACTAGCAATTTTTTAGGCTTTTATATTAAAGCACATATTTTCCGGTTTTTGGTACATCCTTTACAGCATAATACATCGATACTAAACTTATCTAATAAAAATTCAACGTCAATAATTTTACCAGAAAAGCGATTTACGTATAAACTAAAGTTAATAAATTTGTACACTTCTTATCGGTCATATTTACATCACAAAAAATGATTAGTCTCAGGTCTAATAGAGTTAACCTTACTAATAGGCACTGAGTTGTCAATGTACGCTTTATTTAAATTATGAGCTAAGACAGAAGATAAATAATTTATAGATCGTATATCCAGATACATATTGTAATCCTTAGTCATCTTAATTTTATTACTAAATAAATTTATGTCAAATAATTGGAAGTCACCACTATGACGACTGATCAAATGATGTAAGGTCGTATTTAATTTATAAATTTTGTCATTTTGAGAAGCGGAAAATGAAGTACAATATGAGTATTACAAGTATCATCAAAGTAATAATAAACTTTAAATCAGTATCAATCAGCAGTAGAGGAGTTGGGTATCTAGCAGACTACGTGATGCTGTCGCATCATATCCGGGGGGGTTATTATCTAAGAAAAAATCTATCGTGATCGCTTACAATTTGACAGTCGCCGTCCATCCATCGCTCCTTTCCTTTATAAAAAGATGTCGGCGCAGAGTCTTGTATTCACGGCGCAATGGTTGTCAAATTAAAAGCGATCGTGATTGTTTTTTTCTTAGACAATAAACCACCAGGTTACCATATCATGGAAATACCACCAAAGAAACAGTATATTACAATAAACTTTAAATCAGTATCAATCAGCAGTAGAGGAGTTGGGTATCTAGCAGACTACTTATGAGTATCCTTATGGTTTTATTGATACACTGATGACCAATTTCACCAACTTGTCTTAGCTTAGGATACCTACTCTTCGGTGGCATACTGTCACATTCTTTTATTAAAAATAAAAAGTGACGGCATACTTCTTAAAAGTTTCATAAGCTAAGGTTAGTGAAATTAGCCCTTAACTACTATCCAAAGTTCTACTTATCTAATTATAACTTTTTATTTTTTATGACGTCGTCTTTATTGTTTTCCTATTATAATAAATTTCTTGTCAAAATTCATTTCATCATAAAAAATCATATATCCATATAAAAAGGTGGGTATGTACACCAACATAATACACTGGTACAACACAAAAATAATACAATACAATATAACTTTCCTTTGTCCATTCTAATATTAAATTATTACAGTGTAACCTGTGTTAATTCAATAGTTAGTCCAGGATAACTAAAACACTAATATTATTTAATTACAATACTTTCACTAACTCTACACCAACATACAGTGTCCAGAAAGTCCCAAATAACTAAAATTACAAGCGTAGAAGAGACGTGCCGTGCCGAACACATCCCCTCTTAACCAATATATGAAACCGGTATTAGAACCTTTATTTATTATTAGTTTGAACCTGTATTAAGAACCGGTACTTTGGAACTTTACCGGAACCGGAACCGAAACCGCACCGAAAAGAGAACCCTTTTCAAGAACCTAAATGAAGAACCGGAACCGAAATTGGAACCGGTTTTCAATCCCTGCCTAAATGGCGCGTGGGTGGTCTAATTCGCGATTCCGCGACGTTAGTTATGATTCGCGTTTTTAATCGGGACGCGTGAGCGGCTAGAGCGATAAAATGAAAAATGGTCATATTTACGTAACCCGTAAATAAACCTTATACACAGGTTCTGTAGTCGCTCTAGTTTATTTAGAAGAGACACAGACAGGTCAGGATAACATGTATCAGAAAAATCCAAAATAGGAAGAAGTAGAGTTTGAGTAATGAGATTTTCGTTCTGGTCGGAAGTAGATTCTTGAGACGCTTAAGTGAATTAAATGCACCAAACACTCTTTTACTAACTTCTGATACCTGCTTATGCCAAGAAAAGCAGTTATCGAAATATACACCCAGGTTCCTACCTCTTTGCTGAGAGTAATGACAGATCCATCGAACATTATGATAAGCAAAGAATCGTAATCAATCCTGGAGATATACCAGGAGCTACCAATTATGATGGACTGGGTTTGTTTGGATTTACTAATAGGCCGTGCTGATGAGCCCAATCTGATATATGTTTCAGGTCCGCATTAGTAGTCCTAATTGCCTTATCAAGATTTTCAATCGACGTAAGAGTGTAAATTTGGAGATCGTCTGCATACAAATGATAGGACGAAGATAGTGGAAGAGTAATTGAATTTATAAAAATAGAGAAAATTAAAGGAGACAGAACACCACCCTGCGGCACGCCAGCAGAAATGTTACACCACTTTGAAACATCATTATTAATGTGTATTCGCTGTCGACGCCCGTATAGGTAACTTTGAAACCACTCAATAACTTGTGGAGATATGTTAAGAGATCGCAGCATTGCCAGGAGAATGTCAAAAAAAAAACCAACCAACTCCGTATTAAAAATAACACTTCACACAATATTTGAGAAAATTTTCACATCATACAAGTGAACGTTATGAAATCCCATCAAAACCTTTCACACAATTTACCGCGGTGGCCTGCTATAGTGATGGGCGATTGTAACTAAAAAGAAAATCGAATGAGTGCAATTGCGTATTCGATTGTCGATTCATTCGCCGTCGCCAAACAACAATCGAATGAATGTTAACAATCGAATAACAATTACGAGTAGTACGATATCAACGGCGCGCGGGCGGGCAGCGGGGGTGATTGATGTAACACTATCCCTGCGACAGTGTCGATTCGAGCTAAAAAATAGTGTGAGGTTGTCACTATTGTGAATTTGTTGTAATATTAGCAGAGTCCATCTGACGTGTGAAAAATAAATACCACCAAATACATCTTGTTCATTTATTCACGAATCCTTTACAATACTGTTATTATACTATACTTTCTAATTTTCTTATTAACAACAGAACTCTTCATGTGTACACATTTTTCCAATAATTAATTAATCGAGAAGCGGAAACACAGACAACAAAGAATAAAGTCTCTAGATTAGGGAACGTTCAATTATGTTAAGAAATGTTGAGGATGCAATCACATTTCTTAACACTCTTCCTCAGACTCAACATTTCTTAAAGCTAATTTACACACTATTTGTTTTAACTGATTCTTACCAATAGGTTTAGTAAATACATCTGCTAACTGTTCACAAGACTTTACATACTCAATACTTATTAACCCTTTCTCAACTTGTTGCTTAATAAAATTATATTTAATTTCTAAATGTTTTAATTTTCTTTGATCATAAGTTTGAACTGATTTTATGGTACTTTGGTTATCTTCATATATTTTAATATTATGTACAGAAATATTCAAATCTTTTAATATTTTTATAATCCAACATGACTCTACACTAGCTTCACAAAGAGATATTAATTCGGCTTCAGTAGTACTAAGTGCAACTACAGATTGTTTGCGAGATTTCCAAATTACCATATTACCATATATTTGAAATAAGTAACCGGTTGTTGATTTTCTATCTACATCTCTACCTCAGTCAGCATCAGCATAACCGATCAATGGAGTTTCATTTTTATTTTCAAAAACTAAGTTATAATTTACAGTTTGCTTCACATATCTCAAAATTCTCTTTAATGCTTTCCATAAACTTTCATTTGGTTTTGACTGAAATCTACTTAAGTAGTAAACAGAATATGCTAAGTCTGGTCTTGAATTTACAGTAGTATATAAAAGTGAACCAATCAAAGAACGACATTTTTTCTCATAAGACATATCAACATTACAGTCATCTAGTTTAAAGTTAGTATCCATTGGGGTATCAGAAATATTACAATTTTGCATACCATATTTTTTAATAATACTGAGTAAATATTTAGTCTGGTTAATGTAAATAGTATTGTTATTTGTTATAATTTCAATACCTAAATTAGTCATGTGTTTGTTACCTAGGTCTTTCATCTTAAACTGTGTAGTCAGAAAATGTTTTAAGTCGTTTATGTCAGTCATACTTTGCCCTATAATCAGTAAGTCATCGACATATAATAATACATATAGATTGTCTTTTATATATAAACAATAGTCATTTTCAGAACGTTTGAAACCATAGTCTAACATTGAATCAGTGAATCGTTCGTACCAATATTTAGGAGATTTTTTAAGACCGTATAATGATTTTTCTAATTTTAATACATATTCGTCACTGTCAAGTAAGTCATATCCTTTAGGTGGTTTTAGGTACACAGTTTCATCAATAGGGATGATGACTAAATTCTAATTTTCACGTCCCGTTATAAAATATTGAAATACCATAGAAAAAGATACAATCCTGTGAAATTAAAATTAAAATCGGCTTAGAAATACATTAGATACAAGCATTTTAAGTTGTTAATTTGGAAGCGATTAGACAGAGAGATCCGACATGAACCGTGACGTTATTGTTTAGTACGGCCATATAAACTCCATGTAAATTGCCGTTTTGCTAGAAAGAGACGGAGAAAATTCTTTAATACCTTATATCTTGGTTGTTTTTTTAGTTATTCGAAAACCGATTTTTTTATCAGTTTATTATATGAATGAACTTCTATTAAAGCAAAAAAAAATTTTTTGTCATCTAGCCTATTCTTCCATAAAGAAAAGCACCCTTCACATCCATTTGATTTATTTCAAAGTTTCTTTTCACTGCAACTGATAGTAAAATTCTCAATGTTTGCATTTTGAGAACAGGTGAGTATACATTATCTATCTTTTCCATTTACTGATATCCTAACACAACAAGTCTAGCTTTATGTATTTCTTTATTTCCTACTTCCTTTTTTGTAAAAATCCACTTTGTATCCAGTAATTTCATTTCCCTTTTTCTTGGTACCTTTTTCCATGTAGCATTTTCTTGTAGAACATCTAACTCATCCTTAATAGCATTTTTCCATACTTCACTATCATCTCTGTCATTTATTTCTTCATATCTCTGTGGAACTTTATCTGTCTGGGTAGTCAATAAGGCGAACAATGCATCATCTTCATTATTTTCCTCATAATTAAGTTCATAATCAACTTGCCATTTGGGTTTCTGTATATTTCTTTTAGCTCTTCCTGAATCTTTCCTTTCTTTTGATCTATTATGTATTCTTTCTTCAAGTAATTCATTTCCTTTATCTTCATTTTCTTTAGACTCATTTTCATATATGTATTCCTCTTCATTCATAACATCTACATCCTTTTCTTTTTCTTCCTCTTCTACATATCTTGGAATCTCTACTATGTTCTCCTCATTCTGTTTCCTTTCATCAAAAATAACATTCCTTGCCACAACTATTTTCTTTTCTTCTTCATCCCATAATTTGTATCCATTTAAGCTGTATCCAACCATAATCATTTTCTTCCCTTTTGGATCAAATTTTTTTCTTAACTCATTTGGAACATGACTATATGCAATACTTCCAAATACTCTCATATTACTCACATTTGGTTTTCTTCCTTGCCATAATTCAGAAGGTGTCACATCCTTGCCTGCTGTCGGGCATCTATTTGTTACATATGCTGAGTAAAGTATGGCTTCACCCCACAGTATTCTATCTAATTTTGATTCCATAATTATAGTCCGAGTTCTGTCCGTCAACGTCCTATTCATACGTTCTGCCAATCCATTCATCTCTGGGTTGTAGGGAACTGTATTTTGTAATGTTATACCATTTCTATAAGCAAAATTCTTAAATTCATTTGAAACATATTCACCTCCACCATCAGTACGTAAATTTGGTAGGTTTGTATTGAAATGTTTTGTTGCATAATAATAATACTGCTTAAATTTGTCAAATACTTCCGATTTATGTTTGATTAAATAAACCATTACAAAATGAGTAAAGATGTCAATGAAAGTTACATAATAACTGTGACCATCCCAAGTGTGAGGAGTAATTGGTCCACACACATCACTATGCACCAACTCTAAAGGTTTAGTTGCCCTATGTTCCTTATTTGAAAAAGGTAATCGAGTCATGCGTCCTACCATACAAGTCTCACATAAAACATTTTCAATTTTGTTATTTTTTATACTAGTCAGTCCATCTACTAAGTCTTTATTTATAATGTAATTTAAACTATTCATTGATAAGTGAGCAAAGCGTCTGTGCCATAAATCTATTTCATTTTCATTTCTTTTACATGAATAATTACAATGATTTTCACTAAGTTTCATTTCAATAGAAAATAATGAACCCTCTGGATAACCTACAATTATTAAAATTTGTTTTGGATTATATATCTTAACACAACCATTTGAAAAAATTACAGTATAACCAGCACTTTCCAATTTTGAAACAGATAACAAATTTTTTCTTAAGTCTGGAACATAATATTTTTAATTGTATGAAAGTGACAAATCCCATTTACAATACTTTCAGTTCTTATATTACCAATACCTGTTGCCATTAATGTTACATTATTTTTAGCTGCACAAATTAATTTTGGATTTTTTAATGTAATAAAGCTATCATTAAATAAATTTTTGTCATTAGTAAGATGATCGGAACAACCTTAGTCTATATACCAAAACATTGAATTTATCTTTGAATTATTGTTTACTGAATTACAAATAAAAGCATTACTGTCACCTGTTTTGTCCATTGCTATGAATGATTTTCTTTCCCCCATAGGCTGACCTCTTCCTCTATAACTGAAACTTGTACTTCCCGAAGACTCATAGGCACCTCTTCCTCGATTGTTGAAAACTCGGCCTCCTCTGTGTCCACTAAATGACCCTCTGGAAACTGGAATATGATGGTCTGCTCGATTTGGTATATTATTGCCTCTTCTCTGCCTACATTGGTATTGTTTATGACCTGCTAGTAGGTGTATATTGGGCATTCTAAAACAGTTTTCATCAAAACACCGCAAACGAACGGAGTGAGATTTGAGCTACGCTTCGCTGCGCTCTAGCTCCGCTACGCTCCGCAAATCTCACTCCGTTCGTTTACGGTGATTTGATGAAAACAGTTTGAGATTGCCCAATATACATTATACAGGGTTAAATTATTCATACCATTAAATTGTAATTTTTGATAAATAAAGAGTTATGCGAGTATATTGAATCACCATATTTGTTTTCATTAATAAAACGCAGAAATTTTTGTTAAAAATATTTTTTTATTATAAAGCAAGTAACAAATATCATCATAGCTAAACTAGAACAATACTTTAAATACAAATTTTCATTCAAGTACAATTTACTGAAGTCATAAATTACATGTGCTTAAGTACCACTTTTTTATGAATAAAACATTCCTTAGAGCGCACTCTTTTTTATGAGTTATACAATTGAAGTTAGCTCCACCTTTAGCATAACTATTGCGCAATGTTGCAAAATTAGGACAACCTTTGCCTTCAACATTTATCAAAAAGCAGTCAGAACACAAATCTTTAATCCATTTTTGCTTTTTAACACCTTTCATTATTATGGTTTGGTCCTTTAAAATTGGAATAATTAATCTCTTAAATTCTCTGAAATCTATATTGCCTTGACTCCAGTATATTCCTCTGTTGCGTTCAATCCAATTGACTGCTCTTTTTTCTTCGGCAGATAATTTTAGATACGAATATGGAGGTTTTATTAAAAAGACTTGCGTAAACTCTTTTGTGGCTAACGCAAATTCCTTAATAATAAAATTATTTTTGCAGTCTTTGAATCCTTGAACATCAACAAAAAGTATCGAACTCTTATCAGCACTCATTGTTTCGTTGTATTCCACTGTTTAACATAAAGTTGAAGTTTGTTCTTTCAAATACCTTTTGATTGCACTTTATTTAGTTAAGATATTTTCTTCACAATATTGCTCAGAGGTTTGTACTCAAAAATGCAGTCATTTAAAATCAAGCAATATGCTGCTGTCTGATCCGGGATTTCTTGGTCTGTTTCAATCTCCACTCTGACATCGATTGATCCCTTTATCATTTCTTGTTGGTGAGAACAATCAATAACAAATAATGGGGCAACGTCTCTGAATTCCTTCAAGCTCATCAACGGCTCTGGTCGCCGTCCATGATAAGACTGTTGGAATCTTGCATATTGTTCGTATAATAAATTAAATTTATCCTCTGAGAAACTGACATTCAATCCTTCATAAGGGTAATACGATGAATTTAAATATACTTTTACATCTCGTACATTACAGTGATCGAACTCTGCCATTGACATTTCCGCATTGTGTTTGCGATTGGTTTGCAAGGCTATAATAACGAATCTTGGTTTCTCTATCTGTGACGAAGTTTTGATAGACCAAGTGTGTTTACGTGTCTTCGGTAATAATGCAAATCCCAATTTCGAAATGCTAGTGTAATAGGCCTGTCCTTTTCTAGATGTTTCAACAAATTGATTCTTTCACGATCTGATACTTTAACGCGCGGAACTCGCCAAACAACTTTGCTAATAGTTATATCTTCGACCACCTCTCCGACATTTAATTTCAAAGCATTGAGATTCGTATTGCTTCTTAATAGCACCAATTCATGTTTGGAGTTAATTATAACTTTTTCATAATCTTCTGCAAAACCTAAAATTTTCTTCAACGGCACAGAAGCCGAAAAAATTCCTCCGTTAAGATTGTTTGTACCAGAAGTTGACCATCCCCATACACGTGAGCATTTAGATTCATTATCATTTAACGAGAGGTACGATTTTATTGTTGTAGTTATGCCAGCATTTTTTATTTTGTCTATTTCTATTCCGTTTAACTCATATCGAATATCTTGAAATAAATATAGTATTGGATTGTTGATAAAATACACATTTGATATTTTTTCTTTAGTCGAACTATTATAAACATTGGCTTTACCCTCAATATACAAAGTGCTGAGTGAGGGTAACAGACATAGATCTTGTTGATTAATAGGTATTCTTATTTCATCATTCTTGTTGAAACTTGTTACGTACGGTTTATAAGAATGATATTCGAAACTTTCAATACTATTGTCGTATGATGTTGATTGAGATATATTTAAAATATTCATTTTAACAAGCCAATCAACTTCAAAAATTCCTTATTGTTTTTGGTGAGCTTCTTTTTTATGTGAAGCGGTGTGCTTTTATGAGGTGATCTTCTAGTACTAACTTGAATGCAAGCTGTGTCATGATTTTTATTGAAATTTATCATTTTTACGAAAATGTAGATACAGTTGTACTTCTTCGTCTCGTAAATTGATTTATTTATTCTCGGCGTCTAATAATTGTATAGTTATTGCACTTATAGAACTTTTATTTACAGGAAAATATATTAGATTTTTCGGCACTTCAATGATCCGATAACCAGGTGGTACGTTAGGAACAAACTCGTGAATAATATGACTTGCAGATCCGTTCACGAATGACCCACTAACTACGTCGCATTCGATGCGCACAATGGTTGTTGGCAATATACTGACAGGATACAGAGATTCGGTCCTTTTTAATGCCTTTATTGTTTCTCCACCAAAACCTAAAATCCTTCCAAGTGAGTCACTTTTGTTAAAATGAACATCTTTAGTACAAAAAATTGTAGTTTTTAAGGTATTATTATTACAAGTTAATTTTGACATTGCATTTCTAATGTATGTCTTTAAATAATCACAGACATCTTGAAGTTCATAAGCTCCTTCAGGTATTTCGATTACTTCGTTATCGTCATAGTAGAATTTATTATTTCTTTTATCTATGTTGGGTATAGAATTAAATGTTGAAAAATACAACAATCCACACTCATAGTATCCACTTAATTCCAAAGTAGGTGAGTAGTTTGTTATCAGAGAGGATCCTTTTCCAGTTATAGACACAGTGAAAGACATTTTACTACTGATAAAGAATTTTATTTCAAGCTTTATATAAATGTGTTTTCCAATACTCCTTTAAAAATTTTATACAAAGGTGGCCGCAATTAACAGAGTCAAATGTTTGATATTGCTCATAGTTATAATTTAAAGAAACATTTCTTAAGTAATCAAGTAGTTCTAACGGAGGTTTCAGATTACCAAAAATATCAAAATATTCAGCATACTTATTTTCTTTCACGTAGGCTACCCAATGTGTTCCAATGTTATTTGAAGTATCTAAATTTATAATACCGCATTCTATCTTCCTAGGTTTTGAGGGCAACGTATCCCTCATGAAAACACCAGGAAAAAATGGAATATCACTAGCATGTTCTAATATATCCCAATTAGTTAATGCCCGCCTAGGTAGCCGCTTTATTAGTTTTTTGAGGGTTTCAAATATAGACCTGCACCCTTTTTATAAGGTCTAATATATAATCCTTTTCCGAGAGCAACCGCCTCCATCATCTTATTATGTCGTTCCGATTCTTGAAGAGCTTTTTGAGCTGCTTTTGAATCATTAACCGCTTTTGCTATGCCAGCTGCTCCACCAGCCAGTGAACCTAAAGCTGATAATCCCGCGAAAATAGGAATTAACGGTAACAGTCCTCCACATTTTGGAATAGGAATACAACGAGGTAAACTCATTTTATTTTGATTTCTAAATAGTTTTTTTGCAGCGGCGAGCGCATATTTAATAGTAGAATTTGTGTCTTTAGATTTTATTTTTTTTAATTTAGATTTGAGTTTTTTCACAGCTGTCATAAACGACCGAGCACCTGCACCAGCTCTTAATTTGGCCTTCATAGCATTTTTTACTATCCATGAAGCAATTTTTTCTTTCTTTCCAGCGTCTTTTGATTTCAATCTTCTTTGAGCCATATTTAATAGATCTAGATCAGCTTTGTGCCTTACGTTAGCGTCGTTGTTTATGTAAGCAATATCGTGGTGCATACAAGCGTTATCCAATTTATTAATTCCTCGCTGACCCTTAAGTAATCGTTTCTGAAGCTTTGTGCCGGGGCCGCATTATTGGTAGCCCGGTAAATGTAACTCAAACGGAATCTTATTTATTAAGCTGTTTATGATACCACTTCCTTTCTTCATTGATAAACAAAAAGTGAATCAATAAAGATATCTTGAGCTATTTTATATCATAAAATCAATTTATTCTTATCAACCCAACTATTTTCGCTATTACTTAATCCTAACCATTTTACAAACAATTTGTTTCCTTTTCTTTTTATAACCTTTTTAATGAGGTATTATAGGTCTGGAAACTTAGTTTTTTGTAACTCGTATGCATAAAATGAGCCAAGGATTCTTTGATTGCGTCTGTCCTCTATTTGATAAGTTGTTGGGTTAGTGTGATTAACTTTTACTATACGAAATATTTCGGTGGACCAGTTTGGCGTATAGCCTTTGTAAAAATCTGCTTTATATCTACTTATGCGAACATAGTCACCAACACGAAATGTATATCCCCGACTTGTTTTATTCTTTTGAGAATTCATAATATAACCTTTGACTATAAGCTCATTTACTTTGTTAACTTCCACAGGCTTAAATTTTGTTATTCTATGCAAAGTGTTATTGTAGTGTTCTACAACGTCCTTTAAAATATTTTTATACCATTGGTAATTTCCGTTCAAACTAAATAATTTGTAAAGGTGAGATTTAATTGTTCTTATAACTCTTTCTACTATAGATGCTTTTTTAATAGAATATGTTGAATAATGATTAATATTATACTTTTTCATTAATTATTTAAAATTATCATTGTAGAATTCTGTGCCTAAATCAGTTTGTAAATTTTTAGGTTTTCGTAATGATGTAGTTAAAATACTTTGCATTGCATCTGTAACATAATTTTTCGCTTTTGATTTTAAAGATCTGATCCATACATATTTTGATAAAGTGTCAATTACGATAAGAATATATTTATACCCTTTATTAAACTGTGAATATTTTTGCAAATCTATGAGGTCGGCTTGCCATAAATCATCTATTCCTTTTATGATCGTACATCGCCGGGAAAAATTCCTTCTTGCTGCTTTGTGAAGCTCATTCACTATGTCTTGTTTGCTCATTATTATCTGGTTTCTCTTGAAGCATGTGATCAATTTCTGTCCTTGTGTAAAACAAGGTGGCTAGCTTATTAAGTATTGAACTTTCAAAATCATTTAAACGAATATTTACATCACCTAAAATATTAGTTCTTAGTTCGTGTGTCTTTTCATCCACGTAAGCTTTATTTGCGGCTTCGTCATCATTGCCTGGCGATATAAGCCCTTTTAATCTTGATGATTTTAAATCATATTCACCTGTTTCTGACTTCACTAATGTATCGTTGAGATTTCCAATATATTCCTCTAATCGTAAACGTTTATGAACGTGATGACCAAATTTATCTACATTCATTTCCGTATCTATGCGGTGTTTGCTGTATAACTACTGATCAGTTTTTTAAAATTAGGTTCCTTATATTTGGTGTTTTTAATGATGCCTGCTTCGTACAGCTCTTCTATAATTGCAATAATTTCATTATCTAAGCCGGTATTGCCAGCATCACGAGATGCAAACAGTAATTTCAATCGATCTACTAATTCATTTGGATCATCCCAATAAACGTAATCTATATCTTTCTTTATACTTTTTAAAAGATTTATTCCTTTTCCTACCGTAAGACTTTCTGTGCTGTCATACTTATTTCTAGAGAACTTAAACAGTGGTTTAATAATATGCATGTACTTAACCCTTTGTTACTATTAATTGGCTTGCGTGGATCACAATTACGCCTATGTGCATTCGTTTCTATTAGAAGCTCTTTATAATTTTGCAAATCTTCATCTGTGATAACATCCAAATTTGGTGTCTTTTCAAATAGTAATTCTTTTAATCCAAGAGTTTTGTTTAAACTTCGATTTCCAATTTTTATAATTTTTCCGTCGTCGAAAACACGTGTTTGGCCGAGCATAAGTTTTCCTCGTTCATTTTTTATTCCAAAAGGGATATTTGCGTCGGGTGAAGCACACCACGATAAACTATTAAGTGAAACATTTGGTGATGATTGAAAGGACTTAAAGGAAGCATCACTCATATTATTGTTGTCAGAAGGTGATACGACAAGGGTTTTTTCGGAATTAAATTTTTTATAGAACTGTTGTTCCTCTTCTTCATTAAAATCGTCATCAGAAAAATTTGTTGCCTCGCTGTCATTATGTTTATTTTTTTTTATTGTATAATGTTCAAACTCATCCTCATCTTCATGAGAAATTTCATTGTTCTTAATGGCTATTTGTTTCAGTGGATCGGTTATAGGTTTGAATATGGATTCCAGAGTGGCATCATTTGTATTTTTCATATCCTTTATCATTTCAACCTTTCTTTTTACAGCAGCTGCAGCTTTTACAATTTGTTTTTTAAGTTGCTTTTCCATTTTGACAAGGATTCCGTTCAATGCAAAATCCAGAGTAATAGTGATTGTGTATTGATGAAACAATAACTTATGTATATTAATCTACTACTACAAAAGTATCGAATGCCATCCTATAACATCCTTTATTTCTTTCGCAGTCTTTATTGATCACAACATAATTAAATGGTTTATTCCAAATAGTTGAGCACATTTCACGGAACTGAGACCACGACATATCTGAACCTACATGCTCATCGTAAACGTGTTTTAAATATACATCGTCTTGTTTAAATAAAATAATGAGGTTAGAATTGTCCCTTATAAGTTGTTTAGGTACTTTACTGTATGTTTGGTTAATGTAAAAACAATCAATATTCTTATGTCGACCCATAGCAAAATAATCCCGAATGCTATTTTGGTTTTCACAAGCTACGTCGTCGAATATTATAATGGAGTTTGGCAAAGCTTCGTGTGGGCTTATGATATCATTATTATGGTTATATTTACTATAAGATATGTCTGCAACTAAATCTAATACTTTTTCTAAGAACACATATTTTGGTTGGTATAATGATTTAGAATATACATATAAGTTACGAAAACGTGCACCATTCTCATGTAATAACAAACCTATTACTAAGTTTGTCTTGCCGCAATTTGATGGTCCACAAACAATACATCGTATAGTGCTCGGCAATAAGTTGCCATGTCGCTTTGCTTCACATAATGATGCAGGACAGATATTATAATCTAATTTTAACGTTTCCTTTTGTTTGAGGAACTTCATAGCAACTTGTCCGCTTTGATTCGTGGCTTTTAACAAAATGGATATAACACTTTGCGTTCGTAATAATAAGAGAATTAGCAGTATATTTACTTTTGTAAGTGCACTCACTCCACCATATAGACTAAGAATTCGACGGCGGTAACAATAGCAAGGAGTAGAAGAATTTGGATACTGTTACCACCCATTATATTAAGTTATTGGACGTGTCTAGAACACACAATGTTAAAGCATCGAGAAGAATGGAGAGAGAAGAAAGAGCTCTCACCCCTCTCGAATCGTGCAATAAAAAATGATATGAGTAAGGAATCGATGCTTAAAAATAAACATTGTTTAATTACTTGCATCCCTACTTTAACAAAGTAATACACTGCGTTCTTTAATAAATAAAACTATATTTTTAATTTTATTACCATTATTTTAAACTATGTATTTGAATTCTAATAAATTTTATCTTAGATTTATTTATAGAGGTAATTCTGAATGAATGTTTTTCAAAATATTTGATTATATTATAATGGTGTATAATAAAAAACAAATAAAAAACAAATATTTTCATACAAGTCTTTTTATTTTTAAATAATATTTATTGAAAACAATATGTACAAGACTTAAACTAACATAACTATTTAAAATAACCATAAGTCTTAATTAGTAAAATTTATAAGCATTACTATAATTTTTCAGAAGAATAATGTTGTTGAAATAATGTATCTCCGTGAGTGTACACGTAACTAAAGATAGTAGGTACGCATCTAGCACATTAGAGAATTTTAATATACATCTACAAATGTTATAGGTCAGCAATAGTTATTTAAAAACTATAACTGTAACCACATATTTTCTTAGAGATATTAGTTATAATATTTTCTGCTTGATCCATTATTGGATCAATAGACTTGTGAACCATTGGCGTAGCTTCCTTGACTTTCAAAAGAGATTGTAAAATCCAAGTTGAATAAAATATTTTGATTTTGATTTTGATTTTGAAATATGCTCGGTTACCACATATTGTGTTTTTATTAATGGATCATTGCTGGTTGATTCCAGATCTAATATTTCTAATTTAATTAATCGCCGCCCTTTAGTAGGTATTGTTTTAATTAAATAAGAAGGTTCGTTCCCCTTCGTATTCTGCAGTAACTTGCTTCTCCTCTTCATGGGCTTCTTTTTATTAAAAAGACTTTTAACCACCTTGGCATGCAGCGGTGAATCTTTAGCATTCCAATGTGGAAATTCTTCAGAGAAGCCCTCCAACATATCTTGCGCATTTTGCTCAAAGCAAGGAGAATAATCTTCTGTTGCCTCCTTGCTTATGAGTAGCGACTGCGAGATTTCTTGGGTATTCTGAAATTTAATTTATTATGCAACAAAAATAATTTCACATCGAAGAAATGATTGATATAGTGGCGGAGGTAGAAGAGTATATCTAGGATCCACAAGGAGGCTGACTATCTTATACGGAACCAATAGAATATGAGAATCACGATAACAGCATCACAACCATAAGGTTTTAACAACAACATTATCTTCCAACTAAATCAAATATACAAATAAACATTAACTAGTAATCTAACCACTACACAAGAAAAGAGTTTGAAGAAAAATAATTTATACGACTTACCATGATGTATTTGGGTGACCGTAGTTGTCACTTGATTAATTATGTGTGAAACAAATTTTAAAAACATTCGACTTTAATAGCTATTTATAGTGTAAATATAATGCTGACATAACAACAAAGCATTCGCACGGAATCGCAATTGGACAAATTACTAATGAACTATAAGTTGGAATACCTAAATCAGCAATAACATGTCCCAACCAGTTTCGAATTGTTCATTGCGTGTGCTATTTTATTAATAGTTTTATATTTTATGGATTATGAAATAAAAAAAAACATGGTAGCTGGTTTATAACGTTATATATTTTTATCGTTACAATACAACATTAAGTATTTGATTAAAACTAGGTAATTAATTTACCTATTTACCATTAAAGAACAATGTATAATACTATTAAACAAATAACTGATGGATAACAATATTAAAATTAAATAACTTTACAATATAAAGTGCCGTGTCGGTACATACTATACAATTTCATGTATGTTTTTATTCTATTAACTTATTCATTACTTAAGCCATATAATAAATAAATAAATGATGGGGTAACATATTTCTCAACTTACAATTTGATTCATGATTACCATTAAAATAATAATAAACTATACAATACGGTGCTTCTAAAGAAAAACTAATGATATTAAACTAAACTATCCCAGTGACCCCATGATAAAGTAGAAATTTTGTTTTTTAATATGATACGTTTATCGTCATTACCTGACAAAGCTATTTTGTTCTGTTCTTGAGTAAATATTTCGTGCTTAAGAGATTTAAATATGATATTTTTTTTCTTCAAAAATGTATTTTCATTTAATACCTTGTAATAATCTTTATATTGTACATCTTTTAATACTTGCTTCTGTATGCCTTTTGCTTTTTTTAATTCATCTTCTGCCGTTTTAATACAGTATAACTTGGACCTTAATCCTACAAACTTCGAAATCAAACTTCCTCCTAGCTCATCTTTAAAGAGACCTGGCACCTTTTTGTTCCAACTAGGAATGTCGTATACGTTATTTACAGAATAATTACTAGTGTCGAAATAGGGAAGAAAATTTGATTTTAAATCAGCATAAAAATCTTTACTTTCTATTGAATACAAAAAACTATCAGTATCCGTATAACAAAGTTTTAACTTTTCCTTATAAAAAGGCTTCATAATAGAATAATGAAAATCAAACATGTGACTCTTAGATATTTCCAAAACGGAAAAACCAATGTATATAGGTTTATCCAAAGTGATTGTTTCAGGCTTCATTTGAATGGCTACCAAGTTTTCAGTGGAAATTGTAACACTGTGAAAATTTGGTCGAGCTATCATTTGCTCTGCACAGAAACTTTTCTTTGTTTTGTTACTATCATCATTCCACTTATTGACTAATTTCACATTAACCCTCTTTTCTGTGTCTTCTAACGTCTTGCCAAATATACTGTTGTTAAGAAGTTTGAAGAAATCTTGTTCAAATGTAGATTTAGCTTTTTTTTCGTAATTCAGTATTCATGTCAATATACTGCTTTAAATAAGGACTCTGATTAAATTGAATAACTCTATGTATTTTTTTTAACAACAAACCATGTTTTATGCATGTTTGCAGATGAGCAAAATGTATGACATAGAAATATTTATCGTATAAATTTGGAATCAATTTTGAAGTTTTAGAACCTGGCGGAGTAAATTTTTGAGCACAGAATGGAAAATCGTTATGATCATTATGCAAATGTTCGGGGTATTCTAAATCTACTTCTAGTATATAACCAGTGTCTCCGTTAGTTGGCACATTTATAAAATCTATTCCAGCGATTTCCAAGTCATTTAATAACTTAAAATTGGAATGAGGCAAATAAGCACACATTGCATATCCATAGAGATTATTACAATCGATATAAATTAGAAAGTTATTACTTTTTCTTGGATCGTAAGTTTTTAAATACTTGTTATTGGCTTTTGAATACCTTGTCGAACATAAACATATTCCACCGCGAATACCTTTTTGAATCATTCTTATTATTTCCAGGTCGTGTATTAATTCTAATTTAACATCTGTTTTTAATAGCATGGCATCAAAACTGAGACTCGGTGCTGTAACATAAAAGGCTGGATCTAATTTATAATTCATCTTACATGTCTGGCGAAAGCTTTCAAAAACGTCAGCTAATAAAAGAACATCTGACTTAAGATACAAGTCTGTGTATTCACCGAGATTCGATAATTCAAACGTTTGCCAGACTTTTTTTGCATGATCATAATCTACTTTAGATATATTACTATTGCGTAATTTGCTGAAAAAGAACTCCTGAGGCGGAAGTACTTTTTCTTCGTATGAACTCCAAGTAGTCATGTATTCATATGGATACACCCCTTTTCGTTTTATTAAAGCAAAATGCTCACGAGAAGGAAAATAACGCCGCAGATGTTTAAAGTCGTCATTTTTTAAGTTTGCGACAAGTTTCTCTAGACTTGTGCCTAAAAATTTAAAAGAATCAACAAATCGAACAGGTATGATATCTTTATCATTAATTTGAAAAAATTTTGTAAAAGATATGTAGTTTTCCTTATTTTTTGCTATTACTTGTAGTTTTCCCAACTGTCGTATAAAAAGATGACTGTCATAACCCGCTAAATTATGAAAAAATATAGGAACAAACTTAGGCAAACGATATCTAATATTGCAATAAGAATGAGCTGCACCACGATACCGTCCTGTAAGATGGCAATGATCTTTAACTTTATCGTCAAACAATATTTTATCACAAAGATAACAATTTGTAGCCCGAGCAAAGTTCGCTTTGTCTTCATTTGTTAAACAAATAGCCACTGGCGACTGCAAAACGTTATAAATATCGGTTATATCCAATAATAGACTTTCTAAACACTTTTCTACACAGGCTGGACCTCGATAAGATACATATTTATTACGCGACTTATCATAAGAACACACAACGTAATAAGCAAATGCTGATGGTACGTGTTTTTGCAATATCTTTGTACAGCCTGATCCAGAATCGAGTTCAGTTGGTTTTAATAATGATTCAAAATCTGCGTATAAGACGAAGGGCATGTCATGCATTCGCTCGTAATGATTAAATTGAATTCGTGTTCCATCACCGGGTAATATTGTCGATACACCACCACAAACATGAGCTTTCAGTTTATCATTACTATCAAAGAATATCATACAATCCTCGCATACATATATTTTAGAATGATGTTTAGTTAATTGAAGACGAAGTAATTTAGATAAATCTTTAATAAGACAGTAATGGGTGCGTTTTCTGTTTTCCAGGAAAAGTATATAATGTGATGATCTTTGCGAATCTCGCTTTTGTATAAAGGTCCAACAATGTTACCATTCTTTTGAATGCCGTAAATATTAATACTTATGCGAGGATTATTCTTTTCAAAAACTTTGATGTCCGCAAACCCAACTGGAAAAATCATATTTTTGATATTGAGTACATTTTTAAAGTGTGGGTAAGCTGACGTTCGATGTGCGTTTCTGTTTATAGGAAATAGTGCTGCCATAACACACCATAAAAAACAATAATTATCAGAATTTTGAATGTTGATACATGCTCGTTTACATTTTATGGACTTTGGTAATTCTATAAAACTGGAGCCTCTTAACGGGTTATATTTGTTTATATTTACTTCTAGATATAGGCTTTGTAAATAGGCCCGGCCCACCCACTATCTCTTTCTTCAAATTCTTCAATTTTTTTACAAATTAAGTGAATAATTTTTGAAAACATATCTTCAAAATTGAAGTTTTGATGCAAGATGAAGTTTTCCGTTGCAAATGACTTGATTGAAATCGAATCATACTTACTAAGCAGAAAGAATTCACAGAAAAGTTCAAAATTAGCTTTAACATTAGTGTGAGCTTGAATTTTCGCTATGAGCAATAGGCGTACGCGAGAGCGCAAGTGCCATAAAAACTCTGCGGGCGGGCGAACACGCGCACTATCATGACCCTCATCTTCATATCGAACACGGTACGATGCTATACGATTACGAAAAGCGCTATGAACTTTTTCAACCCCCTCACTATCAACGACCGAACTGTTGTTCTTATGTAAAATACTTTTCAAATGTGCAGAGAAAACTTTGTTATTTACGGATACGTCACAAACTGAACAGAAAGTAGACCTCGACATTATGATTTGGACAGTACAAATTCTCAAAGTTAAAGTAAAAAAGGCTTAAATATGTAAGTACCTAATCTTTGAGTTTGCTAACGATAATCAATAAGTAAACCAGCTAAAACATAATTTACGCAGAGAGAAACAAAAGAGAACCTATTTTTTAACTTTATCTTTATCTTTATAAAATATCCCCTCTGTGGTAAACTTTGCCTTAGCTAATTTTACAAATTTTTTTAATGCGTAAAATTCTGGAGATTCTGCTTCGCCTTGCAAGCGTACCCAAACGATAGCGCGCTCGCACCGGTCAAGGCCGCTGAGATTAGATACCTCCTTCTGGTTGTAGAGGCGTAGCTCCACTAGCAAGTCGCCGTCGAGCTGTGCAGTCCGACGCGTTACACCACCAGGTACTCGGCGTGTCAGGATACTGGTGGTCTTGTTTGGCAGGTTTGGCGGCCGCGAAACTTCGCTGTCCGACTCTGAGTCGAACAACCACTCAGAAGTATTGGACGACGATGTATTCTTCACTTCTGCACTCTTCGCCTTCGATAGGCACTTTATCGCCTTGCTTCTCTTCTTTGAACTAGGGAGATAGAAAAAGGATACACGATTATTGTACACATTAAACACTTGAAATTTAGATATATGTAAATATAGCAATAAAAGTACCTGATGTCTTCGTCGTCGGTATCAAAGAAAAGGTCAGATTCACAGCTCTTCTTGGCTGACCTTTTGTTTTGCTTGCTATCCGACCTGAAAATAGTAAATGTCATATTAGTATTAAGAGTGGTTACAAGAAAACGAGTTGAAGATTCACATCTTCAATTCATAAGATAAAAAAAATATCATCATCATCAGTCAATCAGCATGCCACTGCTGGGCTTGATGGTCCCTCGTGAAGACAGCACTTGGAGAGGTCACGTCATATACAGCCTGGTCCAACGGCTCAATTTGTTGAAGCATGAAGATGATCAACCACTTATAGACAATTAAAGAATAGATATAAAGTATAGCAATAAAGTATAAAAACTTACGAACATTTTTCAGCAGTCTTGGTCTTGAGATTTTTTGATGAGGAGGTACTGAAGCACTGTTAGTGGTCAGATATAGCACTGGAGTGTACTGTGACTACAGTTTTTCCGGATTTTATATAAGAAAAGTGCAATGCAAGTAATAATTTTACTGAGGTTCTCAACCTATACCTTATCTTTATAATCATTTTTATTTAACACTAGCTGTGCCCGCGAACTTCGTTTCGCCATCAAAATACTTAACACAGTGTTTAGCTTTTTCCTCCATTTTATTCCATAATGATTCAACTTTATTCTGCCTTTCTTGAGCATCGGCCATTTCGAAATTAGGACAATTTTCGTAGGTTCGTAATGCTCTTTTTCTAACAGTCCACAAAATTAAATACATTACATATTACTATAAACCATTGATTTACTACCAAACGTTTGGTAGTAAATCAATGCTATAAACAATAAGTATTATTATTGTTTTAGAGACATTATTGATATTAATAAATTCTTCTTCAGTAGAAAGAACTACACAGTTGCAAGAATAATCTTTATCGTATTCATGTTTCGAATTAAAATAAACAATTGTTTATAAATTAGAACTGTATACGAATAAAGTTTAGATTTTATAATGGGTGTTGGTAACACCAACAAAATATATTTTTTGGATATGACAACTTGACCAATTTTTACTGGTTGTACAGTAAGCTCCTTGTCAAGCTATACTGTTTGACCTTTGAACCGTTCTTATGCCGCTCGTAATACTGGCGGTTTTCGTAGAGTTAATGTATAGCATGAATGGGGGGGTTACTGTACAAATACGTTTTCCGTATTCGATATCCGATCACGGAATACAGACACGGAGTTTCGTGAACGTAGCGCAGACGTTCGTTTCTTCTCATTCGGGATTTCTACCATTCTACCTAAACGTACGTACAGAACGTGTTCCGTTCGTAATAAAAACGAACGTGTGAAGCAGTCAATGAGTATTTTGTATAGATTTGATGCATTTGGATGCCCGCATTCAAAAAACGAATGCGATGCGACGTATTTATGCGGTTAGCCTTAAAATGTATTGAGGCTTCCGTTTTTGTAACGTGTACTGTGCGATATAGTGTTGCTGGCATAGTTCGGTTAGCAAACTCGCCGTGATGACTAACATCCAACACACAAACTTGGAGTTATCGTTAGTTAGTTCACGATCGTTGCATTATCACGGTCTCGAAGGACACTAAACACAGGTAACATCTAACATCGAACATCCAATAGGCCCCGAAGCGGTTCTCAACTTTTTTGGTGACGGAACCCTTTTGGAAAGCGAAATACTTGACGGAACCCTAAAATAAAACAATAGTTTTTAAAAGTGTATTCTTTATTAATAAGCATAATAAAAGTACGACCAGAGAGGGTGTTTTGATTTTTCTAAATTATTGCGGAACCCCTTATAGGGGTAGTGTGGAGCCCTAGGGTTCCGCGGAACACCCTTAGAGCATGGCTGCTCTAGGTACCCTTCAGGGCCTACTTTCATTTAATACCCCTATTGCTGGGTTTGAAAAGCAACTGTTATCCGTCTTTTTTGTGCGGCGGCCATGTTGAATTTACGTCAATGTTGCTACGTTCATAGTGCTCTACTGGTCAAGGCCTTTCATATGATACCCATATAGCTGGGCTTAGAAACGAACTTTTATCAGTTTTTTTTGAGCAGCGGCCATATTGAATTTTGTGCTATTTTCCTAGGTTCATAGTGCTCTACTCTTCAAGGCCTTTCATTTGATACCTATATTGCTAGGTTTGGAAACGAACTTTTATCCACCTTTTTTGAGCGGTGGCCATGTCGAATTTACGTCAACATTGCTCTACTCTTGAAGACCTTTCATTTGATACCTATATTGCTAGATTAGAAAACGAACTTTTATCCACCTTTATTGAGCGGCGGCCATGTTGAATTTATTTATGTGTTGCTAGGTTCATAGTGCTCTACTCATCAAGGCCTTTCATTTGGTACCCACATTGCTCGGTTTGAAAACGAACATATATCCTTTTTTTGAGCGGCGGCCATGTTTAATTTAGGTAGATTTTCGTAGGTACCTAATGCTCTACTCTTCAAGGCCTTTCATTTGATACCCATATTGCTAGGTTTGGAAACTAACTTTTATCCACCTTTTTTGAGTGGCGGCCATGTTGAGTTTATGTAAATGTTGCTAGGTTCATAGTGCTCTACTCATCAAGGCCTTTCATTTGAGACCCATATTGCTGGGTTTGGAAACGAACTATTATCCATTTTTTGAGCGGCGGCCATGTTGAATTTATAGCAATTTTCCTAAGTTCACAATGCTCTACTCTTTTAGGCTTTTCATTTGATACCCATATTGCTAGGTTTGGAAACGAACTTTTATCCTTTTTTTTGAGCGGCGGCCATGTTGAATTTATGTCAATGTTGCTAGGTTCATAGTGCTCTACTCATCAAGGCTTTTCATTTGGTACCCACATTGCTCGGTTTGAAAACGAACATATATCCTTTTTTTGAGCGGCGGCCATGTTTAATTTAGGTAGATTTTCGTAGGTACCTAATGCTCTACTCTTCAAGGCCTTTCATTTGATACCCATATTGCTAGGTTTGGAAACTAACTTTTATCCACCTTTTTTGAGTGGCGGCCATGTTGAATTTATGTAAATGTTGCTAGGTTCATAGTGCTCTACTCATCAAGGCCTTTCATTTGAGACCCATATTGCTGGGTTTGGAAACGAACTATTATCCATTTTTTGAGCGGCGGTCATGTTGAATTTATAGCAATTTTCCTAAGTTCACAATGCTCTACTCTTTTAGGCTTTTCATTTGATACCCATATTGCTGGGTTTGAAAACGAACTTTTATCCATTTTTTGAGCGGCGGCCATGTTTAATTTAGGGCAATTTTCCTTAGTTCATAATGCTCTACTCTTTTAGGCCTTTCAGTTGATACCCATATTGCTAGATTTGGAAACGAACTATTATTCTTCTTTTTAGAGCGGCGGCTATGTTGAATTTATGTCAATGTTGCTAGGTTTATAGTGCTCTACTCATCAGGGCCTTTCATTTGATACCCATATTACTGGGTTTGAAAACGAACTTTTATCCTTTTTTTTTTTGAACGGCGGCCATTTTGAATTTAGGTCGATTTTCCTAGGTACCTAATGCTCTACTCTTCAAGGCCTTTCATTTGATACCTATATTGCTAGGTTTGGAAACTAACTTTTATCCACCTTTTTTGAGCGGCGGCCATGTTGAATTTATATCAATGTTGCTAGGTTCATAGTGCTCTGCTCATCAATGCCTTTCATTTGATACCCATATTGCTGGGTTTGGAAACGAACTTTTATCCGTTTTGTTTGAGCGGCGGCCATGTTGAATTTAGGGCGATTTTCCTATGTTTATAGTGCTCTACTCATCAAGGCCTTTCATTTGATATGCATATCGCTGGGTTTGGAAACGAACTTTATCGGCAGTCATGTCAAATTAAGTCAACGTGGCTAGGTTCAATGTGTTCTACTCTTTAGGTTCTTCGTTCGATATCCATGTTCCATGGGTTGATCCAAAAAAATGTGATCCGTCATTTTAGACATTAGGATCAAGAGTCCCGTCCCGTCCCTCTACGCGTAACCCAGAACATTGCAGTCAGATATTTTTTTTAATTATCAATATTAATCTATTACTTTTAATAGTTTTAAATGAATGAAAGAATTTGATTCCTTAGTCCTAATGTAAAAACATATAACACCTTTCAAAATACCTTGAAAAGAGTATCTTAATTTTTCAACATTTCAAATATTTCAAAAATTGTACCGATTTTGTGAAAATTAGTCAAGAATTAAACCAATCTACAAATTTTATGGTCACTCGATAAGTATTATCATAAAAAATGCTTTATACATTGGTTGTATGGCTTGATCTTTTTGCCTTACCACCACGGTACGACATAAGAAAAAGACAATTTGGTTGGCGAAATCCAGTTGGGCACAGCCATTAACAGAAAATATTAAATTTTATTTATACTATGTGAAACACTTCATTCCTGCCTTAATTTTCGAAATCCAATTACTTAAGATCAGGCTGTATGGCGTAGTTCCATTGCCTTTCCTTCGTGGAAGAAAATACCTTCTCTCTGTACTATGTGACAGACTTGTCAAAATAATTTCACGTGCGCCATGTTGTTTTTCTACCTAAAGCCAATTCGAAAATTTTATATGGTATTTTTTCACTAAAAATAAAAAGTGAATTTAAACAAACGAAATTATGCCTAAATGTTCTTCCGGAAAATTCTAAGCATTGTGGTGTAAGCCATATCAAATTCTGTCCAGTAGTTTCGGAGATCTTTCCGGACAAACAGACAAACAAACAAACAAACAAACAAACAAACAAACAAACAAACCAACAAACAAACAATTTTTTTAAAAACTATTCTATCGTGTTCTGCTAATGATTTTAAGGCGACCTGTGTATTTTTTTTCTTAATATTTCGCAATTACAGATTTTTGTACCCCTACGATTTTATTATATATAGAGATAGAGATGACTAATCTAAAAAAGAATGCTCATTAATTTTTATATTGTTAAATAAGTAAGTAATATTATAAAATATTATATATATTATTATAAAATTATTAATTTCCGTCCAAATCATATCCACACAAAATATTTATAAGAAAACAAATATGCATTCACGGATATGATGTCTATACGTTATCGAGATGCCTAATGCATTCACTTCCACTTCCATGGTCAGTGTTCGTTTTTCAAACACTAAAGAACTGACACTTTATTTAGAGAAAATATTTTTTTTTTCGTGATTTTTTTATCACACCGCGCGTTTTAGGCAAAGGAGACGCGAAGCGCTCTGGGTACTATGGTACCCGGGACGGTTTACATAATTTGCGCTTGTGGACCATAGTCCCGCGGACTTGTGAGTGGAGCTTGACTTGTTTTATTTTCGAGGTAGTAGTAGATCGTTATTCAGCATCACAACATCTAAGAGAAGATTATAGTTTGGTAGTTTACTTTCAAAAAGTCGGTCCCATACTCAAAATATAAAACCTAATAACGTTTTGCACCTCTGACTTTCATGATATTTAGCATTTGATATTTACCCATAATTCTACCAATGTGCAATATGACGCGGAAATAATCAGCAAATTAATTGTTTGTCGTTTATTTCCACAAACTTGCAATACAATACTGTGCATATACAGCAAAATAGTTGTTTACCGTTTAATTCTGCTGATGCAGAAATCTCGTGTAAGGCTGCATGCTCCAAATTTTTTTTCATTTCGGGTTTATTATATTTATTTAAATTATACATGTACATACATATTTACAATTACTAACGAATATTATCTCCAAATTAAAAAGTCTTCTTTATAATAACGGATGCGATTTCTAATTTTCATTTTTCGATACTACTATTTAAAACAGATAAACAATAGGTATATCGTTCTATTAGGCGAACCGAATGTATCTATAGCATAACGATATTGATACGACATGACGACAGAACCATAGAAGTTTAAGAAAATTATTGTAATAATACATAGGTGGTATTCATCGGCAGCATCTCATACACGTTCCCACCGCACTACCCTATTTAATTAGGATGTTAAGACCTTAGTCAGCCATGTTGACCCAAGGTAGGTAGTTAAAATGTTCTTAATATTTTTTATATTTTCATTTTTTAAATTATTGGAATATTTATTTTCTATTTTTTATTCGTGTGATGACTGGAACACATCTTTCAGTCACAAAAATCATCAATTTTATACTTTGTTTTATAATAAAGAATATATTTAATTGAAGTAATTTAATAAACAAATAAAAGTATTAACGTGTGAAAGAAGCCTTATTATTTGAGTAAGCACTCGTAACTGGATATATGAATAATGTGCAATAAATTTATTGCTGATAAATGAATTTCGTGGGAATGCTTTGAAACTGTATGGCAGGCTTATTATATATAAACCGTGTATTTATCTTTGCATTCAGAGCGTGTCTTGGTGGCGATCTAAAAACACAAGTGTTTTTCTCTGAAATAAGGGTTCACGTTTGACGAAGGCAGTGTGTATAACGGTACAGATACTTATTCGGAATTGAGTCCTGAAGCCAGGAAACCTCAACCAGTTTAAGTTCTGTTGTTATTGCACTGCTACCTAGTTAAATGCCTTAATATTCTGAGATAGAAAACCTTGAAAATGTGTCTAGTAAATCGCAATCAAACAACGCCAAAAGTATACTGTTTACAGTCAAACAACACAAGTGTTTTCATCTGAAATAAGGGTTTACGTTTGACGAAGGCAGAGTGTAGAACGGTACAGATACTTATTCGGAATTGAGTCCTGAAGCCAGGAAACCTCAACCAGTTTAAGTTCTGTTGTTATTGCACTGCTACCTAGTTAAATGCCTTAATATTTTAAGAAAGAAAACCTTGAAAACGTGTCTAGTAGACTGAATTCAAGTATGCCGAATAAATCGATTGCGATCCAACCACACAAGTGTTTTCCTTTGAAATAAGGGTTCACGTTTGACGAAGGCAGAGTGTATAACGGTACAGATACTTATTCGGAATTGAGTCCTGAAGCCAGGAAACCTCAATCAGTTTAAGTTCTGTTGTTATTGCACTGCTACCTAGTTAAATGCCTTAATATTCTGAGATAGAAAACCTTGAAAATGTGTCTAGTAAATCGCAATCAAGCAACGCCAAAAGTATACTGTTTACAGTCAAACAACACAAGTGTTTTCATCTGAAATAAGGGTTCACGTTTGACGAAGGCAGAGTGTAGAACGGTACAGATACTTATTCGAGAGTTGAGTCCTGAAGCTACGAAACCTCAACCTGTTTAATTTCTGTTGTTAATACACTGCTACCTAGTTAAATGCCTTAATATTTTAAGAAAGAAAACCTTGAAAACGTGTCTAGTAGACTGAATTCAAGTATGCCGAATAAATCGATTGCGGTCCAACCACACAAGTGTTTTCCTTTGAAATAAGGGTACACGTTTAACGAAGGCAGAGTGTATAACCGTACAGATACTTATTCGATTATTGAGACCTGAAGCCAGGAAACCTCAACCAGTTTAAGTTCTGTTGTTATTGCACTGCTACCTAGTTGAATGCCTTAATATTCTGAGATAGAAAACCTTGAAAATGTGTCAAGTAAATCGCAATCAAGCAAAACCAAAAGTATACTGTTTACAGTCAAACAACACAAGTGTTTTCCTTTGGGATGAAGTTTTGGCTGGGTTAGTGTATATAATATACGGAGAAACTTGTAAGGGGAACCAGTACTGATACTCAGGAAGCCCACATACAGTTTAAGCTCTGTAATTATTACGCTCTTCCCTTGCTAAAATCTAGCCTGAGGTTGAAGACCACGAAAACGTGCCTAGTAGACTGAAAACGTGTGTACTGAAGAACAAAATATACTGAAAAATGAAATGATATGAAATATACTGAAAAATGAAATGAAATCTACTGAAAAATGAAATGCAATATGTTGAAACAATGAAATTAAATATACTGAAAAATTCAATGAAATATACTGAAAAATGAAATGAAATATACTGAAAAATGAAATTAAATATACTGAAAAATGAAATGAAATATACTGAAATATGAAATATGGGGTGCAGGAAAGGAGCCTCCTAGTGTGGCGCATTTCATATGCGTCCGGCGCACCCCGGGCAACAGACTGCGTGGATGACGACTCGGTAACGCAGACTGGCTGATCCTTTCACTACGGCTCGATGGCAAGTAAAAACTTACTTACCTGCCCACCCCAAGCATATCCTAATACCTGCACACGCGAAAACCTGCAAAGCTACAGACAACATAATATCCGTGGCGGAGTACTGTATCTGAATCGACACGGAAGAATAGAAACATTATGAAATGAAATGAAATAAAAAATCTTCTTTTCCATTTAACCCTATATAATGTATATTGGGCAATCTTAAACTGTTCATCAAATCACCGTAAACGAACGCAGTGAGATTTGCGGAGCGTAGCGGAGCTAGAGCGCAGCGAAGCGTAGCTCAAATCTCACTCCGTTCGTTTGCGGTGTTTTGATGAAAACTGTTTTAGAATGCCCAATATACACCTACTCCTGCTCGACCGCAATTATAACAGTTGAATGCTGAACTGTGCTCATAAGAATTTTTTTGTTTCCTTTTCTCCTCTTCTCCTAACAATCTTTCTTTCACAAAATTTAGTTTCAAGTCTGGCATGGTCTCTAACGTAGTGATAACTATTTCATATGACTTGGGCATAGATAACAATACATAATTTATTTTTTCTTCCTCTGTCAATAAAGTGCCTGCATTTTTGAGTTGTGAAAATACTTCCTCCATCTCAGATAAATGATTTTGTAACTTGTTATTTTCATTAAACTTCATTCCACTTAGCTGCCTCCGTAAAAACATTCTGCTTCTAGTGTTCTTTCTCATGAAATTTTCTTCCAATTTTTGTATCATGCCATATGCTGTTTCTTCGTCTTTAATATACTCCAGATGGCTATCAGCCACGGCACCCACTATTATACTTTTCGCACGCGCTTCATTTTTCTTGTTGGTTTCTATGTCAGCAAAGCCCGGTTTCAATATGGCGTCGACGCAATCTTGTTCATTCAATATAGTTTTCAATCTGTAAATCCAGGTACTGAAATTTTCACCATCGAACTGTTTTATGTGGTATTTATATTCTTGTGACAAAGACATTTTGATTCAAACAGATAAATTTCACTTTTTCTTCAATTGGCGTCGGCGTGGGCATGGGCGCAGTGGAAGCGTGCTATTGTGAATTTGTTGTAATATTAGCAGAGTCCATCTGACGTGTGAAAAATAAATACCACCAAATACATCTTGTTCATTTATTCACGAATCCTTTACAATACTGTTATTATACTATACTTTCTAATTTTCTTATTAACAACAGAACTCTTCATGTGTACACATTTTTCCAATAATTAATTAATCGAGAAGCGGAAACACAGACAACAAAGAATAAAGTCTCTAGATTAGGGAACGTTCAATTATGTTAAGAAATGTTGAGGATGCAATCACATTTCTTAACAGTCACAGGCTAATGTCATTTCCATACATTTTTGTGCGGAATGAATGCGAAAAAACAAGCGTATGGCTTTTTTTTTAAATAAGGTCGCGGGAAATCGTTGGATGCGGTTAGCACAAGAGCGGTCGTTGTGGAGATATAGATCCATGGGGGTGGCCCACAGAACACATGGGGAGGCCTATGTTCAACAGTGGGCGTCGTGCGGCTGAGATGATGTTGATGATCAGATTTTTCCTTCATCATCACAGCTCATATACGTCCCCACCGAGGGGCTCGAGCCTACCCTATGTTAGGGTGATTAGGCCTTAGTCAACCACGCTGGCCCAGTGCGGATTGGTCGACTTCACATACACCATTGAATTTCTTCGCAGATGTTTGCAGGTTTCCTCACGATTTTTTTCTTCACCGTAGGAGCGTCAGACAAATGTACGTATGAAATTCGAAAACGAAAAACACAGTGGTACATGGCGGTCCCGAACCCGGACCTCCTGATTAGAAGGCAAGTGCCAAGTCCACAGCGCCACCGACGCTCCATATTATTCCTCAGCATGTGATATAAGACATTACTCTTTGTGAAAGAAGGTCGCCAAAATCTGCCCAATCGATGTACCGAGGTACATTATATGGAAATAAATTCTCTATAATACGAGTACGCTCAACAATATAACAACCCTATTTTTTTCTCTGTTATTTGGAAACGATTGAAAATCCTTTTTTATTTGTACGAAAATACGACGTATTAGACCCTATAACCACAGATTACATATACTTTATATATAACAATAAATATAAACTGCTGCCATCTATTGTCGGATTTCTGCAGACGCGATGTTGAATTATTTTATTTTAGAAAGGTATCGAATTTAGATCCAAAACAATATTTTATATTAAACTAAAGCATTGAGTAGTTACTTACGATTTTATTTCCACAAAGTGAGTCAATAATTGATTGAATTTCCGTTTAATAAAACCAAAACTGTATAGATGGCATAGCTTATGCCATCTATGCAGTTTTGGATGGAACTAATTAAAGATTGTTACCCAAAGATTGCTCCTGTGTCGGTAGCATGAAGTACCTATAACTTCATCGTCGGTAACCCGTGACCATAGATCATATTTTAACATTTTGTGGCGTTTTGTTACTTGCGCAGAGACAGTTGATTTGCAAGTTAAAATAATATTATTTTTTACTTTTGATTGTTGTAATCCCATTATCATATGTTTTTTTTTGTTTATGTGCTCGATACATTAAAAATTTAAAACTTAAGCAAACATTAACTAATAATAAAATATTTCGTAAAGACTACAGAAGATCACTACAGGTTTTGCAGAAGTCGAAATTAAACGTAATTGAGGACCTTTATTTATTGTTTACGTAGTTTTATCTAAATAAATAAAGGAAATAATACATTTTTCGGAATCATCGAAATTTTTCTCTACATTTTGGTACACATATAAAGGTACAGACATGGGCAAAAATGTATGGACGATTGGCGACCTCCTTTATGATTCTAGGTCAACTGGAAGTACTAAAATAATTCGAATTCCTTTGAGAAATAAATATGCGACACAAACCTATATCTTTTAAACGCGTTGACTTTTTTGCTTTTTTCACAGCTGAAAGAGACCGTATGTACCTATACCCGAGTACCTACCCATTTCATATAAATTTTCAAATGTAGAATAATTTTCAATTGAAATAAATTTCAACTGTATTGATCTCTTTTGTAGGTACAGTAAGCTCCTTATCAAGCTATACTGTTTGACCTTTGGATCGTTCTTATGTCGTTCGTAATAGTGGCGGTTTGCGTAGTCTAAATGTATAGCTTGAATGGGAGCTTTCAGTACTTACTTGTTAAGAGGCCTATCCCGACCTATATCGATTTTTTCTTTTTAGTGAATTTAATATCAGCACACTGAAGGTGAGCTTGATATTAAATCCTCCTTATTCATTCCTCTTAATCCTTTAGGGTTTCCCTCGATTTCCATTGGATCCCATTATCAGAACCTGACTATAGTGATCTTGGGACCACCCCAGAAGTATACTCTATCGAATACGAAAATAATTTTGAAAATCGGTCCACAATTGGCGGAGTAATCGCGTAACATACACAGTCACAAAACACATTGGACATACCTAATAATTTAAAGGTTTCCCTCGATTTTTTTGAGATTCCCTCGATTATTGCGTAACATACACACAAAAAACATACGCATCGAATTGAGAACCTCTTCCTTTTTTGAAGTCGGTTAAAAACATTGACGTATATAACCTAGACGCGCTGTCCGGTACAGTGAAATTCAGCAGTCAACTAGAGCCAATCGGCACCAGTTCGCTTAGTCGGTCGCGGGCATTGACGTATATAACCTAGACTCGCTGTTGCGAAGAAATTTTGTGCCCCAACGCGGGACGGCGCCGAGTGAGGTGTGGTGACGTTCGGAGCGGGGTATAGTGCAAAGAATAATCTTGTGTTCACGCCGATGCGTCGAAAATGATTTTTACCTATTTTTCTGAGGTTGCCTCTGAGAGATTACATAACATTTAATATTTCTTGGAAAATTAGCTTTGAATGTATAAAACTTTATAAACTATTTTAGATATTTATTTATTTTATTTATTTATTAATGCTTTATGTACCTTGTGTACAAAGGCGGACTTAATGCCTAAGGCATTTTCTACCAGTCAACTTTTTAAATGATAATTTATTTATAACAATATCTTAAAATAAAAGAAACAAAAATGTTGTTATTTGTGTTTCATTTATATTATTCGCAACTTATTAAAATGCGTAACAAAAAATATTTTTAATACCTTGTTAAATAGAATAACACATAAAACTGACAATTTAATGAAAAAGTAGTTAAAATTAACCAAACTATATTAGTTATGTTAAGAAGTATAGGTATTAAAATAACTTACCTATGAAAACTTATGCCTGCAGCAACATTTGCTCTTCCCGAATAATTTTTGCATTTTACCATAATACAAGAAAGCATTTTATATTTAGAACTATCGATGCAATATCAATCATAATGAGTTATTATTATACCATCACTTTTACAACTTTTGGCACATCTGTTTTTTATTGTTAAATTTAATCTATGTCAGCGACTCGGTAGCGTCCTCGCTCCAACAGAATATTACATAAGAGTAAAAAAGACGACAATACTAAGGTGGCGGCCGTGGCGGCCGAGCGTATTACGCAGTTTCGGAAACATATTTTTTGTTTTCATCCAGAAATATATGATTACTCACCTTAAAAATATGTCAATTACTTAACAAATATCCACAGGTACACAAATATGGAGTTTTATGGTATCACTATAACTGTAAATCTCTGTTTTACCGACACAATATCCACGGCACATCAACTGCTTCTCTCATTCGCCCGCGACCGACTAAGCGAACTGGTGCCGATTGGCTCCAGTTGACTGCTGAATTTCACTGTACCGGACAGCGCGTCTAGGTTATATACGTCAATGGTCGCGGGCGAATGAGAGAAGCAGTTGATGTGCCGTGGATATTGTGTCGGTAAAACAGAGATTTACAGTTATAGTGATGCCATAAAACTCCATATTTGTGTACCTGTGGATATTTGTTAAGTAATTGACATATTTTTAAGGTGAGCAATCATATATTTCTTGATTAAAACAAAAAATATGTTTCCGAAACTGCGTAATACGCTCGGCGGCCACGGCCGCCACCTTAGTATTGTCGTCTTTTTTACTCTTATGTAATATTCTGTTGGAGCGAGGACGCTACCGAGTCGCTGACATAGATTAAATTTAACAATAAAAAACAGATGTGCCAAAAGTTGTAAAAGTGATGGTATAATAATAACTCATTATGATTGATATTGCATCGATAGTTCTAAATATAAAATGCCTTCTTGTATTATGCAAAAATTATTCGGGAAGAGCAAATGTTGCTGCAGGCATAAGTTTTCATAGGTAAGTTATTTTAATACCTATACTTCTTAACATAACTAATATATTTTGGTTAATTTTAACTACTTTTTAATTAAATTGTCAGTTTTATGTGTTATTCTATTTAACAAGGTATTAAAAATATTTTTTGTTACGCATTTTAATAAGTAGCGAATAATATAAATGGAACACAAATAACAACATTTTTGTTTCTTTTATTTTAAGATATTGTTATAAATAAATTATCATTTGAAAAGTTGACTGGTAGAAAATGCCTTAGGCATTAAGTCCGCCTTTGTACACAAGGTACATAAAACATTAATAAATAAATAAAATAAATAAATATCTAAAATAGTTTATAAAGTTTTATACATTCAAAGCTAATTTTTCAAGAAATATTAAATGTTATGTAATCTCTCAGAGGCAACCTCAGAAAAATAGGTAAAAATCATTTTCGACGCATCGGCGTGAACACAAGATTATTCTTTGCACTATACCCCGCTCCGAACGTCACCACACCTCACTCGGCGCCGTCCCGCGTTGGGGCACAAAATTTCTTCGCAACAGCGAGTCTAGGTTATATACGTCAATGGTTAAAAAGGAGGAGGTTATCTATTCGATGCGTGTCGGTGGCGCTGTGGTCTCGGTATTGGACTGTGCCCCCAGTAATCGGGAGGCCCGCGATCGATCTTGCCATGTACCAATGTGTTTTTCGTTGCACGAATTTCATATGTACATTTATCCTGACGCTCCTCGTGAGGAAATCTGCATACACCTGCAAAGTAATTCAAAAGTGTATGTGAAGTCAACCAATCCGCACTGGGTCAGCGTGGTTTGACTAAGGCCTAATAGCCCTAACATAATTAGTTAGGGTAGGCTCGTGCCCCTCGGTGGGGACGTATATGAGCTGTGATGATAATGCTACAAGGGACTGAAAGCTGACAAGGGTCGGCCCTTGGATATGCCGTTGGGCTCGGGTAAAACCAGCCATGCCCCGAACCCACCCCCTGGAGACAGGCCCAGCGGTGTGAACGAGCTCGGACTAGTGCCTAGGGAGGCGTCGGTGGCGTTGTGGACTCGGCACTTGCCTTCTAAACGGGAGGTCCGGGGTTCGAGACCGCCATGTTTTTCGATTTGAATTTCATATGTACATTTATCTGGCGGTCCTACGGTGAAGGAAAACATCGTGAGGCAATCTGCAAACACCTGCGAAGAAATTCAATGGTGTATGTGAAGTCGACCAATCCGCACTGGGCCAGCGTGGTTGACTAAGGCCTAATCACCCTAACATAGGGTAGGCTCGAACTCCTCGGTGGGGGCGTATATAAGCTGTGATGATGATACTCATTAATGCAATTATAAGGTTGTCTTGATTCTCAGAACACTAAAGAGTCTTTCACGTATAAAAATCGAAGGAAATCGGTCATGTCATGGTTTATAAATAATGTAAAACGCTACGTTTGATTTCTTCGTCATCATCACCTGATCGGTCTTCTACTGCCAGTTATATCCAAAGAGTGTATCCTATACCTTTTTTTTAGCGTGGGAAATGCACTTCCGCACCGTCCAAGCCCCCTGGGTAGGGGCAAGGGTGTGTGGGACTCCACGGCAGGATGCCGCGCCTACCCACTAAACCCCACGGGAACACCTCGCTGGCCATGAGTGAGCGACCACAAGCATGCGCAGAGCGCTGACCTCGCGTGGGTCGCTCGGCCGGTGTATCCTTATACCTAGTGTAAGCGAGAATTCTTTCTTGTCCGTTAGGTACCTCTGGGTGCTCTTAAAGTTACATACTTCAATATCGATTGATTGACGACCTATTGCCAAACCAACAAGCTGAAACTTAATTTACAAAAATGTAAGTTCATAACCTTCACTAAAAAATTGTACACTATACAAAATCAATATGTACTTTGTGACTCACCCCTGGCCAGTGTTTCAGCAATTAGAGATCTTGGTGTTTTCCTAGATTCCAAACTGCACTTGGATATCCATATAAATAATATTACACAAAAAGCATATCAGATGTATGGTTTTGTAATGCGTACATGTCTTAATTTCAAGCAGCCAAGTACTTACATTTACATATATCAAACTTTAATAAGATCTCAATTAGAATATTGCACAATGATATGGAATCCATTATATAAAGTTTATATTGATCAAATTGAACAGGTGCAGCGTAAGTTTTTGAGGCGAATTTGTTATAAATGCTATCATTCACGTTTATTATATGCTGATCTACTTCATAAGTTTGGTATACTCTCACTAGAAAACAGACGTTTGCTTTTAGATGCGACCTGCCTTCATGGTATATGCCACAATAGATTTGATTGTATAGACATAAACAATCTCATTCACTACTGTGTCCCTAGCAGCTCTCAACGTAGGTATACGCGATAAATATCCTAAACGTGTAGGTATTTGCACTGAAACATTGTGAAACTAACGCTGGTGTGTGAGCTCCTCTCCGCCGGCTAATGTTCACTTATAATCAAAATTTATTGGATTTTGATATTTTTTCGTTACCTCTAAGAAAATACAAATCTAATATTATTAAAAGGTTGCACACAAAGTCCGAGAATACAAAAAAAAAAAATAATGTTTCGAATACCTACTTCCTTCCCGCGCGCCGGGCGCGCCCTCTTATTATTTATAACCGAAAGGCGAAACGCGATGACAGTCCAGTAGTTGCCCTCCCGACGCCAGACGTCTATCTGACTGCCACGGTACTTGCGCACCTACCTAGAAGTGAAGTAATACATTGGATTTGTTCCTGATTCGTGCTTACAAGACTGCCTGGAGAATAGAAGCCTGCGTATATCCTATGGTCGACCTAGGTAACACCGAAATCCAGGAATAGCGGTAAAGTACCAGACTTGACTACATAATAGCCTTACAGTTACAGCCCAGCGTATTATCATTTAAATATATTGTTGTTCCCTCCTAAACATTTATATTTGATATTTCCCTAACAAATAATAATTCATTAATATGAATAATTCAATTAAATTTTATAGCTTTACATTTGTATATTTGAGACAAGAACCGATTATGAATGGTTTCTATGTAATGTGTAATTGAGTTGGGTCAATTTGTTTGTTCTTTAAATTGTTAATTCATTGTTGTTTGTCTTTTCTGTCGTAACTCTTAGTACATTGTGGATAACGGTGCTGGCTTTACAATTACCAAAATTAGTGTGTAAGGTCTGTTTGTAATACTATTATTGTATAGCTGTTTGTTTGAACCCAAATAAAGAGAAAAAAAAATCAAAATCAGAAGATAATTTTTTATTTCTTAGAGTTTTATTGAAACCGAAAATAAGTAATTGTTTTTAATTTTACTTAAAATATTTTTTAATGTGTGTTCATTTTTGTATTACCTATATGTGCAAAATTACAATAGCAGCGACCTCTTTTTTAATTCTTATTTTCAAGCTGTAAATCGCTATGTCTTATGACTTAGTAGCGGCAATGCAACGTCTTCGCGACGCAGGCGGCACATCTGCGACTTGGGCTGTTCATTTGAAGCTAGAGCGACTACGAATACTCCATTAGAGCGCAGCTGCTGTACGAATTCGTAATTGGCAGAACCTATAAATATTTCAGCCATACAACCCAATGTTTGACTAATTTGAATCGTGCTTATGCCGGTAAAATGATGACTGATTGATGGTGATGTAAATATAGCTTCTGGAATTTAGAAGTGATTGTTTTCTTCATAGTTAAATGTAGATAACAATGTTTTCTACTTTTTAATTCATTACAATTAAAATTATGGTAAATGAAGTAAACATTATTACATCCTTCATTCATTCTTCACGCCAATTTTATTCAATGCTGGTAGCATGCTCTTGAATTATTTAAGCGATTATTTCAGGCGTTTATTGTGTTAAGTGTGTTAAGTAGTGATGGATTAACGTAACGGTTAGCTAAAATGAGGTTTGCAAATTCTGAATAAGTACGGAAACTACGGAAAGTCTCAATATCAATGTCGTTCGATCGGAATTGGTTTCAAGAGTAAGCTTGTGAAGTGTTTTCTAATTTCCGAGCATATGATGTTGTTAGATATGTATATGTTATGGAGGTGTAAAGTCATCTCTTTTTTCATTTCTACTTGTATTATTGGTGATTTTAAAACAGCAATTTATGGCGTGCTCCAGTGAAATATTTTAGGCCCAACCTTGTTTTAAGTATGTATTAATGACATTATCAACACAAATGTCGTAAATGGCCTTTGCTGATGGCACAGCTCTTTGGTGTATCACAACCATTTTTCAATGACGCCTTAAATTTTATATGACTATGTCAACATGGGTAGGTTTCCGTTTGATAGGGTATATATTAAACACGTTGTATGATTTAAAAAGGCGACCATATGTCGTTAAAAAGTATGATATAATTGACTTCGCTTTCGCAATATTCGTTTCGCAATTTCGTACATATTCAAAAATATTTTATAACGAACAATATAGAATGTGCAAGGTAAGTGTGATATGTTACTTGTTCGGTTGACTTATAATAATCCGTTTGCGTATGTTATTGTTGCATGTGTAGACAACTTTAAACGAATTGTACCTTTTAGATGGCTAGAGTGTGCGAGAGTTTTTTTGGTTTTACTTGCATTCAAAACATCGTGTGCCCACTTAAATACTAGAGTATTCTTGCTGCAGCCATTGAGTTGCTACTTATATTTTTCTTTGCAGCTGTATATGCCATCTGCATATTGGTAGATAAAACAGAAGTTCACCACATGTTCCATAACGTTGACATATAGGCTACTTGTAGATAGTGTAAGTGTCCAAGTACAGAATTTTTCATATAGTCCTTGCATCACTGAATAATTGGCCCGGTATCGTCCGGTTTTGTCAACAGCGTGACATGCTTGAGTTGTCAAACGTTGTACTAATATTTATGAATAACAAAAAAAAACATGTTTTAATCATCTAAGAAGTCGTTTGTAAATGTCTATAAAATAGTGATGTTGATTTATTAAGTTGAAAACGAATACTTAAACGAATTTTCAACCGCAGCACAACAAATTTGGTAAGTTTTGACGAAGTGACAAATAATTAGTTTCCCGCCACACAATTTTTCTTATTTCTTTATATCGCGTTCGCTCGCTTTTTCTCGGCATAAAGAACAACTTTACGAGCATGAGAGGTGAAGAATAATTTTCCAATCAATCAATGCCGGTGTTGTGAGCGGAGACAAACATGAAAAAAAATATACTACAGTCGAATTGAGAACCTACTCCTTTTTGTAATGTTGGTTAAAAATCACATCTAAATACGTAATATTTGTATATCAGTCTGATCTCAGCAAAGTCATCTCAACCTTACAACATCTTACTTTTCATTATACCAAGTTTTAATGCCATCTTTGATGTTCATATCATGCTTCATAATTGCAATCATGTGATACAATTATGAAGCAACTTTTCAATGTAAAATAATGAATGACAAAGATGAGCGAAAACTCCGAACATAAAGATTATTACACATTAAATCTCGCCATTGAAGTGAACGTAGGGACCGGCAAGCTACAATAATTAATTCCCTTAAATCAAAACAACATTACTTAAGTCTCCAGCGGTTCACTTTAAATTTAATTGCGGAGGAGCGAGAATCAGAAACAAATTGCTTAAGTAAATTTGAAACGGGAAACATTCCGCGATTTCTAGTTTAGTAACAAGTGAATAAGTCTAGGAAGGGCCTTAAATATTGTGGATCATTGTAGGTAACTCTGTAATACGATATACTAATTAGCTTTCTTCTCATGCTTAGTCGAGATTAATGAACTATTGGAAAAACAGTATTCAAAGGTTTTTCTAATTATGTTTTCACTAGCTGTGCCCGCGACTTCGTTCGCGTGGATGTCCGAAAATAACAGTACGTATGTGAGTGTCAAGACAAACCCGGTAGGGTTTTTACACATATCGAGCGAAGTCCAGTTCCGTGGCCACTTATAGAGGGTAAAGCTAAATTAGCTTCTAAGAAACTTGGTGTGCTCAACAGATCGAGACAGTATTTCACTCCGACGCACCGCCTTCAGCTTTACAAGGCGCAGGTTCGGCCTCATATGGAATATTGTTCTCATTTTTGGGCTGTGGCACCCCAATAACAACTTCTCCCACTGGACCGCATTCAACGGAGAGCGACTCGAATCGTCGACTGCCAGGAAATTTCAAATCGGCTTGATACCTTGGCGCTGCGTAGAGATGACCCTTCGCTATGCATGAAGATGCATATAGCGAAGCGACATCTCGTAGGTATTTGTTACGGGGAATGCTCCGAGGAATTGTTCGGACTTATACCTGCCGCCTCTTTCCGCCATCGTTCCACGCGGCAAAAAATCCATGCCCATCACTTAGATGGTTTTTCACCCGTGGGAGAGCCATGCTTCGGCACGAACGGGCCGGCTCGACCGGAGTGATACCACGGCCTCACAGAAGACCGGCGTGAAATAACGCTTGCGTTGTGTTTCGTTGAGTGAGTGAGGGTACCGGAGGCCCAACCCCCCTACCCCCCCTATGATGGCGCAGTTAAACAGATTGTTACCCCAGGAGGGTACCAACTGCGCTAGCGTTGGAGAATCCCTCTCTGGACGTCCACCTTCAGGACGCAATATACCTGAGCGTGGACGCCTAGGCCGCCCCTCGTATTCTGGGGGGGGGGGGGGGGGGCAAAACCGCGCTCAAACATACCTAGGGCAAGAGCAAACCCACGGCACCCCCTGCCACACTGACTGTGGACTTTTGCAACATCAGGGGACTTCACTCCAACCTGAATGCTGTCCACCACCACCTCGAGACAGTAAAGCCGGCCTTGCTCTTTTTGACCGAGACACAGATATCGTCTCCGGCGGACACTTCTTACCTTTCCTACTCAGGGTACGGACTGGAACACCTCTTCGCACCTAAGGTCGGTGTGTGCGTGTACGTCAGAGACGATATATGTTCTCGGCGCCTCGGTCACCTTGAAAGTAGGGACCTCTCCACCTTATGGCTCCGTGTAGACAGCGACGACCATCCCCGCGTCGATTCGTGCCTCTATAGGTCCCATAGCGGTGATACCGAAACCGACCGACTTATCGAGCACGTTCAAATGGCTGCAGACTTTATGCAGCAGCAGATCCCACTCGCAGAGATCGTGATACTTGGCGATGTTAACGCTCACCACATCGAATGGCTCGGTTCAAGCAAGACCGATCATGCGGGGAGATATGTTCACGCCTTCGCTCTTGCATATGGCTTGACACAATTGGTTACTAAGCCCACGCGAATTCCTGATGTGGAGTGCCATGAACCTTCACTGTTGGATCTTCTGCTGACTTCTCATCCCGACGGCTACCTCATATCTGTCGGCGCCCCTCTTGGCTCCTCAGATCACTGCCTCATTAGGAGTTCGGTGCCACTCACGTGCTTGCAACGACCTCGAGTTGCACGTAGTCGCCGTGTGTGGCACTACAAGTCAGCAGACTGGGATGGGATGCGGTCCTTTTTTGCGTCCTACCCTTGGAGGCAGGTTTGCTTTATGCCGGATGATCGCAACTCCGCCGCTGAGTCTGTTGCTGATGTGGTGTTGCAAGGTATGGAAATTTTCATTCCATCCTCAGTTATCCCCATTGGTGGCAGATTCCAACCTTGGTTTGGTCAATCCTCCAAAAAGGCTTCTCGCTGGAAGCAGGAAACCTACCAAGCCTGGGTAAACGCGGTGACGTCTCGGGATGGAAATACCAGCGCTTTGAAAAAGCAGTATAACTATGCCTCCAGATCCTTCAAAAGGGACATTGCAAGAGCGAAGTCGGAGCACATCAGTAGAATTGGCGAGAGGCTAGAGCGTCTTCCTTCGGGGTCTCGTGCGTTCTGGTCTCTCGTCAAAGCTATTCAGGGAAATTTCTGCATGCCATCTTTTCCACCACTGCACAAGGATAACACTTCGTTAGCCCATGATGCTAAAGAGAAAGCCGATCTTTTAGGGAAACTCTTTGCATCCAACTCGACCTTGGATGACGGGGGACAGGAACCACCGACCATACCACGGTGCACGAGCTTAATGCCGGATATTCGGTTCCACCAAAGCTCAGTGCGTCAAGCACTAATCACCCTAGATATCCACAAGTCGAGTGGGCCTGATGGTATTCCTCCTATCGTGCTAAAGACGTGTGCTCCAGAGTTGGCACCGGTTTTAACGCGACTATTTCGGCTCTCTTATTCATCTGGCGTAGTCCCAACCTCATGGAAGACAGCTTTAGTGCATCCGATCCCTAAGAAAGGTGACCGCTCGAATCCGTCCAACTACAGGCCGATAGCTATAACCCCTTTGTTTTATATAAGCTATAACCCCTTAAGGAAGCGTTCGAAACGAAAGGGTATGGTACTGGAGAGAATTCCAGACTGCTGACGATACATGAGGCTCAGGGGCTGACATACCGTAAGGTGATAGTGCTAAGAGGCAGAGAACCAAAAAACCCGGTCCATGACAGTGTCCCTCACGCTGTAGTGGCAATTTCCAGGCATACGGAGTCATGTATATACTTTTGTGGGGAGCATAAGGAGCATGACGCCATAAAACAACTAATTGCCCAGTCCAACTCAGCAACTGACGACGAAATAAAAAATTATAATTTGCAGATGGCGTTCAAAGACCTAAATAACGCAGCGATCTAGGTGCTGTCCCATTAGCAGAAAAATGTATGCATAATGAGGAATCCCTGAAATAGCGGATGAGCGGGTGCGCCGTGGATGGCGCTTCGATTGCACATTGCATCGGTGTCGTATTCCGTAGACTGTAAACAGTGCGAATACTGCTTATAGTGTGCGGAATGTGGCGCCTGCGGGGTTATTGTCTGGGAGAATCTATCGCAATCGCTTACACTTGACAGTCGCCGTCCATCCGTCGCGTCGTTGACGCGGGGCTCTGCGAAGACATACTTTTATAAAGTATGTCTTCGCAGAGCCCTGTGTTAACGGCGCAATCGTTATCACATTGATGGCGATTGTGGTGGATTTTTTTTCTTGGACAGTGACCCACCTGGCATGGCGCCATCGATGGCGCGCCCCCTTGTCTGTTGTCCGAAAAATCCCTCATTAAATTTATATATAGTTTTATATTATAGTATAAATGTACGTATTTATGATATAGTTCACAACTGGTATGTATGTGTGTGATGTGCGGTCGGCGGCGCGTAGAGCCCATTATATCGCACTAAGAAAACCTGCACTATTACGAGCGATATAAGATCTGTCTCATGGTCGATATGTGGGCTCTGAAGCGTTGCCGTTTGTACGTTTGTTTAGTATAATACGGTAGGGTATCATAATAGTTATATTGTAAAGTATATTTTAATTTATAAGCTGCGCAAATGTAGAAAAAAAAATTACTAAGTGATAATTGTTATTTATAAGGAGTTTAAAAAGGAATTTTGTAAAAAAATAATAATAATTTGAACAAGGGCATGGACTAAGAGTCTGTGGAGTAAACATAATAATAAAAAAAATAAAAAAAAACCCTTTGTTTTCAAAGATAATGGAATCACTAATCAACCGCCAGCTTCTCCGGTACCTAGAGGATCACCAGCTGCTCAGTGACCAACAATACGGCTTTCGTAGGGGTCGCTCTGCTGGTGATCTTCTAGTTTACTTGACACATCATTGGGCAGAGGCAATTGAAGCGAAGGGGGAGGCACTGGCAGTTAGTTTGGACATCGCGAAGGCCTTCGATCGGGTATGGCACAAAGCGCTCCTCTCAAAACTTCCTTCATATGGGCTTCCCAAGAAATTATGTGGATGGGTCACTAGCTTTCTAGCAGACAGAAGCATTAAGGTCTTGATTGACGGTGAATGCTCAGACCCAATGTCTGTAAATGCTGGTGTCCCCCAAGGATGTGTGCTTTCACCTACACTATTCCTTCTGCATATCAATGATATGCTGCAAATCAGCAGCATTCATTGCTATACAGACGACATCACGAAAGACACCTTCTATAACGGCCGTGCGAACTCTTCTCGGGAAAACGTCATTGAGTGCCGGAATAAACTTGTGTCTGAAATCGAAACTTCATTAGAGAAAGTCTCTAACTGGGGTCGACTTAATCTAGTCCATTTCAACCCCTCAAAGACACAGGTTTGCGCGTTCACCGCAAAGAAAATGCCATTTGTCGTATCTCCTAGCTTTCAGGGCATTCCCCTAACTGCATCAGCCAATATTGGGATCCTTGGTGTCGACATATCGAGCGAAGTCCAGTTCCGTGGCCACTTAGAGGGTAAAGCTAAATTAGCTTCTAAGAAGCTTGGTGTGCTCAATAGATCGAGACAGTATTTCACTCCGGCGCACCGCCTTCAGCTTTACAAGGCGCAGGTTCGGCCTCATATGGAATACTGTTCTCATCTTTGGGCTGGGGCACCCCAATACCAACTTCTCCCACTGGACCGCATTCAACGGAGAGCGACTCGAATCATCGACTGCCAGGAAATTTCAAATCGGCTTGATACCTTGATACGCTGCGTAGAGATGTCGCTTCGCTATGCATCTTCTATCGTATTTATTACGGGGAATGCTCCGAGGAATTGTTCGGACTTATACCTGCCGCCTCTTTCCGCCATCGTTCCACGCGGCAAAAAATCCATGCCCATCACTTAGATGGTTGGCAGTCCACAACTGTGCGTTTCTCTCGAAGTTTCCTGCCTCGCACAGTCAAACTTTGGAACGAATTGTCGCCTGCGGTATTTCCGGACCGATACGACCTTCAAACTTTCAAAAAAAGAGCGTATTCCCACCTCAAAGGCCGGCAACGCACTTGTAACTCTTCTGGTGTTGCGGGTGTCCATGGGCGACGGTAATTACTTACCATCAGGTGATACGTCTGCTCGCTTGCCCTCTATCCCATAAAAAAAAAAATGGTTGGCAGTCCGCAACTGTGCGTTTCTCTCACAGTTTCCTGCCTCGCACAGTCAAACTTTGGAACGAATTGTCGCCTGCGGTATTTCCGGACCGATACGACCTTCAAACTTTCAAAAAAAGAGCGTATTCCCACCTCAAAGGCCGGCAACGCACTTGTAACTCCTCTGGGGTTGCAGGTGTCCATGGGCGATGGTAATTACTTACCATCAGGTGATACGTCTGCTCGCTTGCCCGCTATCCCATAAAAAAAATAAAAAAAAACTCAAAAGTGTAAATATATTTATGTAATTAAAAAAAATAACAATATCGTGATGTTATGTAGCCTAAAGCCTTCCTCGATAAATGGAATATCCAACACAAAAAAAAAAATTCAATTCGAACCAGTAGTTCCTGAGATTAGCGCGTTTAAACAAACAAACTCTTCAGCTTTATAATATTAGTAAGTATAGATTTAATAATTATATACACCACAGACTCGTGGTCCGTGCCTTAATTATACTTTGTTTTCTTTCTGATCTTATTAATTAGGTACTAGCTGTGCCCGGCATGCGTTGCAATGCCACGTAAATACCTTTTTTTTGCTAGGAACCTTCACGGGTGTCCCCATAACACCCTACCAAAGTTTCATTACAATCTGACGAACGGTTTCGGAACGCATAAAGGACAAACAAACATATTAATACATTGATTTTTATGTATATAGATTATTTAAGTGCAACTACTCTATTCTTATATCTAGGGTGAGTTGTAATTATTTCTATAAATATATCTATATTAATAAGGCAAATGTAACTTAACTTAATATCTTATGGAATATTCAGTTTTAAACTAACACTTGTGTTGTTTTAAAAATCAAGTTAGACCGTTTGTAACTATACCTATAAACTTTTCCAGAATTAAAAAAACAGATAAAAGTGAGAGAAACCGTTAAAGCGAATGTCGATATAATAATAATGCTGTAATTTGGAAATAAGTCCTTACAAAAACTAAGTAAGATTTTTTATCTTGATATACTACTCTGTCAAGAAAGTACTGCGAAAAGATCAATAATATACAAAATGTGAGTTATTCATCAGCATGCTTCATCAGAAACGATATACATACGCCAATGAATGATTCAGTCATCAAAACATTTTTAAACGCCTTTTCCAAAATTGAGTTCAGTTCTCACCGCGAAATCTCCTTTATATCTTTTATTTATCGAGTGAAAACGGGTGCCACATAGTGGTGGTATTTGAGTTTTAAAATAACAAGAAGTCTGTTGGATGGAGCCATACTATATGGTGAATATGGTTGCTAGATGGTATTTGTTGAGTTTTTGATCAAAATTCGTTCACAATGATGGCCTTGTGCGAAGGCGCACTATCGTGGTGCAAAATCCAAGCATTTTCTTTCCACAAATCTGACCTTTTTCGTCGACTTTGCTCTCTTAAACGCCGCATAACGCTCAAATAATATTCTTTATTTACCGTTTGACCTTCTGGCAAGAATTCCGAGTGCACAACACCGCGATAGTCAAAGAAAACAGTCAACATAACTAACTTTTGGTCGACTTTGGCGTGGTTTTTTCGATTTCGGTTCAGTTGGAAGGCGCCACTCCGAAGCTTGTTGACTAGTTTGCATGTGATAGGTACTCGTAAACCCACGTTTCGTCAACAGTAACAATGCGTTTCATTCATGTTGGGTCGGCATTGACTCGTTCTAATATGTTTCTTAGTGACTCTTATGTCTTTGAGTTTTTGGAGACACTAAAAAAAAATTAAAACCCAAATTCAAATTTTTTAGGAGTATTAGCCGAGCGGCAACATATTCAAGTGTCATACTCAAGTGATTATTAATGTTATGTCGCGTTAATGTCGCGACGCAATTACAGAGGTTCGAGGTTATAAGTCACCAATGATGCGTGTTGCGCGCCGCTGCAACCTATCCAAAGTATCGAGCAAGTACTTGGCGGAGCCATCCCAGAGGTGCGAACAATATTCTACACAGGACCGTACTTGCGTTTTCTATAGTAAGCATAATTGGTCAGCCGTGAAGAATCGCCGCACCTTGTTCAAGACTCTGAGTTTTCGTGAAGCTGCCAATCCAAAGGACTATATTATCCTTTGGATTTAGGTCGCAGCGCACGTCTATACCGAACATGCTAATACTGCTCTGCAGCTCCAGTTTTGTGCCCTGAAGAGAAGGAAGGGGAAGGAACGGTGACTTTTATGCCAAAAACGCACAGACCTGTGTTTTCTTGGCATTGAAATCAAACAGGTTCTCTGGGCCCCATTTAGATATGAGGCCCAAGACCCGGCTGAGCTCAGTGACAAGATGATCCCACCTCTCCCCGGTGTCTACCCGTACAGCCGTCGCGTGTCCAAAATATCTTGTCATCACTGTCAGTACTGTCATCTGCATAGCAATGAATATTCCCAAGAGGAATCATATCATAGATATGCAGAAGAAAGAGTGTCGGGGATAAAATGGAACCCTGGGGTACTCCGGAATTCACTGGCATAAGCTGCGAACTGCATCCATCCAAAAGGACACGAATTTTAATAATAATAATAGATCACCTAGATCACGCTAGAAGATCACCCGTCGATCGTTTCGGTCTGAACCCGTATTGTCGATCGTTGATCAAACAGTGGTCCTCTTGGTAACGGATCAGTTGGTTGTACAGGATCCTTCCCTTGACTTTGCATAGTACTGAGGTACTGTTAAAGACGTTGATGGCCTACCAGAGCGAGGCAACTCTTCCATCACAGATCGATTGCTTTTGAACGCTTTGTTCCACTCATTCTTCTTGTTATATTTAAGAGCTATTGCTCTTATCGGTGGAGCAATCGCTACCTCTCTCTATCCTCCGCCTGGCTTTTGACCTTTTGATAACGATCCACTCATAAGCACGTGTTTTTCATCAAGTCGATCACTGAAAATGTTACAAAAGGCTTGCTTTTGTAACATTTTCAGTGATTACGAACACGAAATTCCTTTGGCGATGCAAAATTAAAGCCAAAATCTTTTTTTTTAGTTGTGCCAATCTAACAAGAAAAAAAATGAGTTTGAAACCATAAACAAATAATTCATGCCTGGTATTTTTTGACAGAATGTATATTTAAAATATGCATTTGCATACGTCTTATATAAAAAACATTTTTTAGAATAAATCTGTCTGTTTGAATAAAATATGAATGTGCTAGTAAAATAAGACTCATTCTTGTTTTTCATGTCCTTTGCGTTGCCTTTTTTTAGTGCAGAATCAAGAAGAACCAAGACGAACAGGGAAGGAAAAAAAACAAACGTTAAAAGTATTTTTTTTAAATCGTCATCATAACGATATTAATTTGTGTGACACAACGAATGTATACCAAGTTCAATAGAAATTTTAACAAATTTATCATCAACGATTCAGCCTAGAGATGCTCATTGCTCATTGTTGGACAAAGGCTTTCTCAGCTCTCTCTCACTACGCTGGATTGGAAAGAGGGGGGCTTGGATCAGTACAGATTGTTGGGGAGCGCCAGCGTGAAGAAGTCGATGTTGGCTTGAGATCCAGTTAGGTATTCGCAGTCAGTTCCATCCCCAAATATTTAGAATTGATTCATATCCTCAGATGTTTTGAAATAGTTCCATATTTGCTGTATGACAAAAGCTAAGAATGCAATATAATGGCACCGTAGGATCGCGCATTCCGGACCGTACCCATAATAAGGTCCAAAATACTTAACATACACTACCAAATATTTGCTAAATATGAAACTAATATTCCATAAATAAACAGAGCCGCTATTCGCAATTTCATAAAAGAATTGATCTTATAACAGTTTTGTAACGAAGTTCCTTAGTTGTGGAGACAAGGGCTAGCCGGTAAAAATTGTACGTTACAAAAAAGCGTTACAGCGAATTTCTTATTAAATTACTCGAAAACGATAAAGAAGGGAGAAAGTGTATTCTTTAAATTTAATAAAATATTTGTCTAAAATAAAATAGAATAAAGAACTTCGTTCCTATCGGGTGCCCCACGACACGGCTTGTTTTAAACAAATGTGTGTTGAAAGAATGGTAAGTTTCTTTTCTGTCATATTTTCTTATATCAATTCAAAATTTTATGTAATTTGGTTAACATTTTCAAATTCAAAGTTTTTTTTGTATTTAATTAAAGAAAGTGATGATATAAAGATTAAACAGCATGTACAAAAAACTTTATTTCTCCTTAATAGGTACTGCTCAACCGGGAGAGGTTCTTAGCGTAGAACTCAGTTTGTTGATTTGTATCTTGTATATTTCGATGGGTCTTGGACTGCTGTTGGTCTGTAATATTGAATTGATGTGTTTTGTATTTTAGGGTTTGAATATCTCACTGCAAAAGCAACTTTAATGTTTGAATTCTGAATTTGAATGATACTTATTTCCAGTCATGTAGAGTTGTTTACCTTACTACTTCTTATTCAACGTTCGGAAGTTTCGGAACCTTAAATCATATTTGTTACATTATTTTATTAGTTAACAATATCACCATCGCTAAATATGTCGGTTGTGTACAATCCGAAAATATACGAAGTGTAACAATCCCTTAATTGTTTGCGTTAGACCGTCGGATTATAGATTGGGATCTATGATCAGTTTTTCAGCGGTCTTCAGAAGAGTTGAGCTTAGATCACTATAGGTACCGAAACATCTTTCGACTAAAAGTAACTTGCCGAAATCACTCTTAGCCTGCGTTGCTGAAACCCCGAAGATTTCCTCACTCCAGAAGATGATTCAAATTCTTATGATAAAATATTATGGCATTTATGGCGTGTGTCTAGTCATAACGGTGTGTCTGTGACAACCACAACCACATTGTAACAACCAACATATCATCATATGTATGTACAAAAATATTGGCTATAAAAACAATATTGGATTCGCAGCGCGTGAAATAATTCAATTTTATTGATAATGACTCGCGGGATTCGATTTGTTTCCCAACTAAAGAATAGGAACATCCATTGTTTTCCGCTTGTCATTAACATATTTTTCAAACTATCGCTATTCAGCTACCTATCGGTTATTTTTATAGCAGAAATTATTCATACGCGTTACTGTATGCAAAATGGATTTATCGAGATTTAACAAAAAAATATTTACACCTATTTATTAATCTTGTTAAATCTTTAGCTATCATCTATACATGTATTAAAATCGTAAGGGTAAAAATACATGTATTAAAGTCGTAAGGGTAAAAAAATCTGTAATTGCGAGATAAATTGAAAAACAAATACACACGACGCCATGAAATTACTAGCAGAACACGATGGAATAGTTTTCAAAAAATATTCGCTTGTTTGTTCGTCTGTCTGTCCGAAAGGATCTCCGAAATTACTGGACAGATTTTGATGCGGTTTTCACCAAAATTCTTTCAATTTTCCGGATTATCAGACCGGCATCATTTCTTTTGTTCAAATTTATTTTTATTATAAGAGATTGAAGTAAAATACCATGGTGAGCTTGAAATTCCCCTGACAAATCTGTTACAGCATGTCATGGAAAATTTACAAAAAAAAAAATTTTTCTACCGTGGTAAAGTAAAAGAATCATGTCCATTAGGTACAACCAATCTATTTAGGATTTTTAAAGCAGACGCCTTATACATACGAAAAAACGCGCTATTTATTTTTATCTTTTGTTCGCCTTTATACAAGTTGGTTTAAAAAGAAAAATTAAATAGTAATTCCTAAAGAAAAGCTTTAAAATATAAAGTAACTAGCTGCGTCCGCTAACTACGTCTTGCTTTAATAAAGCTCAATACTCAAAAATTTCTGGAGAGCGCCACTCATAACACCTAGGTGTATAAAAAAGCCTACGACTTATTCTCAGACCTACCAAATATGTATACACAAAACATTTCATAAAAATCAGTGGAACCGTTTCGTAGGAGTTCGATAACAGACACTGTGACACGAGATTTTTATATATTAGATACATGGACCTACAAAAAAATACAATATTTTTTTCAGGTCCGTGATTAGATAAAGGTAATTTTGTATGGAAAATGACAGTATATTTCGTTATTGTTTATTTAGTGATATGTCATTATTTGTTGTTACTAATTCACTGGGAGTTCACCGTGCGAAGCCGGACCGCATCGCAAGTTTATTATAATAAAATATGTTCATTAGCAAGCACTTAGAACGAAGGAGAAAAATTAGTTGCTGCATACCATTTCATTAGGCGACAAACTGACACTTTGAGCCTATGAGCCAGAATAATCCAATTAAATTTAACAGCTCCCAATTTTATTAATATAAAACTTCGTGTTTAATAATGATTAATCTTTATACTTGATTAAACTAAGGGGCGGCATTTTAATATTTTTTAAATAGGCAAATGGATTCTCTACACCTAAATTCTCAATTAGTACCTACTATCTAGATTCTAGCGTAACAAGAAAACATCCTACGAATCCGGTATTTCAAAATCCAGTACAGCTTTTATTTATTTATTCTTCTAGGTAGGATCCGTTATGTAAGTAAATGAGTATTTCGATACAAAGACTATGTAGTGGATGAAATGAAATTAGGAGTAAGACGCCCTAGACTAATTGCCGGTGCCGTCTCCGGCCACGGCCGCCTGTCGGTGGCAGCTCGGACACACGCCTGTGACAGATCAAAGCCTCGCTAATTAGCACCGCCTGTCAATGCCATCAGTGCAATGTGCCGGAGCGAAAAAAGTGTATCTCTTCAACTCTATAGGTATCTATTATCTATTTATGTCACTGAGTCGGTAGTATCCGGCTCGAAGGACCATAAAGTTGTACGGGTTGTTGTCCTCTTCAGAACTGATGACGATATAATACAAGATAAAGCTAGTTTATAACAAACTTGTCTATGATAAGAATCAATAGCCGTATGTATTGGAATCACTTGTATGCGGGCAGGACGCAGGACCTACATGGCTTATTATTTTTTTATTATATTTATCATTCTCATAACAAGGTATGCAATAGACTTAAATGTTTAAACATTTTACAGAATTTGGCTTCAAAATTCTCCATTTAAAAAGGAGACTTTTAAAAAATATTGAGGGACAGATTGACGTTTAGTTGTCGAGTTTAATTTTTTTCAATTTATTTCATTATATGGCCGTAATAGGATAATTTGATCTCATTTTCTACATTGAAACACCCGTAAAAAATCCGCGGGCGGGCAGCTATAGTTAGATCGCATTAATTAACTGCTGATGATATGAAAATAAGTAAAGGTAGACTCGAGTATCGATTTTTTGTACTTGAGTATACATGAAGTGCGATGTGCGACGATAGTCGATACCTACGGCGTGAACTTACGAGTACTGAAAAATAAACGATTGAAATATTGAAAGGGAATATCAATAAAGAATACCTTAAGAATATAATCTAGTAAAGAACAGAAGGTGCATATAGGCGTGTGCATATGTTTCAGGCTTCACTCACAATCTTAGATGCCCTCGTAAATATATGAAACTCGATAAGACCGAACCGCTTTACGAACGGAAATAAACAAACTCAGATTCTATATAGAGGGTGCGCTACGAGTTCGAAAACCGGATGTGGTTTGAAGGAATTAATTATTATCGGGCCAATGTTCCAATCGAACGCCCCCGGCGACAACGCCGCCTCCACGGAAATTTATTTCAAACGTCATTTCTGAATGCAAACCTCTCGCACCGCGCCAGGGGAGAGAAAAATGATAATTTCCTAGGCTGTAAGAGGTATACACTATTGAAAAGTTGCCGAGTAGAGATATGCCCAGTATGTTAAATTCTCCAATTTCCCAAGTGCATCTTATTTTTATTCGCCTATTTAGATTCGTAACCCAACATTTCATTATTGCATTGCAATATTGATGATATACTGATGTTCTCAATTAGTACTTTAGTTCATAAAAGAACAAAAAAGTTGTCAGGAAGGTAGTTTATATGTAGGATATAGCACAATAAGTAATACGAGTTTGGCATAATTCCTAGTGACCAAACTTTTTTTTTATACTACGATGCCGGCAAACAAACTTACGGCCCGCCTGATGGTAAGCAGTTACCGTAGTCTATGGACGCCTGCAACACCAGGGGCATCACAAACGCGTTGCCGACCCTTTAAAAACCTATTTACTCCCTTCTTGAAGAACCCCATACTGTATTCCCCGGGGAAAACCTCGGCAGGGAGCTCGTTTCACAACCGGAGCGTGCGTGGGAGGAAATTTCTCTCAAACCGCGCTGTGCGTGACCACTTAGGCTCCAGCGTGTGAGGATAAACACCCTGAAGATGGCGAGCGGTGCGATGATAAAAGGTGGCCGTTGGCATCATGTCGAACAATTCTTCAGAACACAACCCGTTGTACAAGCGGTAGAACACACATAATGAGGCAAAGTCTCAACTCAGATTTAAAGGCTCAATACCGCTTGTGAGTTTGGGATCGTCAACAATTCGCTCAGCTCGTCTTTGGACCGAATCAAAAGGTCCAAGTTGTTATCGAGGTGCTCCCGCCCACAGATGACAGCAGTACTCCATATGAGGCCTGACCTGTGATTTATACAGCAACAGTCTTTGCCTTGAAGAGAAGTACCGCTTGGCTCTGTTAAGCACACCTAGTTTTTTGGACGCCAACTTGACCTTGTCATCTAAGTGACTTCGGAATTGGACGTCGCTGGAGATGTCGACACCGAAGATCCCTAAACTCTTCGAGATGGCAAGGGTGTGTTCTGGAATTGTGGGGCCACAGTAAATGGGGGTTTCTTAGCGGTGAACGCACAGACTTGTGTCTTAGAGGGGTTAAATCGGACTAAATTGTCCCGCCCCCAATCGGAGACTCTGGATAGAGTGTTCTCGATTTGAGACACAAGTTGTTCACGACTTTCCTCCACAATGGATCGAGGGATATTTGCACGGCCCGTGTAAAATGCATCTCCAGTGCTATCGTCTGCATAGCAATGGATGCCGTCAAGCGACAGCATATCATTGATATGCAGCAGAAACAGTGTTGGAGATAGCATGGAGCCTTGTGGGACACCAGCATTTATCATCCTGGTTTCGGAGCAGCTACCGTCAACTACGGCTCTAATGCTCCTCCCGGATAAAAAACTAACAACCCACTTGCACAATCCCTCGGGAAGCCCGCATGATGGCAACTTCGATAGAAGACCCCGGTGCCAGACCCGATCGAACGCATTCGCTATATCCAGGCTGACTGCCAAGGCCTCACCTTGACTCTCAATGGCAGAGGCCCAACGGTGTGTGAGATACACTAAAAGACCACCAGTCGAGCGACCGTGGCGAAAGCCGTATTGGCGGTCGCTGTAACACTTTGTGTTATCTTGACTTCCGGCATGGAGTGATCACACCACGGGATGGTAGGTGGTGTGGCGCTTTCGTCACCGTTCATAGTCGAGTTTGAGGCAAAGAGATTACCCAATAGATCGGCTTTCTCTTTAGCGCTATGGACCAAGTTGTTACTGACATTTCGGAGTGGTGGTAAGGACGACCTACAAAAGTTTCCCTCGGCAGCTTTAGCCAGCGACCAAAAAGCACGACTACCCGAGGGGTAGCTTGCGAGCCGCTCGCCAATTCTGCCGATGAAATTGAATTTAGCTCTGGCAATATTTTTTTTACTGGCCCTCGAGGCCGCATTATTCTTGCGTTTCACATTAGTTAGATTGGGGTCATGTGTCCTACGAGCCGTGGTCCAAGCCTTGTACGCGGCTTGCTTAAGAAGTAGAGCTTCCTTACAAGGCCGGTTAAACCACGGTCGTTTTTTTGCCCCCGCAGCTACTAGTGAGTTAGGAATAAAACATTCCATACCTACCAGGATTGTCTGAGTGACTGCGGCTGCGCAGGTGTCAGGATCATCTGATGTGAAGCAAAGCTGCCTCCACGGGTACGATGCATAAAATTCTCGCAACCCATCCCAATCTGCTGACTTCTATTGCCACATGCGGCACAAACTGGGTGGCCTAGATGGATCAGGCCGCGCGCAGGTAACTTGAGTCCGGACGAGAGTGGTCGGAAGAACCGAGAGGTGCATCCACTGAAATAGAATATCCGTCCGGACGTGTGGTCAGTAGAAGGTCCAGTAAGGAGCTCGTATTGTCCTCAATGTCTGGTATTCTTGTAGGAGAATTGACCAGTTGAGAGAAACCATAGGCCAGAGAAAATTCGTGAGCACACCTCCCCGCGAAGTCAGTGGACCGAGAACTAAGCCAGTCTACGTGATGGGCATTAAAGTCTCCCAAAATCACTAACTCGGCGGATATTGCTTAAGGACTTTATCAGTCGTCAAATTCAGGTGCTCGAATATTCTAGCTGTATCCGCTTCTCCGCTATGAGACCTGTATAGGCACGCATAAACGCGGGTGTGGCCACCGCAGTCCACACGCACCCATAATATGGACAGGTCCCGGTCTTCTAAATGATATAGGCGGCGGCAGCAGATATCCTCCCGGGCGTACACACATACGCCAGCACGTCTCCGGAATGAGTGTTCGAGCACTTAAGGTAAGATGTGTCAGCCGGACAAGATATCTGCGTCTCCGTCAAAAATAAAAGGGTCGGCTGCGCTGCCTCAAGGTGCTGATGGACAGCGTTGAGATTTGCGTGAATTCCCCTAATGTTGCAGAAGTCCACCTGCGTGGAAAGGGATGCCGCTGTGAGACTTTTCCTTTTATTTTTACTATTCATAATATTTATGGTATAGGTAAATAGGTTAGGAAAATTCGCTGTGCTGAAAGCTAAAGGGAAAAATATGCGATGCTAAATCAGCCGACCAGCGCGGGTAGTGCGGTTTGTCAGTGCAGCGTACGGAAGGGCTCCCGGTCCCCCCCCACGGCAGCAGCCGGGTTTCACTCCGGTCTCCTTCTCCGGCACGACTGCAGCCACAGGGATTTTTCACAGGTTGGCAGGTCAGCCTCCCAGGGCGAGGATTAAGTAATCCCTGGGTTCGGGAACTCTACTAACCTGCGGGCGGCCAGGGGTCAGCCGTTTCACCGGGTCTCCCTGATCGCTGCAGCCACACTCCGCGCCTGCACCGATAACGACCGTATTGTGCGCAGCACTGGTCCCCCGCTATCAACACCGCGAATCTTCAAGAGCTCTGGATACCTTACTCACCGCAGGAACACAACACTACGTAGGAGTAATGTTATTTAGCTGCGGTCTTCTGTAAGGCGGAGGTACTTCCTCAGTCGGGCTGCTCCAGTTTTGAGCGGAATGAATCCCGCTGTGCCCTACCTCTCTAAAAAACTATTTTGGCAATTCTTATAAATAGGTATACAAGGAACGACAAATGGTATTTGGTCCCCTGGTCTCATCTCTCATTTTTTTATAAACTGCATGTCGGACATAGTATAAATAATCTTTTTCACTATTGTGTCATTTAGGAGTTTTGTGTTTAAAGTAACGACGTAAAATTCAAAAGTAAGTAACGATATCTAGTCTATAAAAATATATTTTTTGAATATCCACTATTAGTGACAGTACTTTTAAGGAGCTGCGAAATAAAACGCTTATATCATCGATTTCTTACATGGCGGACGTGAACGGGACTAAAATGAAAGTCACTTGAAAAATGATTTTCGAGTTTATCGGTTTTCCGGATATCTACCCCGTGCTTCTCATGACATTTCATTTTGAGCAATATAGGCTGCACGATACGTTACAAAATTATTGTGCAGTTGGGAGCTGACATTCACTAATGGGTTCACTTATGTTGCTGTGCAATATGTAATGAAGCGCGTAGTGATTAATTTTCAAAATATCTGAGGTTAGCAATTTATGACACGACAATTTCTGATCTTCCATTAATCTCTTTTATTTACTAAAAAAATATTAGCCGCGGCTTCGCTCGCTCTTTTATAGGGAAAAGAGCACATCAATGGAAAATAACGAAGAATGTTCATAGACAGCAAAACAGACATACAGAAATAATAGCGCCAGTGACATATTTTATAAAGCAAATACTCTCATAATACCACAGAACACAGAAAGAGGTGTGTGTTCTGTGTTCTGTGCATGCATATTAACATTGCATATTTTCTGATTATTTTTCTTTATACCCGCTTACTTCTAGGTAAGAAGTTAAAGAAGTAGTTAAATTAGTTTTACGATATGGTTATATGTAAAACAATAAACTATACAAAACTGATATTTGCATAAAATTTATATGAATGTGAAATGCGTTGTAAAATGTATTGGATTTTGAATTTTATCACATTTTTTATTTTTGACACCGCATACTGTAGCAACGATGATCGGTAAAATATTGCTCTATTGTGACAGTTTTCTTGATAAATTTTTGATGTAGGTATATATTTAGATATTGGTATCTTTTTAAGGTATGAAGCGGCTGTTTCCATATCGAATATAGTGGCATACCAGTTTATGAGCATGCTTAAAACATGTATCGAAACACCAATGCCAAACCAAAAGTAAGTCTAGAAAATGATTTAGACGATGATTAATTTTAAACAGTCGCAATAAGCCCAACTTTATGGAAATGCAATTAGCCATGGCAAACAGAGCTTAAGACTAATAATAAACAATAAAGGTTTCATAGATTTTGTTGAGACGGGGGAATCTGTTACGATGCTAAAGGGCTAAATTGACTAACCTGCTCACTTGGATATGCCGTAGGACTCCGGTCTACTAGTTATTTCGCTGGTGTCGTCACATTTGGCTTAGCCATTTCCAAACCCCCCTGATAAAGGTACGTTTAGGATTAGGAAGGCCAAATCACTAAACACACTCCATGGAAAACAGACCTGGCCTATACTGCTGGGCCAGTTCTCCAGTGTGGACTTCACCTAGGGAGGGGTCACTAAGTGTACTCGTTCGGGAACCCCCAGTCGGGTGACCAGGTCAATGCTATGATATCTCCCAGTAACGTGTCAATCCGACTGGGCTAACCGCTCCCTAGCTGCTTTGGGTAATTGAAGAGGGCAGTCGAAGGCGGGCATTGCTTGTGCGGATGCACAAGCCGTAATGACCCTGCCGTAGTGGTCTGCGTGCACGGGGTCAACCGTGCACGGCGCCGTAAAGTCCTCCGTCTGGGGATTAACCTGGTGTTCTCAGGCAATCCCTCCTTGGCGATAGCCCGACCAGTTGCTCAAGCTTGCCCGGGCACGTTGGTAGTGGTATCGCAGTGTGGACCTTACCACACGCGCCCATAAAGACAGTTAGAACACGGGGGAGGTTTACTGGCACTCTGCTAGGAGAGCCCCACACACGTCGTCTAGCCAACGGCGGTTACGATGCGATTACGCATTTCCCCCCAAAAAAAGGGTAATTGGGATAGCGTCTATCATCGTCTCCTTCCGCCCATCCGCCGGCGGTGGAGCGGGGTGGCAAGTGGATCCTCTTTATGCGCACACTCAGCAGCCTACTTTTGCGAGATAAAGTCTTCAGACAAGGAGGCGACGGCCCCCCATACGTCATGCAAGTCGCCATCTTTCTTACGACGCTAGCGCGATTGTTCAACTGGGATTCAGCACAAGGACTAACACATCGCGCTGGGGTCGTCAGGCCCGTACTCCGCGAGGGTGTGCTTGGCGTTATCGTCGGAAGACAACTTAACTTTATGTTATTTCAATTTTACACCGCCCTGTAATTGAGTGGCTGTATGGAAAATTGGAATATGGTTCAATAGAAATGTCAAAATATACCTAGTTTCTTTTTTATAATTTGACAGCTGTCAGTTGAAAAGAATTCTCCCTAGGGCTGAATTACTTTCAACCCGCTCCCTAGGCAACTTCAGACCTACTTTCAGAGTATGAGTAATGAAAAAATAATTTGTCATCTTCGGCAATCGGCACGACGAAACAATTTGTTTGATTATTTCAGTTTCCTCACTGAGAACATCAAAAACTTTATCAACAACCCATCAAAGACCACAGTTGGTTTTGCGCCAAAGTTTACAAGCAATCGTAAGTACTTTGCCAATTTGCTGAGCACAGCTGAGTTCAAGGATATGTTGGCAAGTGATGAAGAACAACTACGAAGGGAGATGCTGAAAAAGATAAAGTACTGCGATGAAACCATAATGGATCCATCATTATTGAAGGAGTTTTATGATCGCGAAACTGATCAATCCAAGTTTTAAGTGTCAGTCACATTTTTATATTACTGAGGTAGAATGAATTAATGATTACGGGCAATTATATTTTATTATAATTTCATAAATTTTCTGAACGCATCTGTTTTATATCCCACTATTTATATTCTACTAATAAAAATATTATTTAACTTTCGTTTCAAGAGATTTTCTGTGATTAGGACGACTAGGTGCCTTCAGTTAACGTAGCTAAAGCGTTGTTGTTAGTATCTCGCGCTGTCAGCTGACAGCTCAAGCCATCACTGACATCGTTCTTAAGATCGACACTCCCGAGTAGGTGCAGGGCGTTGTGCCGTGGTTTTCTGTGAGGTGTAGTGAACTCCATAAGCTTTTTTAAAGTCATAAGAAAAGTTGGGATCGCTGCAACGAAAGATTTTGGCGTTATTTCGGGCTCCTGCCAAATCATTGGTAAGAGTGAATTCAAGACACGGATTACTTTAGCATGGCTTATCTTTGTCATAAAAACTTATTTCATAGTATTGAAATATCCAATTTTAACCAAACACGTGGCAAATGAATAAACTCAGTAAAGTAAAAATTTCGTAGCTCACTTATATTTCTTGAAAATTGGTTAAGAATAAAGCAAACTTATAAATAAATGAAACTTTGCATTTCCTTTAAAAATGATAAATAAATTGAAAATGAATAAAATCAATAAAGTAAAAATTAGAAGGCCAGCACCGTGTCCATAGCACCGCCGAGATCGACTACGTCTTTAATTCTAGCGTGTTGTCAGTGATGATGTATGGGACCGATACCTATATGGTCACTCGTGATAGGACTCATAAGTAGGCTAAAAGTCGCTCGCAAAAGTAATGGAAAGGGCCCGGAATTTCCCTGTGTGATCAAGAATCCGTAGGAAAATTAAAGTAACCTCATATAGCTCAAAGAAATATGAAATTTGAGGGTAATGGGCATGGGTAGGGAACATTATTAGATGGCCCGACTTACTGCTGTCTGACATACTACTAACTGTATTCTGTTGTGGTAGAAAGTTTTTCGAATGGCGGTCGCGTAAGGTGTGTCTGTGTACAAGGTGGGCCGACGATTGGTGAGGGTCGAGGAAGTCGTAGAATACCAGCAGCGCACGATCGATCCACTTGTTGTTGGGTTGTCTATGTCCAGCAGTGGGCATCACATTGCTGAAACGATGAGGATGAAGAGTAGTAAATTGCATTACAATGCCCCAATGCCCCTCAGCCCCCGAGCGGTCGCATGCGAACGGTGTGACGTCACGCTATGAAAAATTTTCTAAATACCCTCACGAAAAAAGGGTTTCATATTAAAAATATATATTTCACAACCAAAGCATATTTTTCATTCTGTAAAAAGCAATGTAATAATGGATAAATTTCGTTTCGTGAGGGTATTTGTCAATTATTACATAGCGTGAGGTAAAACCGGTCTCATGAGACCGGTTGGTAGAGCTGCGATTAATTCGGCGAGCTTGCAGTGATTCCAATTGCGACTAGTTTGCCGAATGTTTCTGGCATTAATCCCGTTATTCGCAACTATTTTATGATTGCAATTCAAAAAAATGTTATTTAAATAATATATCAACGCCTAGAGTCACACTTGCTTCAAATTTCCTATGACAGAAAATAGTACACACAGCAACATGCTAGGCTTTACATTGAGACATAGCCCGACCAGTGGGTCGGGTTTGCTCGGGCGCGTGGGTAGTGGAGTCACAATGTAGTCCTTACCTAGCGCGCCCATAAGGGCAGGGAGAACACCGGGGGGTTTTAGTGGGTAGGCCCGGCACTCTGCCGGGAGAGCCCCACACACGCTCGCTGTTTAGCCAACGGCGGGTACGGTGCGGTTACGCATTTCCCCCCGAGAAAAAAAAGGCATTTACATTGAGACCGCCCTTATGTCGCTCGTAATAGCGGCGGCTTTACATTAGCGTTTGCTGACTCTACATTACGATATAAGTGCGGTATGTTGGCTATAACTCACGAGGCGGAATTTCAGCCCAAGCCGAAGGCGAGGTTGTAATAGGGCCGAGTGCGTATAACCAATATATACCTACGCACGTATATCATACGACCTTTTTCGACACACTTGTGAGGAAAAATACTTAATAAACTGAATTTTTGGAATAAATAACACAAATCATTGTCAATTTGTAGACAAAACTAAATAATGGTATGAAAATAATCGTTTGAAAAATCATGCAGTTCGTTAATGCCTTTTTATAAGCATTTAAAAAATATAGTATATTACTGGCGCGGCTGGCAAGTGCAGCATTACCGGACTCTGCGATGCGTGCCTCGCCTATAATACATGCGTGTTTTATGAGCTGCTTTATGTATCTAAAACCGGTAAAATTAGATCCACTTTACGAGCAAGTGTGTTGAAAATGATTATTACCGTTTCGGCCGTCTGCAAAATCGTACAAGGGACCTCGCGATTGGCAATCTTATTTCTGCTGGCAGCTCAAAGTGGCGTTTAATCAATTAGAAACCCTATAATTAAGTCTATATTAATATTAATCGTTGCACATTGTCTCATTCTGTACCACGATACAGACTGTCATAATACCGAGCGGGCTTTTGGTTTAAAATACATAATGTAAGACAAGCAGCCGCTATATCTATCCTTTTCATAATATCATTCTATTATTCTGCATTCATCTGAAATAAGCATCAATTGAAGCGCAACATACAGTTCGTAGCTCGATCAAAGCAAGGCTGGAGATGGTGCCTATCTGCTCGAGAAAGCATAACATATTAACATCAAAGTGGTCATTATAAAGTTCATTTAGAACTAAAAATTAAAGCCCGGCACAGGTTGTTTTCGCAAAAACAAGAGACCTGTATGATGGATTAAAATTGGAATTACGAACCGGAAAATAATCCATCAAATTTTAATTTAAATTATCTATGAGGTAATAAAGTTTTATACGTTTGTCATGTTCTAAATAGATAAGTGTAAGAGAATTAAACTGTTTTGATTGGTTAATTCCTACGAGTATTATGTACACAAATCTATATACGAGTATATATATCAAAAGAAAGTCGTATTAGTTACACTATTTTATAACTCAAGAACGGCTGAATCGATGTGTCTGAAAATTGGTGGGGAGGTAGCTTAGAATCAGGAGACGGACATATGATAGCTTTTATCGCAGAAATAACCCCTTAAGGGAGAGAAAGGGGGTGGAAGTTTGTATAGGGAATCAATAACCGCTAAACCGATTTAGATGAAATTTGGTATGGAGATAGTGAGGAAGGATTGACAAGGACAATTTGGTCTGCTTGTCAAACCTAAAAAGTCTCAGGTCATTATTATAGGTAGCAACAGATTATATGGAAACCAAAAGTTTTATACAATGGCATTGTTATCTCCTTTTCGGATAAAACTAAAGACCTTGGTATTATCATTGATAATACATTATCTTGGACACCTCAAATCAATGACGTTAGTCGACGCATGCATTTCACCTACCACTCTCTCAAGCGACTTCAGTTCTTCCTACCTTTTAATGCTAACGTTATGCTAGTTCAGTCTCTCCTATTACCTGTCCTCGACTATGCTGATGTATGCTATCTGGATGCTACAGAAGAGCTTCTTAACAAAGTGGAGCGTCTTCAAAATTTTGCGATCAGATTTATTTTGGTTTTCGCAAGTACGATGACGTGTCCGAGTACCGATTTAAGCTCCAGTGGCTCCCTGTTCGACTTCGGAGAAACATGCACATCCTCAATCTCACCTTCAAAATATTACACAATCCTGATTTCCCTGAATATTTGCGGTCCCGTTTCCACGTACTCCCACCTGGTCCTCGATCTAAACGTTCCTGTGTTACTAAAAAAAAAAAAAAAAAAAAAAGGTGTCACCATTGTTCTATAGAGCTCCGATTTTACTTCGTTTTAAAAATAAAAAAAAACGATTACTGTGATCAATTATGTGCCCAAAGTAAAGAAATGGATTTGCTACACCGGTGAGAGTGTTATCCAAAGTAAGAAACGTTTATTTATCATCAAATCGCACATCAACAAAATATTGGGTTCAACATGAAACAATATACACTTTGGAAAGTGCACTGTGAATGGTACGCTATCAAGTCTCCTGGATATGTTTTCTGATAACAAAGCAATATTGACAAGGTATTTATGCTTGGTGAATGTAATATAGAAATACAAATACATTTTACATTTTACGTTCTTGATGGTGCAACAGCTTAGGAAATATCAAATTACCCACTTCCAGTTATATGCATTGCATTGCACTTATTCACTATTTTTTTCTATCAACAATTACTATCAACTATGTTTGTGAAGTAGTGGTTAAGAGCAGAGAATACTGCCGTGCAAATCTGAGAACCGTACATCGAGTCCCGAACACATTATATTTTTTATTGTTCTTCCTGTGTTTTTCGCCTCCTTCTTTTTGTATATTATTATCACAATGGAAAGGAAATGTGAGAAATGCAAGGAAATAATTAGAGGCAGACAAAATCTTACCTGTACAATATGCAAAAAGATATATGACTTGAGCTGTTCTAATACTGAAAAGAGATTTTATATAATGACACCTACACAAAAAAAGAACTGGACTTGCAAAAAATGCATAGAAAAAAGAACCATACAGAATAAGAATAAAGCAACATTATGCATCGATAAAAAGGACTCATCAACACCAATATTGGAAAAAGCAACACTAATAACTGAACAAAAAAATGTCACATATAGAAATAAACAAATAAAAGTAATAGAAAACTCATTTGAATCCTTATCAGTAGACGAAGAGGAGGAGGACACTATATTGACCTCATCAGACTCGTCAATCACTCCAATAAATAGAAGTTGTCCTGACTTGGGAAAAGATATGCAAAATGAAAAAATTAAAGAGCTGGAAAGTGAAATAATAAAATTAAAAGAAAAACTGGCTTCGGCTGATCAGGAAATCGAAAATATGATTGTTGAAAACAACTTGCAAAAGAAAACTATAGCAGTGCAGGAACAAAAAATTACACAACTTTTAAAAATATGTGGTACCACAGTAAAATCAACTCGTATTCGTAAGAGCATCTCAAAAAGAAATACTGAGATTGATATGAATGAACTGCAACAAACCCAAAACTCCATAGTTTACGAACGTGATAACACAAATATTGGTATAAATAAAACTGACATTAACATGGAAAATACAGTACAGTGTTTACATACTAAAAGCTCTCAAAACATCACATTAAAACAGAGTAATCAAAGCAAAAATTCCAAAATAGTTATATTCGGGGATGAACACTTATTAGGTTTGTCAGCTGCGCTTATTAAAACAAGGTTTGGAAAATGGAATGACAAATATCATACAACTGCATTCATTAATAGGAATGCACCAGGTTCACACATCCTTGGCCATTGTAATGAAGCTTTTATAAATTCTCTGTCAAAAAATGATAAAATCGTGCTTGGATTTGGTAGTCATGATGTTGACCCTCTTAGAATTGAATCATCACTGCACATATTATTAAATAAGCTTAAACATGTCGATGTATTTATAGCTCCAGTTTATGAAAACAAACATTTAAATGTAAAATTATTAAACAATAGGATTGCTTTGCTTTCATCGTTATACACTAACTGTATTTTCTTAAACATTGACCCTTTTAAATGTAATAATAAATTTGACTATTTATCAACTGTATGTAACAAAATTAGTAGACATATAGACAACAGTGAATACACTCGAACTTACCTTGATCCGGAATGTGTTGTGGATTTTATTAGACATCATAACAAGCAGAGAAAGGAGGAATCTAATATACCAGTAAATAGCACTAATACAAGTAATGATCTTTTTCGTCCTTAATGGTAAAAATGAAGTTAAGGATAGGGATACCACTGTTACATTATTCCACCAAAATATACAAGGCTTATTGAATAAACTGGACAGTCTAGAAATAAGTCTCAACCAGTTTACAGAAAACAAAATGATAATAGATGTTATGTGTCTAACTGAAATATTTATTAAATTAGGTAGCGAAAGTAATTTACAACTGAAAAATTTTAAGTTGGCCTCCTCTTTTTGTCGCAAAAATAAAAAACGAGGTGGGGTTTGCATAATGGTAAGGAGATCCTTGGACTTTAATAATGTTCAAACATATTCGGATCTTTGTATGGAAAAAAATTTTGAGATGTGTGCCATCGATATTCCCTTATATAATTGCATTATAATTTGTATATATAGAACTCCTGCTTCATGTATTACGGTATTTTTTAACCAACTTGACACTCTTTTACATAAACTCACGAAACACAAAAAACGTCAAATAATCTTAGCAGGAGATTTAAACATTGATACATTAAAAATTAATAAAACTTCAACTGAGTTGCGTACATTATTAGCCACATATAACATATAACTACACATTAACGCCCCAACTAGATTAAATTCATGTATAGACCATTTTGCTAGTAATATACCTGATGCTAAAGGCCATGTCCATCATTTATATCTTTCTGACCACAATACTGGCCAGACTCTGGAGTTTAAAATCTGTAAATATAATAAAAAGCAAACGCATTGGTTCAAAAGAATCAGAGACATAAATGAAGACAATATATCAAAATTTAAAAATTGTCTATCTAGCTTAACTTGGAACGATGTATATAATAATGATCAAAATTTGAACATAGCTTTTAATAGTTTCCACGAAGATCTTTGTCTTTACTTTAATCTTTGCTTTCCAGAAAAAAGAGTCAGGGTTTGTTTGAATATATCGAGACCAAAGTGGATCACAAATGGCATAAAAAAATCTAGTATTAGAAAACGTAAACTCAGAAAGATATTTTATAAAAGTAAGACTTTAGAAAATAAAATAATATTTAAGAAATATACAAAATTACTTCGTCATTGTATTAATAGGTCACAGCTTATTTGTAATACAAGAACAATTAAAAATGCTAAAAATAAATGCCGCGCCACTTGGAACATTATCAAAGACAAATCTAAAAATATTAATAAATATAACGAAATTGAGTACTTAGAAATTAATAATAGTGTTATAACTGATCCAAGTGCTATTGCTATGACATTTAATGACTATTGCCTAGAGATGAATAACGTAAGTAAACAAACAAGGACATCTGTAACCAATAATATTTCAAGTAATGGTAATAGTATATTTTTGACACCATGCTCTGTGGAAGAAGTTATAAAAATAGTCAAGTCTCTAAATAATACAAATTCAGTTGGTGTAGACATGTTGCCAACAGTTTTGTTTAAATCTTGTATAAATTTAATTGCTCCTGTACTATGTTTTTTGATTGACCTGTCCTTCACGACTGGAGAATTTCCTGATAATTTGAAAAAATCTATTGTCAAACCACTACATAAAAAGAACAGCAAACAGGATGTGCAAAATTATCGTCCAATAACTTTAATACCTGTTCTTTCAAAGATATTTGAAAAAGCTATGTCGTCTAGAATTTCTTCCTTTTTCCTGAAGCACGACATTATTGCAAGGGAGCAAAATGGATTTCAAGCGAATAAGTCTACAACCCTCGCAGCCTACAAATTAATTAAAAGTATTACAGAAAATATTGACAAAAAGAAATCTGTAGTAACTGTGTTCTTTGATATGAAAAAAGCATTTGACTGTGTTAATCACAATTTACTTTTGACAAAATGTGAGAAATATGGTATTAGAGGGCCAGCGCTTGACTGGTTAAATAGTTATCTTTCTAAACGCACTCAGTGTGTTGAAATTAATAAGATAAATGAAAAAAAAGAACTGGTGTCATATAGGTCATCGTTTTCACACAATAGACAGGGTGTACCCCAGGGTAGCATAATGGCCCCTTTATTGTTTTTGGTATATATAAATGACTTGCCGGATTCCACGAACTTCGAAACGATCATGTTTGCTGACGATATTTCTTTGATAATACCAGGGAATAACGCATCTGAAAACTATAATGAAACTTTGAATAGCACTGTAAGACATGTTGAAAACTGGATATCAAATAACGGTCTTCAGGTAAATGCAACAAAAACAACTTATATGCAATTTCGTAACTATAGGACAACTCCTCTATACCCAAAAATACAATGCCAAGGTCAGGAACTTAAGCAAGTGCACGAAACGAAATTTTTAGGTGTGACTATTGATGAACATTGTAATTGGAAGTCGCATGTTCATGAAATATGTACTACTTTAGCTAAATTTGTCTTTGCTTTAAAGCGTCTGAACTATACATCAGGACAAAATGCAGCATTAATAGCATATCACGGCTATGTGGCATCTGTCTTGAGATACGCAGTTATTTTGTGGGGAAATTCTACTGATGTTTTAAGGGTTTTTAAAATCCAAAAAAAATGCATTAGAGCCATTTGTGGAGCAGGCCCATTAGACACATGTAGACCTTTATTCAAAAAATTAAAAATATTAACACTAACTGGAGACCTATTTTTGAATTACGTATGCGATTTAGAAATCACCGCTGACTAAATAGTCAGCGATGACTTTGAAGTCACGAATTCCTAAACATCCTATTTTTGAAAGTCGAACGCAGAGCTGCCAACATAGATAAAGTACACACATACGTAAGGGTTCGGTTCCACGCAGAATGTAGCCGTTTTCGGTATACTTATACCGGTTATTATACGGCTAAAAATTCATTGCAACTAGGCCAAAATATACGAAAATACTGGTCTAAGTTTGTTAGTGACACAAAAGATTTTAAACTTATACACGGTTATTTTTTTATCACCCTGGAAAATGTTAGGGACTCTTCAGGACACATCCAATATTATATAAAAAAAAATATATATAGGTATAAAAAAACTAAAAAAATCTCTAAAAATGCTGCTCTCAACTATGTATGCATGACTGACAACTGTCTATGTATGACTTGTTTACGAGTGGGTGAGGGCACTCGTAATGAAATCACATCCGTGACTAAGGTAGTCACATAAGTGATATTCAAAAATAAGAATTATTGAAAATCGGTGATTATTAGTCACATCGGTGATTTCGAAGTCGCATACGTAATTCAAAAATAGCTCTCCTGGTATCTATGTACTGGAAGTAGGTAGTTTTATAAGGAAACACCCTCAGTTTTTTGAGCTAGTTACCTCGTTAGATACAAGACTTAGGCCAAGGGATGAATTCAGATTATTGAATCCATTTTGCAATGGTGCGTTACTTGAGAGAAACTGTTTCGTGATGTCTATTAAGATCTACAATAAAATTCCAGTCGAAATTAGACAACTGAATACAAATTTATTTTTAAAAAAATTACGAAATTGGCTTGTAGACAAGTGCTTTTATAGCATAAATGAATATCTATCTTCTTGACATATTAAATACCAATAAAATAAGAGTACTATTGTTGCAGGATAAAATGGGAATATACCAAAATTGTAATTAATTAAATGAATGAATATAATAATAAATATAATAAAATGTTGCTTAAAAATATGTGATAATCGAAATTATGATATTAGATATTAATTTGTGTGTATATGTGTAAACTATATGTGATTTTAAGTGACATATAATATTTAGCGTTGGAAGAAATTTATTAGTTTTTTTTTTTTTACATAATGGACATTATTTTAATTGTAATTAATTTCAACCTATATTCTAATTAAGTATGTACACATTAATTTTGACATGAAATGGAATAATTCAATTAATATTTTATTACATATTAAGTTTAGGTGCATTGTTAGTTTAATGACATGAAATGGAATGATTTTATTTTATGATATGATGATGATATTGTGAGTATAACTTATATAAGATTTTGATAAATGTGATTTAAATATTTGCACGCCAAATCCGGTAGAATGTAATGAACATTTAGAATTGTATTGACATCTTTCTCACTGACATTCTATGCAAATAAAGCCTATTATTATTATTATTACTGTTAATCCTCTTGATGTTACCCTATCCAATTCTAAGTTTTTCCTTAATTCCTTCTCCGTCCGAGCTGTGCAGCTCTGGAATGGTCTGCCTGCTTATATTAGGGAAAGCACCTCCATCACTTCGTTCAAGCGCAAGCTGAAAGCTCATTTACTTTCAAATTCATCTTAATTTATATTTCAATTATATTTTGTAGTAAGTATGTATGTGTGTAATTGTGTATGTATATATTATTTGTTTTGTTTTATTTTAATATCGGTAATTTATGTTATATTTTTTAAGTTATAATTTTATAATAATGTACCTATTTATTGGCATGCATTTGGTAGGTACGCAAAATTAATTTTTTGGATCACCATTTCATAAACTTTGTACTTACTGTTCACTATGATCCCGCTAACTACATTTTATCTGAACGTAAGCTTGGGTTGGCTGGAAGAGATCTCTTAAAGAGATAAGCTCGCCTTTGTACAAATGTTTATTGTTTTTTTACTATTCATGACTTGTAATTGTGTACAATAAAGGATATAAGGATAAAGGGTGTAAAAAGGTTTGGGGGGGGGGGGATTTGTAAAGGGAATCAATAAAAAAGGATTTCCACGCGGACAAAGTCGCGGGCAAAAGCTAGATTTATATATAACGAGTACAAAAATAGTGTAAAACCTTGAAGTAGTTTGTTGCAAATATGCAAATGAATCAGTTTCAGTCATTTTTCATCATTTTCGATAATTATGATAGTATCGATATTGGTCCTATCAGTATATCGATAAACATATCGATATTTTACTATCGATAATGTCAAAATTATCGAATATTCGCAATCGAATAATTGACTAGGTATACGTTGCATCGCTAGTAATGACCTTGAGTTAGCAGCGGGGCTATAGACGGGATGGCAGGGAATTATAGAATCTGGCGTTTAAGGCGCTAAATCGAAAATATTGGTTATTTTTAATGTAATGTCATAGATCACTGAGAGATCTTACAGATCTGAAACTCAAAAATGTGTTTCTTTATATCTTTAGCTTCTAGCTAAAGATATAAAGAAACACATTTTTGAGCCAAAAACCGGAAACGCGATTTAAAGATTTTGCCTCGATAGATTTTATTTTTTTAATTAGCTCTTAAAATAAGAAAATTCAGGATTACTAGTAAACGGTATTAGGTATTCATTAAAAAGTTCCATAAATAAGTAGACATCATCATTATTCAGAAATGTGTAAAAGCATTTTTTTCTAATCATTATAGTTATTTATTCCGACTTCAAAAAAGGAGGAGGTTCTCAATTCGATGCGTATGTTTTTTTTGTGTGTATGTTACGCGATTACGCCGCCAATTTTGGACCGATTTTCAAAATTCTTTTTGTATTCGATAGAGTAAGCCCCAAGGGTGGTCCCATGGTCACCAAAGTTAGGATCTGATCATGGAATCCCATGAAAATTGAGGAAAACCCTTAAATTTTAAGGTGTGTCCAACGTGTTTTGTATGTATATTTACGATTACTTCGCTAATTGTGGATCAATTTTCAAAATTCTTTCTGAATTCGATAGAGTATACTCCTGGGGTAGTCCCAAGGTCACCAAAGTCAGGATTTGATCATGGGATCCCATAAAAATCGAGGGAAACGCTAATTAAATTAGGGTTTCTTTCACTAAAAAGATTGCATTCACTAAAAAGTTACAAATAAAAAATATTTTACAAAAAATAAAAACCGACTTCAAAAACACTGAAAAGTTAAAAATAATATAAGAATAGGTACAGACAACATCACACTTCTATATTGAAGTCGGTGCCAAATTTTAAGACTTTCTAGGAGATCATCGTTTGGCACCGACTTCAATATAGAAGTGTGATGTTGTCTGTACCTATTCTTATATTATTTTTAACTTTTCAGTGTTTTTGAAGTCGGTTTTTATTTTTTTTTAATAAAATAATTTGTATTTTGTCGCTTACGTCAATAACTTCTAAACGACCTGATTGCATGCAGGCGCAGCGCATTCACGACTTTGATCACATAGATATAAAGACTACCTACTTGAGCATGGGGGGCGCCCCGCGTTTACGTATGGACCACGCCTGCCAGTGCCTGATTCATTTTCGATTATTAAGCTCATTCACTACTTCCATGTGATAGCGCGGTGATTTTTTTAACATGTTTATAGAGTTTATTCAAAACAATTGATTTAATTTAAAATTTGATTAACTTAGACAATATTTAATTTTATACTAAAAAATGAAAATCAGGCATGTCAGTTACAGCCCGTGCAAGAGCCAGCAAGCAATATAAATCACGGCTTTTGTCGATTCGATAACGTTTCATGTTGAAACTAACGGCCGTGTGCAGCGACACAGCCCTACCCGATCTGGGGGCATGCAAACGGCCCAGCCTCCCTAGACAAATGTATGGAGAAAAAATACAGAAAAAATGTATGGAGATGACATTAGCTGCGGAAAAAATAGCGTGAGGTTGTCACAAGCTAATGTCATTTCCATACATTTTTTAATTAACAACTGCGGAAAAGTTAGCGTGTGGCATTTGTCTCGAGCTGCAGACCCTTAGACAAAAGCCACACGCTAATTTTTGCGCAGTCGTTGCGCAGAAAAAATTACTATGAAAATGACATTAGCTTGTAACAACCTCACGCTATTTTTACCGCAGCTAATGTCATCTCCATACATTTATTCTGCGGAATGACTGCGGAAAAATTTGCATGTGGCTTTTGTCTAAGGGATCTGATCACACATTTTGACTGAGGCGTAGAGTTGTAGGGAATTTAAGACTAGGATTCACGCAGAACGCTATTTACTATGATGAGAGTTAGGGCGTGTAGAGTTAGGAGCTTGGCGCTCCATAAGATCTGATAGCTTTTTTACAGTGCAAGCAATTTGTACTTGCCTTGGCGTTACTTTACCAGAAAAAAATTTGGTGAGTTTCCTTTATATTGGAATCGATTCAAAAACCAAAGTGCATTCAGGGTATGCGTTTGTTTGTTACACGTTGCAGTTATTACAACCGGTCTACAAAATAATGTGTGATTATTTTGCTTATTAACAACGGGGATTCTTCTGAGTGAGTGTGATTTATGTTTCTATCGATTTCGAACAAATGATAAACAAAGACAAAATGATAATAGAGAGCTTTGCTTGGATTCTTCTAATACAAAGGGATTGGAGTCGCTCACGTCCGTAGGTTTTACCCTCGAGACCCTACACGTGATCCCCGGGTGGTGCTAATCGAGTGACCAACTTCTGGTGGTAGGGCTTGAAAAACCCGACCGGCTAGCGACCACCGTGCGCATGACGTAAAACCCGTCAAGTGGGCATTTTGTGTCCGCGTTTCGGGATCAGTCATCGCACAGCCAGAGCTTGAGGGGTCGTTGCTGCGATTCGTGTGGTTTGTGTGGGCTTCCGTCGACCCAGTGCCAGGTTGACTGCGTTGACCCTCCGCCCAGGAAGACCCGAAGAAACGGCTGTTCCGCTGGCCGCCCGTGGTACAGTACAGGGGCCCAAGCGGACCTAACCAGTCCGTGAGGCTGCCCCACCATGCCACGCATAATCTCGGAATGGTCCGTCGTGCCGGTTGGTGACCGGACGGTGGGTCCCGGCGACCACTTCCGGGGGGGTTCGGGGGCCCTTTCGTGCGGAGAGTCAGCGCAAATCAGCTGTCGGCTGTTCCCTGGCGAAACAGGCCTACACACGTTAACTATGCTAATCGCTGCAACGACACCTCAATTTCACACCTCTCACTCCAACAAACATGTTAGCGCACAATATTAGGACTGGTCGTACAGCGGTGCACTATCCCACCAAAACACCACTATTCGAGGTGGGGCTCGCTAACATCCGCGGGCTCCATTCTAACCTCTTGGCTGTCCACCACCATCTCGAGACAGCCCGTCCAGCAATGCTGTTTTTGACAGAGACGCAAATTATCTGCCAGGCCGATACAAGCTACCTTAATTACCCCGGCTACGCTCTTGAGGAGTCCTTCAAGGCAAAGGCAGGTGTTTGCTTGTTCGTCCGGGCGGACGTTTGTTGTCGTCGCCTGCGCTGTTTGGAGGAACCTTCCTTTTCCCTCCTTGTGGTACACGTCGATTTTGGCACTCATTGCAGTGTCTACGTCTGCGTCTATCGTTCCCACCGTGGTGACTTGGAGACAACTCGACTTTTTGAACACCTAAGTCGGGTGGCAGATGACGCGCAGGAGCAATTTCCTTCCGCCGAGCTGGTGTTTTTAGGGGACTTCAATGCTCACCACGAGTTGTGGTTAAGTTCCTCTAAAACTGACCATGCGGGTAGGACTGCCCACGCATTCGCTCTCACGCATGACCTGACACAATTGGTTACCCAGCACACCAGGGTACCAGATATTATCGGTCAAGCGCCCTCTTTGTTGGACCTTCTGCTGACAAATCGCCCCGACGGATATCAGGAGGTGATTGGAGCTCCACTAGGATCTTCAGATCACTGCCTGGTATCCGTCTCAGTGCCTCAGGCGTCGCGACCGTCACCTGTGGTTGCAGCACGCCGTCTGTGGCACTATGCGTCAGCAGATTGGGACGGTATGCGGGATTCTTACGCGTCTGTCCCTTGGTGGCAGCGTTGTTTCAGTGGGAAGGATCCGAACTCCTGCGCTACCTCTGTTGCTGACGAGATCAGACTAGGAATGGAATATTATATTCCACATTCCAATCTCGTCAGTAGAGGGAGACGTAACCTCTGGTTCAATCGCGAGTGCGCCTCTGCTGTTGAAAACAAATAGCTAGCTTACTGCGCTTGGATCAGAGGTCGAGCTTCTAGGGATCCCAATACTAACCTACTGAAAACAGCCTATAATAATGCCACCAAATTGTGTAAGAGGGCTTAAATTAGAGCGGATGCTCAGCGCATTGCACAAGTGGGTCAGGAACTGCTAGCGCACCCTACGGGTAGCCGTTCTTTCTGGCGCCTGGCCAAAGCTGTGCAATCAAACTTCTGCCAACCCTCGCTGCCACCGCTGAGACATGCCGATGGCTCACTTGCTCATCAGCCGCAGGAGAGAGCCGATCTCCTGGCAAAACTCTTCGCGGCCCATTCCCGTATCGATAACTGTGGTGCACAACCTCCGACACTGTCCCATTGTAGCAGCACTATGCCCGATATCCGCATCAGACAGCGAGATGTGCGGGCGGAGCTACAGTCGATTGATATTCGAAAAGCAAGTGGACCAGACGGCTCCTGCGATTGTACTTAAGAAGTGTGCAGCGGAGTTGACTCCGGTCCTGACGCGTCAATACCGTCTGTCGTTCTCTGCTGGTTGTGTGCCTAAATCTTGGAAAGAGGCCAATGTCCAGCCGGTTCCCAAAAAGGGAGATCGTTCTGATCCGGCTAACTATCGCCCTATAGCCGTCACTTCCATTTTGTGTAAAATCATGGAGAGGATCCTTAACACCCAGCTGATCCGTTACCTGGAAGGTCACTCGTTGCTTAATGACCGTCAGTATGGGTTTCGTCCTAAACGGTCAACAGGTGACCTTCTAGCGTTCCTTTTGCACAAATGGGGTGAATTTATCGATAAGCGCGGCGAGTCTGTGGCTATTAGTCTCGACATCGCCAAAGCTTTTGATAGAGTCTGGCACAAGGCCCTGTTTTCCAAGCTTCCGTCATACGGATTGCCCGCTCAGTTCTGTACGTGGATTGCCAGCTTCCTCCACGAGCGTAGAATTCGCGTTGTCGTTGACGGCTGCGCTTCGCGGTTCGTGGCAGTGAATGCTGGTGTTCCACAAGGCTCCGTTCTATCCCCAACATTGTTTCTTCTGCATATCAATGACATGCTTTCCTTGGGAAGTATTCATTGCTATGCAGACGACAGTACAGTGCATGGGGGATATCACGGAAGCTCAGGGGCTGCTCGTGGCAATATTGATAGGGAGAGGCAGAATCTTATCATTGAGCTCAACAAGACGCTGGGCCTCATCTCCGAATGGGGTTCCAACAATCTTGTCGAGTTCAATGCTAAGAAAACACAGGTGTGCGCGTTCTCGGCGAAAAGGTCACCTTTCCTCCCACCTCCTTCTCTTCAGGGCACAACCCTTCACACACAGAGTAACATCACCTTGCTCGGAATGAACATTCGCTGCGATCTGAACCCCAGAGACTACATCGAATCCGTTATAATTGCTGCCTCACGGAAACTCGGTGTCCTAAACAAGGTGCGTAGGTATTTTGCGCCGGACCAACTATGCCTGTTGTATAAAACTCAGGTTAGGTCTTGCGTGGAATATTGCTCGCACCTTTGGGACGGCTCCGCTCAGTACCTCCTCGATGCTCTGGACAGATTGCAGCGTCGCGCTATTCGAATAATTGGCGATGTAGAGGCAACTAACACCCTCGAGCCTCTACAACTTCGTCGTGACATCGCCTCTCTTAGCGCCTTTTACCGAATGTTCCATGTGGAATGCTCTGAGGAGCTCTTTAACCTTATCCCTCCCTCTCCATTCCTTAACAGAAACACGCGTAAGGGCCTTCGGAGTCATCCTTACACTGTATCTTCCTTTTCACACTGTACCAAGAAATTCCAAGATTCCTTCTTCTGTCGTTCATCCCACACTTGGAATTCTCTACCTGCGCACGTGTTTCCTCCATCCCACAACATGGGTTCCTTCAAAAGAGGTGTGAAAAAGCATCTTTTAGGCCGGCAAGGGGCGGGCAGGTAGGATAATGGATGTCGTCCCTACTCAGTCAGTCAGGGTTTCATCTGCCATGGGCGGGTGTGGGCTTCGGGCATTTGATCGCCCCTTGCCTGGGCATCTTCTCGGCGAGCAGCAGCTCACCGGTGTTCGGCACGTCACGTAGTATCGTGAAGCCTTGTGGAACTCCAGCGTTCACAGCCACGAACCGCGAAGCGCAACCGTCAACGACAACGCAAATTCTACGCTCGTGGAGGAAGCTGGCAATCCACATACAGAACTGCGCGGGTAATCCGTATGCCGGAAGCTTGGAAAGGAGAGCCTTGTGCCAGACTCTATTAAAAGCTTTGGTGATGTCGAGACTAATAGCCACCGACTTGCCGTGCTTATCGATAGATTTGTATAAAAGGAACGCTAGAAGGTTACCTGTTGACCGTTTAGGACGATACCCATCTGGTCCACTTGTTTTTCGAACATCGATTGACTGTAGCTCCACCGCTATGAAATTCGAGCGACATTTAGAAAACTAAATAACTTTTGATACCTATTTTCTGAAAAATTCATGTAATTTGAAATGATTAATCACTGCTTAGCGGATGTATACAGTTATTATTATACAATATATAGATTACTTTACCTGACTAGACTAATATGAAATAGTTTATTTCGATACAAGTGCGGAAAGTATATGTCATTCCTTCTCGAGTGCAGCGATAGGGACGAGTGTAAATGACAACTCGGCACGAGCATCGAACAACGTTTTTTTAACAAAACAATAAAACAGCGAAAGGAAATCACCGAAAAACAGCTTAATTCTTGGTATTCGTTATTAACATTACAGTTTATTTGCTGCATCCGTGATGCGCAGCCCGCTCTACGGCGCCGTTTATTTGAATTTAATTAATGTATGAATAGCGTTTACGCTGTAAAAAAGACATTTCATGCAATTTTTTTACAGAAGACTTTTTGATGAAAATCCTTCTTCATGCATTTGGATTTTATATCCAGGAAGAAAACAAAAAGCACTTGTACGCAGAAAATAATAACTTTCCGCACTCTAAATACACATGAAAAAGTTTAGTTTTGGAGAAAATGTACTAAATAAATATATTCTAAAGATTTCAATCTTTAAATTAAAAATTGCAACAAATCAAGACATACCTACAGCCCAACTATAATTAAGATGTATGTAAATACAGGTAAACAAAAGTTGACTGTACACCTGTTCGGAAATTGAAAGAGCCTTCTCGAGAAGAACAGGCAAGAAACTCGGAAGGTCTAAGCATAAAAAATATATTCAGTAAGTCTAATAAAGTGATAAAATTTTACGTAGTTTCATCTGCTTATTTAATTAACTAGATGTATTTATTTACGTATCATCTAAATATAAGCTGTAGGTAATTTTACTTACTTGTTTTGTTCGCTTGCATTAATTAAATGTGTTAATATTCTATTCTAACTATTAAACCAAACCAGACAATATAATTTCGCCACGAAAAAAGAAAAATGTGAATAATCAAAAGAATCAATTTTCATAAGTAATTCTGCCTTCTGAAGGAGTTAATCACCTTGTTTTATAATATGAAAACATAAAAAAAGTTCAATTTTTTTTATAATAAAACTTTGATCTTTTTCAAAGGAACGAAGATAAACTATCCCGTTAACTAATGGCGATAAAATTTATTTCCAGTGAACTGTAAAGTGTAATGAAACGTAAATTTTGTTCGGGCTTAGGGAACCCGCGGGTAAAAGAAAAAGTTTCATTTGTAGATGTGTGATATTGGGTGCCGTTGTTCTTTTATAAAGAAAAGTGAGGAAATTTGGTTAGTTTTATAAAACGTATATTTAAAGAAAATCATATCTATATAAATAAAAATGGATCTTCAAAATGTATGTACGCCCATAGCTTTCGAACGACTGCACCAAATTGGATGATTCTTGGTTTTATGTATTCGTTATTGTTAGGACAAGGTTTATGTAATATAAAAATTACAATAATTTAAACAAACATTTCAGTAATTTAGTTAAAAAACATGGCGATACAAAGTACGCCGGGTCAGCTAGTTTTAAATAAAATACATGATAAATAGGTAATATATATTTCTCTCTCTTTTTTATTTTATATACTCGTACTTTGCGAAACAACATTTAAAGCTACTCGTATTTATAATAACAACGTAGTAATCAAACTTATTGCAATAAATATATTAAACATATTGCAATGCAATATAAACCCACGTGAAAGAGTTATTGTGGACAGTGTATGTCACCCTGTGCAATTTTTTTAAGTTACCGAGCACGATTTCGGGCAGTTTGGGGACGCATGCGTGAGGGGTTGTGCAATTATGGACGTTTCTGTTTATTTGACATTTAGTGCCGGACGTGTGAGCGGATAGATAAAAATGCATACACATTTGCGTCTGTAAAATAACAAAAGCTCTCAACCAGCAAAATACCTATTTTCAAACAAATACTCACGCAACATGCGTGAGCACTTTCGCCGCAAGTCATCTGGGGCACACCGCTCGTGAAGCTGCGTCGGCTGCGGAAACTGCAGTGAAAAAGAAACACACAAAGTATGCTATTTTAGACAGCTATATTTGTATACCTTTCGCTGTGCAGACCGTAGGCAGCTGGGGTAAAGAGGCAATTGAATTTATTAGTGAGGTAGGCCGTCGCCTCCGTGATCGGGGTATGGACCACCGCTCCGGTTCGTTTCTAGTGCAAAGGATTGCCATTGCTATACAAAGGGGCAATAATGAATTGCTTCATGGGGGCAATGCTGCAAGTATCCTTGGTTCTTTTGCGCCAGGAGCGAACAGGGGTGGTTTGCTCGAATAATTTTATTTTTTTAGCTTAATTTTTTTTACGAGTATGTGTTTAGATTTAATTATACCATTTATGCTCAAACAAATTAATTTGCCTCGCAAATAATGTTTGAAAATATTACAGTGATAGCAAAGAAATCTTCTAAACATAAAATCACTTTCTCTTAACGTTCTCCGAAGTCTAATGGTTGACTGAGACCACCCGGATTTGATCTGGAGGTCCGTGGTAGATTCCCAATGGGGGAAAAGCTTTTTTGTTTGGTTTAGTTGGTCGTAGGGCTTTAAGGCCACCTGGCCAGCTACCACTGTCTTAGTTTGTCGCCCTAATAGCAATGTTAATTATAATAACATTGTTGTATTCCGACAATTAGAGGTAAGATAGCAAGTTTCTCAGAAGTTGAGGAGTCCGGGTGAAGCCCGCTTCCATTTTCGGCCTTATCGTCACTTACCATCAGGTAAGATGAAGGCCAAGAGCTTCCTGTATTTATGTGCGTAAAAAAAAAAAACAAAAATGACAGAAATGTAAACAATCTCTGCGTGCAGTGTTATAAAGAAAGGCACGTGTCAAATGAATTTACTGTTCCTACATATGTTTTGCTAAATTCACAATTTTTGTTCCTTTTTAATAATTTTGTTTTATTTTCGATAAGCCTGTATGTCTGTCCCTTCACTATAAAATCACTTTTTAGTGCGGTATCAGTAATTATTTCGGCCCGACAATTTCCTTGGTTGATTCCTCATGTCCTGTTTAGCAGATCCAGGAGCGAACGCGAATACACTTCGGTTCAGGGTCATTTTAACAGTATGAAAAATGTATACCATGTATTCGCAATGTTATAGCGCTTTAATCTATTCTAGTAGCATCAGGTTAAAAAGAACTGATACGCACTGATGAAAAGGATGCGCATTTCGACCGGATTAATTTTATGATATTTTTGTCGTAGCTAACGCGTTACTGCTAAATACGGCTCTCAGAAATTTTGAGTAATGTATTGTAATTTTCTAAATATCATATTTAATTAACTATTCGTTTTAAACAAACTTCATTGACATGTATCTTTGACAAATTCTTATTTTCATTTTATTGATTCATCAAAATTGTAGAGATTATTGTGAACAGGCGCGGATCCAGCCCTCAAAAAAGGTTGTGGTCACAGCCATCCGAGAATCTGCCAAGTGTGAGTCGGAGTATGACCTCGCTCATCATCGTATAGTGCATCCCTAAAACGATGTTTCTAAAACATACGACACTGACCGAGATTCTTTGTTTTTTTAATATTATTAGCCTATTGATCACAATAGACCATAAAAGTATGACGTCACAAGTCTATCAGGGCCATCGTGCCCACAACGGTGGCTCCGCGCTTGTTGTGAAAAACATGACATTTCCATCCCCTTGAGAGTAGAATACTGTATTAGACATTGTGTAACACCTCGATTTCATTGTATTCTCCAAATAAAGAATTTGATTTGATATCTCTAAAAATAACAACTTTATTGCTACCAAGATAGACATTTACTATTAAATTTCACTTGTCTGTCGTATTTATATCTATCTATCTATCTTCTATAATATATAAAGCTCGATTCACGTTCAATGAAGAATTTTATTACACGTCGTAGGTATTATCATACACTGTTTTTTGTAAGTTACGTGCCCATTTTTTATTTTAACTAAATTTATTCCTTTATGCGAACCCAGTCATCTATTCAAATAGCCCGACTATAGTGATAGTAGATCAGGTTTTCACACCATTAGGTATCCGTTACGAGTTTAATATTATTCGTAAAATATGCTTCAGAGATATGATATTCGATTGAGCTATCGTGATATATTACAGCACCAGTTTATATGCTGTTTTGTTTCATGCATATTTGTTAAAGTAAGAAAAAAAGTATTTCAAAAATTGAGGTGATCCTAAACATTTTGTTTGCTTACTTTCACAAATAGTTTCATTGTTTCCTAGTTTTGGAGGAATTCTCATCGAATTCAAATTATTGTAGACTTAATTACATTTGTCTAATCATTAAAACATATTTCATCTTATTACAAAACATGGTTTAAACTTAGTCTTGTTTTAAACCTAGGCTGTCTCTATGTAGTCCTATTAACACATTGCCAAAGTACAAAATAATAAAAGATGATTCTATAACAAAATGTTTTAATGTTACCCTATTTTTCTCAAATCCGCAAATGTTTTAATTTTGTCAAACTGGTAATGACGTCAGTTTTGCGAGAGGGGGGGGGGGGGGGGTTTCGAAAACCAGCAAAGATCGATGACGTAATATATGGACGGCCCCGTAGAATCCTGAGCTATGTGAGGGATTTAAAGTACGTTACCCAAGAAAAAATGGTAAAGGAGTAGGTATATAGCCATAGCCCGGCGCCCGCCCGGCGCTCATCTTACCTACTCCTTGGGTCAATCAACTTTTAAGTGTCCCGTTCATTAGATTTTTTATATTTTTATTAATATTTAAATTTCACTTATAACTTCATGTAAGATTGTAGATTATTAATTAAATTTTTTATTTCGATATCGAGCAGCGCACTTTTTCGTCTATTATGTACAGTTTTGACCGAAAATATGCAAACCGACAAGAAAAATGCGTCCCTTGGACAACTATTTTCTGATTTTTTTCGATGGAGTTAATGTTTATAAATATTGAACTAGCTCTCTTCACATTAATAAACATATCAAAAACCTTAGTTGGCTTTTTATAAATTAGTAATTTATGTAATATTTTAACAACTAAAAAGTCTCCTAGTACTGGAAGATCATTGTTTTGCCCTGATGTTGACGGCTTTGGTTCTTATGGATTTTCTTCTTCAGAATCATCAGAAGATCCATAAACACACTTATAAATATTAATACTTTGAGATCGCTGCAAATCAGTGTATTCAATATTTTTATTTGACGATATTAAGTGGCTCAATGGTAAATCATCGGTATTGTCATCACTGGGGATCTCCTCGCGAATATTGTCAACATCAACATCCTTCAGTACAACCGGTATAGGATAGTATAGTTTTTCTTCTTCCGCTCTTCGTGTTTTTCAGGGTCTGATTTTAGCCTTTCGCGATATCGTTGAGATTTTTCTTTTGATGTCATTCCCATTCTTTAACAAAAAAAGTTAAATCAATATCGCAGTATCTTTGTGCGAGATAAAATTATGACTTCTAATCATTGATAAAAGATAACACGCATTTTACGCGCTATAAAATTGTTTCTCATACATAATTATATCGGTAAAAACAACAAAGAAAGAAAAATAGTGCCATAAGGAACTTTATTAACCGGGTTTTAATTTACTGTCCATTGGACAACCAATATTGTCCTTTGGACAACCGTTTCAGTTGTCCAAGTGACTGGTTGTCCGAAAGACATTTAATGAGATTTGAGCTCTTTTATTAAAAAGACTGTCTTTATTTCACATTTGCGAATCCGTAATGTAAAACTAAGATCAGAAGCATTATTTTGGAATATAATTTATAACTAAATAACAATTTACTTACATTATTGCTGCGGTGGTTCAGCGGACACACAATAAAACCACTCACTCTCACGGCGGGATCTCGGACGACTGACGGCGGGAATATCGTTTAAAACAAAATAGCGGTTTGTTGTGTTTGGCTGGACGGGCCATCAGCTTGATTGTATATTAATTTGTAGCGCCATCTATGTGATACAATTCGAAATTCTGAACGGTTGTCCAAGTGACTTAAACTTATCGCATTTTAAGGGGACAACTTTAACAAGCAAAAAGTAATTAAAAATATTTAAACAAAAAATATTTCACTGAGTTTTTCTAAAACTAGATGTGTAATACTGCTTATGTATGTATTATTAATGATCGTCACCATAATAATATAAAGTTTTTTCGTAACTTACGATTTACATAAAGACTTTTGCTGGGGGACAACCTTCATTACTATGAAATAGACTTGGAAGTCGATTGGACAACCGTTTTAATATGATTAAAAAACATAAACTAAATATTTCCTTTTGTCACTGAAGTGCTACTTAATGTATTAAGTATAAGTCTTACTAGTTTTTTGTTAGCTAAGAGATTTTAATTTTCGAGATTTCTTTTTTTTTATATAGGGACAAGGTAGGTATTTAGAGGGACAACTAAAAGTTGATCGACCCCCTTAACAATAAATAATGGACTTGCGAAAAATAACGCCCCACACTACCTATTAAATATTACAAGAAAAAATGATTTTATAACTGAGAGATACACTCTAATTTTAATCCCTTTTGATGAGAAAATATAATTTATACAAATAATTCGAAAATTTGGTATAAATAAGAAAAAAAAAACTTCGAAGAATATGTTGAATTCCAAATTCAAAACACATTTGTTCATAGTTATTAAACTCTATGGGAAAGGATTATGTTATGGGATTTAAAAATCTATTTAAGCGTTGATGCGTGAATCCCTCGATTTTCAATAATTCTTGTCGATTATAATACCACGGTAATGGTTATACGTAATAAAATACAAGTAAATTTTGTTATTGCAACAAAATTTACTTGTATTTTGCATCTACAGAACACCCACTTCCAAGCCTGAAGTTTTTCTAAATCAATTGCAAGCTCTTTTATTGAGAATATCACGCAGGCGAAACAAAAATATTGTTATTTGTGGTGATTTCATTATCGACATGTTACAAAATTCCAGACATGCTAAAGAGCTTATAAGTATACTGTCCAATACCAATTTAAAAAATCATATCACTCTACCTACTAGACTATCCTCTTGCTTAGATCTCATCGCTAGTAATGTTGCTAATGTAAAATCTAATCTGCATTATCTGTGTTTATCAGATCATGAAACTGGGCAAAGCATAACATTTCAAGTTGATAGAAAAAAATACAATAAATCACCATCATTTTGGTTTGAAATGAAACGCGACTTTAATATAGATAATATGAATAAATTTATAAATTGTATGTCTTCTCTCTCTTTTAGCGAAGTTTTATCGGAACGCAGTACAGAAGCGGCTTTCAATACGTTTCACGACTTAATTATTTTATTTTACAACCTTTGTTTTCCTCTTATAACAATAAAAAAAGTCGCTAAAAAACAAAGAAATGAGTGGTTGATCAAAGGTATAAAGCGTTGTTGTGTCAAAAAACGTCGCCTGTATTTGTTGTATCGCAAATCGAAATCAAACAAAAAAATCAACCAAAGAAAATATTACAGTTATTCAAAGATATTGCATAAATGTATATTACAGGCTCAGAGATCAATAAATACACAACGTATCAAAAATTCTAAAAACGTATGCAAAGCTTCATGGGAAGTAATAAAAAACAATGTATATAATAAACAATCACACAATGAAGTAAGAGAGATAAAACTGGAAGATAATGTGATTTTAACTGACCCAAAAACTATAGCTGAGAAATTCAATGAACATTTTATTAACATGACAAATAATTTTAGTAATGACTTAAAAACGGTTTCTGACATATCTTTTAATTCTAATAGTATTTTTTTGACACCTATAGATGATCATGATGTATTGAAAATTATAAAAAAATTAAAAAAAACTAACTCAACTGGCTATGATGATCTTAATATCAAAATATTAATTAAATGTGCAATATTTATATCTGTTCCTCTTACTCATATCATAAACTTATCATAGCTTGAAGGTCACTTTCCAAGCCGGCTTAAAAGGTCTCTTGTAAAACCATTACATAAAAAGGGCTCCCGTGACAATGTTGATAACTATAGACCCATTACACTTATACCTACATTGTCTAAAATTCTGGAGAAAACCATGGCTGACAAAATTACCTCATTTATGATATTGCAAGGTTTGCTTAAAAGGGAACAGTATGGTTTCAGAAAGGGGAGCAGTACAACTCTTGCCTGTTTTGAGCTTATTAATCAGGTAACAAACAGCTTTAACGAACATACCAATATGTTGGCTATCTTTCTTGACATGAGTAAAGCTTTTGATTTTGTCTCTCACGAAATTTTGCTAAGTAAACTGGAACGATACGGGATTAGAGGAAATGCTTTAGACTGGTTAAAAAGCTACATCACAAATCGCGAACAATGTGTAGAAATAACGCAAATTGTTAATAGAACCAAGGAAGTGTTTAATTCTGATTATAAATTAAATCAGTGTGGAGTACCACAGGGTAGCGTTCTTGGGCCATTGCTGTTCTTAATATATATTAATGATCTACCGGACGCTTTGCTGACGATACTACACTTCTGGTCAAAGGTAAGAAGTTAAATGATATTGAAAGTATTGCACAGTCTAATTTTGATAAGATGGCTGGCTACTACTAAGATGGCTACTACAGAATAACCTTAAAATCAATATCGATAAAACCAAATATTTAACTTTTCAAACATTTAACAGCAATTCTGTAAATATTAATATTAAATATAACGACGAAAAATTAATTGAAGTTGAAAATATTTTATTTTTAGGTATATCCATTGACAAATTCTGTAACTGGAAGTCTCATATTGACATGATAGCAATCAAACTTGATAAATTTGTATATGCCCTAAGAAGAATAAGACAGATTGTATCAAAACAGGCTGCAATATCTGCCTATCATGGATACGTAGCGTCACTATTGCGTTATGGTCTCGTGCTGTGGGGAAACTCAGTAAATCTAGACGTCCTTTTTAAAGTCCTAAAAAAATTTATAAGACCTATATACGATGTAGACTTTCTTACTAGCTGCAGGCCATTATTTAAGGCATTGGGAATTTTGCCACTTCCTAGTCTATACATTTTTGAGATGTGTTTATTTGTGAAAAAGTACATTCACTTATTTAAAATGAATTGCGATTTACACGTGTACAGAGGTAGAAAAGGTAATAGTCTATATACACCATATCAAAGGTTAAAAATCGTTTCTAAAAATTCATATTGCATGGCGATCAGAATCTCCATATATAATAAAATCGTAGGGGTACAAAAATCTGTAATTGCGAAATATTAAGAAAAAAAATATACAGGTCGCCTTAAAATCATTAGCAGAACACGATAGAATAGTTTTTAAAAAAATTGTTTGTTTGTTGGTTTGTTTGTTTGTTTGTTTGTTTGTTTGTTTGTTTGTTTGTTTGTCTGTTTGTCCGGAAAGATCTCCGAAACTACTGGACAGAATTTGATATGGCTTACACCACAATGCTTAGAATTTTCCGGAAGAACATTTAGGCATAATTTCATTTGTTTAAATTCACTTTTTATTTTTAGTCAAAAAATACCATATAAAATTTTCGATGTTATGTAGAAAATCAACATGGCGCACGTGAAATTATTTTGACAAGTCTGTTACATAGTGCAAAAAAAAAATTTTCTGATAATGGCTGTGCCCATCTGGATTTCGCCAACCAAGAAGTTTAAATTGTCTTTTTCTTCTGTAGTACCGTGGTGGTAAGGCAAAAGAATTAAGCCATACAACCAATGTATAAAGCATTTTTATGACAATATCACGTCACAAATATAAAATTTGTAGGTTGGTTTAATCCTTGACCATTTTTCACAAAATCGGTACAATTTTTGAAATATTTGAAATGTTGAAAAATGAAGATAATCTTTTCAAGGTATTTTGAAAGGTGTTATATGTTTTTATATTAGGACTAAGGAATCAAACTCTTTCATCCATTTAAAACTATTAAAAGTAATAGATTAATATTGATAATTAAAAAAAATATCTGACTGCAATGTTCTGGGTTACGCGTAGAGGGACGGGATCCTAATGCCTAAAATGACGGATCACATTTTTTTGGATCCACCCAAGGAACATGGATATCGAACGAAGAACCTAAAGAGTAGAACACATTGAACCTAGCCACGTTGACTTAATTTGACATGACTGCCGATAAAGTTCGTTTCCAAACCCAGCGATATGCATATCAAATGAAAGGCCTTGATGAGTAGAGCACTATGAACATAGGAAAATCGCCCTAAATTCAACATGGCCGCCGCTCAAATAAAACGGATAAAAGTTCGTTTCCAAACCCAGCAATATGGGTATCAAATGAAAGGCATTGATGAGTAGAGCACTATGAACCTAGCAACATTGACATAAATTCAACATGGCCGCCGCTCAAAAAAGGTGGATAAAAGTTAGTTTCCAAACCTAGCAATATTGGTATCAAATGAAAGGCATTGATGAGTAGAGCACTATCAACCTAGCAACATTGACATAAATTCAACATGGCCGCCGCTCAAAAAAGGTGGATAAAAGTTAGTTTCCAAACCTAGCAATATGGGTATCAAATGAAAGGCCTTGAAGAGTAGAGCATTAGGTACCTAGGAAAATCGACCTAAATTCAAAATGGCCGCCGCTCAAAAAAAGGATAAAAGTTCGTTTTCAAACCCAGCAATATGGGTATCAAATGAAAGGCCCTGATAAGTAGAGCACTATGAACCTTTTTTTTTTCTTTCTCGGGGGGAAATGCGTAACCGCACCGTACCCGCCGTGGGCTAGACGGCGGGCGTGTGTAGGGCTCTCCTGGCAGAATACCAGGCTTACCCACTAAAACCCCCCGGTGTTCTCCCTGCCCTTATGGGCGCGCTAGGTAAGGTCCACACTGCGACTCCACTACCCACGCGCCCGAGAGCACTATGAACCTAGCAACATTGACATAAATTCAACATAGCCGCCACTCTAAAAAGAAGAATAATAGTTCGTTTCCAAACCTAGCAATATGGGTATCAACTGAAAGGCCTAAAAGAGTAGAGCATTATGAACTAAGGAAAATAAATTAAACATGGCCGCCGCTCAAAAAATGGATAAAAGTTCGTTTTCAAACCCAGCAATATGGGTATCAAATAAAAGGCTTTGATAAGTAGAGCACTATAAACCTAGCAACATTGACATAAATTCAACATGGCCGCCGCTAAAAAAAGATAGATATAAGTTCGTTTCCAAACCTAGCAATATGGGTATCAAATGAAAGGCCTTGAAGAGTAGAGCATTAGGAACCTGGCAAAATCGACCTAAATTCAACATGGCCGCCGCTCAAAAAAAGGATAAATGTTCGTTTTCAAACCGAGCAATGTGGGTACCAAATAAAAGGCCTTGATGAGTAGAGCACTATGAACCTAGCAACATATAAATAAATTCAACATGACCGCCGCTCAATAAAGGTGGATAAAAGTTCGTTTTCTAATTTAGCAATATAGGTATCAAATGAAAGGTCTTCAAGAGTAGAGCACTATGGACCTAGCAATATTGACGTAAATTCGACATGGCCACCGCTCAAAAAAGGTGGATAAAAGTTCGTTTCCAAACCTAGCAATATAGGTATCAAATGAAAGGCCTTGAAGAGTAGAGCACTATGAACCTAGGAAAATAGCACAAAATTCAATATGGCCACTGCTCAAAAAAAAACTGATAAAAGTTCGTTTCTAAGCCCAGCAATATGGGTATCATATGAAAGGCCTTGATCAGTAGAGCACTATGAACGTAGCAACACTGAAGTAAATTCAACATGGCCGCCGCTCAAAAAAGACGGATAACAGGTTGCTTTTCAAACCCAGCAATAGGGGTATTAAATGAAAGTAGGCCCTGAAGGGTACCTAGAGCAGCCATGCTCTAAGTGTGTTCCGCGGAACCCTAGGGCTCCACACTACCCCTATAAGGGGTTCCGCAATAATTTAGAAAAATCAAAACACCCTCTCTGGTCGTACTTTGATTATGCTTATTATTAATAAAGAATACACTTTTAAAAACAATTGTTTTATTTTAGGGTTCCGTCAAGTATTTCGCTTTCCAAAAGGGTTCCGTCACCAAAAAAGTTTGAGTACCGCTTCGGGGCCTATTGGATGTTAGATGTTACCTGTGTTTAGTGTCCTTCGAGACCGTGATAATGCAACGATCGTGAACTAACTAACAATAACTCCAAGTTTGTGTGTTGGATGTTAGTCATCACGGCGAGTTTGCTAACCGAACTATGCCAGCAACACTATATCCATTGATTTACTACAAACGTAGATAACGCATGAACGATCGAAAAGTAGGCCGGTGAAGAACTGCTCAATCGCGACTCGTGCAGTTCCTTTCCATAGTGAGTGATTAGCTGTCGGCACGTAAACATGCCGAAGTGCGCATTCAAAAGTTGTGGTAACAATAGCCAGAAACGGCAGAAAAAAGACGGAATTTCATATTTTGCGTGAGTAAACTCATTACACATCTTATCATGTATTCAAATATTCGATTTATACCTAAAAACCATTAAAAAACAATTATTTTAATCATAAACATGTCGCTTCGCGTCAGTGTCAGTACATCACAATCGTCTCGCTCGCACGGGCATCGTATTACGATGTGCTATCTCATTCATGCGTTGGAGCGACAACGCGATAAGCAATTTCAAGCATTATGTTTGAGAGTATTTAGTTGATATTTTCTTGTAGCAATTACTAAAACGTCGTTCGCTTTGTGGCTAGGTATGAAATGATGTAACTTCCCACGGTTGTACTTAAAATAGTTGCCGTAATAATGCAGAATAAGGTTGAATATACGGTACTTTCTTTATGGTAATTTTCATTCGGGCATGCATATTCAAGTATATATCAGCGAGTACAAATGTATAGTCGATTAGGTGACAGATTTCAAGCGCGTTTTTGTATGAAGCGCTCTATCTACGTTTGGTAGTATATCAATGACTATATCACACAGTACACGTTACAAAAACGGAAGTCTAGGCTAACCGCATAAATACGTTTTTTCGCATTCGTTTTCTGAATGCAGGCATCCGAATGCATCAAATCTATACAAAATACTCATTGACTGCCGCACACGTTCGTTTTTATTACGAACGGAACACGTTCTGTACGTACGTTTAGGTAGAATGGTAGAAATCCCGAATGAGAAGAAACGAACGTCTGCGCTACGTTCACTAAACTCCGTGTCTATATTCCGTGATCGGATATCGAATACGGAAAACGTATTTGTACAGTAACCCCCCCATTCATGCTATACATTAACTCTACGAAAACCGCCAGTATTACGAGCGCCATAAGAACGGTTCAAATGTCAAACAGTATAGCTTGACAAGGAGCTTACTGTACGACCAGTCAAAATTGGCCAAGTTGTCATATCCAAAAAAATATATTTTGTTGGTGTTACCAACACCTATTATAAAATCTAAACTTTATTCGTATACAGTTCTAATTTATTAACAATTGTTTATTTTAATTCGAAACATGAATACGATAAAGATTATTCTTGCAACTGTGTAGTTATTTCTACTGAAGAAGAATTTATTAATATCAATAATGTCTCTAAAACAATAATAATACTTAGTGTTTATAGTAATATGTAATGTATTTAATTTTGTGGACTGTTAGAAAAAGAGCATTACGAACCTACGAAAATTGAATCATTATGAAATAAAATGGAGGAAAAAACTAAACACTGTGTTAAGTATTTTGATGGCGAAACGTAGTTCGCGGGCACAGCTAGTCTTCAATAAACTACCGACGAATATCACAAATATCACATTCTCGAAATTTAAAAAGGCTTTATTTAACATGTTGTTGTCTAAAGGATATTACAGTGTTGGAGAGTACCTATCTGAACAGTTTTAAATTTTTTTTTCATTATTGACTATTATTGTATTGACATTGCCGTTAGTTTGAATTCTTTAAAATGTTATTATGAACACTAATTTGATATTGCTTGGGTTTAGAATTGACAAACATTTATCTCTGACATAAAATTTATATTTTTGACATTTGTAACATAGCATTGATTTATTTTTGACATTGCTTAACAATAATTATAACATTTTTAACGCCGACATAATACCCATGACATTTGCACGTTGATGAATTCGACAGAATATGATGGAACCAAACTGTAAGAACCTATATTTACCATATTCTTGCAAATAAAGATTCTTTCTTTCTTTCTTTCTTTCTTACGAGTACTAACATGGACGGCCAATGTATGTTTAAATTGAAGAAAATTTTGCAATAGGTACTTACGAGTTACTTTAATATGTTAAGCATTACCATTGTTTATATTTGAGTTGTCCAACTAGTTTCTTTTTTTTATTTACAAAACCCACAGCTCTTTAACGTAACAATTAATTAGACTTACAGCCACTAACAGCGCTAAAAAAATAAATGAAACATAATATTATCACATATTTTAACAATGAAATAATAAATTTAACATTCATAGCAGCGCTGGATTTTAAAATGTTGATTTACCAAAGAGAAAATAAAAATTGAGTAAATACCTCTATTAGTACAACATCAGCCCATCATGTGTTTGTGCTCGTGTGTATGAGTGTGTGTCTGTGTTAGTTTTTTTTTTATATAACTAAGTTGGCAAACAAGCATACTGCTCACGTGATGGTAAGTAATAGATAACGTCACCTAAAAGTACATGGTTCTTGTGCAATTCGCAGCAAATCTGCAACCCCCACAAGAACCACAGTGGTATGTTGCCAACTTTTGACATAAGATGTGAAGTCACGGTACCCAATAATTTCACTGTCCTATCTTACCCTTCAAACCGGAACACAACAATGCAAGCACTGTTGCATTGCGGCAGAAATAGGTAAGACGAAAGTACCTCAGCAGGCGACCTTGGTACAGAGTCTCCCTTCGGAGTATGTGTTTGCGTGAATAATGTGCGTTTGTTTTTGTATAAATGTAGATAAGTTTAATTCAAACTTGTATTTAAGCAATATTTTTTAAGCTATTCCAGGTTTCTATCGGGGAAAAATTTAAAATAAGCATATAAAAATATTTAATAAAACATTTTCGATAAATCTGTTGTACGTAGCCCTGTTATAAATATTTTTTATAAAGATTTAAAGCGTCATTGGACTGTCAATGTCATGAATCAAGTTGTATTGTACAAGTATATACAGTCAGAGATATCTGTATACAGTGGTTGCAAATGGTTGTAATAAATGAAAGCCAATTAATCTTGGTCCAAGAATCACACTGGACAGATGTCCGTTTTTGCTTGTTTGCCATTCATAGCTACATAATATGAATTAATGCGCGAGACTGACTTGACTACTGACTATAAAGGAGTCTTTGTAGTTGGACAAATCGAGTTATCGATTTATTAACGATTCGAAAAACAATAAATAACATGGTAATTGACAGATAGCAGTTTAATATTTTGCCTACTAATTTAAATTTTTTTTCTTTAAAAACTTAGTAATTAATTAATGAAATAATCATTTAGCGTGTTAGCTTTTAAAATAACTAGTAGGTATATTTGGAGGGGTATTGTAACTTTATGAATCTTACTTAATTACTGTATAATCGTACAGAAATTTAAATTGAATTTATTTATTAACAGGTTCAATGTTTAGCGGAGCATGGCTTAAATTTATTATTACATAATTGTTTAATGCAATGGAACTAGCGTGAAGGCACTTTACGATGCTGTAATATTAAGGTTTTACAGAGATCCGTATCCCGGAGGTCAGAGTGGGAGTAAAATTTATACTCACCTACAATGTGGTTTAATTTTAGAGGAAGGGATTTACAGCTCAATTCCTACTTTTGCCAACATACATTAAAGCCGATGTAATTTGGACCAAGCAATAAATATTTACAGTACACAACATACAAACATGCGCAATGCAATGATGTTGTTAAGTAGGTATAATTTCTTAAATGTCTGCTCGTTTAAGAAACTGTATCTACTATTTATGTAGGTTAGAAAAGTAACACCCAAGTTAGACTTGTGCGGAGTAAATTAACCGAGAAGAAAAGAGATAGGTGTATGTATCCTTTGGAGCTGCTGATATATATATATATATATATCACTCTTTTATATCACTATTACACTTTTATATCAGTCTCTAGCTCAGCTGAGTAATTCATGCCAAGGCATTGATGCCTGAAAAACTAGATTATTAACTCAGTGATTCGTTATTTTTTCAATGAGATAATGAATGTCTGCTCTCTGTCTGTCAATTTCTTTATTAAAATTTAGTTGACTTGTTTATAATTTGGAGTTTAGCATTCATAAAGAGATTTACAATTTATTTGTATTCATATACAGGGTGACAGGAAAAGTCGACGTATTCCTTGAAAGGGGTTATAGTACAGGTCATAGGCAACAAAAAAAGCCCAATTAACCAGGGGTCAAAAACAGATGGTTATCGAGCTACGACGGTTTTAAAATTTTTGAGATTTTTTCCGACTTGTTACCAAAAAAATATTTTTTAAAAGAAACTACACCATTTACAATGACAATATGATTAATTGCGGAAAGCTGAAAAATGGGCAGTTAATTTAAATTAAAATTGTGTCAAAAACTTACATAATTTTAAAGACCCTTTATTTCCAAAATTATGTAAGTTTTAGACAATTAAGTAGATAGATTTTTTATCTTTCTGAAAATCGACGACAATTATTAAAAATGTATGACAGTTGGCGTAAAAACTACTAAAATAACTTGCTGGTTTCATAAGCTTTTAAAAGAGGTAAAAATATTATTTACTTTTATTAGTAGTTTTTACAGAAATTAGCAAAAAGTTGCGCTGTAGGTCAAAATTCATAATTTCATCTTTGAATAAAAATTGTCTGGAAAAGACAAAAGTACGAAGTAGAAATAAAGAAAATTGCTTCTAATACATAAAAGAATGAAAAATACTAAATTACAAAATAAAACTACAAGTTCTGTTCAAAATTGTCTAAGGCTATGGTTTATTTAGATAATTTCCATGCAACTTAAAAGAAATCATGGCAGTACGTCTTTATCCAGCCTTTTTGGTTGAACTGATTGAAGAAGAACGAAGTTTGCAATCCTTTTTGGATAGCAAACGTCTTTGCTATCCAAAAAGCTGTAAAGTCTTTGGATTGACCTAACCACAGAGGTTGCATAGGTTTTGGTCGTTTTGGAACATGATTGATTAGGATTACGAATGTTTCGACGACATCATTCATTTGTTTTCCTGATTGAAATTGTTTGTTGAGTGTGAAACTACTTTTGAGAAAAAGCGCGGGAAACGGCAAACGTGGCGGGTGTCTTTTTCTTTGCTTGAATCATTTATTTTATAAATTGTAGTAAAAAGGATCAAGTAGGTGGTAAATTGTACATATATTTAGTTTCTTTTATTTTTATTATATAGTGGTAGTGTTTTTTTTGGCGGATTTCTGGTAAGTTTTATCATATTTACATTAGATGAACGTCCCAGACGATCCTGGGGGGTCTATCCCCCAGGCGTCTACCTTTGTTACTATTGACTCGGCTTCTGAAAATATTCCTAAAAGCAAAACTTCTGAGAGTTCAAATGCTATCACAATTAGTAATAATTATTCTGGTATGGACACTGAGGGATCAGTTATGGATACAGATTCGGAGTGTAAATCTACTAAGCGTAAGAGAACTTCTGCAAAACGAGTTTGTAAACATTGCAATAAAAAGAAACGAAGACACAGGTCATCTGTGATAGGAAACAACAATGATTTTGACTGTAACTGTGATCAAATTATTGAAATTTCCCAAATGTCTTCAAATTCAAATGCTAACTTAGTAGATTCACAGTCCTCTGCAATTGTCCCAACATCAGACACTTCACAAAGTAAAAATATTAATCGTTCATTTGTTGGCCGTTATTCTTATAATAACAATGATACTTATCCATTTGTTATCCATGTCCAAAGGGAACAAACGGTGTTGAATGAAAATGTTTCAATACATCCAATCACATTTGGTCATTTTTTAAAAAAGAATGGTTTTAAAAACATTGTCAATGGCAGTGTAAAGAAAATTGGTAGAAATCGAATATCTATATCATTTTCAGATTTCATTGATGCAAACGCTTTTGTCACTAATTCCACGTTAAAAATGAATAAATATAGAGCCTTTATTCCAACATCTAATGTCACGAGAATGGGTCTTGTTCGGGGAGTACCCATTGATTGGACTGATGATGATATCTTAAGCAATATATCAGTACCTATAGGTTGTGGGAATATTTTAAAAACAAGAAGGTTAAATAGGAAAAGTATTGCTAATGGTCCGTCTGAATTTATACCCACTGAAACTGTAGTACTAACATTTGATGGCCAAGTTTTACCAAAAAGGGTTTTCATGTGCTACAACTCACTTCCTGTGGATCTTTATATTTATCCAACCATACAATGCTTTCACTGCTGTAGGTATGGCCATATCAAGTCACAATGTAGATCAACTCCTCGGTGCTTTAAATGTGGTCAAGGGCATTCAGGTGATAAATGCTCAGTTGAAGAGGACAGTGTGACATGTTGTCTCTGCTCAGGTACCCACTTTGCAACCAGTAAAAAATGTCCAGAGTTTAGTAGGCAACGAGCTATCAAGGAGTCTATGGCAAAGAGTTGTTTGACATATGTAGAAGCAGCGAAACTACACCCGCCAGTCTCTAAACTTTACACCGATGTGCTTATGTCTACCCCTTCTCTATCCCAACGTAACAATATTACTAATAATACTAATGGATCTTTTATTACTAGAGACAGTTCAACCAAATCTTATAAAAAAACAGTATTTCAAAAACCTAAACCTTTACCAAAATTCAGTAGGGGTTATGATCAAAAAGCTCATGAAGACCTAGTAAAAGACTATAACTTTACTCTTCCATCAGTTGGTACCGCACTGAATAAGAAGCCCACACCAGATATTGATATACAAAAGCTAATTAGTAGTATTATCAACTCCTTATGTGCATCTCATATAATTACTCTACCGTCCAACGAAGACATTACTGTAAATATTCATGATATCAATAACTTTAATAACGGCCAACACTGTTCTTCAGTGGAATTGTCGTAGTATATTTAATAAAAAAAGTGATTTATTTTTTTTAATTAATAAATATGAACCATTTGTAGTATCACTACAAGAAACCTGGTTAAGACCAGTTCATAATTTTAAAATTAAAGGCTATGCCTGCCTAAGAGAAGATAGAACAGATGGCTATGGTGGAGTAGCTCTACTTATTAGGCATTCTGTTCTATTTTCTCATGTAAATATTCCTGTACATAGCAACAATTTTTCCATTATTGCATGTGTTGTAAATAATACATGTTTTGTGTCTGTGTATATACCGCATCCTTCCTCTTCTGTATATAATGAACTAGAAATTATTCTTGAAAATCTCCCTAAGCCCGTTTTTATCATGGGTGACTTTAATGCTCAACATGTCTCATGGGGTAGCTCTAATTCCAACCACTACGGTACTAGAATACTAGATATGTTACACTCTAAAAACTTATGCCTATTGAATGATAGCAGTCCTACTAGACGCACCAACCCCATAGAAGGAGATAGTGCACCAGATCTTACAATATGTTCTCCAAATTTAGCTACATCCCTCACCTGGAACACTCTGGAGTCTACACATGGCAGCGATCATTTTCCAATATTGGTCAAATTCCCTTACAGAGCAAATAAGTTGTCAAGTAGTAAACAACCTCGACTTAAGTATAAGTTGTATGATGCTGATTGGCTTAAATATGCAGAGAAAGTTCAGAGCAAATGCATGTCACTTCTGTCCTTAAATAATAATAACACGACTGATTTTTCTAATGCATTTATTGAAATATTAACTGACACTGCAGATGAATTGTTTCCTATAAAAAATTCGAGCTCTTCAAAAATTCCATCCCCTCCTTGGTGGGATTCTGAATGCACTGATTTAATCACACGACGAAAAACTGCTGAAAGAAATTATAAACTAAATTCAACTGTAGAAAATTTCAATATACTTTCAGACCTTATTTCAAGTTCTCGAAAACTCTTCAAAAAGAAAAAATGGGACAGTTGGAGGAGTTTTTGTTCTTCTATATCCCCAGATATTCCCCCTTCAGTGGTGTGGAGAAATATTCGCAGATTTAAGTCAGTGTACAAGGAATCCAGTCCTAAATTTATTCATCCAACGATTGCTGATCACTTTTTAGATAGCTTAGCGCCTCCCTTTGTCCCGCAACAACAACCACAACAACAACACTCACAAGAGTCACAAGCTTCACCACAGATTAGAGAGAATATAGCTTCACTACAAAAACAACCACAGACTACATATAAAATAGATCAAATTCCAAGTGTCACTCAGTGTATAGAGTATACAAAGAGTGGAAAAGATTTAAGCCTAGACGAACCATTTAGTTTAAATGAGCTGAAAGGTGTGCTTTCATACGTTAGGGACTCCTCCCCTGGCCAAGATGGTGTTCCATATTCATTTTTTTCACATTTGAATGACTCTTCGTTGGGATATCTTTTATCTTTAATAAATACGGTTATGTTGACTGGAAATATCCCTTTGTCATGGAAATCACAGGAGGTGATTCCTATACTTAAGCCTAATAAATCACCATCACAAGCTGAATCATATCGACCGATAATTCTTTCACCAGTCATTTCCAAATTAGCCGAGCATTTAGTAAAAAATCGTCTTGAGTGGTATGTTGAAAGCCAAGGTTTATTAACATCTACTCAATATGGTTTTCGAAAAGCAAAGAGTTGTATGGATAGCATAGGCATTTTTACAACGGATATACGTCTTGCTTTTTCAAAAAATGAGTCTATATTAGCAGTATTTTTAGACATTACTGCTGCTTATGATAACGTAGTGCTCTCTATACTAAAAAATAAACTTAAAACTTTGAATGTCCCTGGTTTGTTAATTAGTTTCATTATTAATATTTTACATGAAAGGGAAATAACTTTAGCTATGGCAGATGGAACTATTAAATCTAGATTAATATGGAAAGGCTTGCCACAAGGTTCAGTTTTAAGTCCTATTCTTTATAATATTTACACATTTGACTTAGACTCTACAGTATCCAGTGAAAATGTACAAATTCTACAATATGCAGATGATTTGCTATTTTATTCATCTGGTAATGTTATCCAAAACTTATGTTTACATATCAACCATTCACTTAGATTGTTAAAATTGTGGCTTCATCTAAATGGACTTAGTTTGTCTGTACCCAAAAGCTCTGCTGTTCTTTTTTCAAGAATGCGGGTTCCACCTCCTATTTGTATAATATATGACTCTGCTAGTATTCCAGTTTCTAAAGAAGCAAAGTTTCTGGGTATAATTCTTAGACTCTAAACTTTCTGGTCTGCCTCATTTCTATTACATAATATCCAAATGTGAAAGAGCCTTAAATATTCTTAGATGTTTAACAGGAGTTTGGTGGGGTGCTCATCCCACCTCCCTTAAATTAATTTATAATGCCTTAGTCAGAAGCATTCTTGATTATGGCACTTTTTGCTTAGAACCTTGTAGCGCTCTTGGATTAAATAAATTAGATAAAATTCAATCAAAGGCCCTGCGTATTATATGCGGTGCAATGAGATCTAGCCCAATCAACGCACTACAAGTAGAATGTGTTGAGCCCCCCTTACATCTTCGACGTCAATACCTTAGCGATCGCTTTCTATTTCGTGTTCTTCAAATATCCACCCATCCACTTTACAATAGACTAAAATCCTTATCTGAAATAATTGCATCTTCCTCATACTGGTCTAATAAACTCATTCCGTGTCTTGTAAATAGCTTTCGAAAGTTTATATCATTGCAAGCTCCTACTCACCAATCACAGTACCTGCCAATTTTTAGTGCTAAGTTTGAGGCTCTGATAATATCTCCTAACATTTTTTTTGATTATGACCTTAAGAATAATAACAATGCAAATGAATATTTCAACTTTTACCTAGATAGGGTTTATTCTGATTGGCATCATATTTATAGTGATGCATCCAAACTCTCAAATGAAAGTAATGTAGGAATTGGTGTATATCATCATCAGTACAAAATAGTGCAGAAAATAAAATTCCCTAAAGAGACTTCTGTTTTCACTGGAGAGTGTTATGGCCTTCTGAAATCTCTCGAATACATTACTTTAATGAATCTGAAGAAAGCTGTAATATTCTCAGACTCTAAAAGTGCTCTACAGGCATTGTTGAGATTTCCTTTTAAAAGTAACAATTATCTTCCAGTTATTATTGAATGTAGAAAATTATTGTATAAATGTAGTGAAAAAGGCATTTGTGTTAATTTTGTATGGATACCCAGTCATCAGGGCATCCTGGGCAATAATTATGCTGATAAATTAGCCAAAGACGCAATTGACTGCGGCGATATGTTCCCTTACAAAAATTTTAGTTTTGACCTCGTGGCTCTTCCCAAGTTAGATTTATTTAAATCTTGGGAGTATCGCTGGGAGAGTACTAGCCAATCGAAAGGGAAGTATTATGCATGCATTCAGCCGTTTGTTCCACTCAAGCCATGGTTCTTTAAGATTAACCTTAATAAATTTTCCACAACTAGTATAATTCGTATGAGACTGGGGCATGATTGCACTCCTGCTCATTTAGTTAAATTGTACATCGTCAGCAGCAACATTTGTGAATGTGGTTCTGATGTTGGAGACTTGAATCACATCTTCTTTGCTTGTCTTTTACATGACACCTCAATGTTTATATCTAATTTGATTTCTCTGAAAATTCCTCTTCCTACATCTATCCCTATTTTGCTTTCAATGAACAATCCCAATATTTATAATATTATTTCTAGTTATTTATGTAATAATAATATAAAAATTTAGAGTGTTATAATTTATCTGCTGTCCTTGATCCTTAATTTCCTAAATCCGATCCGATCCATTTCAAAATATCCGTTTCCCTACCTTTTACCCTCGTCCGTGGCTAATGCACAAACCGTGCCAGCCAAAAAAAAAAAAAAAAAAAAAAAAAAAAAAAAAAAAAAAAAAAAACTACTTTTGAGATTACGGACAAACTTTTGATAACAAATAAACCGATACGCTATTTTGAAATGGCTGCTTTCGAAAACGAAGAATACGCAGATATTTTGTTTTATTATGGTTTTTGTAATGGTAACGCCGCTGAAGCACAAAGAGAGTACCAAATCAGATTTCCTGATCGCCGTTTGCCTCACGTGAGCGTGTTTGGTGCATCCTATCAGCGCATTCGAGAAACGGGCTCCGTTCAACGACGACAACGCGATCTTGGTAGACTGCTCGTTAGTAATGTAGGTGTTGACGAGGACGATGATGAAATTATTCGGAGTTTCAGAGCAGATCCTACTGTGTCCACTAGGGTGTCCCAAAAAAATCAAAGTCTTTTTTTTTCAACGCATACCCTCTTAATATTTTCGAATGGTGTCAAAACACATGTAAATAAAATATTATGTACCTAGAACCAAGGCAACCCGTGCTGACTTGAATCGATACATAGTCAGTACTTGCATACTTTGGCGCGTCGCGCGCGGCGGAGTTAATGTATCGAAGAGTTTGTTATTTCTCCTTGGTCCATTAGTAAACACATTATTTTCGTTCAAAGAAGATGTCAGTGGAATTACGCAGTTCTAGAAAAAGGATATTCTTAATAGGGGATGTAAAATATTAAATTACCCTCAAAACTGCCCCCTAATGGACAAGATTAGCAAGTTCTGTTCTATTTTATATTCGTGAAGTGAATTTAAGTGTCAATGAAAGCGCGAATCTAACTATACGTGAGTGCGTTATTTATTGGGAAAAAGCGCGAATACCGACTAAAGCTTTAACTGTGTTAAAAACTAGTTACCTACCTTATAATCAAGTTTGGAGAGATTTTCAAAAAAATGCAATCAAAACACTATATTTCAGCAGCGTCAACAAGAGTTAGTTACAAAAGACAATTTGTTCGACATTGCACATGTCGATGCACTTCAATTAATAAAGATAAATGGAGATAGATCTTCTTGCAGCGCTAAAGAGAGCCTGACAGACCTGCCCCCCTAGACAAGACGCATTTCGCAATCGCTAGAGGGAAAATGTATGCGATTTGACATAAGCCCTCGCTTAGCTTTCGAGCGCAATTGTCAAATCTCATACATTATCCATTTAGCGATTGCGTTAGCGATTATCGAAAGACATCTTGTCTAGGGGGGCTGGTCATTTGGTGGAGTAAACAAAAAATTGTCCGACAAAGAGGAAAAAACGCATCTTAGAAAAATCGAGGAACAAAAACGTTGGACCAATTAATATGCATAAACTAACTAATTCCCTAACTGCTTCGATGTCATCTTATCAAGAAAATTCATCATCTGATTCCGAAGTAATGGATTTACAAGTCAGTTCGCTTAACCCAATCGAGAGCTATTCGAGCAATCTATAACCTTAAAATGAGAGATTCTTTGCGAGAAAAGTTCAAAGAAATTGGTATTATGACAGTAGCGTCGCAATATATTTATGAGAATCTAATATATGTTCGTAAGAATATTCATGTGTTTTGTAAAAATAGTGATATTCATTCAGTTAATACTAGACAAAAGAATATGTTAGCTTTACCAAATACCAGGCTCCAAAAAATTAATAATTCTTTTAGAGGCCTGTGTATACGTTTCTACAATAAAATCCCAAGTTGTATACAAGAACTTAGCTTAAACAAATTTAAAGTTGCAATCAAAGATGTACTTATTAAAAAAGCATATTATAAAGTGTCTGATTACATGACGGACAAAAAAGCTTGGGTTTGAACTCTCAATTCTAATATTTAACAATGTATTGCGTTTTGTTTCAAAGAAACGTTCAGTGAGAGCAATTTATTTATAATCTAAGTTCACGCACTTCTCTCAGAGATAGCTTATATAATGTGAATTAACACATCTATTGTTGTAATGGAAGTTGAGCTCAAACTTTTGCTTTGAGGTCAGCTTCCAATTGACGACTCTGTAACAAACCAAAATTGTAAATGGCGATTTAAAAGAGGAGATAAAAAATTTAGACCTTTCGAGTTTCTTGCCTGTTCTTCTCGAGAAGGCTCTCCCAATTTCCGAACAGGTGTAGAATCAACTTTTTTTTTTTTCATTCCTACTTGTATTTGCAGACATCTTGAGTATATTTAGGATGTATGCACATACAAGGTTAATATAATTTCTTTAAATTAGATTGTTTTGCTTTGTTTTGACGTCAATAAGTGCCTGTAAAGGCCTATGTTGAATAAAGATTTTTGAATTTGAATTTGAATTTAAAGCGCACAGTTCGAGACAAATAAAACTTCAATGATGAAAAATTTTGTCACTCCAAAGTTAGTACCAGCTTTAGATAGGTGTCAAACTTCTGTCTTTAGTATTGATGCTACTATTGAGGCACTTGGGCTCAATACTGACGAATTTTCCATTTGCAAGACCTCCATTCAAAGAATCCGTACGGGAAAACGAAAAGAGCGGGCAGCAGCTATAAAAGCTGATTTATATAAACGCTAATAAACGCTATATCCCCTCGCAAGAAGACTTTTGTGGTTCACTTCACGAGAAAAACATTGATGACTTAGTTTCCATCAAAAGCAAAGCCTTGTTCAATTGTTTAAAAATTAATGACTGTTTTCTCAACGAGTGTCCTACTTCATGGTCTAATAATGCTACTTTTCAACGAGTTAAGAAATAGGTGATGACACTGAGAGCCATTGATGATAAAGCAGAGAGAGCGGTTAAGTCAATGCAAGATTTCCATGGAAAAATCACTGTTGAAGAGGAACAAAAGCAATTTTTACTAGGTACGTTGCGTACAGGAACGCTGACTGGTACACCCTGCCTGTAAAAAGAAATCTTTGAAAAGATATAATGTTTTTTATAAAAATAAATAATGTTTTTCTACTAATAAATATTTGATAAATATATGAAAAAGGTAAAATAGTGTTTTATTTACTAATTAAAAATTAGTTCGAAAATGTCTTCTATAATTGTCATACAAATATTTTGTTAAAAGTTTGACATCAAGTCGGCACGGGTTATCATTATCCGATTGCAATAATATTTTTTATTTTAGTTATTAGGGTGAAATAGAAAAAATATAAAGGGTATGCATACCTAAAATCGAAAAAAAAAATTCGCCTTTATAGGCTGGGACACCCTAGTGTCCACAAGGCAAATGGCAAGAATACATGGCATATCACAATGGAGAGCCTGGTTTGCCGCATCGCGTACAGCACAACTGTATCCATTCCATTACACACCAGTTCAAGCCATTGAAGAAGGTGATCCGGTGAGAAGAATTGATTTTTGCAGATTTTTAATCAATGCCGAGATTGAAGATCCAGATTATCTAAAAAAAAATACTGTGGACCGACGAATCTACGTTCGATCGCGATGGCATCACAAACTACCACAATATTCACTTTTGGGCCCCTAAAGATCAAAACCCATGAAAAAGTAAAGAAAGGGCTCACCAGAGAAGATTCTCACTAAATGTGTGGATGGGGATGGTACACGATAATTTAATTGGACCTTTCTTCCTGCCCCAAAACCTGAATGGCACAACATACGAAACTTTTTTAAGAGAGGAAGTGAACACGCTTTTGGAAGATGTTCCGCTAGCTACAAGAAGAAATATGGTATACCAGCATGATGGGTGCCCAGCTCACTTTTACCGTGGTGTACGACAGTGGCTGGATGAAAATTATCCACTAAGATGGATCGGTAGAGATGGCCCGATTCCATGGCCGGCGGGAAGTCCTGATTTGACGCCCTGTGACTATTATCTTTGGGGTCACATGAAAGATCTAGTTTACCCTACACCTGCGACTTCCATTGAAGATTTGAGGGCGAGGATCGTATCAGCTGCTGAAGTCATTAATACATCACTTTCAACGTGTGTGACAGTGAGTGAGGTACGCCGTAGGCTGCGTGGCAGACAATTTGAACAGGACTTATAAATGTTTTTATTTATGTTGGTTTGTTGTTTAATATTTTTCAGTCTTTTGTGTCTTAAAATGCAATTTCCTTTATTTCTACTTTTGCCTTTTCCAGACAATTTTTATTCAAAGATGAAATTATGAATTTTGACCTACAGCGGAACTTTTTGCTAATTTCTGTAAAAACTACTAATAAAAGTAAATAATATTTTTACCTTTTTAAAAGCTTATGAAACCAGCAAGTTATTTTAGTAGTTTTTATGCCAACTGTCATACATTTTTTTTTCAACAATTGACGTCGATTATCAGAAAGATAAAAAATTAATCGACTTAATTGTCAATAAAGACCTCTTATTTCCAAAATTATGTAAGTTTTTGACAACAATTTTAATTTAAATTAACTGCCCATTTTTCAGCTTACCGCAATTAATCATATTGTCATGTGTAAATGGTGTAGTTTCAAAATGTCATGTATTGTCATGTATTTGTATGCAAAATGTCATTCAACCCAAAATTTTCATGTATATCATAGTATCATCATCATGTCTATGATTTACATGAAAATTTTGGGTTGAATGACATTACCGGTAAACACAATTTAATAATTAGTTTTAGATAACGCATTGATTATTTATTGGTTATTATGAAACACCGTGTATATCTTTTGCATCAATCCAATCACTCCTGAGTTACACAACTCTAACCCAAGCTTCTATTTCACGCTTCATAAAGGTACCTATTATTTTTTTAAATCTGTCCTAAGCCTGTTTGGTCGTGGTCATAATAACTAATTAACTATGCATCAATTACGTACAGGTATGTCTCAAAAAACATTTAAATTGAAACTAAGAGCACAATTATTAGAGGAACAAAAATCACAGAGACCTTCGCGAGATATGCATAGTTAAAAATAATAGTACCTTCTGTCATAATTTTTATTAATTAATTTCATATGTAAAAATTTCGAATATTTTAAATTTTATAAATTTTATGAATTTTATTCGTAATGTATTTGCTGTATCCGTAATGATCTTTGATGATGTTTTTATATAGTTTTTTATTTATTTTGTTATTTAGCAATTTTGGAATAATTTTAAAAAATATTTTGTAAATATTATAATGTAATAAGTAATTTTAATGTCCTTTTTTAAATGTTGATGATTAGTATTTATAATTTGTATAGTGCCCACAGTTTTAATTTCAGCATAAAGTCAAAGGGTACATTGTAAATCAACGTTGCCTCTCTTAGCAACATTAAGCTGAAAGTACCCCTTTGGCACAATAATTTTTTAAATATTGGAGTGCTTGTATCTAAATATGTATAATTGTGTCAATAAAGTATTATTGTTAGCTAGAAAATTGGATTCGGAAATCTATTCAACCTCTGTTGTTGTTGAACAACAACAACTGTACATTAAGTTGTACATTAAGTTTTCTACTGTTATCTATTTTCTGGTGTACAATAAAGTATTATATATATAACTATTCATTCATCAACATTTTACAATTTAAATGATTATTAGGATTATGACGTCATTTACCTACTTTATATTATTAAGAATAAAGTACCTCTTACTCCAATCTGTAGTCTTACTAAACCAACTTTACAATAAACACACACACACACACACACACACACAAACACACCACACACATACACAAATACACCACACACACGCGTACACACACGTACATACATATACACTTATAAGCGAGATAAATTTACCTTAATATTAGAATAGCTATCTATGATGCACTCAATCCTGTATTATTGAACTATTGCTTTAGGATGAGCGGTAGCTCCTAACACAAGTTTTTCTTAAACTTAAAAGGAGTTATCCAAATTCAATATTGTCAAATGATTGAGGAATTGAAATAAACATATTTTTATTATTTTTATTTTACCTCCAAACGTAGAGTAGACTTGTGCAGAGTATATCACTCAGAGGAAAAGAGAGATATATATGTTTTGGAGCTGCTGATGTATATCACTCTTTTATCTCACTATATCATTTATATCTTTAGCTAGATCATTAACTCAGTGACTCAGTGTTTCTTTAATTTATCGGTGATATAATGAATGTGTGCTCTGTGTCTAAATTTCTTAATTAAATTTTATTAACTTATTTATTATTTGGAGTTTAGCATTCATAAAGAGATTTATAATTAATTTGTATTTATATATACTTCGAATAATTTTCTTAATACTGTTGTGAATATGAAAAATCAGTCACCTAATAAAATCCTGCCGAGTGAAAGAGAAGAGTTACTGATTCAATGCGGTTTCAATGCTCTCGGCCATCTCAGGCGACTGAAAGAGATACTGCTATTGATATAATATGAAACTGAAGTGATATAATGATATAATCACTCCTTGCGTCAGATATATATCTTTTGAATCAATCACTCTTGAGTTACACAACTCTAACGTAGAGTCCAAAAAACAGCGGAGCTAGAATAGGGTTGCCATTCGTCCCGATACGTCAGGATATGTCACCGTTATTACTTCACAGTATTGTCCCGAACGTCCCGAGACGAGCTATAAAATGTCCCGAATGGTATGGTGTGTAGGTAAGAGGCTTACACACCACATCATAGCGTAACTCTGTCTATCTGTCTCTTGCGTTCAGGCCCGATTTCAGAATCGTTTAAGTCATTTCGTACCCACTGGAACGTCCGTGGGGACTATAGTCCCCAAAATCTCGATCTTCTCGATCGACCTGGGTACTATGGTACCCAGTTCCCTTTGCGTAAAACCGCGCGGTGTGATAAAAAAATCGCGAAAAATAAAATATTTTCTCTATGGTTTTATTCCTTTGTCAATAGTCTCTTTCATAAGTTGACAGGTCATGTCCAATTTATTTTTAGTCTTAGATTGAAATAAATTTGTCATAGTCTGCGGTTTAACTTACTTGGCCGTATCCATACGTTTCTTACTCCATGACCGATGAGATTTATTGCGTACTTACTTAGTCTGTATTAGTATTTTCGTAGAGTGTTCTATATCAAAATAAACTAGAAGAATTGGGCTACATTATTATGTATGGTTTATGATAGTTTATAGTGTTATATTGCCACACTAAACGTTTTTTTCAAAAAGTGAGTATTTTTGAAATTTTAAGCACTTTAGTTACTATTCTCATCATTATTCATTCAATTATGAATCCTTATCTAATTAACTATTATAAGTTCATTCCTTATTAAATTAGCTTTCCATACGTATTTTTTATTTAATTTTAGACACAATAATTTATTTTTTGCATTTTTTTTAAATTTGAGGTCGCGCATCTCGCGTATATAATTACGTAATTAATCGTTTTTATTATTTTTTTCTTTTTTCATTAAAAATATTACCCAAAACTATTATATATCAAAATAATCTTCAAGAATAGGGCTATAATAATATATATGGTTATTTAAAGTTTTATAAAATAGTTTTTGTGCAAAAAATTTTTTAAAAAAATCGGGTCTTCGGCGACCTTCCGAACATTTTCGCGCTTCATTCATTTAATTATTAATCCTTATCTAATTAACTGTTATAAGTTCCTTCTATATTAAATTACCTTTCCATACGTATTTTTTGTTCTCTTGTAGACAGTATATGTCACTCTCCGCAATTTTTTGAACACTCCGTACGCGCCGGGGTGAGTCATTCCGCAATGGCGGCACCTTTGATATTTGAGATATACTACTTTTTGCTTTTGAAACCCACCACGCTTCGCGTGGCGAGCGTTCGAGTGGGTACAGAGACAGATTAGACCTTACAGAAGTTCGCGAAAAAAGGCTTGAAGTGGTCGCAATACAGGATGAAAGTTTGTATGGCAAACCAATTTTTTTCTGAACGCGATATAATTGAATCCCACGCGGACGGAATCGTGGACAAAAGCTAGTTTACTATGAAATTTGGTACATGGGTTCGTAGCTTATGCAGGCGCCCCCTAAGGAAGAATTTTAAAAATTCCTACAGTAAGCTGAGAAATCCCCATCCAATAATCCAAAAAATAAGGAAACTACAGTGTTGAGTCTTTTATATGTTTCTTTTATCTGTCCGTGGGGAATCAGCAAGTAAATTTGTAGCGAATTACACATCAATTCGCAAAGAATACTGATGAAGTTTTTGAATATGTGTGAATTTTGGTGTTGTTGAAGCTAGGGTTAGAGTATGAGCTGTAATCTTTCATTACGTTATATTCGAGGTCACACTAGCATTCTGTCTATGATTTAAGGCACAACCGACGAGAGAATACCGTGAACTTTGAAAAACTTATTTTACGAGTTTGGACACTTAACAAGTGGCTATCCGTGGGCGAGCAATATTTCTTGTATCGTGCGTGTTCTTACGAAACTTAAGATTTCAGATTGAGTTTGCGTGAGACGCAACGTTGTCTATCGGATTTCAGTTCGATCTAATCTCATAAAGGGGGAAAGCATCCGCTTTGAGACACAATATTTCACTTTTTATGATGTAGGTGGCATCCCGAGCGCCGTAAAAAAATATAAAGAGAAAGAAAGTGCTGCGGCGTTTTTATGACGCATTTAATAGTGTCGCAGCGCTAGTTGGGTGGCTTTTTATAATGAAAAGTTTGACATATATTTTTCTTCTGTAATATAATTTCTGTTTTACGCTCAGATGAATAGTCTTCTCACTTCTCATTAAGGGAAATCCTATCATAGAGCCTCGCATCTGCTAGGCAACATTGACGCGTGTTATTTTGTGGAACAGTTTGTTCGACAAAGGAATTTTGATTTGAGTTGTTTGTGCATGCATAAATTTATGCAAGTGCATGTTGCACATTGTGCAAAAGGGACATTATGCGAAAGAGACATTATGAGAAATGAACATTGTGCGAAAGGGACTTTGTGCGAAAGGGACTTTGTGCGAAAGGGACATTTTGCGAAATGGACATTCTGCGTCTAAGCGGGCTTTTCAGGTGGCTTCAAAAAAAGCTGCAAGACCCAGTGGCATATACCTTTTTACCTCCGTTATCTATGACACTGGTCTTTAAAGTAAGCTATTGTTACGGCTGCTATTTATGACCTCTAAAAATGTGCATATTCGATTAAAGTTCATACTTGCGCAAAATATTATAACCCGGGATAATATAACTACTTATAACCCTAGATTTTCAGAAAACAAACCATAGATTAGGTGCCTCTTCATTTTCCAGGAGGTGATATAGAATATAGAACTATAGAAGCCAATCGTTTAATAGCACGAACAGTAAAAATATTTTTCAATTAATAAAAACCGAGAAAACAACAAAAGTAAAAAATTAAATAAACAAAGAATCAAAGAATACACACAAATGACACACAACATCACATTTTTATTTTGAAGTCGATGTCAAATTTTAACTAAGTTCTTACATTTTTTAGGACTTTCGAGAAGATAATCGTTTGGCACCGACGTCAATATAAAAATGTGATATTGTGTGTGTATTCTGTATGATTAAAATATTACTTTTGACTTTTAGTGTTTTTGAAGTCGGTTTTATTTTTTGTAAAATATGTTGAAGCTTTGTGTTGTAATTCTTGATGGAACTCCATGGTATCTTTTCACTATAGTTCACTAATAAATTAGTGTTTTAATAACAAGATAAAATATGTTTATTTCTTTTATCTACACTCATGTTCTAATTCTAATATTAAGAAGTCAACACTAATATTTTAAAGGCATAACTTAAAGCCCTTGGCCTTTTACAAATTGCATTATAATACAGGTTCGCCATACAAAACCAGTACTTTAATGTAACTCGAATTCCAATAAAATAAAGTTCGATTGACGAAGCCTGACCAAGGAGGTTTTGTCACAATTTTCTTTTGTGCCAGTACATTGTCTATGGCGGCGCGTGCAACAGCGCATGCGCGGCAGAATGTTGGTGTTGGCGCCATTTCTCTGAATTTTTCATTCATTATTTTGCTGTTATTGGTTAAAGAAAAGTTTAATAATATAAATGTATGTAGTTTTAGATTTCTGTATTAGTTTCACAATTGCACTGTTGAAAATGCAAATAATTATTAGAATAAATGAGTTTGATTTTGTTTTAATTTTGTGTCTTTCATTTAATTTAGGTAACCACTGATTGCATGAGTGTAGATAAAGTAGTGTATGAAATTGCACATAATTAGGTCTTAAAACACTCGTGTGGTACTATTAAAATTCTCGGCAAGCCTCGAATTTTAAACACACACTAGTGTTTTAAGGCCCCTATTATGTGACTATTTCATAAACTACTATTATTGAATTTTTTACTAGCTCACCGAAGTCACTTAATACAAGAAACTTAATGAAAGAATACAATATCGGATCGAAAAGTATCACAACGAAAAGTAAATATCTCCTAACTGCTAATTCTAAAGAAACCTTCCATCATTAGCTCAGTAGCACGACCAGATGCAAATACCTGAATAGTTTTAGATAAAATGTGAAAAATGTGGTAATCGCCAATAAATTTTGTGACTTTCCCTCGGTTTACCTAAAATCCTATCATTAGAACCTGACTTGGTGACAGTGGGGCCCTCTCAAGAGTACACTCTTTGGAATACAAAAAGAATTATGAAAATCGACCACATTTAGCGGAGGTAATCGCGTAACATACATACAAAAAAGAACACCAATCGAATTGAGAACTGCCCCGGTTTTGAAGTCGGTCTTTAAGCAATATATTAACCGTAGATTGAGGTTGACATACTGCTTTTGTTTAAAAAAATCATAACGCCTTATCATGTATAACGCCTCTATAACGCTGAATATTTTGTTTCATTTCAGAAAATGTCTAACATAAATTGTATAAACCACCTTTACTATGAGCCAGACGTACCTAATGAAAGCCCATTGTTTAGGTACACGTTATTAATTTAATCTTAGCTAGAGAAATGAAAAAAAAAATGTTTAAGAAAAGCTTATTATATATTTCGAGGCCTTAGTAAAACTAAAGAACTAACCAAACCTTGGTTATTGGGATTTGCTTAATATATTTATTATTGGAACGCTTTTTAAAACTCTCTTTTAGTAATAAATAACACCTACTTATATCTTCTAATTGGCATATTGAGTAAATACTTACGAAGGTAGGTATGATAATTTACGAGCAAAAGAGCCGAAAAGTAAAATGAAATTAAAATAAAACCGAGATTCGTTTTCCGATGTCAGAAAGGCTGCTTTTGCAACATTAAGGTCAAATGAAAGAGTAAATAAATAAGATTTATTACGCTTACTGCGTTGAAATTAAAATTCGAGCGCAGTTTATATTCGTCCGAATAATTGCTGTAGGTTGTAGGTACAGCAAACGTGCAGTAGATTTGTGCAATTTGGCGAATGTAGCGTAAGAGAGTAATTAGTTGTTCGTTGTAAGTAAGGAGTCTCAAGTAGTAATTACATGTTAGCTATGGCAAACAGCACACCATACGATCGCAAGTAGTTTGCAAACACGAGCGTGAGCAACATTAAGGGATGCATTATATAAATTGAAGAGGAAAAGATTTAACTACAACTTTTTGAGAACCTTGCAAAATGATGAAAAAAGAGAAAGAATTTTAAGGGTAAATTTCAACATCCATCGTCCATTAAAATGTTCATTTCCGTGGATTTTTTTATCTTAAAGTTTAAAAAAATATATATTTGCGTTTTTTAAAGTTTAAGACAATGTATGTATACTTGATTAATATCTAGTAGATAACTTAAAAAACAAACGAGATATACAATATTAAAAATTTCGTGCCACGGCGATGAAACATGCGTGCATGGCAATGAAGCAAGCGTCCACGGCAATGAAACAAGCATCCACGGCATTATTAAAATCAGACTGTAGTATGTGTGTGTGCGTGTATGTGTGTTGTAAAACGGTATTATTCAACAGTAGTTTTACGTCATGTTTAAACTGTTCCTAAAAAATATATAAATGAGTGATATTGAAATATGACACAATCTGAAAATAAACAAGACTGTCAAAAAGTAAATGGGTTTTAAGGCGTTTTATTTATAGTTTCCGAACAATGTGGATGCGCGTGTGTACGTGTATGTGTGTGTGTGTGTATGTAAGGTATCAATTTGTAAGGTTAACATGGATTTTTTTTGTGGTTGACTATATAGTAAAAACTCATCAATTCTATCCTTAAGACTTTTATCGTATTGCAGAGGGTTAACTTGACGTGTCCTGAACTGTCAATATTCGGCACTACCTGTATTACAGGTAGATGTGTTTTTGCCTAATCTTACCATGGCAATCAAAACTTAAGTCACGGAAATGGAACACTTGGCCACGGCAATGAAACTAAATTGTGTTCCAAGGCATGGCAATGAATTTTTTTTCATTGCCGTGTCTTTTTTTCATTGCCATAGAAAATTTTGGCCACGGAAACCACGGCAATGAAAGCGTGGCGATGAAAATCAAGGCAAAAATATAAAATAAGAAAAAATCTATGAATTATTCGAAGTAATAAACACTTCACAAATAAACATAAGAAAAATGGCCTTCTATTGAATGCTCAATCAAGAGGACAAACAGATTCAAATAGAAGTTATATCTATCCACGGCGATGAAAGAAAAAATGACGAGTAACATAAAAATGGAATACTTACATTTATGGTGCGAAAACGCATGCACGAATGTACGTCCTTCCATGTCGAGCACTTAGGCGACACTAATATGCAACGTTTAGCACAAAAAGGGGGGGCCCCGCAAGTCGTTAGATAAAACAATATTCTTAAACATGTTTAGGACACGGCGATGAAAGGTAGTTCTGGGACAAATGAATTTTTATTAACCATTCGTTGTATTGTTTAAATATTTGACTAAATGAGTTCCGTAACAATACTTTAACTATTCACGTATCAAATAAAACTAAGTTTCAATATAAATAATCAATCGATTTTTATCAATGAGGTATAATATACATCAAGGTGACGTGTGGACAAACACGGCAATGAAAGATTTCGAGGTTTCATTATTTTTTTGGAGTACCTATTATTCCTATTATTAAAATATTTAGTGCTACACATAGATAACTATTTCACTTTACTAGAAAAAAATGTTAGAACATTATAACTATGTTTTTTAGTACCGATTTCATCGATGCCACGCAATTTTTGGTCCCGGGAAATTCACCCTTAATATTGTAAATTGACGAAAATTTGTGTTCTAAATACTTTCCGAAGCGTTTAAAATACAGTTTATTTTCGCTAAAATTATTATCTTTCACAAAAGGGAATGAAACCCAAAGTTGTCTTAATGGAAGCCGCAAATATTTTAAAACCTACTGGGTTTGCCCTTACGTGGGTGTAACTGAGAGATACTTAGTCGTAGTTATTAGTAGCTATTTCAGTGTTTGTGCTTGACGTAACTGCTGCTGTGGTCGGCGCCCACAGATTTGTACGAGTAAGCACTTGGCCTAAACATCGACGTGCTGTTTCAGCGTACAGTGCACTCATGATTTACAGGCGTCCGACGAACATTTATCGCTGACAAACACACGTCTCGCCACACTTTAATCACTAAAGTCAAGGATCGCTTCCTTTTAGACATACCATTTACCAAATCCCCCTTCCTAGGCATGTTCTAGTTCAAATTGCTTCTTCTGTAATGAATTACTAAAAACAGTATTTTATTTTGCTTTTTAGTTGTTTGAATCTCTTCATAATTTTTTTGTTTATTGCCTTTAAAATAAGTGAGAGAATATTCGCCTTTTGTCCATTTGATTGTATGCAGTACGAAATAGTTTAAATAAATGTCTATTTTTGCAATTGTAAATCGCAAAACAAAAACAGTTTGAGCAATAGATTCAATGTTTTTAAATTAAAAGTCGTACATTTACATGTAAACACTTTTTAAAAATAACATAATTGAGGAACGCGAGAGTAACGTATTCTGTGTATTACGGTTCTATTGAATATTAATTCATGGACTTTATTACATTTACGGCTGATAGCCGAAGGACGGTTACACCTAAGTAGTTCTATAGCCGATTAAAACTCCTTACCTGTACCTCAACCCGCTGCTGGCTGTACCTAGTTCTAACCGGCTAAAACTAGGTCTAACCGTATTTCGGCTTTCAGTCGTAAGCCATACATTGCCGAAGTTTTCTTTTTTCGACTTCTAAAATTGGAGGTCTATTTCAGTAGTAAAGCATGCAATCTGTCAGGCAATAAGTCACGAGTGTCAATACAACGACAGAATATAAAACATTAGCTCCCTGGGGCGAGCTCTCATATTTCAAGGAGGCGTGTGCGTGCATTTTGAAACGAAATGGGTGTGATTGATTAAACGCCGACCTTCAGATATCCTGGCTTAGTTGACCACTCAGACCGAAACCATATATTGATTTCTGCAAACTGCTCTGGAACTTGAGAGTCTTTATGCATATTATTTTACGTATATTACTGAATTTTTGAGTTTCTTTGTTACATACATACAAATCTTTCCTCTTTATAATAATAGTGTAGATAGTGTAGACTAGCTGTGCCCGTGAACTAGATTTCGTTTTAATATAACCCAATAATGTAGTTTCCTTTTTTGGAGATGGAAATTTCTCAGCTTTCTGAGAGATTTTTGAAAAATCCTTCTTTAAATGGGTGCCTACTTACGCTAATAAACGCCTGAATCTACCGAATTTCATGCTCCTAGCTCCAATAGTTTGGGCTCGACGTTGACATCTCAGTCATTCACTTACCAAAGCCTTTTATAAATACGATACCCTACCTTATAATGAATGTATAATCTGTGGGGTGATTTTGTTACTCATCGGCAATCGGTCATAGTACAGATTTGATAATTAATGTCTGATTAAAACTGATTTTTAATATGTTTAGGTCGAATTTCACCAACATTTAACAGGCGGTTATAGTTAACAAACAACCGTTTTTGACACTTATTGTATGAGTGAAGTGTCAAAAACTTGTTTGTTAGTTAACTAACCACCTGTTTAAATATTGGTGAATTTGAACATTCTGTAACGACGTCGTCCGAGCGGTCTTGGCATATATATTGAATGTATCAACCAATACGTTTAGCCATATAATTCCGCTTTTCTTAATTAACTTATTCAGTTTGATACGATTTCCGATCAATCGATAAGCATCCTGTTCTTTGTATTAAACAAGTAAACATAGACTGCATCATGAATTATCATCGTGATATCGTTTAAGTTAAATAATGTTAACGTCGAAAATCGTTGAAGAATAAAACAGAATGTTTCCGCGGTTACTTTTGTTTTGTAGTGAATAAAAGTTCAAGAGTAAAAAAGGTTGAGGGCGCTGAGATAAATGTATTAAGAGAGAACTGTCGTGCGTTATCATTTGCGGGGATAAACATTGCGGCTTGTTACTGAGAGTTACCGCGGCAGGGTTAATGAGAATGGGCGTCATTTTGGATCGCGCCTCGTGGCCTCGTCGGCCGAGGTGGAACGAGTAATAAAGTTTTACGCCACGACCCTTATTAGGTATAGCCACCACCGTCCGCCTGCCGCGACGGACAGACCTATTAACAATGCGTAAACCGATTTAGATGCTGGATTTGTTGCATTTCGCCTTCGGAATTTTCGGATTAATGTTGCATTTGACGAATCATCAACTCTACGCAGCACTTGTTGTTTTTATATTTTATAACGTACTAATATTTTATTTAAATTTAAAGCATGCTTGCATATGTTGAACATTTAATATTTATTTTTTTCACTGTAGGTAGGATTTCTACCCCGTAGGTATCTTAGTGTTGTTTTAGAGTAGAGGCGGGCGTGGGTGCGGGTATTTCAAATGTAGGAAGACGCCACTTACGTTCACAGTGCCCTCTCGAGCCGCGCATCTGTCAGGTATGAGGTAAGCGCGAACGTGGTTGGTGGCACAGTGATCTAGCGGCTGTAGTGCCTTGATTTACCAAGTTTGGATATCAATAATGGAAAAAATATATCGAAAGAACCCGACCGCACTGATATTTTGCAAATAAGCAGTCACATACAAACAGATAAGTCAAATAAACACAATTATCCGAATCAAATCGTTGAAAAGTCAAAGACAAGTAAATCACCATTCACTTTGTTAAATTCTTCTAATGAGTTACCAAGTTATAGCTCTAATGAGTTACCAACCTGAGCTGTAGTTAGCTAGCGCTTCATCTACAGCAAGAATTATCTAATTTGTTATTACTTTCCTTGAAGTGATCATGGGTTCGCCCATTATTCGGCAATCAGATTTTCTGTATATGGCATAGTTTAAAGAATTAAAATCAACATTCATACCTCTCGCAACTATCGCAGATATCGACAAAAAGTTTACTCTCAAATCAGGGACATATATAACAAATTTCATAGTAGTCCTACATCTACTCACGATGTTACGAGTACCTCTACTAGCACTCGATATTTCCTCATAATCTCATATTTGTCACACCATCCGGACATTCTAGATCCACTACCGATGCAGCCGTTTTTTCTGAATTAGTTCTGAATAATATAAGGTCCCTCTCTCCCTGTGATTGGCGTTAGCTGAAATCCGGAAATGCAGTGATTACGGATTTCAGCTCCAAAATTTCAAATTGTCCATTTCCAATTCATCATCGCCACACTTGCTTGCATGCTAGCTTTGTGTAGAGCGTTGGTGGCGCTGTGGACTCGGCACTTGCCTTCCAATCGGGAGGTCGGGGTTCGAGACCCGCCATGTGTATGTGTGAAATTCCAAACGAAAAACACCAATGTGTTTTTCGTTTGGAATTTCATATGTACATTTGTCTGACGTTCCTACGGTGAAGGAAAACATCGTGAGGCAACCTGCATACCTCTGCGAAGAAATTAACTGGTGTATGTGAAGTCGACCAATCCGCACGGGGCCAGCGTGGTTGACTAAGGCCTAATCACCCTAACATAGAGTAGGCTCGAACCCCTCGGTGGGAACGTATATGAACTGTGATGATGATGATGATGATAGCTTTGTGTTGAAGTCTCCTATGAAAACGGTACATTGAGTCCTGGTAGCATGTATTTCCCGAGAATATCTTCACTCACACATACCTTCCACTACCTCGTTGGGGTGTGTCGAGGTCGGGGTGTACGTCCTTCAGAGAATATCGTTTGGTAATTCTAAGTATAAGGTACAGTAAGCTCCCATTCAAGCTATATATTTACACTACGAAAACCGCCACTATTACGAGCTACATAAGAACGGTCCAGAGGTCAAACAGTATAGGTTGATAAGGAGCTCACTGTACGTCACCCTATTCGTCACACTTCCGATCTGAAGAATATTGTTCTTGCGACTTGTGGTCAATTAATTCAGCACCATCTTGTCGCGTAGCAGGAGGCTATGGTAAAAGAAAAACAAAGCATTATAGGTAAAAGTGTTGGTATTTACAAAAAGAGGAGGTAGAGGATGAAGCGGGCAGGACTAAAAAGACTTTAGTTGATACTTCTCTCCTTTGATCTTAGTCAAAACTTAGGACTTGAGCTACTCTCTAAATTTAAATTTTTTGCTAGTTACGAATGAAAAGTCTCTTCTCTCGTCGTCGTCGCTTACAATGGCAAGCGAAAACCATCTGCGAGGAAAAGCTCGTGTGGCACCACCGCAGGGTGGTTCACACACACCGCGTTCAAGGCAGCGCGGTCGAAATTCCCTAACATTGTTTATTATCAATCTTTTTTAATTTGAATGATGTAAAATATTAATTTAAGGCGATTTTGATTAAATAAAAGCAAATTTATTGAAATAAAAATTATAATGAATAATATTCAAGCATCAGAAGAACATTCATAAATTCATGTAAATCGTATGCAGTTTTGTTATCACAATTTGGTATCAAAATATAATCTATAATTATTTGTTATACAATCACTAAATTCTTAATAACTAAAGCTTAATACATTATCCTAGTAATTAAAAATATTATTATAACTTATAATTAAATAAAAATAGTGCTATGTAATGACAGTTCTAAACAAAGAGTATTATACTTACAGCTTACACAATAAAAAGTCCAAAATAAACATGCAACTTAAAGTTTTAATAATTTTATAACTTCCTTAGACAAGGCTCTTTTTGTATTGAAAAAGTTTCCGAAGACTATAGTTATAAAAAGGGATCTGGACTCAGTAAAAGGCAGTTAATTTAGTGTGTGCGTATGGATTGAGGAGCCACATCACGAAATCAATCGAAATCCCGCCCAGATTTAGTAGCAAATTAGATAATTTTGTAGGCGAAATCCTGGAATTTGTAGCAACACACATCAAGAGTTACATCAATTTAAAGGTGGCTCCTCAATTCAAACATCTGGATTGAGGAGCCACCTAGAACTCGGAAACTATTATATGTACATTTTTGAAAATTTAGTATCATTTAGTAGTAATTTTGTCTGGAACCTACAAAAAATTTGGTTCGGATACTGCTGAAACTCGAGAAGATACAATACAAAATGTGTGGCTCCTCAGTCCATACACGTACAAAACTTGTCAACGTGAATTTCCAAGAAACTAATTGAGCAATTTTATTTTGGAGGGCATGATCATTTAGTAGTAATTTTGCTAGAATTTGTAGTATAGAAATAATGTTGGAGGACTTAGTGAAATTAAAAATATAAAGCAATATAGGTGGCTCCTCAATCCAGACGTTTTGCATATAAATGATTAACTGTATCTTCGCGAAATCACAATGGAATCAAAAGCTTGGGGCGCCAACATTTAGTAGAAATTTCTACTAAATAACTACGTACAATTTATCAGTGTACATATTAAGGATCTGAAGAAAAACACACTTTCCGATATTCCATAGGAAATTGCTGTTAAGGGTGACCATAATATTAATGAAATCAGGATAACTGTTTCATGTTTGTTTTAACATCAGTCATATAAAAATAACATTGATTTCGCTATAATTAATTAGTGACATTATAGCACTTTTCTTAATATTCTGAAATGAAAGTATTCAACATTGAGCTCATCAAAAACTCAGAAGAATTTTATTTATCATTGTTATGCATAGATATAGAATGGAATAGATGGGCTATAAAAGCCGTCAAACATGAGGAAAAGAGATAAACTTATGCACATTGCCAAAGGAAAGAAGAAGACGGCATCATTTTTTTTTGTCTTTGTCACCGTATATAGGTGAAACTGGTAGTGGGGATTGTTTATCACCAGCGTCTGGTGCTAAACAAATACGTGTATGAAATTTGTTGTGTGAAGTATAGCTCACTGTGCAATTATTTAACAGTTTAATTAGTGTAATTGTGAACTATTTGAACATTTAAATCATGGTGCACTGCTCCGCTTTAGGTTGTAATAGTGATAGTGCTAGAAAACAGGAAAATATAACCTTTACAGGTAAGACCTAAATTGTGTCAATATTAAGCGCCAAAACTATTTTTTAAATTATAAATACAAGTTATATTGCAATATTTTATCCTTCTACTATGGTTCTCAATCATATTATGGGATTAAACATGAAATTTCAAACTAATTATAAGGTTACTATTAACCTAATAAGTTAAGAATGTCGCCATTCAATAAGGTCACCTATACAACCAACGCGTATAACATTTTGCCGGGTTATAATGATACCAGTCGCTACGACAATTTTTCCTTGATTCGTAGGTAATTTGTTACGTTAAAGGGAACTCACATATTAGTTTCTGTGTTACATTAATATTGACATATTTAAGTATAAAATTTTGAGCATTTTAGATAACAAAGGTAATTCTTTTGAAGTGAAACTTTCTATTTGCTTGTTTGTCTGTTTTTAACAGATTTCCTTCGGAGATAATTACTCGAAACAGTTGGGTTAAAGCTACTGGTCGATTGAATTGGCAGCCAACCAAGCATACCCGAATGTGTTCTAAGCATTTTGAACAACAGTGGATTCAGAAAAACAAAAAAGGCACTTTTCTTGGGAGTGGTGCTATTCCTAACTTTTTTTACAGGTCAGTAACTTATACATATTATATCTACAAAGTAAATCCCTATCAAGCCGAAACCTATATTTATTTTTCACAGACCCAACTATTTGTATAAGGGATTTCAAAATTAATTTTACAGTTTTGGATTAATGACACCAACATTTTTATAAGAGTATGTTAACATGGGTAGGTACCAAATTCTTTTCTACTATTTTGAAATGGCCAAAAATATTATTAATGGTTTGATTTTGGACATTTCCTATTTATATAACAAGTCTGACCATTAGTACAGATACAGTTTACAAATTTCTTAATTATTATTTTTAATGTTGTAAAATTAGCACCTGCTTTTATTTTTAACCTGTATACATATTGTTTCAGGACGCATCGTTGTTGGGTTTCGGTTCAAATTTGAATACGCCCCGAAAGAGAAAAATGCGGCTTCAAATGCTGCGTTTGAAACAATCATCGAGGACATCAAGTAAAAAACTACGGGCAGTGCGTGAATCGCTTAGACGATTGGGAAAAAAGTAGCCAAACTTGAAAATGTGTTAAGTGATTTGAAGTGTAAGTTAATGATGCAAAATGAGCGGTTGGACATTTTAGATACTGTAGGAGAAACCAATAGAGATTTTCTGAAAATATTATTAAGTACATACATTCCCTTTTGCACCAATGCTTAGAAAAATTGTTAAATAAATTTTTTTACTGAAGAGTTTACGCATAATCACTACCCGCTTTTGATGAAATGTATTTGTAAAAAATATTTAAATACGCGAATTCATTGCTAATACGCTGTATTCGATGACAATAACGGAGTTATTGAAATCTAATTTTAGAAAATGTTTATTTAAAATTTTATATTTATACATTTTCTAAATCTTCACATATATTTAGTAAATGTATAAATATTGGATTTTAAATAAATTGCAGAGATAAAGAAAAAACAATGATATTGCCCGCTGTATTCTTAATCGAGCGTCGATCTTCGCAAGGTACCTAGCTGGCAAAAGCTGGAAGTGAGTGGTCGCGGATCGTACTCAGTGGCGAGCACTTGGAGAGGCCTATGTCCAGCAGTGGACGCGTGTGGGCTGATGATGATTCCTAATATTTTTTCTTATATTTGTAAAGATGTTTACATAATAGCTTAAATAATTAAGTAAAATGTTTTAAAACTAAATATACTCGAGTAAATCCGAAAAGTGTAGTTTTATTTAAAAGTGTAAATAACTTTAGACTGCGAAAAATTCGCAACTTCCTCCCACTTTTATTTTTTGAGACATACTTATTGTTGAGCGAAGGGCGCTCATTAAAATGTCTCAATAAAAATACGTAGATCAACCAACCTTTTTACCACTATAAACATAAAGTAGGGTAAAACTTAAAGCAACACTGGTATACCCATCTACTTTAGGCAGGTATGACGTCATCTATGTCTGTCCCTTACGGGTATACGGTCACGTCCTATCTATTCATTCTTTATCTAAGTTGTTATGATAGCGCTGACATCTGTTGTAGTTTTTTTTGCAACTTTCTCATTCTTTGTGAGCAAAGGTTCACCGCCATACAGCCTACCCTTTGCTCCGAGTTAATATAATCATGTAAACATTTTAGGTGAACTAAAATAGATTGTATCCGGTTTTTATGTAGAGAATAGAACAGAATATTCACTTAGTTAATAATAATTTTATGCCTTCCCTTTGCTATGAGTTGATATAATCATGTAAATGTTTTAGGTGAACTAAAGTAGATTGTATCCGGTTTTTATGTATAGAATAGAACAGAATATTTACTTAGTTAATAATAATTTTATTCTTAAATGAACAAAACCTTCAATTTGGTTTCTTTCTGTGAACAATCTTGTTGGCTAATGTTGAGTCCGTGGATAGGATGTTATTGTCTTGATCATCTGTGGAATTAGTACCGCGGTATAGATTTACAAGAAATAGCGTCTTATCGAGTAGGCGGTTATCGAAAGTGCTTTCATGTGCTTCTCATTAAATGATTTATTTTATTTTCCTTTTCTCGTCAAGGTGGCAAATCGGCCCAGAGGCTCTAGACAAATGCCACACGCTAACTTTTCCGCAGTCGTTCCACAGAAAAAATGTATGGAAATGACATTAGCTTACGACAACCTCACGCTATTTTTTCCGCAGCTAATGTCATCTTCATACATTTTTTCTGAGGAACGACTGCGGAAAAGTTAGCGTGTGGCATTTGTCTAGGAGTTCTGATACTTAATTAATTCCAGCTACATATACTATGCTTGGAGTATTTTACTACTTTAATATTTTAATTACTATTAAATTACTATTTTGATACTTATCATCACAGCTCATATACGTCCCTACCGAGGGACACGAGCCATCCATAGCTAGTTAGGGCGATTAGGCCTTAGTCAAACCTCGCCCGTCCAGTGCGGATTGGTTGACTTCAAAAAACCTTTGAACGACTTCGCAGGTGGTTGCAGGTGTCCTCACGATGTTTTCCTTCACCGTAGGAGCGTCAGATAAATGTACATATGAAATTCATGAAATGAAAAACACATTTGTACATGGCAGGATCGATCGCAGGTCTCCCGATTCTCCTCGGAGATAAGCATAGTATGTTGGTCTGTGGTGGGCACCCACCTATGTCAGTGTAAGTGAGACTCCAACTGTGAAGATTGCTATTGCAGCCATCGCCATATGTGCAGTGTATGGTAAAAAAGAGCTTTCATTATAGAAATAGGATATACATATAAAAGTGAACTGAAATGAAAAGAAATTAACAAAAATATGAACGACGACTCGGTAACGCAGACTGACTGATCCTTTCACCACGGCTCGATGGCAAGTAAAAACTTGCCTTCCTGCCCATCCCAAGCGTATCCCAATACCTGCACACGCGAAAACCTTCAAAGATAACAGACAACATAATATCCGTGGCGGAGTACTGTATCTGAATCGACACGGAAGAATTGAAATGAAATGAAATAAAAAATCGCCTTTTCCATTTAACCCTATATAATGTATAATGGGCAATCTTAAACTGTTTTCATCAAATCACCGTAAACGAACGGAGTGAGATTTGCGCAGCGAAGCGTAGCTTAAATCTCACTCCGTTCGTTTTCGGTGTTTTGATGAAAACTGTTTAAGAATGCCCAATATACACCTACTATTAGTACCTGTTACGCAAAAGCTATACCTGAAGTTTGCCTGAGTAGGTAGTTGGTTCTTAACCTATGAAATAATGTTTTACTTGTGTTTCTTATTATTTTTTCAAAATAAGTAATACTTAACGCGTGAAGTATCTCCCTCTTCAACATTATGGTACACAATAGGTATAACAACGTCGGTAAGCCAAAATGTCGAATGTTTTGCCAAAAATACGGCTATTATGCTATGTGGATAGATATAACATAATAGCATGTATTAATACACATTCTAATTCCTCAGTTGCTGTGGAGTCCAGATAAAGCTCGCTCCCACCTTCGGTTTTATCATTACTTACCATCAGGTGAGATGAAGGCCGAGAACTTGCCTGTTGTATGTAAACAAATATAAAAATTTGTTTTTTTTTGTTTGTCCTATATTTTAGTCTCGTTATGGTCACCCTTAACAGCAATTTCCTATGGAATATCGGAAAGTGTGTTTTTCTTCAGATCCTTAATATGTACACTGATAAATTGTACGTAGTTATTTAGTAGAAATTTCTACTAAATGTTGGCGCCCCAAGCTTTTGATTCCATTGTGATTTCGCGAAGATACAGTCAATCATTTATATGCAAAACGTCTGGATTGAGGAGCCACCTATATTGCTTTATATTTTTAATTTCACTAAGTCCTCCAACATTATTTCTATACTACAAATTCTAGCAAAATTACTACTAAATGATCATGCACTCCAAAATAAAATTGCTCAATTAGTTTCTTGGAAATTCACGTTGACAAGTTTTGTACGTGTATGGACTGAGGAGCCACACATTTTGTATTGTATCTTCTCGAGTTTCAGCAGTATCCGAACCAAATTTTTTGAAGGTTCCAGACAAAATTACTACTAAATGATACTAAATTTTCAAAAATGTACATATAATAGTTTCCGAGTTCTAGGTGGCTCCTCAATCCAGATGTTTGAATTGAGGAGCCACCTTTAAATTGATGTAACTCTTGATGTGTGTTGCTACAAATTCCAGGATTTCGCCTACAAAATTATCTAATTTGCTACTAAATCTGGGCGGGATTTCGATTGATTTCGTGATGTGGCTCCTCAATCCATACGCACACAATTTAGTCTGTATTTGTAACTTCGCGTGACATTTTTCGGGTAAAATCTTGTTTGAACTATTTTAAATGTTTTTTATAAAATTCAGCTGTTTCTTCGGAAAGTTCTACGATGGATAAAAGAGCATATTGTGATACATCAGCACTGTGAATGAGAACTTTGTGGACGAAACCTCACTGAGATTGAACCACGGATATTCTTCAACTAGTTGACGTGCGGTTACTAAAGCATATTCTTTAAACTTATTACAATCAATATTAAATCCCGATGACAAAGCCTGTAAAATTATACTACAACGATCAGAAATTCTTAACGCAATTTAAAATATTAAATTAATATCAAGTTTCGTAGACAATGCTACGAGATGTCTACGGCATCGTAGCAGACATGTTATGGTCCCGCGGGCAAATCGGGGCAAAAAAATATGTTCCCCATAAAATAGACAGATGTACCAAACTTTTAAACTAAGTCAGATAGGGGCCAACAGGGGCCAACATTTTGTAGCTCTTGATAAAATTACAATAAAGGAAAAATAAACGAAGAAAAATAGGTTCGCGTAGCTTAATTTTAAGCGAGACTGCAGAGTATGACAAATTTTCATGCCGTATTACCGTCGCTCGATGTGCCGCTTTCCCAACTTCTTGGTTTATCTACAGCTAAACCTAACCCTTTCTTAAATTTAGTTTGTACGCAATCTTATCTAACCTGCAAATTTTTTTCCTCTTCTGACCTAACTTGCATTTCTAAAATATTCTAATATATTTGGCATTTATCAGGAATGGAAAACTCACTTTGATAAAAGATCTGTAGAAAAGGGCACGTGGTATAAAACATTGGTGAGTGAACCGCCCCATATACCATGGTTTTCGAATTTAAGGCTGAGCAGGAGAGAACTTGTCATTTGTTTTAGACTAAGATCCTATCAATTTCCTTTAAACAGTTTTTATTTCTTAATGAAGAAAGTTGAATCAGATCAATGCGAGACGTGTAATCAAAAGGAAGATCTAATTCATTTTTGTTGTACCTAATAATATTATTTGTAAAAGAAAACTTATAAATGCGTGTGTACAAGAATATATTTGGTAACCAAGTCAATAAACTTAAATATCTATAGTGACACAGAACATCATAAGCAATTTAGATTAACATGTAGTTTTACATATATGCCAGTATACAACATACGCCCCCTTAATCTAAATTCGCAATAGCAATAAACAAGGTAACAATAGGCACATTCGCAATAAAAAGAAACAACATAATATCATAGACAAATTAAAATAAAACTAAACATAAATTACACTACAATACAACAAAACTTAAAAGTTACAATTGCAGTTCATATCAATTTATGTGATGCCCATGCTATCAAGGCAGGATTTATGTTTGATGCGCCCTAAAGGTTTGGTCAATATGTCAGCAGGTAATTTATCAGTTGATAAGAAATGTAAAGTTACCGTTCCATCATTGACCTTTTCGCGAATGAAGTGAAACTTAACATCAATATGTTTTGTACGATTGTGGTGGACAGGATTGGCGGCCAACGTAAGTGCACTTTGACTGTCAGAATACAAAACAACTTCGTGAAGCTCACCTGAAAGTTCAGCGTATAAACGCCTCAGAAAACAAGCCTCCTTGACAGCGCTGGCAAGGGCCATGTATTCTGCTTCAGCAGAAGATAGAGCTACGGTCGGCTGCTTACGCGCTTCCCATGTAACTGGTCCCCCCGCGATACTAAAATAATATCCTGTATATGACCGTCTATCTTCGGTACAATTTGCCCAGTCAGCATCAGAATAGCCACGAAGTATGCTATCCGTATTCTTTCTGTAAGTTATACCTAAGTCTTTAGTTGCTATCAAATACTTTAGGCATTGTTTAGCACATTTCCAATGACTTTCGTCATACTTGGTGTTAAACTGACTTAAGTAACTCACCGTAAATGCAATATCTGGCCTAGTGCTTACAGCAAGAAACATCAGACATCCTATCAACTCCTGGTAAGGACAGTCGTAAGAGTATTCTTCCTTTGATTTCTCTAATCTTTTACTGAGCGGCACAGATACACTTTTCACATCACTCATATTAAATTGTTGTGCTATTTTCTCGATGTATGTCTTCTGATAAATTTTTAGGCAATTGTTTTCATATTTTACATTCATACCTAAGCAAAATTCAATTTGTCCTAAATCTTTAATAGAGAAGCATTTTTGTATGTCACTTTTGAAATTGTCAAAGGTGACGTCCTCTTTATATAGACAAATGATGTCATCGATATACACGGCCAACAAAAGAGTTTCATTAACATTTATTGATTTTATAAATATACATGCCTCCGAAGGAGACTGTGTAAAACCAATAGCTGACAATGTTTGTTTTAATTTAATGTTCCAAGACCTCGGCGCCTGCTTGAGGCCATAAATGGAACGTTTTAATAAACAAACTTTGTCACAATGCAATTCATCAATGAACCCTTCTGGTTGTAATATGTAGACTTCCTCATCCAAGTATCCATTAAGGAAAGCCGTATCGACATCCATATGGCGAATTTTGTAGCCTTCTTGAACAGCGAATGCTAACAGTGTTCGTAGAGAAGAGTTACGTACAACAGGCGCATAAGTTTCAAAATAATCTACCCCATACACTTGCGTAAAACCTTTGGCCACTAAGCGCGCCTTATATTTTAAAATATTACCTGAAGCATCTCTTTTTATTTTATATACCCATTTGGATTTTATACACGATTTATCTTTAGGTTTATCAACTAATGTCCACGTACTTTTCTTTGTTAACGCATTATATTCGTCCCGCATAGCAGAGATCCAATAATGTTTATCCTCACTATTTATAGCGTCATAATAACATTTTGGCTCTTCATCTAAAAAATTAGACACCAAAATATTATAAGAGAAGAAATCAGGAGGCTTACGATCTCTTTTCGGGTAGCGATTTATAGCGTTATCTATGTTGTCATGAGATGGTTCAGTTGAAGAAACAACATCTTCCTGACTACGTCCACTGGTGTCTTCTGTTAAAGAATTTTCACTGCTATCCTCAGTTACTTCAACACCAGATGAATCCATTAAAATATTACTATTTATCAAAGGAGTACATTGTTCGGACATGAGAGTTTCAGATAAAGCATTTAAATTTTGATTATCAAATGCTTTTAAATCAGTAAAAATATTTTCAAAAAATGTAGCGTCTCTCTCTTTAATTAATTTTCTCGGGTATCGCGTATCCCTAAAAAAATAGCTCCTTGGATCGTCAGAATAACCCACAAAAATAAATTCTGCGGCTTTCAAATCTAACTTAGAGCATTGACATGAAGGGATATGCACAAGAGCCCTACACCCGAACACTTTTAAGTGAGTAATATTAGGTTTCTCACTGCACCATTTTTCATATGGAGTTTCATTGACTAGAGCACGGTGTGGAGACCTATTTTTGATGTACACCGCAGTTTCCACAGCGTCCTGCCAGTATGATTTAGAAAGATTTGACTGACAGGCCTCCTAACAAAATAGCGGCGACAGACTCGTCATTATTTTCGGCAGCAAATGCAGTGAGCAACGTGGAATCTTCTTGAGTACCTTTTTCCACTATACTGCCAATATTGGCTTTCTTCTTTCCCTTTTTGTGTGGGCATTGAGGACTCTTATGTGACATTTATAACAAACAATAGGCTTTTTAGTTTTGTTTTTTGATGTCCTCGAAGTTAATGCTAAGACGTCATTTTGAGGAACGTCTTTGGCCATTTCGTTTAATAATTTAGATTTTACTAAATCACTTGTTACCATTACATTGGAATTTTCAAGTGCCATTATTAGAGGTTCGTATTTGACTGACAGGCCTCCTAACAAAATAGCGGCGACAGACTCGTCGTCTATGACTTTACCAATGTCTGCTAAATCTTGTACTGTACACATAATAGCATTTATATATGACTCAATATTTACAAAGTCATTCAGAGCATACCTGTATAAGCGGCGTTCGAGTGATAGCCTGCGGCCCATCCCTTTGTCTTCGTAAGCATTTGCTAGTGCGTCCCAAGCTTGTTTTGCTGATTTTGCTGATCTGACATGAGTAATGGCTGAACCATCTAACGTGAGCGAAATCTTAGACAAGGCCTTCTGATCCTTTCTAATTCTCACATCTTCAGAGGTAGGATCACCATCAGCGTAGCCTTCAATGGACTTCCACAATTCTTCATGAATAAGCAGAGCTCGAATTTTAAATTTCCAGATGCTGTACCCATCTCGACTAGACAATAATTTAATGCCACTGAATTCACACAAATAGAGGGTAATGCCTGTCATTCTACGTACTGTCATACCTGTCATACAGTAGAAAGACGCATAAAGAGACCATTAAAGTCTGGTCCTATTTACAGTCCAGAATACATTAGATTTTTTAAAATTATTGTTTGATATTTTCTAAGATATTAAAACTATTTGTGACAAGACTGGTAATATTATAGAACTATTTATACAACTATACAGCTGTGCCCATGAACTACGTTTCGCTTTGATAAAGCTCAACACTGTAGTTTCCTTATTTTTTGGATGGAGCTTTCTCAACTACTTGTGAGAATTTTGAAAAATCCTTTCCTATTGAACGGCTACATAAGCCAACGAACCTATACTAAATTTAATGCTTCTAGCTCTTGTAGTTTTTGTACTCTACGTTGATACTTCAGTTAATCACTCACTAAAACCTTTAACACACACAGAAGTTGGCAAACAAGCAGGCTGCCCACCTAATGGTAAGTGGCTACAGTCGCTTATTGTACATTTCTAGTCGCCTATAGTAGAGGTTCTTGTAATATTTGCCAATCTACAACTCTTACAAGGACGCCAATGTATTTTGCCAGCTTGTGACATAGACATAAGATGTCAAGTCACGTCTTACCCTTTAAACCGGAACACAGCAATGAAAGGACCGCTGCTTGGTGATAGAAATAGTGATAAAATAGACTCGTTGTTTGTATGGGTACCCTGCAAACGGATGTGGTACAGATAGTCTCCCTCTAGTATAATTATTCCATCAACCGATAACTCTCAAATAAAAGGAGACCAGCCAAAATGGTACCAGAGTTGTACAGCTACATATTATATACCATTATATTTGCTGTTTTTCAAGGATAATTTTGATATATGCCATGTAGTCGGAAACAGCAGGAAACATTTTTAATATCCATTTATGTTTTTGTGAAAAGAAACTCTTTGGACGTTGCGTAAAACGCAACATATATTTATTTTTCAAAAACTCGTGTATTATGATGACCACTGAAACAAAAACTGACATCCACGTCAATTCTAAGCCTTTCCTAGATTCTAAAAATATTCTAAGTCATGATAAAAAGGATAAAATATGAGTTTTTAATTTCTAAAATAATGGCTGTTTGAACAGTAGATTCCTTTGTGGATCTATTCTGGAGTGATTAAAAAAATATTATGTCAAAAAATCTGCTTGTGATTTTTTTGTTGTTGTCGTTAGTTTGGTTGTGTGTTATTGTGATTGCGTTGTGTTATCCACCATAAATATCAAGCTTATAGTCTTCTCTCTAAATATAATACTGCCACAGCTGTTCGATAAAATAACCTCTAAAGTACTTTGTCTAAAGCGCCTATTTATAAATGAACCCCACTTGTTAATGAAGATAAATTAACGCCACTTTTTTTCTATTGTAATAAGCTATAAAATGATATACATTTAATAGTTGTACAATTGCTTTGACATTGGTACCAGAGCTCCATACAAAGTGGCTGTTGTCCTTTAAAGACCTAAAAATATTTTATGTCAAGAAAGATGATTCTCTTACCTTTTATTTAAAAACTTCCTATTCCGATGAAGAGCAATAATAAAATGTTCCTATTCCGATGAAGAGCAATAATAAAATGTTTGTGAGTCTGGATAATACTTATGCCGCAAAAATACCTATCAGTGAAAAAATGAAGCAGGATATTTTAAAATTAATTGGACAACGACACATTCAACAGACGTATTACGAATTTTATAAATCTTTGTAATAAGTATACGACATTAGTGGCCTTATTCATAAACATATTTAAGCAATGTTTAAGTTAAATAATGTTGCTGTCACTTTCAATCTCATTATAAAAGAAAGGACATCAAAAGAGACAGCAACATTACTTAACTTAAGCATTGCTTAAATATTTTTATGAATAAGGCCATAGGTATTTTTTAATATGCTTTGATTATGCCTTATGTTGAACTTAAATAACTATGAATACAAAATCTTTAAAAAAATCATAATAAGAATCTTGTATTTTAAAGGAATAATAAAAACATATTTTTTGATATTACATGGATGATAAGAATAGTAATGACTGCTTACAATTATGAAAAATTTCAGGTTTGTTAATAATAATATTCAAGTTTATTTTAATAGCGAGAATTCCTATTTGAGTGCTTATTTAATAATTATATGTTTATTTTAATTGATTTATATTTAAATCATACTTAACATTATGATTATATTTCAATATTACTTAATTTTCTTGTTGATTATGCCTTAGCATTATTGTTTTGTTACAATATTGACTGATTTTGATGTAAACTTTACTTTCAATAAACCTTTTGTATTACTGCGGTGTTCTCGTTATAAATATAATTATGTCTCACTCAATAAAACCCAACAGTATTTGCCTTGCTATAGGGTATCGTTATAAATAACTTCTTAATTTTATCCAACTAAAACAATATTTGACAAGGCAATACAGTCGTAACTTGAGTAATTGGAGTATTTTGATCTGCTTATCTTTTTCACCCAGTCGTATAAAACTGCAAATAACATTAAAACCGCAGTTCATATACACATCTTTATTCGATATAAAGTATGTGAAATTATTTTGGAATTAAGGTATAAACTGTTGTTTTTGTTCCACTACTTTTAGTGCTGTGAATTTTCAAAACTTTCAAAACGCGATATCTCAAATACCGTTAGTATAGATTTGTGACGTGACTTTTGTTTGTGACGTGCGATATGTTATGGTCCCGCGGGCAAATCGGGGCAAAAAAATATGTTGAATTTTTATGTGTGTTTGTGAACACTAGCTCACAAACACACTTATGTTACAACACTACAGGGGGCCCTACATAGACGGCCAAACTTCCCTGAGTACTTCGATAACCAACACAATTCGCGAGGCGGGCGCAACCGACCTATCTATACGCGTGATCGTATGCGACTAACTTCACGGGGCCGGGAGCGAATCTAGCTCGTGCCCCAGATTTCCGAACACTAAATAAAATATTTTTTGGTATTAAGTGCCGACAGCGTACTACGTAAGCGTACGAGGAATACTACTCTCACGTCTGTCACGTGTCATTTTGTGTTAAGAGCTGATTATGGTTGTCACTTGAAAGTTTTTGCTTTCAGTTTAAAATCAAATCACTCTGAAAGTATTGGGGTTCCAGGTCTCAGACAAGCACCGAAGGTCCATTTAGTATCTAACTTGTATGCCCCTTAAATGTTATTGGGGTGTTCAGTTACACCCGATATAAAGCAAAAAAAGGATTTTAGTTTTTAAAACGTCACGGGGCTAAACTGACCTCGTGTCGCCACATTGATAGTTTTTAGTACAAAGCCCCTGTAGGCGCAGGAATAAAAAGTACAGGTAAATCATTGCCGCTGTGAATGTACTACTCGTAAGATGCTAATTATGTCATTATTTATTTCGGGTAAAATTGAAGTCATTAACATTACAAAATCAAGTTGTTTAACTTGATAAAAAATCAGGGTTTATTTTATTCATATTGAATTTGGTTTTATTGAAAATAAAGATAATTATTATGTTAATAATGTACTAAAAGCCAAAAAATAATTCAGTAGGTACTAGGTAGCAGTCACCACACCACTCTCCTTAGCAATATAGGGCATTGATCAGACAAAAAATATAATCGTGGGGCGTAGCGTAGCCTGAGAAAATAAGTAAATAGCATTTTTTATAATGATGCTAGCTGTGCCCGCGAACTTCGTTTCGCCATAATAATTGTCAAAAACAAATTCTGGAGAGGGCCACTCCAGGGGTATAAAAAATAGCCTATGACCTATTCTCAGACTTACCAAATAAATTAATAAAAATCAGTCAAGCCGTTTCGGAGGAGTTCGAAAACAAACACTGTGACACAAGATTTTTATATATTAGATGAACGGTTGGCTATTGATAGAAATTTCAAGTGCCCAACGATTTTTTTTGTCTGATCAATACCCTAGATCTAGATTGAGCTTACTCAACCTGCGGCCCGCGGGTCGCATGTGGCCTGCCGTGCCTTTGTGACTGACCCTTTTTGAGTTACAAAAATGTGAACCATCAGAGAAACTGTGGGCGCTCTGAGGAAATTAAATAGGTAACTACTCGTAGATATAACCCTGTCGGGGTGCGTTGCATTGAGCGTTGCCCGAGCGATACCTTTTCTTTCTTTTTTAATTAATAAACTACATAGGTACACCATTAATTTGGAATTACGTTTTTATTAACACGAATATATTATTTGCATGTGGTCCGCGACACCATGACTAACACCTGTTTGTTGCCCCTATAAAAAATGGTTAAGTATCGCTGCCCTAGATTGATGACGAGAGTGGTGTGATGACTGGAACCTAGGACCTACTGAATTATTTAATCGATTATTATTTAATCGATTAACTTAAAAAAAATTACTTATTAAAGTGAACTTTTTTTTTGCATCGCCTCAAATTTTTTCGTCCATCTATCGCATGTACACAAAAACATCAGATCTTTAATTTCACTACTTCTAAACTTCATGTAAGAGTCAGGATAGGTCCATGCGTTAGATCTTCCACTTTAAATCTGCGTGGCAGTAGTGGTTCGATTCTGGTGTAGAGCGTATTTTTTTCATAAATAAGTTATTTGACTATTTTGCTTTTTTGTTGTTCTTTTGTTTATTTTATAAATATGTTTTTTTTTCAATTTTGTTGTTATTTTATATTTTTTTATTTCTTATTTTCTTTTCAGAAGAAAAATATTTAAGTTAAAATTTAAAACGCTATTTTAATACCCAAAATTGAATAATTCTTTTAAAATTTTCAGTTAAATGGCTACTACGATCCGAAAAAAGTTTTACTTGCATCGTGGTTCCATAAAACCACAGAATGATTTTTTTCGTTTTCAAGTTTTTCATTTTTGTCACAGTGTACAGTATTATACAAGTCATGCCCTTTTATTTTATACCCATATTGAGGTGGTTGTGAAAAAATATGTAATCCGCCATTATGTAGCGGCGACCATCTTCGATTTACAATAATACTTACTACTGATTATATTGAATTGTAATTGTTACCAGAACTAGGAGTGTGTACCAAATATCAGATCAATAAATCTCAACAGGAAGGGGGTAAAATTTCAACTACTTAATTTGACCCAAGCAAACAAACAAGGCAAGCTAAACCGTTAAAAAAGTAAAAATAATAACTATCCTTGTATCCTATTTTAATCAGTTTTTCGCAGAGACCAAGATAAGATAGTAATTTTTTTTTTAAATTTTTAGAATGTTCTAATTTTATATTGAAACGTTACGTAAGAATATGTGTCAATGATTACGTAACATCTATAAGTAGTGAATATTAAATTAGAGAATATCAGCCCCATGTTCATTAGTCGTTCAGGCTTTAATTAGTTGTCATTTCCACGGAGTAATTAAGTAATTGGTGCAATTTAGCAATTACTTACCTATTTGCGGTAAAATGTGGGACACAGGCGGCCTGCCAAGGGGATGCTGGTTCATTAGGTCCTGCAACTAAAGAGGTATTCGTGCCTCCGTCCGGCTCTCGCTGCGTCAGCAACTCTCCCTCGTTACCCTAATGACAGCGATTTTGTTCCAAGGCGTACTTTTAGTTCCAGAACCAGTTTAGTGTTACCTTGCTTAATGGCCCATCGCTTCGGCGTGTTTCGACTTATACCTACTTGATTTTGCTTAGACAACCTAAACGTAGTAAAATTTTTATGAGAATCTAAATCGAATCAATGCTGGATCACGTTTTGATATTCTACATTCATGAATACAGATCCTTTTCTGTTCCATTAAATTCTCAAATGAAAAGAATTGTGTGAGAATGTACTCTTATACTTACGAGTGTTTGCCGTGATAGTTTATCGAAACCCTTATAGTTTCGCCATGTCTGCCTGTCCATCTATCTGTGCGCGGCTTAGCTCAGAGACTCTTTGTAGTAGACAACTTTAAATTGGCATGGTTATATGTATATGTTACGGGTAATGCTAGAAGATTCAGTAAACTCAGGATTACCCGGGTAAAACTAGTATTACCCAAGACTTTTGGGTAAAGTCCGAATCAAATAAAATTATGATAAAATTCACTACAAAATTTATCAAAATTTATTAACTACATGTTTTTTTTACTGCCTGTTGTTATATTTACTTACTTCAACTAATTTTCAATGGAAGTTTAAATGGTATGATAGTGCCATACCTATATGACCAATATGACCATACCATACCTATATGATGAAATTATAAGGATAGCGATCACAGCTTAGTAGGGTTTATAAATTAAAGAGTTATAGTCGACCAACTTATAAAATGTACTTGGTGAAGGAAAATTTCGTACAAATTTCCATTGAAAATTAGTTGAAGTAAGTAAATATAACAACAGGCAGTAAAAAAAACATGTAGTTAATAAATTTTGATTGGCGAATCATGTAAAATTACGAAAAAATTAAACTGTAACAGCCTTAATAATGCATAATGATAATAATACTGGCAGTCGAATAATATTTGTGTCTTTATATGTATCCATTGTAAAAAAAACATAAATTCAAGATAAATAAATGATAATAATACTACGCTACCCTATATTGTGCGTGACCCAACACGTACTTGGCTAGTTTTTAGATCGTGTAAAAACATTCATTTGTTCACAAACAAAGCTCTAATGTAGATTTTTACGTCAATTTAAGAATATTATAAAATGTAAGTTTTCCAATTGTTTGCTAATAAAAAAGATCCGTCTTGATTTTTCATACCTACTGCTGTTGTATATATATTCCTCGTGTAAAGGCTCTCCTTTTTTATTCGGTTTACCGCGAAAACCCACTATTTCCTGACTATGATTTATCTTGCGGTCTCTAAGCTGAGGGTCACTTTAATAAATGTATTCGGGAAAGGTGCTTCCAGAAATGGATGGCGAATGCTCTGGATGCAATAACCTAATATACGAAAGATATATTCGCGTTACCCGGCTATGAAGAATGCCCTAACGATGTAACCTTATAAATAAATGAAAACGTCTTTCTTGCTCATAGCCTCTAAATGTGTGATAAGTTAATCTCGAACAAGACAATATACTCGTAATTTACTATGCCTTAATATTAATTAAACCTTATGTTGTACGCATTATTTTGAAGATACGACCTTCAAACTTTCAAGAAAAGAGCGTATTCCTACCTTAAAGGCCGGCAACGCACTTGTAACTCCTCTGGGGTTGCGGGTGTCCATGGGCGACGGTAATCACTTACCATCAGGTGATACGTTTGTTCGTTTGCTCCTATCCCATAAAAAAAAAGAAATATAAGTACAAGGAAATCAGTAAGATTCAAGTGTTATTTTAGGATTAATTTTTATTGTGTCACTATAAACGATTTTCATAATATATTAAACTAAGTTTCAGAAAAAAGTACAGCACACCAATACTTATCTACACGTATAGTAAAGAGGTTTCATCTTCGAACTCAAGGAGGGACAAGAAAAGTTCAAATAACCTAAATTAAGGAAAGCAATAAAGAGGACCCTTTAGCTAAACCATGTGGGAGCAATTCGGGAAGATGCCAGTCGAACGTTTCAGTAAAGATGTTTGAAACAGTATAAAGGAAGGGTTGAATAAAGGTGGACGCCGGTGTTGGCCGATACTTTATCTTCTGAGTCTATGTTGAAGAGCGTCGTCGGATGAAACTACTTGAATTTCTAAAATTGTTTTGTTAGGAATTCTTTTCATGCTTATTCTTTGAACAAATAAGACATTACTCGGAGATACAACAGCAACAAAAGCGTACGATCAAAAAATCAAGAATTAGTATGATGTTCTAAATATGAAAAAAAAAACATTTGAATAAATAAAGGAAAAAATAAGTATACCGCCTACTAAAGGTACCACATACTTAGGCATGTTATTGCTAAGGTGTTACAATATAATTCAATTGTTATGTAAAGTCCTACTTCAAGAAACGATTTTATTTGCAGAAACCTCCTGATATCCCTTTCCATTACACCTTAAATTCATTCTCAGTGCCCATCCCCATAATACCCAGTTTACTCAAACTTGTTAATCGTTCATGCAGTAAGGTTTTGGAATGAGTTGCCATATTATAATATACGTATATTATAGTATTCGAGACTGTATTTAGATCGGCTCTTTCAATGGTGCTTAAAGCAGGGCTATCTTCTGAGAAGTAACTATAATTAATAAGATTTCTCATCCTTTTTTTTGTATCTTTATTTTTTTTTCTAATTGTATCTATTATTAAGTAAGTGTTAGGTGACGATATAAAGTATACTTATTATTATTTTTGCTTCTTTGACTTTTGTTTACTGTTCGTTTCTTTTTGTTGTTGTTGTCGTGCCTATTCGTCTATTTAATGTATACTCTTGCTTGCTTTTGGGTGCTTAAAGAAATTTCGCATGAAATTAGCCGTACCTATGTACAAATATCTCTTTATGTGTTCTGTTTTGTTTCTTTGTTAATCTGCATAATATAGGTAAATGTTAAATAAATAAATCATAAAACAAACTAGTGCGCATGGATAGTCTTCATTCATCTAATTATCAATTATACTTTGCATCCCTCCGAAGATGATTACCATAGTTTACATGCAGCAGTACGTAGTATGGTGCCGTTCTTATCACACTGTTTAAAGATATAAATTAAAAAAAAAAAAAAAGTTTTGTCTACCTCACTCTCGCCACACCTCGGTCGCTTGGTCGGCCTGTGAACGCCATTACGTTTTTCGTGCGGTTCGAGTCACACGTCATGGGTTGTAAAAGCGCTCCAGATCGCATAATAGTTATGGATTATGGATAAATCATAAAGTTAGAACAAAAAGTGAACAAGAAAAATTACGGCGTCAGTATTACTGTAGGAATTTAACCGAAAGTGCAAATGAATCCCGAAATTAGTCACATTGTGTTTTCGATGATAATAATTTGGAAATCAATAGTAAGTGCATTACGCTGCTATACTTAACTGTTAAAAACAAATTGTTTATGTAAAACTAAAGTGGCGATGGCGCCGTAAAGGCGCGCGCGCCGCCGCACGGCCCGCCAGGATGGCGCCGACGCCAGCCGCGCCGCCATCGCCACGAACGTTTTTTAATGTTTCACTAAATGACAGTTCGCTAAAATGTTCGCTAAAACATTTACATTTTGCTAAATGCAAAATTGTTAACTGTGCTTGTTTTATTCAACATAAACATATTATGTATGATATATAAATTATTAGACAAAAATACGTGAATCGTGTTTTAAGTCCTGTACCTACCTACTGGAACTCTTATAAGTTAAACGTAAATCGTGTGGGTTTGTTTACTTAACGTTAACTGTGTTGGCATCTGCTTTTCTCCTAACTTCGCGTAAATCGTGTTGTAAAAGTTGCCGCTTTAAAAGGTAAGTAGTTACTACCTACTCCGCGTATATCGTGTTCGAGCGTTGACAGTACCTACTGTAAATTAAAACAGACAATCTGATATTAGATAATTATGGAACCTGATGTGGTTTTTTGCAATAAATGACAATACTCCACGTATAGCGTGTGTGTGTTATTGCATAAATAAGCTCCACGTATAGCGTGTTGAGGGATTATTGCCTAAATAAGCTCCACGTATAGCGTGTTGAGGGATTATTGCATAAATTAACTCCACGTATAGCGTGTTCGAGCACTGACAGAAGTATTCTACAGACAAACTGATATTGGATTCTTATGGAACCAGATGTGGTTCCTTGCAATAAATAACATACCTATACTCCACGTAAAGCGTGTTTGAGTGATTATTACATAAGTAAGCTCCACGTATATCGTGTTCGAGCACTGACAGAAGTATTCTAAATGAATACAGACAAACTAATATTGGAACGTGATGTGGTTATTCATAATAAATGTCTGAACGTGTAAGTATCAATTGATTTATATATTCTTAAACAAAACAAAATCAATTGGCAACTTTCTTTTCAGTTGTGGAGAAAGTCCTTCATCTATTACTCACTAAAATTAGAGATGTTCCAAGTTCCAAGTTTGGAATTAAGAAAGACAGCTACCGATAGTCGACCGAAGCTAAAGGTACTTACCAGTAGAGGTCGAACATCGGCAGCTTGTCTTGTGACTTTAAACTCAAGGGGGGCTCCGCAAGCAGCAGCTGCAGAGATGTGAACAACGACGTCCGCATCGAGGGGGATTAATGCGGATACAGCTCTAGCTCTGGCTTCGATGCACTACCACCGGCACGTCCAGCCAACCAGTACGTATGTACCAGCCAGCGTCAAAGTGGGAAGGAGGTACCTATTTCCATTACTAATGACCGTACAATTTTGTCTTTGTCTTTGGACCAAAGATTACAGATTTCCTTTTAAGAAAACCCCCTTACAACAAAGTTTACCACAAAATAAGTGGTGTACACAAAAAGAAACTAAACTGAAATTATTGACGAGTGTATTTTCGAACTAGTTCAATGTGGTTTTATTTCATCTTGCAGTCCATGCAACGACCAAATATTTTTCTCCAATTTTGATCCGAATGGTAGACACAGATTTATATAAAACTTAAAGTTTAAATAAATACATTGATGTTCAACACTTAAAATGGGATATTACCGTACAGTATTTAACATAATAATAAAGTGATTATATGGCTACAACTCTAAGATGCTTACTTTTTAGTGTCAATAAATAAAGAAGATGGAAGATATCGAAATTCTAGTGACTTTCGATTTTATTTGAACTTAACGTTCTGTTGATAGCCTGTTTGATTTGTGTACAATCGTGTTCACAGCATTTTCAAAACCCGTATGCCAGATAGATGATTTTCGCTCGTATCATATCACTTCGAACTATCGATCTGTGTATCGACAATGTCTTAATAAACTGGTACATAAGTTAAACCATACCCAGTAGATAGTGAAATTTTTAGGATTTGTATTTTATACAATAAACATGAAATTGTCTTTACCTAAGGAAAAGAAATTACGAATAAAAGAAAAGGCTGTTCAACTTCTTAAAACTGAAAAATACTCGTAAAATTGATGGGTTCACCTTTGATTGGCACAGTTAACATTCTATGTATTACCTCTATTTTGTCTCATTACTAAATAACTCCAAAAAATTTAACTAGACAAAACCGAAGGCATTGTTGTTGACTCATACTGGTCACGACAGCCGTGGCCCGCGTCTATAAATTTATTTATTTAATACATTATGTAAATAGAATACCTTAATACGGGCTTAATGCCATTAGGCATTTTTGCCAGTCCACTTAAGAGTAGTAGGGACTATCAAGGTAGATGCACAACATATTGGAAGCATTTTGATACTATAAAAATTATTAATTAATGTATTATAAAAATTACTGTTGCACAAATCATTATATTTGAGTAGAATAAATTATTGCTTTATTCTTATTTCGAAGCACACTCGCTCCACGCGAGCCTTTCCCGGAAGACGCATTTTTGAAACAATCGAATTCAAATTCGCATTCGAAATCCTAAGTTTCGAATGCATATTTCCAAATATACTAATTTTTGAATATTCATTCCGTCAATTTTGCCATTTCCACTCTTTTTTGATTTCTACTACTAGATTATACGTAACAAAAATGTTTCGTTTTATTGCGATTCATCGCTGGTTTTTAAATTAGTAATTTATATACGTAAATGGTTATTGCCATATTATTGCGTACCGGCTTTTTAATTTTTTTATTTTTGTGTGAAACGGTATCTTATGTAGAACTTGTTTTTAATGACACCACTGAATTCTAGTGATTCAAAAAAATTTTAAAATTGGGAACAGTAGAAAAAAAAATATTATTCGTGTTCGAATTTAATATTCACTTCTAATGCTTTAAAAACAGCGAGATTATTCAGCAAGCTCTAATAAAGTCAGGTGCTTCAAATATCTCTTTAGATTAACTTATGGCTTCGCTTACAAGTAAGATTGTCACTGAATCAATATACTTAACTCTTCTTTCATGACTTTTGGGAGTTTTGTCAAGCTAATAATAAAAATAGTGTGACACAATGACACAGTTAATTAATTTTTTTTTCAATTGGAAGTTAGTCAAGTACTTTGATTGCGGAAAGGTCAGCATTATCGCTGCGGTTAGATACATTGGTATCAACTATTTATATAGTTATCATATTCTTTTAAAAGGAGCTAATAAGCTAAGACCTCCCATAGCAAAATATAATCTTACGTGGAACTCTATTTTTGTTCTTAATTGGTTAAAATTGACAAAAAATTAAGTATTTTTTACCCCTATGAAAATATAAGCTTGCGTGATTTATCTTTTCGGATGACCGAATGCAAACTATATTTAATATAATAATTGACAATGAATGTATATTTATAAAAATAGTTGACTGAATAAAACACTAGACCTGGAAACCTACCAAATACTAGACTACCCTATGTCCGGCATAAGCTTTACAAGCGTATATACCTATTATATAAATTTTAATAAAATTTCGAATTTTTGTAAAAATGTGTCTTCTGAAAATTTGTTATCAGTTTAAAAACCACACATTAAGGAAGGATTCTAAACGCTTGCATATTGCGTGAAAACTACCATCTAGAAAAACGGAGCGGACACAAATTTATTCTGTGCGCCGAAGAAATTTGTCTTCACTCAGCACACGGCATGCGACAACTTGGTCGTGCGCACATTTCAGTAGGCCTATTATGGATCTTTCATTGTATGACATGGTATAAATTTTGAGATAAGAAAGTCATGAAATGCTTCATTTGGTACTACCGATCTCCAATGATATGTTCACTATGGCATAATTTAAATGATATTATAACGATATAATGAACGAATGATCAAAAATCTGACCGAAAATCTTATTTTTCGATTTGCACTAAGATTTTATAATGATATCATTTGAAAACCATGAGATCGGTAATAGACCTGCAGGAGTCAAACTACAAATGGTTCGTTATGCTACACTGGAGTGACACTTCTAATGTTTCCTAAAATATAATAATTGAGAATATGACGTTTTTGCGAACTCTATATTATAAGCATAAATACATGTAATTCATGTTGACTACTATCATGTTTATTGTTATCATATTAATTAAAGTATGTATGTAATTGTTTTAAAAACACAATGTTATATATAAGTGATGGATCAAATCAATTTTTTTATAAAGCTCTAAACATCTGCATGTAAACTATGGTAATCATCTTCGGAGGGATGCAAAGTATAATTAAGAATTGAACGAACTTACCTTGTGAAGTTCGATTCCAATTATACAAGCATTACGTAGAAGATGATTACCATACTCCCACCCAACCCAGTTTCAATACGTTATCTGAGTACCCTTACTTGAAAAATTTGATTTCAATGGACTCTAAAATTAATGGCGTTCACAGGCCGACCAAGCGACCGAGGTGTGGCGAGAGTGAGGTAGACAAAACTTTTTTTTTTTGTATTTATATCTTTAAACAGTGTGATAAGAACGGCACCATACTACGTACTGCTGCATGTAAACTATGGTAATCATCTTCTACGTGATGCTCGTATAATTGGAATCGAACTTCACAAGGTAAGTTCGTTCAATTCTTAATTATATCATTTTCATTTCATGTTATACATTATTTTTGGTTAAATATATGCTCTTAATTATCCTGATACCACTAAAGTACTCGTAGTTACTATACGATACCTATAATATTATCTACCATCCTATTGAACAATTTTTTAATTGCATTTTCACAGTAGACAAGATTAATATATAAATCTGAATTTGGAACTTAGATTATAGATGTAAAAACTGACGATTATTAAAGTAACGCACATTTTGTTTTTCATGTAAATTAGCTCGGTCAATATTGAACAACATAATATTCTTTTTCGATTTACACATTTATGTTACTTCCTATGTCCTTTTGTATTGAGTTTTGAAGAGGATGTAGAGTTATAAAAATATAAAGGGGCAATACGCAACAGTTTCCGTCGACTAGCTTTATGACGTAATATAAAGTTAGTAGGTAAGCTATTCAGCAATAATAACTTATCCTTTAAATCATGCTCTCCTACAGGGAGAGCCCAACGGGGAGCAATCTCTGCTAGAGGGCAACCGAAAAATATTACGTACACTTACAAATACTTGCGTCTTTGAAATAACGTATTAGGGAGCTGCGAGTATGACATAAATAGTGTCGGTGTGGAAGTCAGTAGACTACGTAAAAATAAGGTTGAGAATGTAGCGGGCGGCTTCAGGGCGCCGGCGCCGGCTTGCGCCCTCGGACCGACACAGTCCGCGGCCAGACCCGCTGGCGCCAGTCGTGCCGCCTGCCGCTCGCTCGCCGCCCGCCACTATCCGACGTCGTCGCGCGACACTGTGTACTCACGTGACTACTGCTCGCCGCTGCAACAGCCCGCAAAGAGCATGAGTGACATCCTCTCCGGACTGTGTTGACTCGAGTGACAGTGCGTTGTAAAGTTACAACTATGCTTTATTCGTATGAGACTCTACACTTTTGTGCGGTTGTGAATTACAAATTATCCGAGTCATGTCGACTTCTGTACCATTTGGTTCTTAATCCAGCATAAGCAGAACGTGTGAGGTTGTGTCAGACATGGCTTTGACTATTAAACAGTGCTTATTTATAATAATTCTATCACTATGGCAGTCTGCAAACTTAGCCTCGATGTGCTCTGATATTTGTGTATGCAATACTAATTTAACTTTATGTCAAAGATGTTCCTATAATTTATCACTCAAAGGAAATTTTAAAGTATTCAACTTGGCAGTATGTTGTGATAACGAAGAGAGACAGCTGTTATTGGAACCTACAACTAAACATGCAAACAAAACGTTTATAGAAGTCACAGTACATTATGGAGATTCATGTAATGAAACATTGACACATTTTGTTTTGCCTTTATTGGACACACATTCGATTTCGCTAAGGAATAACAATATAAAGAACATAATAATTAACGTTATGTCACTGAATCTTCAAACAATTGACTTATCATCCAACAAGTTACGATATATAAAAAAAGGCCAGTTTAATAAGTTTACAAATCTCAGAAAGCTGGTTCTGAGCAGAAATAGAATCCTTAATATATTTGAAGAAAGTTTCAGTGGTCTATCAAAGTTGGAGTCTTTGGATCTATCGGAAAATAATTTAACATTGCTAGCCAATATCTTTACTCCACTAAAGAATCTTCAACATCTCAACCTTAGTAGAAATAATATTGAATTTATTCATGAAAATTATTTTAACAATTGGCTGCTTCAACATTTGGACGTTTCTCATAATAATTTGAGAAAATTAGCGCCAGGTGCCCTGCAATTATTGCCGAATTTGGCTCGATTGCTGTTAACGGACAATCCACACTTAGGAATAACACAATTAGATACGCAGCTGCTGGTAGGCACTGGTCGAAGATTGCAGCAAATCGACGCATCGAGAACGGGGTTGTATCAAGTCCCCGAGGCCTTTACACATTCAGTACGATTTCTTTCATTAGTTGGAAACAAAATAACTGCGGTGCGCTGTGGAGATTTAGACAGCTACCCATTATTGCAATCGCTTGATTTTTCTGACAATAAAGTTGCATCGGTGGAAGATGATTCTCTAGGCAGATTAGAAATGCTTTTATTTTTAAACTTTAATAAAAATTTGCTTCTTTCTGTACCAAAGTCATTACCAGACGAACTTAAATATTTATCAATCAATAATAATTTGATTACTAACTTATCCATTTCTGACTTTAAAAATTTGCCGAATCTGCGTATACTTATGTTACAAAATAATAAAATACGTTATATAGAAGATCATGTCTTTGACGATCTATTGTCGTTGGAAATGTTGGATTTATCTAATAACCCCATACAATCATTTTCGCCAAGTACTTTTGACGGACCATTGTCATTGCGGGACTTAAGACTCTGTTACTTAAATTTATCTGTACCAGCAAAAGACGGCTCATTTCCGATGTCGTCCCCGGAGAGTGTACAAATGCTACATCTTCAATCTAGTCCTGGATTAGCACGGCAGCTTCTTGCCGATTCAGCTGCTCTGGCGGCATTTTCTCACTTACAGTATCTAGATTTAAGAATGAACAATTTGTCAGAAATTCGTAACGACTTGCTGTTTTACCTTGTACAGTTAAAAACTTTGAGATTGCATGGAAATAATATTAACTGCAGCGCTGAATTGTGGCTAAAAGATTGGATGACGTGGAATAATAGTTTTTCGAATGGAGAATCCTGTTATTACTCAACAATGGAAGCTAAAGCAGATATTGCCAAATATAATTGTACATTTTCTGAAACATTTACTATAAACGAAAGTTTACCACCGGTGAATTTATACAGCACAGAAATGATTAATAAGCTGTTAAGGTATTATGGATACTTGAACAATAAAAACGATAAGGCATCGAAAAATACTAATTTCAACTATGATAAAAATCGACCCACTGTTTCAAAAATTAATAAGCAAATGATCAAATTAAAGCAAAAAGTGTCACCGCTTTCTTATAAAAATGACAATGTATTGTTGTCGTCGAAATTGGAGGCAAAGAATGTTATCTCTGATTATTTCAATGAAACTGCATTGGTAAAAGCAAGAGAGTCCTCGAAAATATTGGAACAAAATAAACACCAAAATGATCAATCTAGCGTAGACCACAAATTCTTAGATATTGAACCATACATAGCGTTGCCGACGAAAATTTCAGAAAATATCGGTAACGATGAAAATATAGAAACGAGACATAGAAACAAATCCGGTAAGAGATTGAATACACCGGTAAATATCACCAACAAATTGAGCTCGACAGACTTTTCTATGGACATTTCTGATTTTAAAGGTATCACTAAATTGCCTAATGAATTAGAAAAAGAAGAGAGTGTTAAAACAGAATACTCTCCTTATCACTCTGCACATACAAATTATGCACAATATATGGGGACTGTCGCAGTATCGGGCTTAATAGTTATATCTCTTATACTTTGGGCAAGTTTCCGATTAAGATACAGAAGACGACGAGTGCCGGTGGTCAACTTAGAGCCAGAGGATCAAATAGAGGTGTCCAATATATCTGGAGGGGTGTTGTGGTGACATCTAAGAGCAGCCGACCCCACACCCTTCGAATATGACTCGCTGTTGACGTAGTATTAATGTAAGTTATGGATTTGTATTTAATACCTAATAATCCTAACCCAACATTATTTTAATTCGTTCGTTAATAAATTACATTTTAAAGGATATATTGGTTTTACAATATGTTGTTTTACAAACATTATGCTGAAATCTTTATTATGCAAAATGAATATGAACATAACGTATTAAAATAAATGTAAATGTTGTAATTTTAAGGCGCATAGTGGTACTAATGACCTTGCTCAATCGTCCCGCACTGATTACATAGGAGTGAGTGGGTGAGAGTGAGGGGAATATTTAAGCAAACCTTTACGCGTAAGATGAATTATTTCAATTAAAAATTAATCATGGCGAATAAGAAAAGCTAGAATATTGTTCACTTTATTTATTGAAATCGAAAGTATATGATTAAACCTAATATTTACGACGCGATTAGGTTTAAAGTTTTAAAATCGAGGCATGTTTGGGTCACATTTTAACCAAGTTTAAATTAATTTATCAAAAAATTAAAAAGACCATCCCCTAAAGAATGCATTGAGTAATAACATATCTTTTTTAAAGATTTTTTTATTCAATATTTATGAAGAGAACCGGTTTTTTCTACAGTGATTTTTTTATGATTGACCCTACTATGCGCCTTAAACATAATGTACTTTTATATCAACCATGTACTTTAAGTGTGCACAAATCCAGACGTAACGACGAGCATCCTTCACCAGTTCATTTGGATATAGAGAGTTTACATATATGCGACTTACTGTGCCGCGAACTAAGTCTCGCTTTAATAAAGCTCAACACAAGTTTCCTTATTTTTTGGATGGGGATCTTCAGCTTCCTGTAGGAATTAAAAAAAAATCTTCCTTTGTGGGCGCCTACATTAGCCAAAGAACCCAAATTTTAACCAAATTTTATGCTTCTAGCTCGAGTAGTTTAGTCTCTACGTCGATACCTCCCTCAGTCAATCACTCACTAAAGCCTTCTACAAATACAGACGATGGCACAGCTATTACGAATCTAATATGAATATTTTTGTTGCAGTTCGAAGCGGCCGGCTGCTAGTGGTGGAGGTGTAATGTGATATAATTGGACGTGCGTATTTTTCTATGAAATAAGTACAAAAAGAGTGTGGCCTGCTGCAGTGGCGTTGCCATTTCTGTACTATAATTAATAATTGTTTCGTTACCAATGGAGGACTATAGAAATATACCAATATTTTTGTCCAGTCGTAGCGGCATTGTGATTAATAATTATTTAAAATATTAACGTAGGACTAGTGAAATGTTACACTGTGCCATTATTGCTGACAATTTGGCAACAAAACGTTTAGTGCTAATGGACTTTAATAATAACAATGACATTTATTTTTGTAAAATTTGAGCAGTGCTTTAATGAATATATTGTCAGCAAAAATAGCCATATAAAAATAACAAATTGAATGTGTACTACATAGCGATATGTTATACCTTTGCAGTATGCACCTGTATTACTGTCTAACTACTCTTTTCCAATTACTTTTTTAAATTGACGATTGTATTATTCTTCTCATTACAGATCGAATGTTGTGATCTTTGAGATTTTAACGGTTAAAGCGAAACAGTTTGAATCGTTTTTCATGCTTATTGATCGATGAGATGAGAAATTTACCTGTTCGAAAAAAAGGTATAAACTAATAAAATAAGCATGTTTTCGTGCCTACTCACAACATGGAAACAATATTATTCGAAACGTGAAATCGTACAAGTGGTATAATACGAATCCGATAGTAAACATCCGTTTAGCTTGTCAATTGATGTTATATCAATTTTTGAGTTTATTGTTATTTAGTGTTGCGTTAGTGTAGTTCACATTATTGAGCGCATTAAAAAGAACGCGCCCTATAATGGAGCTACATCTCCAGCGCTTACTACAAAAGTTAAAACATCGCTAACAGTACCGCATACCAATTAGCGCGCTAAACTACTGTCCATATTTGTTCTATTTCTTTGGAATCATTTTAAAATTAAAGCAGTTCTCTATGAAATATAGAAATAAAACGTGCCTACATCCCAGAGGCGGCGAAATCGAGGCAACCCGTTTTAAAAGGCAAAAACTTACTATGTATCAATATGTGTTTGTATATTTTATTTTGTTAAACATTTATATTTTGACATTAGATAGTAAGATAACAATATAAAAATGATAATTTTCAAGAAATAATAATATCTACAGGTTGCTCGGGTGAGTAGGATGTTAGTAGCATAAGGTAAATAAATTATGAGTTTTGTGGTTACAGCGTTATTATCTAATGTTTATTATTTAAACATTAAAACACTGAAGCCAAAACAAGATAATGTAAAATTTTGTGTTTGTACCTACTTATTATCGCAGCCTTAAATGAATAATTTGTAATGTATATTTGTGTGAAAAATGTTTTTATTTGCTTATTTGTTAGTATTGTTTGAATTAACTGTAATTGTAATATTTCGAGAGTAAACCCACAGATCGAGTCTTCCCTGTAAGTAAACCCTTTGTATCTATTAACATAATGATATTGCTAATTATCATGTAGCGTGCCCGACTCAAGTGCCAAATCTTGTTTAAATTGCTACAATTCTGTCGACTGTGTAATATTTACGTTTAGTCAAATGGTATAGGAAAAATAATGTTAAACATAAATTTTCATTAATATTTCCGTATGCGATTTTACTTTATTTTATTAAGAATAGAATATTGACCTATATTGGTAGGTCAGTGGTATAGAATTACATACATGTTTATAAGTCCGTACATAATGCCAGTTGCCATAGCCAAATATTTATTATTACTTCCGAAATAATGTAAAAGTACTGTAACCAATGTTTAATAGTTTGTATTCAATCAGAGAAACTTATACATTTCGATATCATTGATACATTTCATTCATCACACTGAAACTAAGGTTGTAATGTAAACTTGATAAATAACATTTTGAAAACAATGATGTGTAGATATATATGTTTTTACGTGAATTGTAGTTTATGATGTACAAATGAATAGTCAAGACTTAATAAACAAATAGAATTAAATAACGAATTATGTGTATTATTAAAACGGTAAATCGCAAATTGATATTTGTAATGGGCAATAGTCGAAACCAAAAATAATGAAATCGTGGTTTCAAAATATTTAATAGCTGTTGAAGACGATAATTTTCTACAAAGTGTCAATTTTCTACAATCTCAGAAGCAAAAGATATATTTTAATCGAAAGATTACACAGGCTCTTATCAATGTTGTCGCCGTTTTCTTTCTGTTAATTAAAACATAAATCTAAATTGAAATTTGAATATGGTGAAATTTTCAACCCCACTGTCAATTACTCGTACAATAAAAAGGTGTTTGGTCAATACCCTATCAAGCCGAAACGTACCCATGTTAACAGTAATATTTTATTAATGTTATAATTTTGAATAACCTCTGGCGCCTTAACCTTTATATGACTACTAGCTGTGCCCGCGAACTTCGTATAGCCGTATTAATTTTGAAAAAAAAAACACCCTTATCACTAAGGGGAATAAAAAAGGCGAGGGTGGATTGGATAGTAAGGTTACTATTTTTATCTGGTTTCATGACTTTTGAGGTAGAAAACAACACAAATAAATTAAAGTAAATAAATAAATTATCGTAAGTTATTCTGTGAAGTATTATTGAGCGTTGTTGGCTGCTGGGCATAAGAATCTTTGTCTAAAAGAAAATTCTACTTTATGCTCTAGAACATAAAAAGTTGTTATATGCAGCCTATAAACGACATAAAGACGAACTTTGCGAGCACGAGAAGTGAAAAATATTTTTTAACACACTTGTTCGTAAAGTGGATCTAATTACACCGGCTTTAGGTACATAAAGCAGCTCATAAAACACCACGTGTGTGTTATAGCCGAGGCACGCATCACAGAGGCCGGCAATGCTGCACTTGCCGGCCGCGGCAGTAAGGTAATTTATTTTTTAAAAGCTAGAGGTCATATAAAAGACATCAACGACCTATATGATTTTTCAAACGATTATTTTTATACCATTATTTAGTTTTGTCTACAAATTGACAATGATTTGTGTTATTTATTCTAAAAATTCAGTTTATTAAGTTTTTTCGTATATAAAACGTCGTTCTATATACGTGCGGTATATTGGTTATACACACTCGGCTCTATTACACCCTCGCTTTCGGCAGGGGTTAAATTCCGCCTCGTGAGTTATAACCAACATACCGCACTGCAAGCTTCATGACGCCTGCCGTACTGCATGTTATATGCCTGGGCGTACATCGACTAAACACACGTGTTTAGTTTAGTAAAAATGGCTGCCAAATTTTTTAAAATAGTGGATAAATACCCTTGTTTGTACAATAGAATCTGTCCTCAGCCGAATAATCGTAATAATCGAGTTGGATATGAGGTGGCATATGAAATTAAATGAACGAGTGAACACCTCCTTTTATATATTTATTCAATGCCACTGTATGTAGTAATAAACCAAAATAACGTTTTCGTCATTCGACTATGCAGTCGAAATTATTGTCACAAATTATTGAAACCGTATGCGTGCAATACGCCTCGTGGACAGAGTTTAGTACGCCGGGCTGCACAACTGCACGGCGTATTTTGAAGCGTCTATGACGATACGCCTCCGTGGACAGTAGGCCTAACGCTTAATCAACAGAACAGTAACTTATAAACATTCATTCGAGTTACTTCAAATACAAAATAAGAAGCTTCATAATATTTGAGCGACCTAATATTTGTTTGAGTGTCAACGTTACGTCCAACGTGTCATATTATAACGCGCAGTGTAGGACTTTTGAAAATTCCTATGCTTCCATAACGTGGGTCGGCTATTTTACTGATATTGAGTCTCTTCTATTAATTTGGCTCCTTAATTTTATTAAGCCCTGCATGAAATAATATATTTAATTGAGGTTGTGTGATACATTATAATATACAGGTTGTAACAAAACCCCGTGAGCACTTTTAGGGGCATGCTCAGAATCGATATACGATAGTTTCTATGTATGACATTTTTTAAAACTTTTTAATAAAAAAATCAAAATAAATATTTAATCATTAATATTGCTCACCCTCTTGTGTGCTGACAGCATCCCGCATCCAGCAGCAGACTATGCTGTAATTTATTACCATCATCATTTCAGCCGAGAGACGCCCACTGTTGGACATAGGCCTCCCCCAAGGATCTCTATACCGATCGGTCCTGTATCTCCCGCATTCAGCGGCATCCCGCTACCTTCACCAGATCATCGGTCCACCTTGTGGGGGGCCGACGACCACCAACGCTGCGTCTCCCGGTACGCGGCCACCACTCGAACACCCTTCCGCCCTAATCCGTCAGTCCTACGAGCAATGTGTCCTGCCCACTGCCACTTAAGGTTTGCAATTCTTTGGGCTATGTCGGTAACTCTAGATCTTCTACGGATCTCTTCATTTCTGATGTGATCACGTAAAGAATCTCCGAGCAAGCCCTCTCCATTGCCCTTTGAGTGAACTTGACCTTCTTATGAGACTCACTAAGCGACCACGTCTCAGTTCCGTGATGTCATCACTGACAACATGCACGAATTGAAGACTTTTGTCTTGAGACGCTGTGGTGGACGCGAGAATATGTTGCAAAGCTTCCCTAACGCTGCCTACCCGAGTGGTATTCGTCGACTTACCTCTTTCTGGAAGTTGGACTTACCGAGTTGGACTATTTGCCCCAGGTAAATATATTCGTCAACAACATCCAGCGTAGAGTCTCCAACATTCACGGGAGTGGGTACTACACGAGAATGCTGTAATTGGTAACTTGTAAATATTGATACTAGAAACATTTTTTAAAATGTATCAGTTTTAAAACAATCTAGTAGTGGACATTAATGGTCAGTTATTGATTTTTTGGTTGTTACTTTTTTTGGTTTTATATAAGTAAACATACACGCTCCTTTAAGGGTTCACAGGGTTTTTGTTAAATCTAGACCTACTAATATAAAGAGGGAAGGTTTGTATTTTTGTATGTTTGTATTGAATAGGCTCCGAAACTACGAGACCGATTTGAAAAATTCTTTAACTAATAGAATACTACAATATCATTCAGTAGCATAGGTTATAAAATATTTTCCTACGGGAAAATATGGAATACCCACGGGAAAAACGAAGATCACGCGGGCGAAGCTGCGAGCGGAAAGCTAGTACACTGTATAAGCTGTGAGCGTGCCTCGCTGGTAAAATATCGTTTTTAAATATTTAAAACCACTCAATTATTTATCCAAGTTTACGGTGAAACTGTGGATATATAAATCATCGCTAACCAAAAGGGGTCCTGACAATGTTAACAAGGTTATTTCAGATTTAGTGGGTAGGTAGAGTAAAATGTAAACAGCCCTTAGCTGTTATGAGACGCGGTGCACAAGACAAACAATCTCGGGGTGAAGTTTACGTTTCTATGAAATATTTGTACAAGGGTTTGAAATGTATTCCTCAGTAATTTCAAATACCTACATTGGGCTGCAAAGAAAACAGGTCAGCAACAAAGAACTTCAATACCATCTACAATATTCTTCTATGTTTGTAATTGTCAGGATCAAGGTTTGTACAAATAAAAGAGTTTGAAAATTTGCACGGTTAATAATCTCAATATTAAAAGTGTGAGAAATAGAAAACGGACAGATTTCGAAAATAGTGACAAAATTCACAGATTGAATTTCAGTTTCCTATATTGTTTGTAACATCATGGTTACATCCAAAAACTAATTTGATTTGTCTTTTTTGATATTTTTTGCAAGTTTAGTATTTTGTTTTTGCATTCTATTCAGCCTAATGCAACAAGTAAAACTAGTATAATGCAATTTTATCTGAAGATTTTACTTATTTCAAAGCTTCTTGTTTATTTTTTTTATACATTGAACTCTGCACATACTCACCGTTAGATAACTTAACCATGTGAATGATTCCGAATTTACTAACGGAACATTTATTTCTGGCATCGGACAATGTTTCAATTTATAAGTAAGGCGTACATAAAAACACTTCGAATTTAAAACGCTGAATAGAAAGAAAACTAGTTAAAACAAATTCTATTCTATATTATGATTTTTTGGTAACTTGATGGTTTGGTCCTTTTTCAGCAGCAGCAGTGTGTTAAAAATCGGAACGTCTGGTAACAATGGTAAAAATACAGACGCGGTGACATTTGTAGGGTTTGTCTGCAGTGCGCACAACTTATGGCATAGCGAAAGCAAAGAGCTTTTCATCCCCCCATCTCGGAAAGAGTATTCTTGCTATTCGATATCTGACCGCCAAAGTCGTTTTTATCCGCTTGAGGTTAAAGTAAAGTAAATTTGAATTTAGAACATCGCTTGCACTAACTAGGTATGTGATTTCAAAACATCATTAAACCTATTAACTTCCATCTCTAAGGTCTAAAAAAATCATACAACTTTTTTAAAATTTAATTAAATACCTAAACTGAAATAAAAGTATCTTGTGATTGTAAATATTTTATTTTACATTTAATCATTTCCTCGCTGAGGGGGGATGAAAAGTTACGTGTTGCACTCGAGTGCAAAGATTTTTCACCTTGTGCTCTTTTGATTCCCTCGCTAACGCTCAGGATTCTAATTTTTGAATCACTCGCTTGCTCGGTCATCAAACTTGAGCACGCGATTAAAAAGCAACTTTGCACTCATGTATAACAAATAACTATTGTCTACGCTGCTGGTACTGCTACTAAATATGGATTCCAGTACCTGAAATTTTTGTCAAGGATAGAGTGGAGGGAAACAGCGGCCGTACCGCTTAACTTAAAGCGACCACTCGCTATCGTTATCGTGACATTAGAACAATAGTTTTAATATCACAGGTGACATTTGAACTATTGTTCTAATGTCATGAAAGCGATAGTGAGTGATCGTTATGAGTTAGGCGGTAGCCGCCCAGTTCTTTGTGTTCAGCATAGAGAAACACAGTACTAGGCTCTAGTAACTAGAGTCGACTGCGACAGGCCTCCGTCACTTCCGCGCTTAGGTACACATAGCAACACGCTAGGCCTTACATATTGAGATTGAGACTGCCCTTATGTCGCTCGTAATAGCGGCGGCTTTCGTAATACAAATATAAAGCTTGACGTGTTGCTGACTGTACAAGAAAGTATCTACCGTTCCGCACCAACTGAGAGTGTAAAAAGCAGCTAGCAGGACTGCCGCGCTGCGCTCAGAGTATATTGTTCTGTGTGCCGCGGTCTTGGCACAGGTGTATAGCAAGGTTTGGCGTGCTTTCTTGTGTGCGCTTGATTAGTTACCATCAGTAACAAAACAACCCAGTCGTTCGAGCTCATAGCGACGTGAGGCTTGAATTATTACTAACATACGCTAACCCGTGGTGATTCGGACCACGAGTCTGTGGAGTTTTAAATAAATATTAAAAGATAAGTTTCACTTTATAAAACCCGTGGTGATTCAGCATAGCTGCTCAAAGTTTAGTTATGTATATGTCGGCTTATTTCAAGATCAAAGGAGTGGATTTCTGTACGCAGTACCACGGTAATAGTATATACAGTAGACCGACCGTCGAAACACGCGCTATGCCTACTACGCGCCTCGATCTGGGATCGCAGCTGAATCGCATCTACAAGGGAAGTCACGAATGCTGTTCATCGCAGTCGCAGGGCATACGTACGAGCCAAACGGAGCGCACAGTCGGTCGTGGTCGGTGTGTTAGTGAGCGTATTCATGAAAGCGAGCAGCCCTACCGCGGGCCAACGCATCAAGCGATGCCGAGCGGCAGTAGGAAATTTCATAGAGGGGCCGAGTCGACATACTGTATACACAGTTTATTTTTTTATTACCAAAAAAATTTTGTGTGCTTATTCAGATAAGCTAACTGAACAACTTTCACTATGGGACCAACTTTGAAATCGCAAAAAAAATCAGCTGTTTCATACAAATGTTCAACATTCACTGAACCTAGATGTATGAAACACCTGATTTTTTCCCGCTGGACCACTTGTACCATTAGACAGTACCATTGATGGTACAAATGGCATACATTTATCCCATTAGTACAATTGATTGTACAAATGGTACCAAAGTATCCCGCTAGACCACTTGTACCATTAGATAGTACCATTGATGGTACAAATGGCACTGATTTATCCCACTATTACAACTGTAAAACAATTTCATGATTTCAAAGTTGGTCCCATAGTGAAAGCTATTCAGCACACAATTTTTTTTGTAATTAAAAATAATCTTGTATACTATTACCGTGGTAGTACTATCTATTCTGTGACTGCGCGGGTAACTCTATCTTACCCATTTCTGCCGCCAAACAACGATACTTGCATTGCTGTATTCCGGTTTGTTGGGTAAGACAAAAAGTGTAAATACTGGGTATCGCGACTTGACATCTTTTGTCACAAGTAAGCAACATACATTGGCTTCCTTGAGGGGTTGTAGATTTGCAAGTATTACAGGGACCACGTGTCCTATACAGGATGTCACATTTAGATCGGTCAGTATGGGCAAGTCTGTAATAACTAAAATACATACAAAGATGTGTTCTCATGAACCATGTCATCGATTTTAGTGACAAGAAAAACTGCATACATAGATTAAAGAAAACTTGTACTCAGTTCGGGAATCGAACCCGGTTGTTTTGAAAAATAAAGTCTACATTATTTCTTTTGGAATATCGATTGTGTAGGTCATAAGCAGTAAATGTTACTATGAAACGTGATGAAATTAAATTTAAAAGAGGCATGAAGAAGCACCTTGCAGGTCGGCAAGGTGAGGGTGGCTAGTGCGGCGTTTAACCTCTCTCCCGCACTAGCTATCTTCGCATTTGGACTCTACTTCCACTTACCACCCGGTGGAATGGGGTCATTTGCTTGGCCTTCTATAAAAAAAATAACGCAAATAAATTAATAAATATTATAAAATTTTAATGCAAATTCATCACCTAAAGATACAAAACGCAATAGTTAACGTATCGCTACCCAAACTAGTTGAAAATTCATCATCATCACAGCTCATACGACCCCACCGAGGTTTATTTAATCAAATCACAAATGGCTTAAAATGTTATACCTACCTAGTTATACCTATGTTAGAAAGTACCTATTACGTACCTAGCCATACACGACTACAGTAGTAGATCCTTACATATTATAAAACAAAGTCCCCCGCCCCGCGTCTGTCTGTCTGTCTGTTCGTGATAAACTCAAAAACTACTGCACCGATTTTCAAGTGGTTTTCACCACTCGATAGCGTGATTCTCGAAAAAGGTTTTAGTATATAATTTGTTCATCATCATCATCGTCATCACAGCCCATATACGTCCCCACCGAGGGGCTCGAGCCTACCCTATATTAGGGTGATTAGGCCTTAGTCAACCACGCTGGCCCAGTGCGGATTGGTCGACTTCACATACATCATTGAATTTCTTCGCAGATGTATGCAGGTTGCCTCACGATGTTTTCCTTCACCGTAGGAGCGTCAGACAAATGTACATATGAAATTCGAAACGAAAAACACATTGGTACATGTCGGTCTCGAACCCCGAACCTGCCGATTGGAAGGCAAGTGCCGAGTACAGAGCGCCATTGACGCTCCTAGTTGTCTGAGTTGAATATTGCATTGAAAAAAAATGGTCGACATTTCGATAATCTAACTAAATTAACTTATATGATATGAAAAACAATGACCTACACACTCGATATCCAAGTAGAAATAATGTAAATTTTATTTTTCAATACGACCGGGTTCGATTTCCGAACCGAGTACAAGTTTTTTATTAAATTTATTTATGCAGAGTTTTGTCACTAAAATCGATGACATGGTTCCTAAGAATAGCAGGCCAATGATATCATCACTATGGCATAATTTCAATGATGTCATCATTAAATAATGAACAAATGATAAAAAATCTTAACGGAAATCGTATTTTTCGTTTTGCACTATGATATCATATGATATCATTTGTAAAACCATGAGATCGGTAATAGGCCCTCTGATTTTGTATGTCTTATAGTTCCTACTGCAGAGCGATTCTATAAGAACTGTAAGTAAAATTCGAATCTGAATCCGCGGTGAGTTCATGAATTGGTATTCTGTATAATCATTCTGATCTCGTTTCTACACTAGCGCCACTCGTGCGAGCGTGGCCGCGGAAACGAATCACGCAAACGTGAGATTTTGTATGACATGACGTTTGAATCGGCATTCTGTAACGGAAATCCGTCATCACTTCGACGCACACTTCGCTCTTGAACTCGAATTCATCTGAATGTCATTCAAGACCTAAAGCGAAGTGAGTGTGAACGTCGAAGTGAGATGCGGGATTTTGTTTGTATTTTATAGAATCGACATGCAGACTTTCCTATACTGACCGATCTTAATGTGCCACCCTGTATAGTGTTTAGGTGACTGTTGCCACTTACCATCAGGTGGGCAGCCTGATTGCTTGTCGACTTTGTTGTATAAAAAAACTTAAAATCTATCACAAATCGATTCATTATGATCAATGATATTTATAAATACAGTTAGTACAAATTATACTTTGGCTGCAAATAAGCCTTCCTCTGGACGTATAATGATGCATGTAAAGAAAGATATAATAGCTAGTGAACCTTTGATTGCATTTAATAGAACAAATTCATTGTAATTTAAGTGAAAAGGATGTTTATGAGAAATTAAATTCATTTTAAAAATATAATGGTAATCCCCCTCAAAATAGCTCAAAATAGCTCACAATTTTTAATATGGTTGTCGGCGTTCGTCGTTCGATCTTGGTTCTTCGTTTGTCGCCTCCTAATCCTCCAATGCTTTATCCTTTGCTCCAATAAATCTGAATAAAATTCTTGAATGGATATTTCGAAAATTTGGTTAATATTGCAGGTAAGTCATTTCCGTTCGATGTGCACTTATAGCGATTTTAATTTGCCTTTATTTATTAGTGTGTGCACACTATATCAAGAAAAGTTACATTTAGCAGCACATACTATTATTGTACTTTTAAGTTGTAAGTTGATCTACTCCGCCGGAAACGTAGATATTCCACAGAAAAATTATACTCTGACTGTAAAGTATTGACAGTCAGGCAGCTCGCCATACTTCGTATGATACTAAGGAGGCACTCATCATTTCCATTCGAGCCTCAAATAGCTTCTAGGAGGCGTGCTGTTCCGGTCTTTACTGTCGCAAATTGGCGGACGAAGTGGGCGAACCGTCAATATAGTGCCCTCAGCTGTAAAATATACAATAGTTTTAATAGAATTGAATATATCTACCCACTTAATAAATTTAATGTTAAACAAAAAGTCGAGGAGAAACTGTTAACCTTTAACTACTGTGACACAGAGGCTCTAATTTCTTAATCTTATATTATGAGTATCTTAACACCATTAGATATTATATAATTATTTACTCGTATACCATATTATATTATGTATTCACTGCACACTCAATTCAATCCACAGACCACCTTATAAATACACTTCTCAATCACCTTTTCCATTAGTAATGTGTATTCGTTTGCTAGAATGTAAGGACCTTTGTATTAATAAAAATAGTCACATTGTATTGAGGAATCATGGTTTCCAAGATACAGGATTTATTATCCTAGTTTGGGAATCAGGGACCCTCACCCTATTTTAGCCAACTCATGTTTATAGTTGTAGATCTATTGTAGCATTGTGTTGACATGTATTTGGTTGCAATAAACATTATTATTATTATTATTATTATTACTTATTAAGTTTAAAGCTAGTTATGAAAGAAACATCAATCAATTTTTAAGCTGTGACTCGAATAATAAATTTTTTTATTTTTTATCTTTACTATATTAAAATGCGAAAGTAGCTCATTTGCTTATGACGAGTTGCACTCAATTCATAATATGAATCATAATATATTCGTAATATAATTCTGCGATGCGGCCTTTTTAAGTCCGCAAGGCGTTTACAGATACGTATGTGTGCGTTGGCAAACGAAGGGATTCCGAACTGATCCTAAAATTGTAAAAGCCGCCTTGGTAAATCTGACACAGCACATCGTAGTTCAGCCACGGCGCGGTCAGTGCCTCTGAATAATTCATCCTTCTAACTATAGCATGGCGCGGTGGCGGCGGCGGCGGCTCAATGCGGCGGTTCACATTTGTACAACGATGTATAATTTATCAATAATATAACGTAAACTTATAAAAACCATGCATTTGCTACTTTGTTATTTATGGTAGAAATGGTAAGATCACTGAATGAATGAAAATGAACATTTGATGTACCTAACTGCAATTTGATGCAATTGAATGCAATCAAAAGATAATTATTATGGTTGCTTATGTATGCAAAGTTGCTAATGAAAGTAGTTTTTAAGAAGGAAAACCTTAGACTTTCCTATTACACTAATGGATTATTCACAAAGTCATACAAGCCTCAGAATAATTCGTATAATACATCTGCCTTAACACATGGGTATTACTGTTTATTTCACAGCTTTCATGTTGTGTTGAATTTTTGATCAGATGCAATATTTTATCCAAAAATGTCTTCATTATTTATGTCTTTCTTTGTTCGTTGCTTTCATTATGTTATAATGTCGGAAAACTGGGAAATTTCTGGCTTGATTGAGATTGATGAGCGATCTATAGGTAGCCATATTTGTAGGGAACCTTAAACAATGGGACCACACTGACTCTTAATTGGTCATTTTTTTTTTCTCAATAACTCTATAGTTATCCCTTTAGTAGAATCATTTTTAAGTTTTAAAACTTAAACATTTTTATGCAATTTACACACTTGAAATTCATATTATTTTACAACTGACTTTCCACCAATTCCTCCAAATGTTTCAATAAAAAGATGTTGACAATTCAAAGTTTCAAAGTTTTAACATATTTATAACCTTTAATTCCATATTATACAGGGTGACAGGGAAAATCGACGTATTTCATGAAAGAGGTTATAGTACAGGTCATAAGCGACAAAAAAAGTCCAATTAACCAGGGGTCAAAAAACAGTTGGTTATCGAGCTACGAAGCTGCAAAAATTAAAAAAAAACTACACCATTTACAATGGCAAATTGATTAATTGTGGAAAGCTGAAAAATGGGCAGTTAATTTAAATTAAAATTGTTGTCAAAAACTTACATAATTTTGGAAATAAGAGGTCTTTATTGACAATTATCGATTCGATTAATTTTTTATCATTATGAAAATCGACGTCAATTATTGAAAAAAAATTATGACAGCTGGCGTAAAAACTACTAAAATAACTTGCTGGTTTTATAAGCTTTTAAAAAAGGTAGAAATATTATTTACTTTTATTAGTAGTTTTTACAGAAATTAGCAAAAAGTTGCGCTGTAGGTCAAAATTCATAATTTCATCTTTGAATAAAAATTGTCTGGAAGGCAAAAGTACGAAGTAGAAATAAAGGAAATTGCATTTTAATACACAAAAGATTGAAAAATACTAAACAACAAACCAACATAAATAAAAACATTTATAAGTCCTGTTCAAATTGTGTGCCACGCAGCCTACGGAGTACCTCACTTACTGTCGCACGCGTTGAAAGTGATGTCTTAATGACTTCAGCAGCTGATACGATCCTCGCCCTCAAATCTTCAATGGAAGTCGCAGGTGTGGGGTAGACTAGATCTTTCATGTGACCCCAAAGATAATGGTCACAGGGCGTCAAATCAGGACTTCTCGCCGGCCATGGAGTCGGGCCACCTCTACCGATCCATCTTAGAGGATAATTTTCATCCAGCCACTCAAGTAATGTCAAGTAATCAAGTAATGTTCTCTCATAGATTTAATGTTAAATCTCTTCTTTGGTGTACAATGGCTGGACTATTAGGTACACTAATGCCCGGTTTCTATATTCAAAAACGATTCGTTTTCGCTACGTCCAGTTAAATTTTGACATTTACTCTATGGAATAATATGTCAAAATATAACTGTCCGTAGCAAAAACGGATCGTTGTTTGAATATAGAAACCGGATATAAGATAATTGTACTCAAATAACACAAAGAAAAAACAAAAGAACACTATCAAATTCTACAGAATGTTCTATGTGTATATACATATATATATGAATGTGAATGGATATTTTTGAGTAAACAAATGTAAAATGAATGGTTATTACTTCGCCATATGTAAACTATTGTTTTTTTCACAAAAAACGGCACTAATAAATGAATTATGTCCAATGTTATGAATTGTGATATAGGTCAAGAAGGCAGCCTAGTTATGGTCGAGCCGTGAGAAAGGCAAGCAATTGACTATCCTGAATAATTCATCTCGGTCCAAGCTGTCACTGCCTCACTTCGCTGGTTTCGCAGACTGTACTTTATTCATTTTGTTTGTTTCCTTTCATATTCCTTAATTCGGTAGCAGTTGCGAAGAAAGTTAAGTAGCTAGCTACTACTTTAATGGTTGCGCCAACGCTCGCGTCTTTTCTCCTCTTAGCGAAGATAAATTCACATAAAAGTTAGTATTTAAAGTTTCGCGAGGAAAAAACGTGAACTCAGTAAAGCTGCTCAGCCGTGGACTTTATGTTCAATAGGTATTGCATATTTTATACAACATAACGAAAGCAAGCTTCGAGAAAAAGTAAGCAATGCACTTTAGCTTTTTTTTTTCTCTTTATTTAGCCATACACCTAAAAGGTTAAGCCGGCTACAAAATATTTCAACTTAATTTACTTTGCTTTTGCAAAGTAACACAACAGAAAACTAATAATTCTATCACTGTTATTACATTTAAAATTGGAACTTAAACATTTATGAATATAAAAAAACAAATTTTGTCTATTACACTTAAGGGTATTACGTCGCCCAATGACCTTCAGCATTTGCCCGCTGGTAAAAGTATTCCCACGTTAACGCCATCTCTTTCTAGACAACTGCACTACAAAGTATCAAGCTCAAGATAAAATAAGACTACATACACGCCGCCCAGTCAGTGTTATTTTGCCTACTTTAATCGCTCTCTGAGCGACATATATTTTCTCATCACTACATAGGTAGTATAAAACAAAGTCGCTTTCCGCTGTCTGTCCCTATGTATGTTAAGATCTTTAAAACTACGCAACGGATTTTGATGTGGTTTTTTTTTTAATTTTTTTAAAAACTTTTATTTACTTTCACCTATGTCGATGTTTGTCATCAAATCTTGCAAATTAAATTTGACCCACTTCCCGGTTACCGATTGATCTAAAATTTAGCATACAAGTGTAAATCGCGTGACAATACAATATTATGATGACATTGGTGCTGATCTGATGATGGAGCTGGAAGGTGGCCATAGAAACTTCGCAATGAAATGACACATCCTAATCGAGTTTGGGCTCGTTTGATTCGTCTTGACGAGTACTTTGGTGCTACATGGTAACCAGAGTCTGATGATGGAGTTGGAATGTGGCCATAGAAACTCAGTAAAGCAACGACGCAACCCCATCGAGCCTCGGCTCGTTTGATTCGTCTTGACGAGTACTTTGGTGCTAGAGGTTAACCAGGGTCTAATGATGGAACTGGAATATGGCCATAGGAACTCATTAATTAATCGACATAGCCACATCGAGTATGGGCTCGTTTGATTCGTCTTGATACTTAGTACTTTAGTGCTAGATGGTAACCAGGGTATAGGGGATATTTTAAAATATTTATTTAATTGTAAATGTGTGTCTCTCATCGTCATTTTATTTATTTAATCTCTCATCGTCGTAAAGAATCTCGCGACCGCTCGCGACGCACGCATAATAGTCCTTAACACCTCGCCTTAGCGATCGGGCTCGCAATGCATCGGAATCTATGGGATTACCTCGGAGGTGCTCGGAGCGATCACAACCTCCCGCGCACCGCAGCTAGTTGACACTCTTGTTTTCTTTTGAATTCGCATGAATTACATCTCTATTGGGTTAAGTGCTCGTAGGTCTAAGCATACGTCTCTAGCGTCCTCCACTTTCATAAATGCTTTCGTACACGCTCGTCGATTACGGGTACTCTTGACCTGACCTTTTGGTGCAGGTCCAAGATGTCTCCTATTTGGTCCAGGTAAGTTCGTCTCGGTCGTCCCTTACCGACTTGTCCACTTGCATTTGCCTCGTATATTTTTTCGTAAGTCGTCTTCCATTCATCCTTTCTATATGGCCAAACCATATTAGCATTCCGTTTTCAATTTTTGTCACTGTCTTCTTTCATCCCACACAATTCCCTTATCACACTATTACGAAACTTATCTATCAGAGTCACTCCAGCCATTCCTCTCAAAGCTCTCATTTCCACTGCATTAATCCTACTTTCATCCTTCTTTTGCCACACCCAACATTCATTACCATACATAAGCGTAGGGACCAAAACGCATCTATGAACAGCCAGTCGTGCCTTTTTTGACAACATTTGGCTGTTCAGAAAGTTTTTGCAAGCCCTATTTACTTTATTACCTTGTCGCGAAGCGGAAGGCTTCGTGAAAAAAAAAGGGAGGAAGCTAAAAGAAAAACAAGGTTAAAAGTTAATACCGTATAATTAAAAAATAAATGCAAAGGTAGGGTGATAAGGAGGGCACGACCGAACTTAATTATCTAACTTAACTAAGATCTAGCTATGTACAACAATATTTATATAAAAATCTAGCCTGGCCAGGGTAGGACGCGGGGGCGAGTAGCAGCTCAGCCGGATAGCCGGAGCAGGAACAGGCACGGCAGCACAGCTCTCCGGATAGGCAGCTCAGAGGATAGGTAGGCAGCATAGGAGCGCCCCAACGATGCTCCGTAGGCAGACGGCAGCAGGGACCCGTAGAAGGCGCAACGGAGTGGTCAGGTGGGCAGCAGGCACACGTAGCAGGCGCGGTGGAGACGCGTGAAGGAACCGGCATGAAGTGATATGATCACGAAGGCCTGGCGGTGGTGGTTAGGTTCCAAGCCGGTGTAAGGAGCTTAGCTACTCCTTAGCCGTTTGCGTTCAATACCAGAGCTGGCAGTAGACTGGCTTCCTAATGACCCTGGTCCGCTTTTATACTGGCCATAACAATAGACAACTACATAAATGTCAAACGAAAGATTTTTGAAAAATAATTAATTATATGACATTTGTCAGTCACGTAGGCATTGAGCTACAATATTGAGATCAAATGTTGGACGCTAACAATTATAATAAGAAAATATAGAAAAACACAATAAAGGACTAATAACTATCACAAATATTTATCGCTTGTGAATAATAGCGTTATACAAAGTGAAGTTCAAATAATCAGTTAGTGCTTTCAAACATTCGTGAATTAATAAGTGTTACAAGAATTTGTGCATATTTACAAGATCGATATGTGAAAAGACAACTCTTCTTCCAGATATGTTTAGGACTTCTGTTTGTGATTGTACTTCTTTTTCGATAATAAGGCCAGGCAAAGAATATTCATTTTGTTGAAACTAAAAAAATAGCATGTTCATGATTACTAGGCAGTTAAATATATCTTAATTTTAAATTTGTAGTTAGATTATAACACAAATATAATTAAAAATCTATATTCTGACAAATCACAGAGTATGATGACGCTAAAACATACCCTCATATTTTGTACTGGTCCCTCGTCAATAGCGACAGAACGTAGTTCGTTTGATTCTGGCGGAATTCCTTTGACTTTCGTCGTAGGCAGTTCCTTATGTACTGTTTGGGAGTTTTGTAGATTTTTTGATTGCCTAAAAACAGAAAACTTTATAAGCACATTTATTAGCACAGTCAAGTGTAATATCAATTTAATAATTTTTAAATAATTATAGTGGCTTCATTTTTAAATAGCCGTTTCATAGAAGTATGGGCACTATACAGATTTCATATATTTATTTACACTCTTTTTTCTTCAAAGAACGTTTGTTCTCACAAGAATCTCACAGTTGGATTTTCTCCTGTGTCGTGGCTGCAGCTACAAACATTGAATCTCACATGCACATACATACGCCCAGACCGGAACAAAATTTTGTAGGTCGTACAAAATCATTGTCCCGTACGGGAATCGAACCCGCGACTCGTTGCGCAGTAGGCGATCACTCGACCGCTGCGCTAACCATGCCGCCTCGACTTTATGTACGACGAGCTATGCCCGCGACCTTCGCTTCGCTTTACGATAGTTTCTTTTGTTTTATTCTAGTTTTCCCGTCTATTTTTCCCGTGGGGAAAAAACTATCCTATGTCCGTCTCCTGGTTCTAAGCTAACTCCCCACCAATTTTCAGTCAAATCCTAGTTTTCCATTCTCCCGTGGGAATTTTTACTGTAGGAAAAGTAGACTATGTGTTATCTTATATAATTAGCTATCTATTGATGAAAGTCCCGTCAAAATCGGTCTGGCCGCCCCGGAGACGTATGTTCCCGTTGTCTGTCTGTCTGTATGTTCCCGCTAATCTCCGTAATGGCTGGACCATTTTTGACCGGATTTTCACTAATAGATATAAGGTATAATATATAATACTTTTCCCACGGTAAAAATTCCCACGGGAAAACGGGAAAACTAGGATTTGGCTGAAAATTAGTGGGGAGGTAGCTTAGGACGAGGAGACGGATATATGATACTTTCTTCCTACGGGAAAAATTAGATAGTAAAACGGGAAAACCAGAATAAAACAAAAGAACCTATCGTGAGGCGAAACGGAATTCGCGGGCACAGCTAGTGTATTATAAAATTTATTATGCTGATCGTCAGAAGGCAAATCATCACAGTCATCTTGTTCTCGGTGAGCCTTTTCAAATGAGTCCAAACACAAAAGTTCTACGTAATATTAGACTCACCAACAGTTATTACATTATAACAATTACTTACAGACAAAGATATACATAGTTATAATATATAGATAAGTACAGCATATCTATCTATCTATCTATCTATCTGGAGTTCGAGGGGGTACTAGGGGCGACGGAGGGGCGTCCCCCAGCGGGCCACTGCGACCTGTACAGATCTATTGTGGCCGACCCCTCTATTTTAAAGGTCTCCAAATAGGCCCGCGGCGTTGAAAAAGCCAATAACCTTCTTTGGAGACAGAGCCTTCGCATCATGTGGTGGCAGACTAGGTCCACCCAGAGCTCGGCTCCTTGTGTGGATGAGAGCATGACATTCACAAAGAATGTGAAATGGTGTCTCTTCATCCTCACCACAAAATCTGCACGTGGGAACATTAGTCAGGCCCATTCTATGCAGATGTTTGTTGAGTTTGCAGTGACCAGTTAGGGCTCTAGTGAGCGCCCTTAATTGGCCCCTGCTTAGTTGGAGGTTTTGTATTGCAACTCCGGGTGAAAATTCCCTAATGAGCAATTTCGAGTGCAGTAGTCCAGGGGAATGGGCCCACTGGAGTCGGGCTTGTGTTTGTACCCAATCTCTGAGGACTCTCTTTTTAATCCCCCTCGAAATGCCACAAGCTGGTTCTGGTCCTATGAGAGCGCTCTCGGAACCAGCCCTCGCCAGTTCGTCGGCAATTTCATTGCCTCGGATATTGGAGTGGCCTGGAACCCAGCCAATCATTACCGAGTTCCTGGTCCCCAATTCATTCAAGGCTTTCTTGCACTCTAAGGTGATTTTGGACTTGAATTCTACAGCATCAAGCGCTTTTAGAGCAGCTTGGCTGTCTGACAGGATGAGGATGTTCTTGCCCTCATTCGACATGTTTGCGTGAACGCAGTCGATAATGGCATACATTTCTGCCTGGAATACGGTGGCATATGCGCCCAGGCACGTGGTTCTCCTGGATTTCGCACTACCTCCGAAGACACCTGCACCTGACTGGCCCTCTTTTCTAGAGCCATCAGTGTACCATGTCTGGTTAGCTTTCCTAAAGGGCTCAGGGACTTGCTTGTCCCATTCATCCCTATTAGGAATCATGACCTTGTAGTTCTTCTTGAACTCCAAAGTTTCAATCATGGCATCGGCTGGCATTGCCATGACAGGATTAACCATTAGGCTGCCCTGTAGCTTCCTCATGGTTTGGGATTTCCATCTCGATCTGCCCCCCTCCACAGCTCGGAGCATTGCCATCCTAGCCTCCCCCTGTATGAACAGGTGGAGTGGTGGGAGGTTCAGGATAGCCTCCATTGCAAGGATGGGAGAAGATGAGACAGCCCCCGTAATCATCAAGCAGGCACATCTTTGCAGGCTTTCCAGGGCCTTTATGGTGGTCCCTACTGCAGTCTGCTTAAACCAAGCTATACACCCGTAGCTAACCATAGGTCTTACCACAGCGGTGTAAAGCCAGAGAAGGTGACTAGGTTTCAGTCCCCACCTGGAGCTGGTTAGCCTACGGCAGATACCTAGCGCTGCTTTGGCCTTCTTGATAATGTTGCCTATATGTATACCCCAGTTAAGTCTTTGATCCAGGTGGATCCCAAGGTATTTGGCATTCTGAGAGAATTCAATAGTTCTTCCAAACAGTTTAGGAGGCTTGAGGCCGTCTAAATTCCTCCTCCTAGTGAAAGGAACTATTATGGTTTTGCTGGCGTTCACAGACAGCCCCACCTGGCAGCACCATTGTTCGATCTTATTAAGAGCGAGTTGCATGAGACCTGATATAGTTGAAGGACATTTTCCAACTATGTGGACCACCAGGTCATCTGCGTATCCTTGAGTGGGAAGGTACGCATTGTTCAACTCCTGGATAAGGCAGTCAACGACCAGACACCACAACAGTGGAGAGAGCACCCCACCCTGGGGACACCCTCTAGTCACCCTGGCGGTTAATGTGCAGTCCAACAGCGTGGTTTTCACTGTTCGCGTTGTGAGCATTGCCTCTATCCAAGAGATTATTAATTGATCGATGCCGCGGTTTTGCAGACATCGTACAATAACTCTTGTTGGGGTGTTATCGAAGGCACCCTCAACATCCAGAAAGGCACACAAGGCTATTTCTTTATCTTCGAGCGCTTGTTCAAGTCTATCGGTCAGATCGATTAAGGCAGTTTCCGTTGACTTTCCTTTCTGGTAGGCATGTTGCCTTAAATGTAGGGGGTCGCCTGCCAGGTGCGTTTCCCTTACATATAGGTTGATTACCTTTTCCATGGTTTTCAAGAGAAAAGAGGATAGGCTGATCGGTCTGTAGGACTTCGGTTGGGCCCTATCTTTATCCCCTCCTTTGGGAATAAATATAACCCTGACCTTAGTCCATAGACTTGGGAGGTACCCCCATGCTAAACTAGCTCTGAGGATCCTCACTAGGACTGGGAGGAGGATATTCTTACCCTGTTGTAGTAGGGCCGGGAAAATGCCATCCTCACCTGCAGTCTTATATGGCTTGAAGCTGTTAATAGCCCAAGCCACCCGTTGAGGGCCGATAATCAAAGAGGCTTTTCTCCAATCATCCACTTTCGGCCTAGGCCTGGAGAATGACCGCAGCTCCTCGGATGATTCATCTACCCTCGAGTCCGGGAAGTGCACTTGGGCTAGGAGTTCTAAGGTCTCCTTTGCGTCGCACGTGAAAGTCCCATTTGGCTTCCTAAGCAAGCCAATATGGGAAGGAGGCGCCTTGGATATCAATTTGTGAATCCTTGCGGCATGGTGCGGCATGGTCCTTGCGGCCTTGTGGCTTGCGGCTTGCGTAACCTCTGGTTCAATCGCGAGTGTGCCTCTGCTGTTGAAAACAAACAGCTAGCTTACCGCGCTTGGATCAGAGGTCGAGCTTCTAGGGATCCCAATACTAACCTACTGAAAACAGCCTATAATAATGCCACCAAGTTGTGTAAGAGGGCTTACATTAGAGCGGATGCTCAGCGCATTGCACAAGTGGGTCAGGAACTGCTAGCGCACCCTACGGGTAGCCGTTCTTTCTGGCGCCTGGCCAAAGCTGTGCAATCAAACTTCTGCCAACCCTCGCTGCCACCGCTGAGACATGCCGATGGCTCACTTGCTCATCAGCCGCAGGAGAAAGCCGACCTCCTGGCAAAACTCTTCGCGGCCCATTCCCGTATCGATGACTGTGGTGCACAACCTCCGACACTGTCCCATTGTGGCAGCACTATGCCCGATATCCGCATCAGACAGCGAGATGTGCGGGCGGAGCTACAGTCGATTGATATTCGAAAAGCAAGTGGACCAGACGGCATTCCTGCGATTGTACTTAAGAAGTGTGCAGCGGAGTTGACTCCGGTCCTGACGCGTCTATACCGTCTGTCGTTCTCTGCTGGTTGTGTGCCGAAATCTTGGAAAGAGGCCAATGTCCAGCCGGTTCCCAAAAAGGGAGATCGTTCTGATCCGGCTAACTATCGCCCTATAGCCGTCACTTCCATTTTGTGTAAAATCATGGAGAGGATCCTTAACACCCAGCTGATCCGTTACCTGGAAGGTCACTCGTTGCTTAATGACCGTCAGTATGGGTTTCGTCCTAAACGGTCAACAGGTGACCTTCTAGCGTTCCTTTTGCACAAATGGGGTGAATCTATCGATAAGCGCGGCGAGTCTGTGGCTATTAGTCTCGACATCGCCAAAGCTTTTGATAGAGTCTGGCACAAGGCTCTCCTTTCCAAGCTTCCGGCATACGGATTGCCCGCTCAGTTCTGTACGTGGATTGCCAGCTTCCTCCACGAGCGTAGAATTCGCGTTGTCGTTGACGGCTGCGCTTCGCGGTTCGTGGCAGTGAATGCTGGTGTTCCACAAGGCTCCGTTCTATCCCCAACATTGTTTCTTCTGCATATCAATGACATGCTTTCCTTGGGAAGTATACATTGCTATGCAGACGACAGTACAGTGCATGGGGGATATCACGGAAGCTCAGGGGCTGCTCGTGGCAATATTGATAGGGAGAGGCAGAATCTTATCATTGAGCTCAACAGGACGCTGGACCTCATCTCCGAATGGGGTTCCAACAATCTTGTCGAGTTCAATGCTAAGAAAACACAGGTGTGCGCGTTCTCGGCGAAAAGGTCACCTTTCCTCCCCCCTCCTTCTCTTCAGGGCACAACCCTTCACACACAGAGTAACATCACCTTGCTCGGAATGAACATTCGCTGCGATCTGAACCCCAGAGACTACATCGAATCCGTTATAACTGCTGCCTCACGGAAACTCGGTGTCCTAAACAAGGTGCGTAGGTATTTTGCGCCGGACCAACTATGCCTGTTGTATAAAACTCAGGTTAGGTCTTGCGTGGAATATTGCTCGCACCTTTGGGACGGCTCCGCTCAGTACCTCCTCGATGCTCTGGACAGATTGCAGCGTCGCGCTATTCGAATAATTGGCGATGTAGAGGCAACTAACACCCTCGAGCCTCTGCAACTTCGTCGTGACATCGCCTCTCTTAGCGCCTTTTACCGAATGTTCCATGGGGAATGCTCTGAGGAGCTCTTTAACCTTATCCCTCCCTCTCCATTCCTTAACAGAAACACGCGTAAGGGCCTTCGGAGTCATCCGTACACTGTGTCCTCCTTTTCACACCGTACCAAGAAATTCCAAGATTCCTTCTTCTGTCGTTCATCCCACACTTGGAATTCTCTACCTGCGCACGTGTTTCCTCCATCCTACAACATGGGTTCCTTCAAAAGAGGTGTGAAAAAGCATCTTTTAGGCCGGCAAGGGGCGGGCAGGTAGGATAGTGGATGTCGTCCCTACTCTATCTGTCAACTCATTTGGGCCTCTTTCACCGCTTTACATCAGGCGGGAGGAGGTCATTTGCCGGGCCTTACATAAAAAAAAAAAAAAAAAAAAAAAAAAATGGGCTGTGCTGTTGATCATGTCACAGAACCTACCCCAAGATCTCCTTTTCGCCCTCCTTAACTCTTTATTGAACCCCGTTAGGGTCCGAGAATAGGCTTCCCAATTCCCATCCCTTTTTGCTTTATTGAAGCGAGAGCGGGCTTTTTGCCTAAGGGATTGCAATTTGCTGTTCCACCAGGGCACTTTACGATTACTTTCCCTGGTGGTGTAGGGGTAGTTATTCTCATAGGCTGTTAAGATGCCTGTGGATACTGCCCCTGCCGCATATTCTAGTTGTTCTACAGTTTTCACGGCTGGTATCGTCCCCAGGCTCTGTTTCAGGCTCTCCCGATAGCCCTCCCAGTTTGTATGCCTAGGATTACGATAGGATTCGATTTGTTTGTCAAGCTTAGCTGCTATGTCGAATCTAATGTACCTGTGGTCGGATAGTGAAGCCTCCTCCGAGACGTGCCATCCCTGAATGCGGTTCACTAAGCGCGACGTACAGAGGGTAATGTCTAGGACTTCACTTCGGGCTGCCGTGATGAATGTGGGACTGTGTCCCTCATTAAGCACCGTCAAATTCCTAGAAAGCATGAAATCATGCAAAAACTCACCTCTTGGGTTCGTATTGCTACTACCCCATGATGTGTGATGCGAGTTGCAGTCGCAGCCAAGGAGCAGGTCCACATTTTGCTCCTCGCAGTAATCCACCAGGCCGGCCAGTTGCAACGACGGGTCCGTCTCCTCTCCGGGCATGTAGGCAGAGCAGGCCACTAATTTCCTGTCCTGCGACCCAGGGAGTACAACATAGGCAGCAACCAAGTCATCTGTACACAGATAGGGTATAGGTAAAAATTTTATATTATTATTAAACAGTATACATGCTCTAGGCCTCACCCCACCGGCATTGTAGAGAAGATTGCCCAGAGGGTTCAGCCCAAGAACCGCGCTTCCACTTATCCACGGCTCTTGTATGAATGCTATACAATACCTTTCATCGCTCCACTTCTTAGCCAAGGCAGCTGTTGCCGCCTTCGAGTGGTGTAGGTTGATTTGTATAGCCTTCTGCATTATAGGATGGGGAAAGGGAAAGGTTATAAGGTCATAAGGTTAATGGGGAGTGGAGTTTTGGTTATGTAGGAAGGGGTACTGATAGGCGGGAGTTGGGTTTAGGTTAGGTCTACTTGGGCGGGAGGAAACGGAAGGAGTTGAGGGGATTAGTGGCGGCTTTTTTAGAGGAGTGCTCGCGGGCCAAGGACGGCAGTTGAACTGGCCGTCCTCGGCAGCGTGCTCCACCTCTATTGCCACCTCTCCCATTTGGGTTTGTCGACCTTGGGGCACCACCACGTCCACCCCTTGATCGCCCATTGGGAGACCCACCACGTCCTGGTAAGCAGGTTTGGGCTACGGGTGCCCACTTTCCTTTGCCCTTGGACGTGGAAGGTAGCGGGCCAGCCGTCCCGCTAGTTGTAGAGGGGGCCGTGGTAGGAGGGCTCCGAGACCCTCCCGCCGATTGGGGTTGAGGTTTGGCGGTGGTTCTGGGCCCGGTTGACGGCCTGGAAACCGATGGGCTCGCAACTGCGTTCCCCTCGGCAACCCAACCGGCTTCCCCACCCTGATTCTCGCCTCCCCTCGCCCCCGATCTGTCCCCCTTGACCCTAACGTGGATAATTTCAAAATCCAGGCATAGTCTGTGATTTGTTTTGCGGAGGGCATCCTGCGCCTCTGCATCCAAGGAGAAGCACAAAGTCTGCCCCTCCTTTTCCGCTTTGGAGCTCAGCACCCTCCAGGAACCACATCCTATGTCTGGATTTTGCTTATCCAGCCTTCTTAGTAGGGACTTCGTGCTTCCCGCAGTATCCCTGACGTAGGCCGTGGCAATAATTGGTTTGGGAAGGTCCTTTTCATCCACCACTTTTAGACAGGCACCTTCCCATGGCTTGAAACCCCTTATGTTGGTCTCTAGCCATTTGGCGGTTGCATCATTCAAGCACGTGAACACAAGGCCACCCGCTCGAAGGATGCAACCGCTGAACCTCGGCCCCACACCGCTTGCAGACTCGATGCAGCGGCGAAGGTGAGCCTTCACCTGCTCCGCATCTGCAGCGGTGAGTGGCCGGTGCTCATCTACAATCCCCACCTTCTTTGAGCACGCTGCCTCCGCAAAAGAGGGCCCTGGTTGTGGCTCCAAAGGCTCCACGGCGACCCTCTTTTTGCGCGGCTGCTCCTGTGGGGAGGTGAGGTCAGACCCGCGCCTCTTATTTGGCCCCTGACTGGGGTTCTGGCACCTGTTGCCGGCCTCCTTTCGATCCGGTGGGTCAATAGGCATCTCCGACAATGGGCGCTGGTTTTGGCTCCCGTTATCGGCCTCCTGTCGATCCGTTGGATCGTAGGGCACCTCCGACAATGGGCGCTGGCACAGTTCTAACGCCTCCCACCTGGTGAAGCCTCGCTTCATCCAGGTGGTGAGGCGCCTACGGGCAGCACCGCAAAGGTGTGGCCTATTCGACCTGCCTTTGTGGCCGTCACCCATCTCCACTGTGGTGCTGGAAGATCCCACACCACTCGTTTGCGCAGGTTCCGGAGGCGATGAACGACCTCCAGTTCCTGTCTGCAAGGGGGTAGTCTCTACTACCTCCATAGGAGTACTAGAGGGCGCTGAGTCCCTGCTAGTCTCCGCCTCGACGACAGGCGTCTCGGCCAAGAGCTGCGACAACTCCGATAACTGGCTTTGGAAATCCATAAGAGTCCCACGAGCAGCTAGGGAAATAAAGTTTCCATCCCCGCAGAGCCCCGCATGCGGAGATAAGGCTCATTAGTCCTTGAGGTCGCCCGGTATCAAGGACCCTCCGTTTGGGCTGGGCACCCCCCAGCCAAAGTATCCGGGGCACGGGTCGGATAACACCCCGGATTTGGGACGTTTTTGGTGTCGAGGTGTCGTCTCCTCCAGGACGTAGGGTAGGATAAGAGGATGAGGGCTTGGAAGTACAGCATATGTATGTAATATTAATTATTAATACATAACACAACAATTATTTAAAAAACGTTGCCTCATAATAGAATTTTCTCCTGTGTCGGGGGTGCAGTTACGAACATAGAATCTCACATGCACATACGCCCAAGCCGGTACAAATTTTTGTAGGTCATACAAAATCTTGGTCCCGTACTGGAATCGAACCCGCAACCGGTTCCGCAGTAGGCGATCACGCGACCGCTGCGCTAATGTTACATACATAAATATTTTTTTAGTAGGTAATGCAGTCTTTGGTGGTTATTTCTATTAGATTATGAATATACATACATTGAGAAAAAAGAAAACCATAAAAGCAAAAAAAATATATAGGTAGGTATGTGAAAACTAGTGTAAGAATAAAAATAATTAACTACATTGCTAGTCGTTAATATGCTTGAGATCCTATACCTACCTTTGGAGCTGATCATCAAGAAGGCGAAACCAGTACAGTCATCTTGGTCTCGGTGAGCTCTTTTAAATGAGTCCAAACACGACAGTTCTACGTAATACAGTGGTTGAGATCCTGTACCTACCTTTGGATCTGATCATCAGAAAATCATCATAGCTATCTTGATCTAAGTCAGCCCCGGTATTATGAATTCTTATTTCCATTCGGTTTACGGGCAACAAAAACTGTGTGTAAGTTATGAACTTTATTAGCAAGGTATGAGAGTTCATTACGAAATAAAAAATAGCCAGTCATTAAACTGCATGGAGATAATACTTCACAATATGTACGGTTCCTGCTCTTTCAAATGAGGCCAAATACGATAATTTTACGTAATACAGTGGTTGAGATCCTTACCATAACTTCAGGGCTCATTATGATAAATATTTGAAAGAGAAATAAATTTTAACCTTTTCATAATATCTAAATGTAACTTCTTACCAATAATTTTGGAGAGCTCGACCACGAGCCACTAGGCTTTTACTTTTATGCTTAGGCATTATTACCTAATCTGAACTAATTTCACTCTATGACAACTACTTATAACAAATACTAAATAAAAACTTATTAAATACATTTACAAGCTAATTATAGTCCTTAATATTACTTATTTTAATTATTAACACTATCTACAATCCGATTTAATTTAAAAGTCATTCAAAATTTGTCACTTTTCGTAATGATGTCGCACAAAAAAACGCACGTACAGTCCACCCGTTACGAGAGTCAAGAACGCACTAGATTCTCGTATCAAGTATGCTGTCCGGGCGTTGCGGAGGTGCCTGGCGCGGGGTTCTTATAGTATTTTAGGTTTTTCTTTATTATTTAAAAGAACTTTGAAGTTATTTAAAATCTGATCAATACGATTTATAAAAGACATCGTTACCTTTTTATTGATGCAAAATTCATGCATTAGTAATAAGCCGTTACTGAGAGAATTTGTAAATAAGTTTAGAATTGGCGACTTTTCTAATTTTTTTTTAAACAACCGGATATAAGTAACTAAAATTTTAATCAATACGATCTATACTTCGTGACCTTGCGTATAACATATATTTTTTTTATAACTCTTGCTCAATAGGGTTCTTCTACAATCTTCTTCAAACATGCAGTATTTTTTAAGTTTATGCGAGGTGATCCCCTTAATATCCCTAATGAGATCAACTCTATCCGATTCGTTCCGCGCACACTCCATCAAAATATGGAACAAATCTTTCTTGACGTTATGGCAAGTATCACAATATGGATCATTCCTTTTGCCCATCAAAAATTTAAATGCATTTAATGGAACATGCCCAGACCGAACTCTCATACAAAGAACAAGTTCTTTTCGGTTAATTTTTCTGTTGTAGAACCACGGGATATGAGGTGGCTCACATACTAGCGTCTTATACCAGATACCCTTTTCTTGAGAAATTCGGTTGAATGATGTTTTCCACATATCATATATATTTCTTCGAATTCGTCCTAAATGATCCGAATGATGAGAAGGTAACTTCAATTCTACACCGTCAGTTAAAGCTCGTTTAGCATTTGTATCGGCCACCTCATTCCCAGTGATTCCTACGTGCGAAGGGAGCCACTGAATCTTGACTTGAACACCGTTACGTATGAGTTTCCAAATACATTTAATAATAGCCTCTTTTCTACCAAAACAACCCTTACTGCTTAACAGATGTTGTAACGATGATGCTGAATCGGTAAGTATGACTATTTGTTTATTTATAATCGCAGGATTCAGCGTACCATAGTGCTTCCAATATTGCAAGTAACTCCAGACCCACAATGGGAATAAATTCATTGTCAATATAAAATTTAGCTTTAAAGGATGTACTGTGGTCATAAAAAGAAAATCCTGAATTAATACTATCCTTCGATGCATCTGTATAAATTATGCACTTTAGCTTAAAAGTTTTAGAAAGATAGCTTTTAGCTGAAGTAGGAAAAATTTGCACCAACTGATATTTTCACCCTTTGGCTGCTTATTATAAACGTATTTTAATTAAACGTATTTTAATTGTAAAGGAATGTGAGTACGTAATTTTACTGTATTGTCAGAAGAATATAAAAATAAGTACCGCAAAACATACATCCTCGAGAATTAATCGTACTCGCTACATTTATCTTTGTAATTTCAAAGTAATCTTTATTCTATGTTAGTTGCTAGTCAGGATCTTGGCTAAATGTACTCCAGAATAAAATCACAATTGAGGTATTATGTATGGTTGTTACGTGTTTAAGCAAAAACATCTAACATAGGAACTTCCAACCTTAAAAACTCAATAAATATTTTGAAAAGCTGGTTAAGAACAAAGCGTTCCTTTACAAGAGTATTCTGTTCCTGTAAGATTTTTAGGTCGACTTGGAGACCTAGGACTTAACCGCCTCAGTGGTCTAGTGGTTGCGACCACCGTGTTTCGATCAGGAGGTCCGGGATTCGATTTCCAGTGGGGGCAGAAGTTTTAATGTCTAGTTTGGTTTGCGGTAGGGCTTCTTAGCCCGCCTGGCTAGCTACCACCATCTTACCTAAGTTTGTCGCCATAATATCAATGTTTTTAGCATTGTTGTGTTCCGGCAATAAGAGGTAAGATAAGCAATTCCTCAGTTGCTGAGGAGTCCAGGTGAAGCTCGCTTCCTTCTTTGGCCTTATCGTCACTTACCATCAGGTGAGATGAAGGCCAAGAGCTTCCCTGTCATCATTAAAAAAAACTTACCACGATCGCTTAAAACAATATTAAAGCCGTACTGAGAGCGGTAGAGCCCCTTATGCGGCAAGAGCAGTCTCTCTGTTTTAATATTGTTTTAACCTTGCTCTTGTAGAGCTCGGTGGCATTGTGGTTCGAGTGAAGCAACCTTCGCCATGGTTGAACGTTGGATAGGTGATCAAATCTTTGTGGTCTCGAGTTCCTCAGTGCTTCTGGCACGTTGCTACCTACCAATCAGCGTGGTGGTGTAATGTATGTCATGTGTTTTTTTTTATGTGGGAAGGCCTGTGTCCAGTAGTGTGATATTTTTGAATGCTCACAAATTCCAAACAACATTAAAATCTATACAACATTTTTATGGATAAGTTTTTGGAGATCTACTTAAATATTACCGAATACTTAAAAAATGTTGTATTGATATATTTTTTTACTAAAAAGGGCTAGATGAGGAGCGAAGATCTAACACAACAATTTCTTAAACCTTCAAAATTACACAAGTGTGTAGCAGATATGAAGTTATCAATTATTTATATTTCAAGAAGACGTCTATAAAGATGTCTTCCGCTTAGCGGATATATTTCAAGACAGACTTCACTCGCAAATCTCTTGAGGAGTTAAATCATTCATTATTCGGCTGTGTTCCATCTTGCTTCCTTTATGAATGTTCACATATTTTTCAGTCACATTTCACTTCCCCTTCATTTTACTTATCCGGAGACGTTTGTACGTGTATATATACGAGGAATTACATTTAGCAAGGCAGAAGGATATGAATATGACGAAGGAGTAACGTGTGCTAAAGATATGACGACGCGTTTTACTCGCCATTCTCTTAGTAAGTATGAGTCATACAAATCTTAAAATGATTGCTCTTAAAATAAAAAGGTTCAATTTCTCATATAAAATTTGCTAAACCATCGTCATTTAATATTGTAGAATACAAACAACAATTTTAAAAATAAATATGAATTAGATTTGTCATGGAGTATACGAATTATATTTTGTACCAATCGTATAATGAAAGTTGTTAAGCATGTAATTTTACATATTTTTTGTTTAAAACTTTCAATTAAATTATTATTAAAGAACGTTGCGCGCTCTCCGCGCTATATCTCGAGAACGGGCAGACGTACGAGTATGTATGTCCGTCATTTCTAGCGATGTAGAATTGATGTGATTCTATAAAATACTTCTTCACCTAAAGCAGAAATTAACTACCAAAGATACAGTTGTGTCTGTATCTGCGAATCCGATAGCAAAATAGACTTAAGTGAAAAGGCATATTACTTAGCTTGAAGTAGGATCAAACGTCCTAATGAAAAAATCTCATTCAGCCCATCGGCAATTCCCAAAACCATCGCTATGTAATTTTATTGACTATTGTTCCAGTTATTTATGATTCGGTGGATTGCGTTCTGATCAGACAATGGATAAGGGCACCCCCTATCTTCAGTAATTGTGTTAATAAATCAGTTTTCTTTTGTTACCAATGTTTTGTTACCCTTCCGTCGTTTTATTAGTATTGTAAGATGTAAAGACCCCATGATGCTATTCCCAGACGGGCGACTATTCAGGATAATAGGCAACATATTATATTTATTTGAACAACGCTTCGTTAAAATATATGTACAACTGTTTCGTGAAAGTGGGTCGGAACTATTTTAGTGTAATAAATTACAGCAGAGCTTGGTGGAGCAAAGATATACGCAAACTAGCTTATTGTGGCTGGACGTGTACATACGTTTAGATTTTTCAGCCATTAACTTGTTATATGCAATTGTGTCGGGTATATCTGAACCTGATTTTGCATTATTCGCATAAGTCCAGAAATATTTAATATTATCAGGTATGGCATCCTCAACCTTCATAAGTAAGCATCATAGCATTTCTTGGACTCTAATTTAAATCTGGCCCTAAATATAGAAAATAATTCATAATCACTAAGATTTTGAAATTTCTTCCATTTCACTCAGGCATTGTTTTTATTTTTGAAAATGTAAATTAGAGCCCCTGAAAACCATTTTGGGAAATGCGAAGACTTAATTAATGGTTCTAAGTGGTTCTAATTGGTACATGCTTTTTAATTAAACTATAATTATTCTTTTCATAAGACACACATAGCGCTCTTTCCGCATTACAGTTAGAGATCATTTTCTTCCAGTCAATACTAGCTATGTCAATATTAAGGGCGCCGTAGTTGCCCATCGTGAAATTATATTCTAATCTAGGCTTATAAGTATTTAAGTGTGGAGAAAGAATTTTTGATATTCAGAAGTGCAAAGAAGGGGGGATGATTTTCATCAGGCGGCACAAACGGTATTGGAGCACGATTGGTAGAAAATTCTGTAATATTAGTTAAACATATATCCAGCAGTCGACCTTTTGCATTTTTACAATTGTTTATTTGGAAGCAGTTTAGTACAGAGATAAAGTTAAATAATAGTTTGTTAGGTACGCTGCTATTTACAGCAACTATTGGTTGTAAATGGTTTCCACAGTCGCGCCAATGCAGTGTTGGTAAGTCATAGTCACCTATGATAATACACTATTCAAATCAACAAACACACGAAAAAGGCGCGCGGGGGCGCGACGACGTCGAAGAGATAGAGATAGAAACCGAGATAGACAACGTAGGCTGGTCTGTAATAGCTTATATTTTCCGAATTTGCCGCGAGGTGCCAATAGGTAGTGCGAGAGAGATGGTATAATATATAATGAATGAAATGCAGTAGGAAACGTTAGGCTACGAACGTTTGGCTTCCCTCACGCGGTTTTCTATAGAGCTCATTGATATCCAATTTAAGTATCTAAGCAGCTCGCTCACATTGATTAAGTAATTTATCAATATTTCGTTAGATGGCGGTGTACAGATATATGTAGTTGACGCATATAAAAAGTACCATAATTCTGTTAGATGGCGCTGTTTTCTTTTAAGAGGATTGTGAAGCTGTAAATTTTCATACAAAAAGCGATAACGCTTTTCTCCCTCTAAACATAGTCCAATTTTCATAATTTTTGGAAATCTTGTAGATATAATGAAAAACTAGGTTTGTACGTTTTGATTTTCAAGAAATATTGCTCAGAATATAAGTTATTAGCATCTAAAAAAGCAAAACGTACAAACATAGATTAAGGTATACTGAATCTAATGAGACCAAAAGCGTCTAATTTCATAAAGGTTTAGGGGTAAAACAGTTATCGCCCGAAACAATATTTCAAACAGGAATTGTAGGCAATTTCGACCATTACTTGCAACTCTCTCTATCGCACGATACGGGTCGGGGGCAGGGGTACAATGTAGTGATAGTGATGTGACATAATGTTATCGTAGTTATTGTCGCCTAGGGAGGAGAAAGTAATATCGATATATCGATCAATAGTGAAAGTTATTACTCAAGTCGGAACTATTAATCTTCACAAATACCTTATACATGAAAAAGTAAATATCTTTTTGAATACGTTTATTGATTTTAGTGTTTTATTTTAAAGATTTATTTCAATACTAATTTCCTTATTTAAGGGTTAGCAGCCTGTAGCCTGTTAACTTTACTGTAAATTCCCAAAACCAAAAAAGGAAAAAAATTATGTAAGTAGTTGTTTGTTATAATAAATATGTGCCATAAAGAAACCAACTCAAAATAAATTCGTATTTTGTTTCTTGTGATAGGTATTTGTTATGCAATGTATGAAGTTGGAGCAGCTAAAAACGTGTAATAGACTATGCAAGTAGCGTTATTTTTAATATTATTTTATTTGAATTTTATTCCTCTAAAGCTGGGCTCTAAGGGTTTACTCGCGTTATGGAATCTGCGATTGTATAAAAAATACAAACGACAAAGTACCTAAATAATATACGAGTATGTAGGGTAGGCAGGGTAGGCATATATGGGAAGAAGGCACCCTTCGTACGGTTTTGAAGTTTTTTTTTTCATTTTAACTATAAAATTTAAAGCAGCTGATTACATATAATCGGTATTTTTTAACCGACTTCAAAAAAGGAGTTTCTCAATTCGATGCGTATGTTTTTTTTGTGAATGTTACGCGATTACGCCGCCAATTGCAGACCGATTTTCAAAATTCTTTTTGTATTCTCAAGATTATACTCCAATGGTGGTCCCACGGTTACCAAAGTTAGGATCTGATGATGGGATCCCATAAAAATGGAGGGAAATCCTTAAATTTTTAGGTGCGTCCAACGTGTTTTTTTTTATAAAAACGTCGCCCCACATGCACTAGGGTTTTCTCCTGTGTCGTGGGTGTAGTTACAAACATAGAATATCACATGCACATACGCCCAGACCGGAACAAATTTCTGTAGGCCATACAAAACATCTGTCCCGTGCGGGAATCGAACCTGCGACCTGTTGCGTAGTAGGCGATCGCTCGACCTCTGCGCTAACCCTGTCAACCGTTTTGTGTGTATGTTACGCGATTACTCCGCCAATTTTCAAAATTATTCTTGTATTCGGTAGAGTATACTCCTAGGGTGGTCCCTAGGTCACCTAATTTAATTAGGGTTTCTTTCACTAAAAAGTTAAACAAAAAAAGTATTTTACAAAAAATAAAAACTGACTTCAAAAACACTGAAAAGTTAAAAATAGTGTAAGAATAGGTACAGACAACATTACATTTCTATATTGAAGTCGGTGCCAAACGATGATCTCCTAGAAAGTCTTAAAATTTGGCACCGTCTTCAATAATGATGTGTGATGTTGTCTGTACCTATTCTTATATTATTTCTAACTTTTCAGTGTTTTTGTAGTCCGGCCGGACGAGCCCGACGAATCGAACCCCGCCGGACGGAATTCCCGATCAACATCCGGTGGCCTCAACCACTAGACCACGGAGGTGGTAAAAATGAGAATTCTAAGACTATTAGTATAACTAACCAAGATTAGTGTAAAAAAATGAAAGGTATTTTTTATTTGATGCATAATTATTACTTTATCATTTTTAAGTCCCTGCTCCTATTTAGTTTGTATGTAAAAGTATTAATTTATCTATCTAAAATAATAGATTTTTTGTTATTTATTTTTAAGTTAACAAGAGGTCTGTTCTTGTTTAAACAATTGTAAATGTCATTTTATGTTTAGCGTTTATTTTTTTCATAAAAGGATCCATTATTGATTCACACCTCAAATGAAAATCATTTTAATTCAGTATAACACTCATCTTATAAAAAGTAATTTTGTTTAGACAGGTAAATGTACGATAGATAGGTACTTTCATAACAAATAACAGCTCAGTCCTATAAAGTAGGACTTGGTAGGGATACCAAGTAAGTGCCTACACTATAAATTTCAAAGGAATACTGAAATAATTTACGAAACTTATCTACTAAAATATTATAAAGAAAGCAGATTTGTATTTTTGTTTGTAATGAATAAACTCAAAAACTAGCTCACTGGGAAGTCTCGGCGTAATTATTGTTAAAATGATTTTTTGAAATAAAGCTATTTTTGTTTATTATATTTTTTATTATTAAAAACTACAAGGCTGATTCAAAAAAAAATTTGACTAATAGAATGCTACATTATCACTGAGTAATATAAGGTTATAAAATAATTTTTCATACCTACGGGAAAACAAAATTCCCTCACGAAAAACGAAAATAACGAAGGCAAAGTTGCGAGCGGAAAGGCAGTCAGGAATACCTAAGCAACGCAAAACATTACAAACGGTAAAATAATGATATCGAGTTCTCGCGCCGAGGAGTCGCGCGCTGCTGTCGTAGTGTGCGTGAGAATTTGCGCGTGTTGTATTTGTGGTGTAAACGCCAGACGGGAGGCCGAGCGGTGTGAAACAGATAGCATTTTAAAAAATACCTACTCGCGCCGCGCACGATTACTTCACAATCCTCTTAAGATTTGGTTTTTTCCGGAAGGTAGGCCAATGGGAATCGCCACTGTAATATAGTCATTGGCGTTAGTGGTGTGAATTATGTTGGATAAGTAATTAAATCAAATTAAAATCAAATCAAAATATTTTATTCAACTTGGATTTTACAATCTCTTTTGAAAGTCAAGGAAGCTACGCCAAGGGTTCAGAAGTCTATGTCATATGTATAATAAAGTGTGTCATATGTATATATCTGGGTCCATATTTAGAGGAATGTATACGGCACTAAGTATGCAATAATAGTTACGCGATCTTATTCCAATCAAGACGTGACCAACAAGTGGCGAGCGGTCAGCTGTAGAGAGGACAGGAGCGCACGCGCATTGTGTGGTACACAGCTCGCGGCGCACGGCCACGAGCATACCCCCATGACTGTCACGCCGCCTGCTGGCCGCGCGGTGTCTATCACAGCTATACACTCTATAACGCGTATCAACAGTTTCATTATCTGATATATTATTTTTATGTAGCCATGTCTGTGTTAAAATGATGATGTCGTAGTCGTGGGCTAGCATATTCATGTCATGGGTATGTAGCTTTGTACGTAGCCTTCGACAGTTTTGATAATAAACTGATAATCTTAGTTTAGTCACGGTTAATTAAAAAGTTAAATTAAAAGATATTGATTTATATTTTAAATAGGGCTTATAAGGATGGCTACACCACCATGATTGTTAAAAGCATTTTTTATATAATTTTATTATATAAAAACCAGGAATATTATCTCTGCAAGGTTTCATTTAAGAGGCAGATATCAATATTATTATTTCGCAGCAATTCAGTTTATAAGGGTATTTTATTGTAGATACTCTGAATATTAAACTGTGTGATTCATAATATCGACCAACTATTGGTATTATTATTATCCATAACTACTAGGAGAGATTTTTGATTAAAAGGTCTTTAATAGTTGTAGAATTTATTGGTGTATCATCCCCTTTATTCGCTATTAAAATTAATGTCTTAACATTAGTAATTTCATAATTATTTACTAAATAAGTAATTCTTAACTTTTCTACTGAAATATTGAACTGTAATGCAGTTTTAACTGGTTGAAGTTCTTTTACATTTTTTTTGTTTGGGTCGATTCGAATCATTACTGGTTTTGTTTATATTAGGGGAAGAGGGGGCATAATGGAAAACTTAACTTAGAGATAAAAACAACCGGAATAACTATGACAATAAATGTTATTAAAATCATTAGTACAAGTATTGTTTTTAAAATAACAATCGAAATTTTAAAGCGCCGGTTAACCATTTTGGGAAATAGGAACTTTTTTTAAAATCAAAAATTTTCCGCTTTGCCCACACTATGAGGGTAAAGTGGAAGAGCAATTTGGGCAAAGCGGAAAAGGAACCAAATCGACATGGTTTAGTTAGTTTATTCATTTTATGCAAAAGAAATGTCCATCTTCTATCTCTCCATAAAGTTCGTATGCCCAGTTTCCACATTCTTCACACATGCCCCAATCTTCTGCAGGAGGATCTTCATAGGGTTCCCCGCAGAATGCTAAATTAGAAATTTAGTTAGGTACCAAATTACAAATTGTTATAAAAGCGATTGACTTGTGTTTTATTAAAAGCCGAACAGCAAGCAAGAGCAGAAGGTTCAGGAGACCTGTATGCTAGTTGAGGATACCTTTTCATAAAACCCTGCACTCAAGCTTTACCTAATTAGCTTTCTCACTTTAGAAAGAATTTGGGATGTTTTTCTGTAGTGCCAACTGATAAGCTAATGACAAATTGCACTAACCTTGTCCTAACTTCAGACCAACTTAAGTGACAAGCTGTCACATTCTTTTCATTAAAGACAAGAAGTGACAGCATTCTTCTTAGGAGTATCTTATCTAAGACAAGGTTAGTGCAATTGGCCATAAATCTTGCAAGACAATAAAATAGCATATCTCTTTCAACGGCAAGCTCAAATATTTTTTGTTCTAGTTGAGGAGTAAATACCGGACAGAACTTTCCAAGTTTCTTTGACGGATCACCAGATTTTAAATGACGATGAAGAGTTCCAATGCGGATACCATACATTTTTGATGCCGAGCTAATCGTATTATTTTTAGCTTCCTCCATCGCTCTTCTCATTTGGTCTTCAGTCCATGATTCCTGGTTGGTCTTCCTTTTATAATGGTAAACCATCTGAAAAGAAAACGTAATGATTTTTAAAATTTATTTTTTCCACTTTGCCCTCTATTAAAATATTCCACTTTGCCTTTTCGGCAAAAACATTTTAGTCATTTAATTATTAGAAATATATATACACTAATTTAATCCACAAAAGCATCGAGTTAACCAAGAAACAACAGACTTCAGAGTAATAAGATAAAGAGGTAATTATTACTCACCATTCATAATAATATTCGATCTTTTTAATTCATGAAATTTCGTAGGCAAATCACTGAAAACGTATCGCACTTCCGTGTGGCTCCTTCGCTGGCTCGAATAGAACTAATTTCAGACGATGACCTCGGGCGGCCGCGCACTAGTTGCTCGCGAAGAATGAGCGTCATTGTTTTGACGTATTTAAATAAAAAACAAATTTTCATTATGCCCTCCCCTTCCATTATGCCCCCCGCTCCCCTATCCTTATTAAAAAGAGTTGTGAATTTATCATATTATGTTTTTTTTCGATTGCAACAGCAACAGTGCTTGCGTAAGTAAGTATACTTTTTTTATTTTCCTTAATCTTTTTTATTTTAATATGTTATAAGTTTGAAATCGCCAAATGTGCCACTGTAATTAATACAGCAAAGTTCTGTGGGCTTTTCACACTCTTTATGGAAATGCTCTCCAGAACAAAAACTGCAACGCTGTTTGCCGTTACAAACTTTTACGGAGTGATTGAATTTAAAGCAGCGATAGCATTGCTGTAGAGGAATGTACTCAAATACTCTGAATGAGAACAAATTATATTGTACAGTGTCAGGGAGAGAATTAGCGAGGAAAGTTATACTAACAGCTTGCAGTGGTACCTTTTTATTGCCGACTTTTCTAATAAATCTACGTACTGCTATAATTTCATATATTGATGACAACTTATAAATACAGTTTTTTATTGAAAATATTACCCGGGACATATCGGATAGTTCTAGTTTTTTCAATTTGCGCTACTGACATATACGCCTTGAGTTTGCACTTTTCTAAAAAAGCCGTGTTCTTTAAAAAGTTATTTGCCGTGGTGTTCTATTTTGTTCGCGTTGAGCTGATGTATGACCACTGCACCTTTAATGATTATATTCTTTATTGTACACACATTTTTCAAATAGAAACATATTATACAACAAACATGTACAAGGGCGAGCTTATCTCTTGAAGAGATCTTATTTAATATTCGAGGTGAAAACGTGATTCAAGTATAAGTAGACTTGTTGCCGAAACGTCCATTTTTGTTTCACTTTCAACATAAACTGTAAATTCACATTGGGTTGAGTTTTCTGGATGCAGTCTTTTGTAATTTGGTTTTAAAAAGGGTAAAAAATTGAAACTTTCCTCACTGCCGCTCTGCTACTACCAACAGTATTTTCTTCGAAAAGTCCATTTTTCATGCTCTTTTACCGAATATGCTGTAGTGTGATTCTGTAAAACCTCACTTTAAACTTCGAATCTGATTCCGCAGTGAGTTCTTAGATTGGCATTCTCAAAATTCATGTAGATTGTAGTTATTAGAAACTATTAAGTAATCTGTGCTACAGCGCTACACTTGCGAGCGTAGCAGCGAGTGGAACTAGAGTGACCGTGAGATTTTGACATTATAAGTATGGGATGACGTATGAAGTGGCATTCCGTAAAGGGAATTCCTTTATCACTTCGAAGCTCACTTCGCACACGAACTCGAAACAAAGTGTCAAATAAAACGTTGCTATTTTGTGAGTGAAAACAGGCAAAATTTATTATCATAGTTTAAAAATACATTTAAAATTATTTCTGAAGGTGATAAAAACTAGTTCTGAGGTATTTATTAGAATTTTATCGCTACTAACTCGTGATAATGACTATGTAAGGGTATCTTGTATCTTATGCGAAGTGAGCGTGAATATCGAAGTGAGATGCGAGCTATTGTTCGAATTTTACAGAATCGACATCCTGGTCTACGGCCGGCCGAGGGAACATCGCCCCCGGCCTGTGTACCTAACATTTTGTGTACAACTGTGTGCAACAAAAATATTTACATCTACTTTATAAGAAATTCAAAATTGGGAAAAAATTTTAACTTGAAAAAAATTTCCGCCCCTTCAGTTCTCATTCCCGCCAAAGAATCCACATCTATACTGATATTATAAAAAGGGAAGATTTGATTGTTTGTTTATTTGTATTGAATATGCTTCGAAACTACTGAACCTATTTTGATGGAAGTTAGTAAAGGGATAGTTCGAGACAAGGGGAAGGACATAGGGTAATTTTCCTACGGTAAAAACGAAGATAACACGGGCGAAGCTGCGAGCGATAAGCTAGTAAGATTATATTCGATATTTTTTACAGATTATCTACTACATACACACAACGCAAAAGTGATTTTCTTTGAAAACCGTCTATCAAATTGGCATGATAGTCTGTGTGCTTCCATTACAAGACCCTCGGGAAAAGTGAAAGAAATACAGTTAAAAATACAATGAAAGCGATACGCGTGTGCAAACAGGGAGCAAATTGCGCCGTACACAGAGAAAAGCATCTATCTAACATCTAAGCAGCCAACTTCTAAGCTAATGTCTTTGATCTATGAAAGAAAGAAATCGCTTTAAGAGAGAAAAGCGAAACATGGCAGATTAGTCCCGTACCCTTTTTCCGAGACAACTTGGCGTGCTAAGTCCACGTAGTCCTGGAGAAATAAAAGTAGAAAAAGGGAATTTTCCACACCCAATTAAGAAAACTGAATAATAACTCATTATTTTAATTTGCATAATTATTAGAATACAATAAAACGAAAGAATCATATACAATTAGAACTTTTGGTTATTTGCTTATTACTTACTAACCTAAAATAGTAAATTGTTAGTATTTTTTATGAGTTTCAAAATGATTAAAAGTATTAGCTTAAAACATTTCATTGCCAACTTGTAATAACCGTTAAGGTTAAATATATGAAAAAGTTTTGTGTATTATTTATTCATTTATTTATTCTTTAATACATTTGTGTACACGGAAAATTTAATGCCATAAGCATTTTCTGCTAGAATGATTCTGAAAGTCACGAGGTAGATGTAAAAATAAATTTTGTGAACTGTAAAGTGGTAGCGGTAGCTCGGTAGACGGTATACAACTCATATCAATAAAAAAACATGTGATTGCATTTTTTCATTTTATTCGCCGATTACATTGAATTACAGACATTGTTCTTGTTTACTACAAGATAAGGTAAGATTATGAATGAATAAATTAGGAAAATGCGGCAACGCCGTATTAAAACAAAATCAAATCTACAACTCGTTTGAAATAAGAGTTATAATTGCACTACACACTACAATAGCGAAAGACAGAGACAGTCGGTGGTTAATTTTGTAAAATTAATATAAAATGAATAGGTGAGATAATTTTATTATTTATGTTTATATCATTCTACTACCGTCTCCCTTAAATTATCTGGAGTTATAAAAAAGTAACCGTGAATAAATATCCAAATGTATATCGTCGAATGGAAAAATTAATTAATCTGCAAGGTAATACCACAAATGGAGAGGTAGTATTGTCGTGTGGCCATATGTTATTGATGGTCAAGTGACAGAAAAATACATAGTCTCCTCTTAAATGCATGTAATCTACAATCAGACATTCTTATCTTAAATCGGGAGGAAGAGAGTTCCAAGAGATAATTGATTGCATAAAGAAAGAAGAATGAACGGCATCAGAATGATGAGAAGAACACTTCAGCAATCGATTGAAAGAAGAGCGAAGACTCCTATCACGAGAAGTACATAAGAACTGGAAACGGGATTTTAAATATGCGGGAATGAAGCAGAGAAAAAATAGTACATATCGCTTTCATCTTCCTCCGTTGTCGAATACGCATCCATCTCAGATGAGAATGAGTAGATGGTCAAACTTACGAAGATTGAAAACGAACCGAATGCAGTTATTCAAAAGTCGGTCAAGTTTATTTAAGACATCCTGCATTCAGGTCGAGATAGCACACAACGCCTTAGTTAATTAATGGGAATATTAAGGTCTGGAAGAGCATTGCCTTTAAATTCGCACTATTTCTTATTACTTCGATATACTGTACCGAATTTCATGCTTCTAGCTCCAGTAGTTTGGGCTCTACTTTGATACCTCAGCCAGTCACTCACCAAAGTCTTTAATAAATACAGATTTTCAATTGAATTCACCTTTGAACCTTAACTCTATTTGATAAGTTTTTCATTCCATTCATAAAAGCAATATTCACAAATATTGCTAATAAAGTCTCAAATAATTTCCTACATTAAATACTAAAGTAAGACGGGATATTCTCATAATTATTGAACTAAGAAGTAAGCAGAGGCGTTCCTTTTCAACCCAATATTGTTGTCGGAAAGTTTATTGTACTCGGTTCTTCGCTATGGAACAAGTTGGTTTACTGCCGCAGTTATTGTCCTCGTAATTTTACATCCCTTTATCTCCATTGACAGTACTTGCTGATGTATTTTGTCCGAATTTCCCAACTTCGGACAGATAACGCGGTTAAATTGCTACTGGGGCGTTGAGTTTTATGGGCGATTTTTACATGGCTTACAATGATTTTATTTCTGCGGCATGTGATTATTTTTCGACATTACATTTTCCGGTCGATGGAAGGAATTCAAAACCGCGTGTGTGTTATTTAATGGGGTTTAATGTAATATTTGTAATATAGGTCAATATACTTTTCTATATTCAATAAAGGTGGTTTTGGAATTACTGGTGGCTACTTTTAAGCCTGGTGAAGGCCGAAAGCTACAAAGCCACATTTTAGACCTTATGATACAAGTTTGATTTACACTGCAGTGTAGGTATCCAACTTGTGGTGGGTGTAGTGGCTGTAAATTTCCTAATTTTTAAGTAGTACATGGATTTATTATGTCTATGACATTTACCATCAGATGGGTTTGTTTGCCAACTTATTTATATGAAAAATAAAGGGCCGCGGGCAAGAGCCCTGACAACTCTAAGAGGAAAACAAGCTAGACCTGATTTCCCAGTCTTTTGTATTAACAAGACTTTGTAATATACAATCACCATGTATGTTCGCGAAGCAAAACTCAACTTGGAACTTTTACAAACTAATCCAATTATGTTAGAGCTGTGTGGGAAGGTATACGCTGAAGATGTGAATAAACGTCTGTAGCTTTAGTTTGTCTTTGCAAATAAACTTATAGATAACAGACTACCGTGCACGAAATGTGGAATACATTTAAAGAGCTTAAAGGATGAAGATGATGTGTCGCCTTGATAAAAAGTATTTCACAATATTTTTTTTGTCATATAATAAAATGAACTAGAAACAATAAACTTTGTAGAAGACACGAATAAGCTTAGGTTTGACTACGAGAGTCCGTAGCTTATTCGTAGCATTTACGTAGCGTTAAAGAAACTGTGTCGCCTGACCGTAAAAAGGAAGGGAGTGTACGCTAGTATTTCAGGGTTAAGGTTTTACCGCAAAATAAATATAAAAGTGTCAAAAATTATTAAAAACTCAGTTAAGTTTGCAGAAGTGTCAGTTTCGAAATGAACGTAAAGTTTTGGTTTGACTACGAGTTTGCTTGTAGCGAATTTGTAGCAGTCACATGCTGTTTTAAACGGTTTTATTACAAGCTTTTATTTACTGTCACCTGTCCGGCGTCTGTAATGAAATCTTGCAAGTGAAATTTGACCCACTTCTCGGTCTCCGATCGAACTGAAATTTTGCATGCATATGTATATCGCGTCACAATGCAATATTATGATCACTATTTAAAAGCTTGTTTTTAAAAATATTTTTTTACTATTAATTTTTTAGCTTGCTCTTTGAATTTGTGTTAAATCTTGCGAGTTAAATTTGACCTTTTAAAGTTAAATTTAGTTTCTTTTAGAGTTAAATTTGTCTGAGGCTCCTACGGTGAAGGAAAACATCGTGAGGCAACCTGCATACATCTGCGAAGAAATTCAAAGGTGTATGTGAAGACGACCAATCCGCACTGGGTCAGCGTGGTTGACTAAAGCCTAATCACCCTAACATAGGGTAGGCTCAAGCCCCTCGGTGGGGACGTTTATGAGCTGTGATGATGATGATGATGAAATTTGACCTACTTGCTAATGTCCGATTGGGCTGAAAGGACAATGTCAAAATTGACCTAAGAACCAATACAAATTTAGCATATGTGATAATTCTTGAGATAATTTAAGATGACACGGCTGGACACACCCTTACCCGTTCTCAGAAGTGTCTGTCAATAATCATTGTTTATACAGTGATTTACTTGTAATTTGGAACCGAGAAAATATTTTACATGATTCTTGGTTCTTAGGCGAACTATGTATGGGCACGGAGCAATCTCCGTTGGAATACACATTTAATTCTGATGACAATACAATTACGCATAATTAGTATCTTTGTTAATCCAAAATTGTCGCTGCAACAAAATAGCGGATAACATATTCATGTTCAACCCCTCGCAATATGGATATCAAATGAAGGAGCTTGATTTGCAGAATAACGTGCTTTTTGAAAAAAATACAATTTCAAGATGACCGCTGCAAATATTGCTTGACACTTTTTTTTGGGACACCCGGTATATAAATAATAAATGTGTCATAATCCTTTTCAATAATTTATGTATAGCATAATGAGGCAATTGATTTACAATAGGATTGTTTTCTTATTTTTAATCTGTTTCAGGATGGAATGAAGTAGAATGCAAAAACAAAAGAATATTATACATATATATTATGGTAAAATTAATATGAATGTAAACATATTGCTAATTTTCGTGTGGCAAGTTCAATTAGCACCCTCGTGGAGTAAAATATACGCTTCAAAAAGTCACGAGTTTAAAACTAGCTACTGCTAATGATCCACTATTCAGACATCTCTGCGTTTATATCCCGTGGTTCTACTGCGTAGTTCTGGTTATATTTTAACTTTAGTGCGAAGGCAATTAAAATTACCTTCTACCACTTAACATCCGTAAGGGTTCACCAATTGTCGCGAAGCGGAAGGCTTCGTACAAAAAAAGGGTGGAAGAAGCTAGAAAGAAAACAAGGTATTAAAATAAACACGGTATATTTAGAAAGAAAACAACAGAGATCAAGGGAGGATATAGATTAGGAGGGCATGGCAGATCTTACTTAACTAACTTAACCTAAATAACAATAACTATGTACAACGTAATGTAGAAAGATCTAGCCTGGCCAGGGTAGGACGCGGAGGCGGATAGATGGCCGGAGCAGGAACAGGCTCAGCAACCCAGCAGTCAGGTAGGCAGCACAGGAGCGTCCCAAAGACGCTCTGTAGGCAGACGGCTCAGGAACACCCGGTGGCAGCGGTGTGTAGGTAGGAGGGCCAGAGCACCTCCAACGGCGCTCCTCGATAGGCGGCAGCAGGGACCCGTAGAAGGCGCGACGGAGTGGTCAGGTAGGCAGCAGGCACACGTAGCAGGCGCGGTGGAGACGCGTGAAGGAACCGGCACGAAGTGATATAATCACGGAGGCCTGGAGGAGCTTAGCTACTCCTTAGCCGTTTGCGTTCAATACCAGAGCTGGTAGTAGACTGGCTTCCTAATGACCCTTGTCCACTTTTATACTGGCCATAACAATAGGCAACTACATAGCTGTCAAACCAAAGATTTTAGAAAAATAATTGATTATATGACATTTGTCAGTCACGTAGGCATTGAGCTACAATATTGAGATCAAATGTCGGACGCTAACAATTATAATAAGAAAATATAGAAAAATAAAAATAAAGGACTAATAAATATTACAAATATTTATCGCTTGTGAATAATAGCGTTATACAAAGTGAAGTTCAAGTAAATAATCAGTTAGTGCTTTACAAACATTCGTGATTCAATAAGTGTTACAAGAATTTGTGTTTATTTACAAGATCGACATGTGAAAAGACAAGGTAATAATATTATACTTTCATACCTAGTTACAATAAAGAATTTGTAGACTTAAATGTATGTAATTAGTGTAGAGTATGATAGTTTTGTCTTTTTATTTACATTTATGAAGTGAACATTTTATTCGTAAGTCTCGCGACTTTCCGTCAGCGCGAAGCAACGCGACACAATAGCACTATGGGTCACAAGCTAGACTCAACGGTTCGCGGTGTAATAACCAACAAGGTTCTTGAATTCTGGGTCTAAGCTCAAAAATAATGAAATGGCTATACACTGTCGCCATACGACTGATGGTAATTTATGGAGCACATGTTTGATGGATAAAAAGAATCAGATGACTTATGCGATAAAAACCACAAAGTTTAGTTTGGCATGTATCATCCCTGGTTGCATAAAAAACACCAACAGCTGTTCTGGAAGTAACATCACTCCTGTGAACTTGCTTGTCCGGTAAGAAGTCGCGATGGTAGTGCTGAGACTAGAAACACTCTATCTAGTAAACTTCAACAAGGCAAAACACTTTTATAGTCTACTAGCTTTTGCCCGCGGCTTCGCTCGCGTCAAATTCGGGGTAAGGCTGAACTGTATTAATTATAGATGCAGAATTATTCCTGATAAATACTCCTCTCGTCTCGCCGCGCCGCCCGCTTTCGCCTAGGTAGGTGCCCGATTGACGACGATCGAGATGGCATACCTAAAATGAAAAAATATATAGAACCCTTATTATGATATTTCACGTCTGCCACGTTAGATTTTAAAATTGTTGCTGTTTTCGTAATCAGCAATTCGATAAACCACAAAAAGAATACCCATGTTGATTTTCTGACTTTCTCATCCCATTTCCCTTTTTTAGGGGTTGCATTCTGTAAAAACTTAAAACACGTGTTTACTCATTTATTGATAACAGTACTCCTGTGAATTCGAATAAAATAGTCTGATTTTGTTTCCTCATACAAATGTTGGACCTCCGTTTCAAATCCTTATAGGGTGGTTTTTGAAAAATCCATTCTTAGTGCTCATAACCCTTAGACCTCATAAGAAACCTACTTGTTAAATTTTGTATCTTTAGACCCGAAGGTTTGGGCTGTACGTTGATATGTGAGTCAGTTTCTTCTTTTCCATATTAAGAAGAAGATAGAAAACGATGATGGTAGTTCACGACCGCCAGGTTGGATTTAGAAATCGTTATTGTTTTTGTAACCAGCGACCCGATAAACCATACAAAGGATACCCATGTTAATTTTTCTGCAGCCTTCGACACCCCATATCCCCCATTTAAAAGGGTGAATTCTGAAAAAAACCTAAAACAAGTGTTGACTCATTTATCGATAGGAGTACTCCTGTGAAGCTTCGAATAAGATAGTCCAACTAATCTTGTTTCCCCATACAAAATTTGGAGCCCCATTTCAACCCCTTGGGGCGTGAATTTTGGAAAATCCTTTCTTAGTACATCTCATAAGGAATCTACGTGCCAAATTTTAAATCTCTAGACCCGGTGGTTTAGGCTGTGCGTTGATATGTCAGTCAGTCGGTTTCTTCTTTTATATATACAGATATAGATAGAAGATAATAAGTAATATGTAGCCGAGACCTATATTTAATAAATCATTTTTCATCCCGAGATATACTTTGGAGATATTTGTAAAATCTCTAAATTTCTCTATATAGGGTATAGAGAAATTTAGAGATTTTACAAATATCTCCAAATTATGCGTCGGAGCTTAAAAATAACGAAATTTTGTATCCCTGTGATACCCAAGAGATAAGTCGGAGGAATCTAATCTATGAAAAACGGTGAAGTGTGAGTTTGATAAAAATTTAATATATTTTTCCTTCTGGCACTGGCTGCATTGCATTTTAACCGACTTCAGAAGGGAGGGGGCTGTCAATTCAGTTATGTTCGCTACTATGGAACTTTGTTGATTGAGAGCCGATTTCTGTGATATCGCGGGGATGGCCCCATTTAGATACTGGCGGTCCGGTGCTTTTTGAAAGAATCGACTGGAACAGAAGTAAGGGTGTTTGCCTCGGTTTTTTGGTGTGTCGTTTATATAGATAGTCTAATTTTGTACAAATTTGAGACCTCCGTTTCAACCACGTAGAGGGTGTTTTTGAAAAATCCATTCTTTTTGCACTTGCATAAATCTCCAGCCTAAATCCAAAATTTGGAAATCCTAACTTCAAAACTGACGGACTTTCATACAAACTTTCATCCCCTCAGGGGTGGAATTTCCAAAAATTATTTCTTAGTGCATCCCTACACCTCACGAGGAACCTACGTGCCAAATTTGGAATCTCTGAACCCAGTGGTTTGGGCTCTGCGTTGATATTATCAATTTTCACACTTTGACACCCCATATCCCCCTTTTAGAGGTTGAAATTTGGAAAATCCCGAAACATGTGTTAACTTATTTATCGATTGGAGTACTCATGTGAAATTTCGATTAAAACAGAGCAAGTAATCTGGTTTCCCCATACAAACTTTGGAGCCCTTTTTCAATCCTTTAGAGGGTGAATTTTAAAAAATCCTTTTTTAGTGCACCCCTTCACCTTATAAGAAACCTACGTGCCAAATTTGGAATCTCTAGGCCCAGTGCTTTGGGCTGTGCGTTGATATTATCAATTTTCACATTTTGATACCCCATATCCCCCACTTTTAGGGGTTGAAATTTGGAAAATCCCGAAACAGGTCTTAACTTATTTATCGATTGGAGTACTCATGTAAAGTTTCGATTAAAATAGAGCAAGTAATCTGGTTTCCCTATACAAACTTTGGAGCCCTTTTTCAATCCTTTAGAGGGTGAATTTTAAAAAATCCTTTCTTAGTGCACCCCTTCACCTCATAAGGAACCTACGTGCCAAATTTGGAATCTCTAGGCCCAGTGGTTTGGGCTGTGCGTTGATATGTCAGTCAGTCAGTCAGTCAGTCAGTCAGTCAGTTTCTTCTTTTATATATATAGATTGAGGGTGTGCGTAGTAGTACTGCACTTATAAACCCAAATAAAAGCTGACTACAGTTTAATACAAAAAAAAACTGGTAGAGCAGCAAAATCGCAGTTCCACATACATGTCCTGCGATTTTGCTGCTGGAAGTGTTCTCCGATGGAACAAAAACAGGGTATGGTTCAGGTACAGGTATCTTCACAGAAGATCTTAACGTACACAAATCCATGCCTCTAGCTAGGCATACATACAACTGTATTTCAAGTAGAGTGCATGCGTATCCTTCTGACGGCAATTACAGCCAGAAAGTAACTAATGGTAATACGACTATAGGTACATTCGAACAGCAAAGCAAAACAGTACTACACGCGTTGGAAAGTCATTTCAATTCAATACATGAAATATGGCAGGAACGACAAACATTACCCTTCAGTTTGTTTATACAAGTAAGTTGTCAAACAAGCATACTGCCCACCTCATGGTAAGTGCTAACAGTCACCTATAATACATGTGGTTCTTGTAAGATTCGCAGCAAACCTGCAACCCCCACAAGAACCACAGTGTACGTTGCCAACTTGTGACTTAAGATGTAAAGTCACGGTACCCAGTAATTTCACTGCCAAATCTTACTCTTCAAACCGGGACACAACAATGCAAGCACTGCTGTTTTGCGGCAGAAATAGGTAAGACGGAGGTACCCAAGTACTCAAGCAGTCTCCCTTCGGTAGTAAAAGTCAGTCATCAGTGGGTAAAGTGTCACAGTGGCGCGAAGAGCAACGACGTAGCAAGCGAACTTGCACGCGAGGGATCGAGCGTAGTACCCATTTGACCGAAGCTGATTGTCCCAATTCCATTGAGTTGGTTTAGTGGTAGGGTATGCAAATGCATACTGCCTGCGCGAGCAATTTTGAAACAACTTGGAAGAATGTAGAACTGGCAAAGCTCGCACCAGCCTGAGTCTATCCTCGTCTCTCCAAGACCCTAATATAGCTGAACAGATTCATTTTAGCCTAATCACAGTTGCACTAATAGGATACAACCATTTTATAGACATCTTTTCAATATAGGTATCACGGATAGCTCTCTATGCAGAGCAAGTATTTAAGCAGAGGAAACATCCGCCCACGTCCTGCTGGAATGCGGAGAGGTGGCAATGTACCGGGAAAATTATCTGGGCAATCCATAAAACATATCGTTGTCTTTGTAAAGGCAACTCATCAGGATAGCACAGTCATTGCTGAAGATCAGTATTTTAGTAACACTTTTAAATATGTTTTGAATCAATAATAAATATTGAGGTCAATGATCGAAATGATCGAAAGCCTATTACACCACTCTGTCCTCCTCTACGTCGCACTATAATGGGATCCTATTCTCCTATATGCAGAATGACAAAGCTGATGAATAAGGTTAGTGACCTCATCGATATCAACCATATAACCCAAGCCAAATTTCGTAAGATCATTCTTGAAACACTTTAGCTCACACATTGAATGGCCACTTCAACTTCATTACATTTTATTTAAATTTATATTATAAGTTATGTTAACTTTTTATGTTAACATTTTTTAACATTTTTTTCTCAGTGTCTCGGCTTTCCATTCTAAGCATGTGGTGTTTACCTTTAATTGACTGTGCACTTAGTTTTAGTTTTTAATAGTTTTAGTAACCAAAGTTGTACTAGTGTATAAGTTGTTGGTAAACCAATAAAGGAAAATAATGAAAATAAATAAAAAATAAAAACTATCCTATCTTTTAAGTTGAACCAAATCACGTACAGTAAGCTAAGTTTCATCAAAATCGGTTAAGTTATTTCGGAGTTAATGCTGGACAAACATCGTGATGTACGATTTTTATAACCTTACATATTATAAAACAAAGTCCCCCGCCGCGTCTGTCTGTCTGTCTGTTCGCGATAAACTCAAAAACTACTGCACCGATTTTCAAGCGGTTTTCACCACTCGATAGCTTGATTCTCGAGAAAGGTTCTAGTATATAATTTGTTAAGTGTTTGTATTTATTTCTGTGTACATTAACGATATTTGTTGAAGATGTCGGGAAAAAATAAATTAAGGCGAAACGTAGTTCGCGGGGACAGCTAGTATATACATACATATAATGGAAATCACAATAAGCAAGTAAGAAATAATCTATTCAAAATTTATTAATACGTAACTAACTAAGCGATGAGAACTAAATTAACAATGAATTTACATTCTAATATGAATCCGGGTTCTTAGCACAGCTTCTAATAAATAGATTAGTAGGTAAACTGTGACAGCCCACTACTTGTTGCAAACTATTTGTTAGTTTGCATAATTTACACAGATAAATGAAAATATAATTTTGAAAATATCATACTTAATCTTTACGGGCGTTAAATATGTACATTAATGAGTCTTAGTAATACCAGCAGCCAGCAGAAAATAATGCGCATCAAGTTTTGGAAAAGATAGTCGGCTACAGTTTAAGTTTGCTGTGACAATCCAGAAAAGGAGTTCTGAAAACATCTATCAAGTAATGTTACGAAATGTATCAGAAATTTTCTTGTGATTGACTTGAAATATCATTGGATAGACCTGTACAATCGTAGATGTCTAAAAAAATAATTGTCATCAAATTGACTTTTATGATACACCCGTGAAAATTTCACAGAATTAATGTACTCATTTTCATTTTTTATTATAAAATAAAAAATAGCAATCTAGAAGAGGTAAGAGGTTTGTGGCTATGACGCCTCATAAAATATTTTAATGACTGGTGTTAATCCTTTGAACCTCCTCGGAGGCTAGGGTGCGTGACAGCAAAGAACACGGACCCCAAAAATAAGGCACCCTCCCTACATAAAACCACAAAGTCCACACTAGCTGACATGGGTAGGGTGAGACCGCCGCCAAGACTAACATCAGACCGAGACGGAGACGATCTAGTCAACGCCTACCTGGAGTATGTGGAGACACTACGGGCGACGTTGCAGGTAAAACACACCACCTGCAACAGGATAATTGAAACATTTCAAGCAAACGCCCGAGTGTTGCTGCGAGAGCTTCTAGACGGGGCGAGGGCTGTGGTCTACGACAACAACTCCGGGACGGTGCTGGCGGGGAATCACCCCATAACTGAGGGACAGATGGCGGCGTACAGTGGCACGTCGGGAATGGTGCTGGTGGATCAAGAAGCGACAGAACAAAGAGGAGCCCTCACATTCTATGCACCGGTCGATGACCCAATAGTGGTGATTGCTAAGTGCACTCGCTTCATGCTGGAGAACCGGATTCTGGAAACGGCGAAAAATGTAACTGGAACCTGGATCTCAGAGCCATGGGGTAAGTTGGCAATCAGGTGGGTGGATGGGGTGCCGGGGTGTGGGAAGACCACATGGCTCCCTAAAAACTTCCAAATTAAGGAAGACTTGATCATCACCAGCACACTCGAAACGGCAAAGGAGCTGTCGGACGAAGTGACGAGTCGTCTAGGGGCGGTCGCAAAGGGGAAAATAAGAACAATTGCCTCGGTCCTGATCAATGGGGCGAGAGCTTCAAAACGCCTTTTGGTAGATGAGGCTCTCCTGGTCCATTTTGGAGCCATAGTTATGGCATCAAGGCTGACCGGGGCAAAGGAACTGGTTCTCATGGCTGATAGTAACCAAATCCCCTTCATCGACAGAAACGACCTATTCGAAATGCGTTACGAAAGTCCTGCCGCCATTACGTCCATTACCGAAAAGCTCCTCTGTACACACCGAAGCCCGATGGATGTGGTGTACGCCCTCCAAGATATTTATGAGGGTATTTACACATCTCGGCAACTACTGAGGTCCTTAACATGCGGAATGGCTTCGGGAGCGAGACTAAGAAAGTGCGACCCCAATACTCTCTTCCTGACCTTCACTCTAGATGAGAAAGAAGTGCACAAGAGGGATGGATTTGGCACTGGAGTTAAGTCTAGGCTGCTCACGATCCATGAAGCTCAGGGGCTAACGTACGACCACGTGGTTGTGCTCAGAGGAACGGAACCAAAGAATCCAGTTCACGACAGCGTTCCTCATGCGGTGGTCGCCATAACAAGGCACACGGTGACCTGCACCTATTACTACCGGGAGCTGAAGGAGGATGACGCCATTAGACGCCTCGTTGCCTTTTCTAGCACGGCAACGGATCATGAGGTCGTCGATTACAACGAAAAAATGGCTGTCAGAGCTCAGATATGCGCAGCGACTTAGATGCGGAAACGAACCACCTCACCCCGAATCCCTCTTGCGGTAGTCCCTCTAGCATTAACCTGGGCTAAGCCATAAGTTTAAAAAAATGCTACAAACATATGGACATAGTTAAGTTAATAGTTAAGAATACGTATAAAAATATCAAATATGTACAGCCGGCTCCGGGAGTGGATAGCAATCTTTTAGCAAATTTGGTGCCATGTCACACCAACTATTCATTTTATTTAGTATGGTTACACCTATATTTCATTGTTAATGGTTGGTGTGACATGGAACTAAAATGTTTGTCTACTTTTTGAGCCGGCTGTACAAACAATTAATAATAATAAAAATACAACATATGTAATATATTTTAATGTTAAAATATAATATAAATAATAACAAAAATCTGTAATATGTAAAGTGTACAATGTAATAGGAATATAATAGGTATGTATGAGTATAAATATATATATGATGTATAAGCGTGTGTGTATTATATATAAACATGTAGGATAGTTACACTTTAGGTGATGCGCAACTCACTCTAGATATAGAGTAGAGTAGTCGGACTTATTAAGTTTTAAAAAAAGATCAAAACGAAAATACAGCCTTAAAAGGGCACGGACCACGAGTCTGTGGTGATATAATTATATTTAAAAAAAAACATACTGCTTTGATTTTATGCTAAGGCTCTTAAAGGCGCAATCTGACATTAATTGCTGTTTAAAAGAGTTTTGAATAATACAAAGTATTATTCAAAACTCTTTTATTTTATGGTATTTTTCACATTTTAGTACTATGTGTAGTTGCGACACAGTTGTGAGTTTATGAAACGAAGGAGTGCGTTACTAGTTCGTTCGATCTTTTCTGGAATGCACAATTACCTTATTAAAATCCAGATAAGGTAACTTAGACTACAGTGGGGGTGAAATTTCTGTTCGGTTTGGTTAGTGTTAGGACGGCGTATATTGTAAGTGTAATATGCTGAAGCGCAGCACTACTCCAATATCCTAATAGCGCGCATCAGCTGCGGAAAGTATAGTATTAGTATGCACCTTTTACAAAACATACTTAGCGTTTAATTTTTAGTTGCGCCTGCAACTGGAAACTACTGAATTGTGGCATGTCCGCCATTCTGATAAATTGCTGACACTTTCTTTTGCACGGAAGATATTAATTTTGAGGTAGTTAAACAGTGCACAAATGAGTTCTAAAATTATTTCCAAAAACTCATTAAATAGATATTTTTAAAAAGACTGCAGTAGAAGCTCAAAAAGTAGAATTTACTAATTCTGATTATTTATTATGTTGGCCATAACAAATAATCAGAATTAGTAAATTAGTAAAGTCTAAAAATAATCGGATAATAACTATCTATACTTACTAATATTATAAGGCTGAAGTTTGTTTTTTTTGTTCAACGCGTTAAGCTCAGGAACTACTGGATCGAATTGATATATTCTCTAAGTGTTTTGCTATATATACATATAAATAAATAAATATAACATCCCGTTACGACCAAGCTGAATTTCACACAAGCAAAGCTAGAAAGTGATTGTCATTTTAACCTAATATTGAAACCTAAGCTTTCGATGAACTACTACGAAATCGAGTTTTTTATTTGATGATGATGAATTACGACTTATATTTTTGGAACTACATAATTTTCTCTTATTATCTTTAGTGTGTAAAATATAGCTCTACAGAAAACGTTACAGCTAATAAAAAAAATAATTAAATTTTGAGTTTCGATGAATTACGTTGGGGCCATCGAAATGTGTTGTTGAATTTATGTAATCATTATCATAAACAACACAATCTTACGGTAATTAAAAGTTCACGTAGGTATTATACATGTAAAACTAATTATATATATCCTTTATTGTACACAGTTACAACTTATATTATACGTATTAGAAAAATATAAAAAGGTTCTGAAACTGTAATAAATTTCTGAACTTTTCTATTAATCGATGAGGTGGTAACAATACTTTAATATCGCCCATAAATTGAGTATACTTTCAACACATGTATTTTATTTTCGCGCTTGAAATTATACTGGATAAGGGCAATTTCTTACAAAGTTTCGGTGTAGCTCGGACTATTTTTAAGTCTGTCTGATTATTAGTAACTGCCATTTTATCATCTTATAACGAATACGAGTGAACACTCATATGAATCATGCAATTACTGATTCTGAGAGACTGATATAGAGAAATAGTTCTTTTGTTTCACAAATATACATGTATTACATTTTTCAAAAACATTTGTCAATAATATTGACAAAAAATGTAACTGAATAAATTAAAGTTACTTATGTAAATTTATTAATACCATTTGTATCCATAATTAATTTATTATTAATCTAAGTAACATTACATAGAAAAACAACTTTGTTGGGCAGTTTGTTTGTGAACTGTCAAAAACAGAGAAACGACAGCGGAACTGAATTTAATAAGATGTTGTTGTTTTTCAGGAGCAAGATTATCTCGCTCGAGTAGATTTTGACTTACAACTGAGATGTATGTGGGTATATTCTATATTTTCCTTAAATAAGGTAGATTAAATATATTATTTTGTTATGTCGGTAGTTGTTTATTTACAAACATTATAAATACGAGTATTATTGTAAATGATATTGTCTTACAATAGATGTCGCTAAGTCAACAACAGTGTTTTATTTACTTCTGCCAAGCTCCGGATTCTACAGTGGCGACGAGAATTCTTATGAACCGAAGCGTGATACCAGTATAATTTGGCAAGAAAGATGTCGATCAGAAGAATAGCAGAGTTCAACGTGCGGACTGAGAATTGGAGGATGTAGGTATGTGAAACGACTGAAACAATCTTTTGTCAACGATATAGAAGAGGACTGACAAGTGACACTAATTACCGTTATGGGAGCGGAGTGTTATGAGCTGTTGGTGAATTTATGCACCACAGAAAAGCCGAAAAATAAAACTTCCAAACAGCTAACGGACATTCTCGAAAAGTATCTTCAACCGAAGCCTAGCGTATTATCGGAGAGCTACAAATTTCGTCACAGAAAGCAGGGTAGTGATGAAACTATTTCTAAGTACGTGGCTGTATTAAAGAAGATGTCGAAAACGGGTGAATTCGGAAGTTGGCTAGAAGAGAGCTTGCGCGACCAGCTTGTGTGCGGAATCAGCAGCGAAACAATACGGCAATGCTTGTTTACGGAACACAAAATAGATTTCGGAAAAGCTTATGCCCTATCTGTAAGCATGGAAGCAGCGGAAAAAGACGCAGCGGCAGTGGAAAGTATTGAGAAGAGCTGCAGCGTAGCGCCATGTCAGGCAGTTGCGGGATCGTGGCGAGACCGTGATCCAGCGGCGACGGCGACGAAGAAAGGGCACGCCAGTGGAGGCGGTGGCAGGTTCCGTGGTCGGGGCAGCGTCCATGCGGCGGCAGCGGCGGGCCTAGGGCGAGCTGCGTTCGGCCAGCAGTCGCAAGCGAGCGCCGGCCAGCATGCATGTTATGCGTGTGGAGTTTGCCCGTTACGTATGCGCAGAGTGTGCAATCGACGGGGGCATTTATGGCGAGTGTGCCCCAATCTGACGGGTCACCACAGTGTGGACGTGGCGACAACAGCTCAAGAAGACACCGGCAAGGAGGACAGCGATGAGGTACTACTTACAATAAACCAATTGTCTGTCAAACATTGTCGTCGAATAATGATATCGCTTAATATTAATGGACATGATGTTGCGATGGAGTGTGACACGGGCAGCGCAGTGTCTTATGTATAAGTTATCTATATAAAAAACTATTTAGAAACTTAAAAATTCTGAAGTCAAATTTGCAGTTGAGATACTATACCGGGGAATTAATTAAACCCATGGGTGTATTTAGACCGTTAGTTTTGTATATGAATAATCTTCTTATATATAAAAATGAAACGCTGTGTGTTCGTCTCGCAAAAACTCAGAAACGGCTCGACCGATTCTTACGAAATTTTTTGTGTATTTGAATAGGTCCAAGGAAGGATTAAACGTACAGTTGGACCCGGTAGGTGGCGCTGTAATCGGGCGGGACAACGTCCGCGGGGTCCACTATTCTTATATATAAAAATGAATCGCAACATGTGTTGGTAAGCGCAAATCTCAGAAACTACTGGTTCGAATTGAGAAACTCTTTTACCATTAGAATGCTACATTGTCCCTGATGGTTATAGGCTATATTATAATTTTTACCGCGGGAAAATATTTCTTTTCTATGGGAAAATTCGATAACTACTGGGCCGATTTCTTTCACCATTAGAAAGCTACATCCTTCGTGAGTAACATAGGCTATATTTCCCACGGGAAAAATGAATACCACGGCAAAAATATGACGAGAAATCTATTGTAAGGCGAAACGAAGTTCGCGGGCACAGCTAGTTATATATAAAAAAATGAAACGCTGTGTGTTAGTCTCGCAAAAACTCTGAAACGGCTCGACCGATTTTTACGAAATTTTCTATGTGTGTTTAAATTGGTTCAGGGAAGGTTTATAAGTACAATTGGAACCTACCGGTAGGTGGTGCTGTAATCGGGCAGGACAACGTCTGCCGGGCCCACTAGTGAATAATAAAAAGAATTTAGATTTATATATAATAAAAGATGCCAATACATCATTACTAGGCAGACAGTGGCTTATGGAGTTATATGTTCAACGGCCAAAATTCGAACATGTAAATAAAGTGAGTTGCAATAGTTTTAATGAGCATTTGTAAATGATTGTCTTGCAATAGATGTCGCTCAGTCAACAACAGTGTTTTATTTACTTCTGCCAAGGTCCAGATTCTACAACAGCAAGAAATGTTAGCATTCACAGGCTGTTAACAATAAATCAAGAGATCCACGAAAAAAAAATTAAATATGAAATGGCTCTTACTTTTCCTAGGCGCATTGTGCCCTATTTATCTGTTTTATTTTTGGAAAGGTGTACCAACAGTACCTATAGATACAAGTATACAACGTGTTAAAAAATATTATAAAAGAAAATGAATAAATACTTAAAAATGATATTAATTGAAATGACAAAAACGACATTAAGCCCACAGAACAGTGACAATGTTAGATCTGCTTTCGTGCAAATTATATTAATATAGACTTAAAATTGGAGTTTGCAAATGGTTATGTATAGGTTATGTTTTGTCTAATTTTTAAAAAAAAATTTATGTTAAGGAGTAAAATATACCATGTAACATAATAATTACTTTGCAGCTTTCACCTCATTGATCAATGCGCTCGTAAAATCGAGATTTGATGCAAAATATTCTGATATCATAAATGCATCTATTTTCGGTAGATTGTTCGATTGTGCTTTGACAAAACCAGTTTCTGTCATCGTCCTAGATTGACTGCAAAAATATATTCACAAGTAATCACACAGGAATACAGTTTTAAATAATTTTTCACACAAACACTTCTAACACAATATGAATATATCGACGCCGACAAATGACATAACGTGACCACTGACGTCACATTCCGTTTCGACCAATGGTGACGCGTTTTGTAAGTTTGAATTTCGCTCCCTTATTTTCACTTTTTATATAATTTTTCTGGATTTAAATAATAACTAAATAAAAAAATACCTTTTAGGTATAATATAAAGACAATAAAAATATTTGAGACTAATTTAAATTGTATGCCTATTTATATCCCTATTATACCTATTTATTATATAATATACGTGGGACGCACTACAAGTTTCCGGAATCAATAATTCAAAATACTATTAATGGTCAAAAATGAATTAATTGTTTCTCAAAATATTCTCCCTTTGCGTCAATGCACTTTTTCATACGATTGAACCAATTTTGAAAACATTTGTGCCAATCCTCCGAGGTGACATATGATACATGTTTTTCATAGTCTTCGACAGAAGATTTTTGGGAACAAAAAAAAGGTCACATGGTGCCTGGTCAGGACTATGTGCAGGATGATTCATAAGTAGTACGTTTTCCGCGTCTTGGTCGTATACCGGTAACTTTTCACTGTACGACGTTTTTCTAAAGCAACAGTTGCCACGTGTCTTGTTTTATTTTAAAAAAAGAAGTACATACGCTTCAAGGCACTTTTCACACGCGCCACTTTGCTTGGTTTCGGCTCATCTCGAAAGACCCATACCTGCTCCTTTGTTTTGGGATCGTAGCTATAAATTAATGTTTCGTCACCTGTTACTATATCCCACATCAAATATGAAGTCCCTTCGTTGTATCTGACAAGCATAGCATGGCACCAAGTGATTCGGTCCGTTTTTTTGAGCATCAGTCAAATTGTGTGAGATCCATCAAGAACACAGCTTTCTCTCACCCAAATGTTTGTGTAGGATTGACTGTATTGTGTGTTGTGTCATGCCTATGTTCAAAGATGTCCGGATCACATGGTAGATCACATGCCTGTCTGCTTCGATCATACGGTGTACAGCATCAATGTTTTTGTTGTTTACAGCGGTGCACGAATTTCATCTCGGAGATTGACACGACCGCGTGATGGTGCTTCTTCGCCAAAAGTAGATTGAAGTTGAACGAGGCTCTGCTGAGTTGTCAAATTACAGTTAAAATCGTAAAAACTCATGCAACGAAAATTTTCCGGTGTTAAATCCATTTTCTTGTAATAACGCAATTTTTAAAATGACGTCACAATGTTAAATCCATTTTCAAATGTAGTAATAACTTTTTAACCGATATTGTTTATGTAAGTGGCTAATTCCGGAAACATTTAGGCTCCTATTATTATTATTATTTGAATCTCAAAAATGAGATAGATCTTAAGATGTTACTTTTAACAGATATTCTGCACATTAAACGTCAAAACTATATCTCAAGATCGATCTCAACTTTAAGACAAGTTTAATAATACGAACCTTAGTTTACTGAATCTTCACTAAACAGTATTTTACTTCAAAGGCTTAAAAATCTGTAGCGTCAAAAGCTCTTCCTTTGTCACGGGCACAATTTCCTCAAAAAAAAAGAGATTATCCTCAAATAACTCTTTAAATATGCAAGTCACGGTGGCAAGGTACGGCTTGTTTGCTTAGTATTTTAAACTGATAACTTGATTTTGTAACCAAAACGTACGACGTTTCTTTGAGTACACATTACGAAGCTCATTCTATTTGGCGCCCTTTGTGAGGCAAAAGGCATCAGAACTGAATACGAAACAGTTTTGATGTGGGGAACTCAAGAATTTTTCGTCACATACTCGTACAAATGTATTCGCTGTAAATAATAGTACGCGATAAAGTTTTGTTTTTACTTTTTTTGTTGGCAATTTTATGGAGGCTTTACGAATGTTGTGCATACATACTCGTACATACAACTGGTACTAATTTCCTTTTCTACATACGACAGGGAAGTTGTTGACTTTGATCTCATTTGGTGGTAACTGATAGCGCTAAAGATGGAATCGAGTTTCACCTGTAGCCCTCGACAGCTGAATTGACTATATTACCTTTAATTAATGGATTGTTGACTCTGAATTTATGTCACAATTATTGTCACAATAAAATTTGTCATTGGCTCACTCCAATGGCCCTTCCCCGTTACGAGGACTCTTTGTTAAACTGATATAGTCCTTATTTACTGTTATTAAATATCATTGATTTACTACCAAACGTAGATAGAGCGCTTCATACAAAAACGCGCTTGAAATCTGACACCTAATCGACTATACATTTGTACTCGCTGATATATACTTGAATATGCACGCCCGAATGAAAATTACCATAAAAAAAGTACCGTATTTATGGAATTCAACCTTATTCTGCATTATTACGGCAACTATTTTAAGTACAACCGGAAGTTACATCATTTCATACCTAGGCACAGATCAAGCGACGTTTTAGTAATTGCTACAAGAAAATATCAACTTTATACTCTATGCTTGAAATTGCTTATCGCGTTGTCGTTCCAATGCATGAGAGATAACATATCGTGATATGAAGCCCGCACTGAAAAAAATAATTAACTAAACTAGTTGAGTTAAATAAAGATTAGCAAAACTTTGTTAACTTTTAAATTATGATGTACTGACACTGACGCGAAGCGACATGTTTATGATTAAAATAATTGTTTTTGATTGGTTTTTACGTATAAATCGAATATTTGAATACATGATAAGATGTGTCATGAGTTTACTCACGCAAAATATGAAATCCCATCTTTTTTCTACCGTTTCTAACTATTGTTACCACAACTTTTGAATGCGCACTTCGGCATGTATACGTGCCGACAGCTAATCACTCACTATGGAAAGGAACTGCACGAGTCGCGATTGAGCAGTTCTTCACCGGCCTACTTTTCGATCGTTCATGCGTTATCTACGTTTGGTAGTAAATCAATGTTAACTATGTATAAATATCCATATATGCGTGCTATTAGTCTTTATTGCTTATATATATTTTTTATTCATAATAATAGTATTTTAGATCAGAGCGAGTAGGATCTCATATGTTTCTTAGTACAAGTAGCCCACTTCCATTAAGGACAGACCATTTCATAATTCAATTAGTACTATTTCATATAATAATATGATAATTGATTATTTAAAATTGATACCTATTAGCTTTAGCTATTGATTTGCCAGGTTCTCGAACGAAATATTATTATTTAGTACATTTTAATTAATTTTTTGAATACTTGGATCATTTATTAAAAATCTAACCAGTTATTGCGTTATAACAATGAATAACATATTTTCTTTTTGCAAAACCACATAATAATATATCACTGACATCACTGTCGTTGCAAATTATGAAGTCAATAATAACATGAAATTTTTATTTAAAATTACATTTAGATTTTTTTAACAAATATAGATTGGTAAAAAAGTGTTTGGAAAAAATGAGGGCGCCACAAGTACAGTTTCGCACAAGAAACACCAAAGTAAAAGCACAATTTATAAATTAAAACTATTTTTAAATAACAATTGGAACCTAAAGTAATAACAGTCTTATTAAACACTATCGAGTTGTGAATCTAGTTTGAGTACGGAAATCGCTTTTTAGTTTCAGCTGTCACCGCTCCAAACTCTTTTTTGCAAAATTGTACCGAGTAATTATATTTAACAATCTTTTCGGTTAGGTGTTGGTCATTTCCTTTGCGGTAATGTGTGTGCAGTAGAATTCGACATAATTTCTTCACATTCGAAGTTTTATCAATTTTTTCGTCAGATTCGTAAACAGGAGCCTTACCATGATCGCTTAGAGCAAGGTAAATCAATATTGAAACAGAGACACCGTTCTTGCTGCGTATCGCGCCATCTCGCTCTCAGCGCTGTTTTAATATTGTTTTGAGCGATTTCGGTTAGGGGGCTTTACTGGCGTTATGAAATCTTTTCGTAATTTGGTATGTACAGGAGAGCTTTTATACAGTGTGAGACTTCGAAGAATTTGAATTCCACGCGGAATTACTAAGGTAACTTAATTAAAGTCATGCTTTAATTTATTGAGGCGGGTAAAATGTAGAGCTATGCTCGAAGTTTCTCTACACGATCACATCTGAAATGATGAGATCCGTAGAACTAGGGTTATCAACATAGGCCACGGAATTGCAAACCTTAAGTGACTGACTTAAAAGGTCCTCGAGTGGCGGCCGCGTACCGGCAGACGCAGTGTTGGAAGACTCCCCCACAAGGTGGACCGATGATCTGGTGAAAGTCGCGGGAAGCTGCTGGATGCGAAAGGTGCAGGACCGATCGGTTTGGAGATCCCTGGGGGAGGTCTATGTCCAACAGTGGGCGTCTCTTGGCTGAAATGATAATGATGATGATGAAATGTAGGGTAAAGAAGTGGTTCTAGTTTGAGTGCTTACTTGGAAACATACGGACGAATTTGATTTGGCATATATATTTTAATGTTATTTTCTGTGTCGATTACTATATCGGTGTGTGTAGTTGAGCTCGTAAATATATCGTAACATCTTAATAAGAAACATATTTGCATCAAAAATCGATTTTGTTTGCGTTCCTCGATCGAACATAATTTTGTTTGGCCGGAGAATAAATTATGGTAGCGCTCCAACTCAAACAGCTACTAAAAAGCACATTTCTAAGTAAGTAGCTACAAATTCCCAATAACTATAGCAATCAACAAACCAGAGTACCTATTCGACCCCCGTTATTGCGGCTGGAGTGAGAAAATGTACGTAAAGTTTGTTTAGTGATTGTTGCTTGTTGTAAAGTCGGTCGAGGTGTCAAACGGCGGCCTGATGCTCCCAGGACAGGCCCTGACTTTGACAAGTTCGGCAAGTTACCTCTTGTCCTTCTCAAAACCTCGGAATTTTAAACAGGCGCCAGGTGAACGAGTTTATTTTGGAAAATGCTCAAATATTTAAGAAATATCTCGCGGATTTTCTTATTACAAAGTTTTGGCCTCATTTAGAGCACACCTCGAAAATGGGGACCGCATTACGTAAGTTTTGATTAAGCGAAGTATTAAGCAAACGTTGCCAGTTTTCGTTGTGTACTTGTTTGAGCGGTGAGCGGTGAACAGTTCGGAAACTTTAAGGGAGTACCACAAACTAGATACATTAAAAAAATATGTATAACATCATGTTTTTGGCCCAAGCATTACATACAGCAGGTCTATGTGGTTCAATTAATGACAGAAAAACACAAAAATGGTTGCTCCTTTTTCGCAGGACACGAGCCAAACAGCGCCATTAAATAATGCGGTATCTGTAGGGAAATGCGACGAGATAACATCACCGCGCGTTGCCAAATTACACCCTTGTTGCGTTTTACAACAACCACTGGGGCTCGTGTCACTTGGTCCTACTCTATGGTCATATAGTATTGCTATAATAAACGTATGAAAGCAATTTAAATTTGAAATTATTGCATGACCTTTGTCATTTGTTTGTGTAATTAGATTTATTTTTACGAGCGGCCATTGATTTATTATACAGACCTTACGCGTGTTTTATTTACGGTATTCACGGCGATGACCAAGTATACAGTCCCTAATGTTATTTATGTTTTGTTACTATATAATGACTACTGTTATTATACATCTACCTGTTTATATATGGATAAAAAACGTCCCCTAACTGTTATTTATGGCTTACTTCTATTTTTAACACTTAAAAACATTACTCAAACGATAGAAATGCGGCCCTAACCATTTTTTGTAAAATGTTTTTCTCTTGAGTGTATTTATTTAGGCTATCGGAGAGCAACCAATAAATATTTTCTATAACATTCTAAGCCTCTTAGAGCTGTAGCAAATATTGTGTATTAAAATATTTCATATAGACGTACACATTATAAACTGAACGGATCTTAAGACTACGCAGTGATGCAGACGACCTATTTGCTCACAAACATAAGATAGTTGATATAAATCTTCATTATTTTAAGCCAGGGCTGTTCTCATATTTTCAACTGCGACGTTTTAACGTTCTTATACTGCTTGCGGTAAGCGGGTGTAACAAAATTTTCGAATAATATTCTGTGGGAAATAAAATGGATTGTATTCCGGGAGAAAATTGTTCGTCCTGTTGGTTAACTTTTCAGTTAATAGACGAGCACATGTGAAGGAGTGTTCCGTAGAATTTCATTACATTATAATTCAGTGCAGGCAGTGACGGTCTTAGAATACATGTGTTGCCACTCCCTTTCCTCTGGTGGATGACGTAAGAACCAACAGTAACACACAGTTTTCCTCACTTATAAAATGTACTCGGAAAAGTAAAATTTCATTGAAAATTAGTACTAAATATAATTTACGAACTACGTGAAGTTAAGGAAATATAAAAACATTGCATATTTAATAAATATGCCTAATTTAATAGCAACGTGTTGTGAGGTGTGAGTGTGAACTCATAGTTGGCATTTGCAACTACGAAACCCTACACTGCGCGTGGCCCTAACAGGTAAATACCTGTGCTAAGATGAAAACCGGCCAAGTGCGTGTCGGGCGAAAAATGGTGTTCTAAACATTACATTATTTTTTAAAGACCTATTCAACAATACCCCATACGATGGGTTAGTCGAGAATAAAAAATTACTCCCACTTTACTTGTATGGGAGCTACTCTAAAAAAATTTTTTTTCTTAATATTTTTTTTCACCTCTTTTGTGGCATGATTTAATAGGTATACATACCCAATACCCGTACAAACTTACAGCTTTCTAATACTAATAGTCTCTGAGTAAAACCGCGGACAGACAGACAGACAGACATGGCGAAACTATAAGGGTTCCTTGTTTACTACGGAACCCTAAAAAGTTGATACTTCTTTCTCGTTATACACGGTTATTTTTTTATCACCCTGGAAAATTTAAGGGACGCTTCACGACATGGTATTAGAATGAATAAAATATGAATAAAAAAAATAACTCACTTAATTTTATATTAATTTTCTAAAAAATCCAAAAAAATGCTGCACTAGTTGAGAGCAGCATTTTTAGATATTTTTTACATATTTTTTTAATTTTTTTATTTAATTTTTTTTTTATATAATAATGGATGTGTCCTGAAGCGTCCCTAAAATTTTCCAGGGTGATAAAAAAGTAACCGTGTATCTACGAGTAATCGAGTATATAATAATATACTGTGAATTGTTTGCGCGTTGCTTGATATCTGTTGAGTGAAATCCATATCCAGATTGAATCAAACAATTGAAACTTTTGAATTCGAACCTAGAGCGGTATTAAAGAACACGAATATTGGAGATGTTTATCGTCAGTTCTTAACAGCAAATGCAAAGAAGATTGAACTCAATTCTAAGGTGCGATATATATATGCGTGACTTAATGTTTTTTTAAAAATATCAACTACAAAAACTTATTAATAAAATTAAGTACTTTTAACAGTAGTGAACAATGTATCATGTACAAAGTGTACAAAGTTTTGACTTGACGACATTGGCATTTGGTTAATCATAGATTGATAAATTTATTGCCGTTGGCATCGAGTCAACTCTTAATTTAGTAATACATTTTTTTTGGCTCAATGACTGGTTGATTTATCTTGAACTGATAAACAAAGATATACGACTACATTCCTCTAAAATCATTTGAAGCATTTACATTTTTCTTCCTGTACACCACACATCTGTATAAAGTTATCAAGTTCCATGTGATTGTACGATGATTGTGTTTCGCACGCCACCCTAAGGTGATATGACTGTATTTGAAATATTATTTGATTTCCCTCGCTATACTAAAGCGAAGGCCTTCCCAAGGATATTAATATAAAAAGTATTCTCCCGAGCATTTGCCGTATATAAAAATGTGGGGACACCAACCGAAGTGAAAAATATTGTTTTTACCTACATACTCGTATATTCTGAAACGTAGGTACACCGGACCTGGATTTCGTACAAGCGCGGAGGTACAGTCAGCGTCAAAATGATCTAAGCGTTCAAACCTTCCAAAAGTATCTAGAGATTTGACAAAAATCAACCTTATCTCAAAACGTAGAGATGCATTTTCATTTGTTGTTTGAGAACAAATGACAACAAAAGATAGTACACCTTAAAGTATTTGTGCTAAGAGTGATTTTTGCTAAATTTTTAGATACGTTTGGTAGTAGGTTTGAATGTTTAGATCATTTTGACGCTGACTGTACGAATACTTACTGTGAAAATTTTCATTACAAAGTAGGTACTTTACTTTATTAGCTTTATCTCAGATTATTTAATCACGTATATTGAATCAATAATCTTTACAATTTCGACTGTGTTGGCGTTCAGAAATAAAAGTAGAACGTTATCGGTGATATTTGTCGAATTTGCAATTCGTAATGTCAAAATAATAGCTAAATAGAGGTTCCGTTTACGCTTCTTTACCTGTGCGAAGGGGTATTGGTCTCTGCGGCGGTGGGTTTTTGACGCCTGCCGGGTAATGAGATTGTTTCTAATTCGGTCAACTGTACCGCAGATTTCGTGGAATCCTTTTAACTTGGTAATCGGCTTATCCGGACCCATGGATTTGTGTATCAAACGGGACATTAAAATTTCGCCTCTGTCATACTTCTTCTGTAGACACCTTTGCTGGGGTCTGGGTTTCTGAATAGGCTAGATGAATGAAAAAATTATTGCTTTAATAGAAGTTCATTCATATAGTAAATAGGTAGGAAAAACGGTTTTCGAATAACTATAAAAACAACCAAGATATAAGGTATTAAAGACTTTTTTGCATCTCTTTCTAGCAAAAAGGGCAATTTACATGGAGTTTATATGGCCGTCGGATTTCTCAGTCTAATCGCTTCCAAATTAACAGCTTAAAATGCTTGTATCTAATGTATTTCTAAGCCGATTTTAATTCTAATTTCACACGATTGCATCTTTTTCTACGGTATCAGTCATCATATATAAACATTTCATTAGATCAGCATTAAATATAATGGTTTATGGAAAAAATCTATTTTTAGCAGTTTTTCGGTTTGTAATAATTTATATATTAAGATGTTTATTATAATTTATAAGATGCTTATTATAACGACGCAGAGGCGGATTTAGCGGTGAAAAAAATCTTGTAAAACCTTTATTTACCTACCTACATAATTGATACAATGACATTATAATGATATAAATAAGTTAAGCTAAAGACTATAATTTAAAAGAAGAACCCACAGCAAACATCCCTACAATAGTAATCTATAATGACGAGCAAGCAGGCGGATCTTAAGACCAAGTGGTTTTTGCGTAGAGTTTCCGCGACATAGCACTTTAGTTGCGGTGCTTGCCACTCTTGACGAATAGAGTAGCGGTATTGGGCTACAAAGTGCTTCTATGTTGCCAGAAAGCTTTGTCAGACATTAAAGGGTGCATAAAATACGCGTAAAACGCGGAGCCACTTGTTAATTTCGTGGGTTCGCGTTGTTGCTACGCGTAGATGTTATTTAAACGAAGCAACCTTAAAGCTTCGGATATTTTTAACAGCGCTAATTATAAAATAATTCTGTTCGCTATTATAATTCTCATTCACACGCTTACTCACAAACTAAACCTGAACCGTTTCTATGTTAAAATAAAGAGTATCCGAATGCAAAATATAATCACTTCTTTGTGAAATTATTCTCCAATTTTGATCATTCTTGTTTTCATTTTGCTTCATTCATTATTCTTTTTCTAATTTAGCATTTGTCCTTCGAAATTTAAACAATTGCCTCTATCGTCAGACCATCTTGCCTTTGTCTTACCGGCTCCGTGTTGGTGGGATAGTCTTTGGCTCTAGTGTTCATGAGGAGTTTGGCTGCAGCCAAGCTCCTCATGAGTTGACTAGTGTTCTGTTACTTTAGTTTGGCCACGCGGTTTCTGATCTCGGTGACTCCGGTTCGTCTACGTACAGTACAGTCTTTGGTTCTAGTGTTTATTCAAGCTCCTCATGTGTTGACTAGTCTTCTGCTACATTAGTTTGGCCACGCAGATTCTGATCTCGGTGATTCCGGTTTGTCTATGTATCTCGGAGTTCCTGCGATCGCTTAAGAATATTCGTAGCACAGACTCCATGTTACTTAGCGTACAATCATGCCATTCTATTAGTGTTCACGTCTCACAGCTGTATGTAAGCTTATAATTTATCATGAGCAATTAACTGTACGGTTTTAAAGAAAAAGCTTTTAGTGTCATCCTCTTGTATTGGTACCAACTTACAGCGCTTACTGATATTGTTTGGTTATGTTAAGAACTAACCATTTAACTCACTATGCCGGATTTGAAGTGAATCAAATGAACAAATGTATAAGTATTCTAGAATTTAAGCAACTTATAGCTAAAATGTACGGTTATAGTATTTATTAGGATGTTGAAATAACTGGGTTACTAGTTACTGGGTTACTGGGGTACTAATAACTGGGTTAAAATAGCCACACTTATTATTCACAAAAGAAAACTAATATATTTCTTGTGCGAACAAATAACGGCTGACATTACGGCTGTTTTTATTTGTGAGTACTTGCATTTTAATTATACGACGTTGTTGGTTTACCAGTTAGTGCTACGATTTAAGCGTAATAATAGGCTTGTACAAAATGTGATTTCCACGAATGTGATATATCCTTATAAAGGATATAAAATCAGTGAGTCTAAAAAAATATAACGAATTATAAATTTGACAATAGTTGTTATCCTAGTAATAATTACTTAGCAAATGAATAAAGTTCGGCATGCAAGAGCATATCCCAACTAGCAAAATATCCTTATAATACTAAGCCTTTAAGGATTTTGCCTTATTAGAATCATATAATGACAATGCTTTTACTAACATACCTTATAGAAGGAAATTATAAGGGAGTAGACGTAACACGATTTAACACTTATAATTTGACTGTGTAAACGTTTACACAGTCAATTAATATAGTTTCTATAAGATCTATTTGCTTATAAAAGGTGTGCAGACTCTATTTTGGCTGCTTATCTTATAAAGGCGTCTGTGGCGCTATTAATTCTCTTAAAAGAGATAACCAAGATCGTTATAAAGATAATTACCTTATAAATATAATCAGTACGACTTTTTAAAGTTTAAATTGATGTTTTAGAGTTTGGATGGCCTTTATAAGAGATGAGGTGGTAGTAAAGTCACTTATTTGGTTATTCAAAGTTTATTGCTCTCATAATTCCATTTATGAATCTGCTAAAAAACTAATTATATTATTTTATTGAACTGTTGTCAATTAGTATATCAATGAAAAGGTTCAAAAATTGGCTAGTATAAATGAAAGTCAAAAAGAAATTCAATTTGAAAATGAGTAAAATTAATTCCCCCTTAATCACAAATGTCAATTAAATACTTGAAAAAGTCCTAGTTGTTGCGTAGAAAATTAAACAATTTAATAAGAACCAAACGGGAGTCTATTGTCGCCAGCGAGTTAAATTTGAAACTGAATGGGTGTAATAAAATTTCTTATTTCAACATTGTATTTTTTTTATTTCTACATTATTTGTTTATTTTCTGGTTCTTGGTTTTAATCTTTTATTAAATCGTTGATAATGACGTTCTCTCCTCTACCCGAATTCTCTACCTATTTTCTGTTTTCTGAACCTCCTTCTTGTCTAACATCTACAGTAATTGGATCTTCGCGGCCATAAGCTTTCTGAACCGTTTATAATTTCCTTCTGTGTGATTTCGATTCATCGTCATCATCATCACAGCTCATATACGTCCCCACCGAGGGGTTCGAGCCTACCGTATGTTAGGGTGATTAGGCCTTAGTCAACCACGCTGGCCCAGTGCGGATTGGTCGATTCAAACCCATAAAAAACACCGCAACCCTAATTAGTTCATAAGTAAACCTAAAAATTGTTTCTAAACATTAGTAAAGGAACCCTAAAGATCGTACAATATGGAGTCGTTGTAACACGTTCAACTTCTTATAGTGGTTATCAAGTTGTTATAAGACTTATAGTATTGCTATAGTAGGTGCAACATAATATTTTACAATTATTATTTGCTTGATTTTAATAAAACTGCTTTAATTTACGAGGGCGTCGTCATTAAACACTATATCATACCCACTTTTCTCATAAAAATTGATTGCTACATTGTATTATGCCCTAGTATTATGATTGGAATAGGAAATTGTTTACGATTTTGACAAAACACATAAAATGGGAGTTCGTTTATAAAATAAACTAAAAACTTATGAAAAATATTCTTGTAAACGTATTTGAAACTAACATTGATCTAATAGAAGCAGACGTACTTTTATAATAAGGTAAATTGGCGGTATAGAAGCGATGTAATTAGAATATATAACGCGTATAAGGGTAAATCGGTGACAAAGAGAGTGCAATAAGACAGCTATAGGAGTAACTTCACTTATAACTACGGCCCTTTCCCACACTTGTAAACGTTTCCTACACTTTTATAAGAATGTTATTTTTACACTTATAAACTTTTATAAGAATTATTTTGCTAGTTGGTACAATATACAAGCGCTACTCAATAAGCGAATGTAACTACTTTTTTTAACTGACATATTTTAACTCATGATCATCGATCATCCGCACCGATTTCAAAATGAAAAATGTGATGTTAATATTCTTATATTATTTTTGCCTTTTTTTCTGTTTTTGATGTCGGATTTTATTATTTCTTCAATATTTTTTTTGTAGTAACATCAGACAATAATTTAGAAAATAAGTATAATCCTTAAAAGTTATAAATTATACTCACAAAAGGAGGGCCTGAATGATCAGGACTCACAAAATCGAATGGCAGTAAGTGTAATAATGTTACGACGGCATGACTCCCACTTTGAATCGTAATTTGATACCTCAACAGTATTATCGCTACCTTATTAAATAGATATAAATTTGCATAAATAAATTCGCGGTACGCAGCACGTTTCTCAATAAAATTCTTTCATAAATTTTCCGAGATAGTGACACAGTGAAAATTAAAGCTTTATATAGCACTGGTGTTCCATTAAAAATTGACGGATCGGAAACGGACAGTTGTAAGACTGTAAAATTAGGGTTTTGGACCTTGGGTGAGTTGGCTTTAGGGCTTCACAATTGTCTTGATATTTGAAGTTTTGAACAACCATCAATTTGAACCTTTTTACTATGGAATGAACTCCAAAATAAAATAATTTTTGTTACAACTTATTTAGTTAAGATACGAGTAGCATTATAAAATAAAAACTGATTTATGTTTATTTAATATCAAATAATTCTAATAATTGATATTAAATAAACTAAACATTACGAAGTGAAAAATGGAAAAAAAAATATTTATGTAAAGATTTGTTTATCCTATCCTATCTTCCTGGAAGTAAATATTTTTATCATGTAAAAAAGTTGTCCAAATCGCGGAGAAAATGGTAATCGTTTGGAGCCAGGTTTGGTCCAGGTCGGTTAGAGCCACCTAAGGTTTGTATGTGATCTTCTTCACACACACACACACACACAGCTTCTTGTATGCGACGCTGGTTTGGTGTGAAATGACAAATTTAGCTTATTCATCTCTTAATAAATTTTTCACATAAAATTCAATCTTTTTGTTAATCATAGTGTGCTGCACAAATCAGTGCCTCCCCCGCAGAATATATTTCGAACGTGCGGCGCCGCAAACATATCTGTTCGAAAGCGTTCAACGAAAGTGGATATAAATCTTCATGATGTGTGGAAACTTAATAATTCGTAGCTCGCGGGCGCCGGTGTCCGTTACACGGCGCTCCTGCCGGATGTCTACGGAATATTAACTCGGAATGGGATAAAAATGGCGCGGGGTCCCGGCTCAGGTGACACTGGAATTTGACGTTGGTAATTTGACGCCTTTATCCGGGTCAGCTTCCCTACAAATAGCGGATAGACGGCGAAATCACACTGAATGTGCCCTCGGAGATCGGCACGTTTTGCATAACGTGCCACTGATGATACAGTAAAAACACAATTGCCTTATGGACTTAATACGAAGGTCGAAGTCGTAAAAGCGAAATTAATTCCGTGTGAAAACCTTGTTTCGACAAAATTCGTATGTACAAATGTTTTCCTAAATTAATCACTAACAGCTCTTTACATCTTTATTGAAATAAAACCAAATATTTATTGAGCCAATTTGGCTTAATAAAAAATTTGTCCTGGAAAATAAGCCACGGATAAATACACATTTTTCCGTTTTTAATTTCGATGAAAATACGAGTATATCTAATTAACGGTTGGATGGTGACGATGAAACTTATTAAACAACGGGATGGTTAATCTAATCCACACAAATATGTTTATTAAAATTAAACCCGTAACATTATTAACTTTACATATACTATTTTATATCCCTCATTCAACTTCTTTCACTATACAGGACACTGAAATCTGAATTGAAACACCTATGTACATCTGCTGGAATGTGTTTTAATTAAACTCTATCTGAATACTCCGTAATTGAGTCAATGTTTGTTTTATGCAGGCACCTAAGCGTGTAACGAGTTTGCATAAATAAGAGCTTTTAATTAGTCTGTAAGTTTAAAAGAGGGTGGAATAAATTTTTTACGACGATGCGAAATTCTAAGGAGGACACTGGTCTTATGAATGGGTGGAGGGAGTAATAAAAGTAATTACAGAGGAAAGAGTGAAACTTGGCCGTGGCCTCGCATTATGCTTGGTGAGCGGAAAACTTGCCTCAATTAATGTGAGGAGTGTATCGAGGGGCGGCGGCAGACTGCAACTGTTCGGTACTGATAGCAGTTCTGCGTTAATTAGTACTGAAATAAATTGTTACAATGATCCCCAGCGATACGCTTAGTTATTTGATTACTGCATTCAAAATAAATGTTTGATTTAAATAGCATGCGAATTTTTTACTGATATATTCGTAAGTAGAATTTATGTTTTACGAAAATGAAGATCTTCTGCTGGGATAATTTCCTAGGAATTAAAATCGAAGGATAAAAACATGAAAAATGTATTGAAAAATACTTGAACGAGGCATAAAATAAATACCTTCCACCCAGCTAAAATGTGCCCAATGTTAGGACTGAGCACGGTTCCATGACTGCTAATGATGATTACATTACACCATCCCCCAGTTCAAAAGCGCCCAATGGCAATGTTGGGCCTTTGAACACGGTTCTACATCTTATATACACGGTGTTTCATAATAACGAATAAATAATTTATCGTTATCTAAAACTGATTAATTAATTGTGTTTACCCGTAATGTCATTCAACCCAAAATTTTCATGTAAATCATAGACATGATGATGATACTATACATGAAAATTTTGGGTTGAATGACATTACGGGAAAAACTATTGAATAATTAGTTTTAGATAACGATAAATTATTTATTGGTTATTATGAAACACCGTGTATATTAACCAGGTAGTCCACTTTTCAATGTCCCGGGCACCAAGCACAATTTTAGAGCGAAGACATGAGAATAGAAAGATTGGTAGGTAGTTTTAGTATTATTCCCTGCTTGCACGATATTGCGCCGTTTGACTCATTCGCTTTCTTTGTGCGGGCATCACAGCATCGAAATATTAAAGATCAAAGTTTTTTTACTTTATAACTTTATTTTTAGGCTGTTATGTAGTTGTCATAGATATCAATATTGGTAAATGAAAATGTTAGTATTCTGAGCAATATATTAAGAAAAAGATTCGTAAACTAGAGAAACGTTTACGTCACCGCCTCCGCCGACGCAGCTGCCCCTAAGAACATTCTGATAGTACTGGAAGTAAGTTTAAAATATAAGTATTTATTGTTGTTTAAATTGTACTATTAATAGACACGTTCTCATATTTGTATTTCATTCGTTTAAAGCAAGGCTTGTTTGTTCGAATCAGTAGATTACATTTGGGTGACTGATTATTTTAATTTTTAAATTTATTGAGCTACAAAGAGAGCTTTGCTGTTTGCGCATTGCCTAAATTTACTGTGTAATTAGAGAATATGCTATATGCAGAGTTAAATAAAATGGTATCCGTAGAATACCAGCTCTGAAGCACTCTGTTCCTCGGCATATGCTGAGCGGGGGCCTATTTGGCCTAAAAATCTATATGCATATATATATATATATATATATTCTTTGTTACCTTGTGTGTTGTATTTTTTGTGCCAAATAAACGTCTATTATCTATTAAATATATATCAAATATTCATTCATAATTACTAAAGAACCGTGAATCGGCACTTTGAAACACGCCTTGTTTACACGTGTTTATGTATTTCACGTGGTACTATGATGCTCAACTTATTAGTACCGTGACGCGATCACGGTCTCGATTACAGCACTTCATGATGCGATCATAACCTAGCTTATTTTTTCAACGGAATGTTAATATTTCTTTATTTTTTAAAGAACAGTGTGCATTGGTACTATGATGCGATCATAGTCGCGCACAGTACTACGATGCGAGTGTCGTCATGTTTTTTGGTCATATTTATTAGTACCGTGACGCGATTACGGTCTCGATCACAGTATTTCGTGTCATGCTTGATACGATCATGACCTAGTTTATTATTACAAAGGAATGCTCACAGGCTGAGGATAGCCACGCAGAATATTACTAATAAATATTACTCGCCGAAAAACTACTCAGTAGTTTGGCGTTTACGTTTATGATGTATGCAATTTGTTAAATTAATAAGAAAAAAAAACTATGAAAAGGATGAACTAGCTTCAGTTTGTACACGGCACGTTCAGTCAGTGGTTCATGTGACTGAAACTTGTAATGAGGGAAAAGCTGGTAATGTACAGGTGATGACATCACAAGCACCAACCAAGTGTCCCATATCATCCAGTAGCTCTCAGGTACTTGTAAATGATGTTGACCCTCCAGCAACCAGTTTACCTAAGAATATTTTTGAGGTCTTAGGGACCTCAAAAGGGAAACAGGAGGTTTTCGGACCAAACATTCAGGATGAAATCTCTGAACGTTGGGGCTACATATTAAGCTTAAAAGAGTTAGAAGGCAAGATCCTCATACCGGAAAACTTTAAATTAGTAAAAAACACCCAAATTGAATCCCGAAATCACTGCTGTTTTACTCAAAGAAATCAGCTTATATTGGACCTTCATTATGAAAACACGCTTAATCGAAAAAAATTAATAATGTATTCATTAGATTAAAAGTTTAAAGAGATAATTGAAGATGTACAAAGAAATTCATTTCTCTCACCAGCAGAAAAAACGGGTCTCCAAATCAAGAAAGTTCCATCTGCGAGTACTTTTTCTTCTAATAGGCCTTCAGTCAGCCAGCATGGAAACTGAAAAGCCCCTCCGCGTCAAATACTACGCGGGCAGAGACGAGGTTGGGCGAGGAGTCACCCTTACCATTAGTCTGCAAGGAAAGCTCCTGTAGTAGATCCATATCAGACAACCAAGTCTCGACCAAAGGCGCTGATCAAAACACCATAGAGGTAAAATTGAATAAACATTCTGGTAAATTCAAATATTTTATTCACACCTGAAAAAAAATTATCGATCCAGTTCTCTTAGAAGTTGCAACGGATAAAACGGGTTACAAAACTCTTTTTCATAAACCAGTATTTCAAAGACCTATAAGTTCACGTTTTTCACAGACAGAGATTGTGACATTACGCTATGAAATTTAGAAGTTACACAAAATGGGAACAGTAAGATGATGCAATGACGAATTAGATCGCCCTAATTTAGGGTAGGCTCGGCTCGAGACGTATATGAGCTGTTGATGATGATGATGATGATATCTAACATGTAATGCTTTTTTTCTTGCTAATTGTCAAAATTAGGGTAAACATTTAATTTTGGGAAAAGAAAACAAAATATATCCTTGACTTATTACAATAATAAGTTTTATTTGTTTACATATAGTTCTCTTATGCTTATAGCCAGATATAATCATATTCTTCAGAGTTACAAGTTCAATAAAGGAGAATTAGGATAAAAGGAGAAGTTTCCATCCCGCACAGTCGTAACCGCTAATGGTAGACACGTGAAATTTGGACAGTCGTTTTAATTCATAATACGGACGGCTACTAAGACGGGATTTTAAAAAAATAACCCTGAAGGGATGAAATAGGGGTTGCAAGTTTGTATGGAAAAATCTTTAAATTAGCAACAATTTTGATAAAATTCGAGATTCATGCTCTTAAAAACATTTCATTGAATACGTGTTTCATAGTTTATTGGAATTCACCCCCTTAGGGTAAAATAGGAGTTGACATTTTCTATTGAATATATTTAAAATCTGCTCCAATTTCTATAAAATTTATTATCCGAGCTCCTAAATATAAATAACAGTCTTCTATATAATAGGCTACAACATTATTTTAGGTACAAAACTGGGTAATGAAAGGAGTAAGTACATTAATTGAAATTGTTTTGTTTCTTTTTTAAGATTAGCCTTCCCCGGAGCGGTGGTTAGTAGATCGGACCTTCGACTTTAAGTTTTTGCGATCACGGGTCAGTGATCTTGATATACAGGTATTCCAACGAAACTATTTCGTAATTTATCTCAAATGAAATTCACGCAGAAAAAATGATATACCTACTTCGATAATATAAAACTACGGATTGATTTTTATAAGGTCAAGGTATTGGTAAAGGAATCACACCCATACTACCACGACCAGTTACACAACCTATGAAATTCTCATTGTGATTCGAGATGTGTTGAGGACGGACCTATCACTTATCAGCGTCTTCAGTCAACATATGAATTTTTCGAAGTTTTTCTACAATATAATAATCAGTGTTCTAAGCGAAAGTTATAAATGTTTGGTTAAAAAGACTAGAATAACAATTAATAAGAGACAAAAATGTTAACGCTTTTTAAAACTACTCGACGAAACTCTTATTATGAACTATCATTATATGTCTCGTCTCGTGTTAAATGTCTTTATTTAGTTTGATCTATAAATTTAAAATGTGTTTTGTTAAAACAAATGTATTAAATGTCAAATTTCTCTTTCAAAATCAGACTTTATGATATTAAGAAAAAAAAAACTATCTTTGTAGACTGTCAGGATAAACGCGAAATTATTTTTTTAAAATTTTGTCTCTGCACAAATTGCACAATAATCAAAGGTACTTGCAACTGTCACGTGCAAAAATGAAGTTGATATGGCCATTGTGAAACTAATTGACAAAGAATTGTTTGTTCTAATCAAGATTTGAGTTGTGATTTTTGTGTAAACAGTTAAACCAAAGTGTTTTTGTAAAATATGTGTTTAATGAAATTTTAGGAAAAAATGGTGTTACAATCCATTAAACCTTTAGAATAGATTTATTGTTCAGGTCAAATCTTTCAATAAATTTGTTCAGAGTTGCCATTTTAAAATGGAAGACATTCGAATGGCTACTAAGCTGTCTAAATTCTGTTAAGTATATGGCGTCCATCGATTTAAATGATGTCTATTTCTTAGTATCAATCGTCGAAACGTTATCTTAGATTTAAATTTGAGCAAATAACTTATGAATTTCAATGTCTCCCCTTGAGACTTGCTTCAGTTCCATACATTTTCACTAAGCTTTTCAAACCCATATTATCTCATCTTAGATGTGCTGGGTTTAATATTATAAATTATTTAGATTTAGATGACTTTCTGTGCCATGGAAATTCTGATCAAGATTGTCTATTATGCGTAATAAAACTCTTAACTTACTGATTTAGATTTTGTTATACATTATGAAAAAAAAGTCAACCTATACCTAATTAACCACAAACCTTTTTTCTCTTTTCTAATAATTATTTGCTGTTGCAAATAATGGAAAGGTTCGATGTTTAGTGTTTTGAGAAAATTGATTAGAAAGATTTATACTCCCTCCCTTTCCATTATAATGGAAAGGGAGGGAGTATAAATCTCGAGGATGCAACGTCGTAGTATAATTGATAGTTAAACAAACTTACCTTTCTGGTGTTTGACCATAATTATGTGAGACGTTGCATCCGAAGAGATTTATACTCCCTCCCTTTCCATTATTTGCTGTGTTGCAAATAAATACCCAATTTTTTTGAGAAATTTTGCTCTAAAGGCATGAGTAAAACGGTACAATATCGTGCTAGTAGCTGGAAAATAATACTAAAACTACCAACCAATCTTTTTATTTTCATATCTTCGCTCTAAAATTGTGCTTGGTGCCCGGTACATTGGAAAGTGGACCACCTGGTTAATATATATAAATCTCGAGGATGCAACGTCTCGTATAATTATGGTCAAACATCACAAAGGTAAGTTTGTTTAACCATCAATTACACCATCCCCCAGATAAAATGCGCCCAATGTCGGGACTCTGAACACGATTCTACGCTGAGAAGCGTCAGAGCCTCATTCATTGGTCTGCAGGATGTATCGTGCGTAGGTGTTTGTGTTTGTAGGTACAGAGTATTTTTCTAAAGAACTCAAGTGAACCCCAAGAGTTCGGAAGCATCACAATTAATAAATACCACCTTAAATTTATTTAATGACTTTAAAAAAATATACAACGTGTTCAAAACCTAGATAACGAAAAATTCAGATACCCCAACTTATTTTTATTATAAAAGTATTATATAAATTAAATTCTCACGGATTATTGGAGATGTGTCTATCTTTGTATTTTGTTGCATGTCTTGGAAATTTCACATTCTATGTTCGCGCGCCTGCAAGTACGAGTAGCTACGCTATTGCCGCTTAGCCGTCGCGCCGCCCGCTGATAAAGACGGCATAGTTAAGTAAATTTAAAAAACGGCAAAGCTGAAAATTTAATTTTTGATAAAATTTGACTCATTTTATATCTTAGTGGATTCTAAACAAACTATATTCGAGTTTTGCTCAATTTAATTAACACGTTATTTTTTCTCAAGCTACGCATTCAGTATTAAGTTTAGGTTGCTAAAATAGCCCTATCTGTTAGGTTTTACTGGGGGTTTGGTTCCATAAAAGTTTGGTTCCATTTTATGTGACTCAGATGGGGTAGACATCTTTCGAGGGTCAATATTTATTTGACCAAGGTTCCGAGTAGATGCGGTGTTTGATTTGTATGTCCACGATGTGTTTGCTCCCCTTTATGGAAAACCGCCTTTATAGACGGCGTTTCCCGCTTATAAATCTGAACCGAGTCATATTATTTTTTGTACTTACATACACACAACATTTTTTTTAAATATTCCTTTTATCATTAACAATACTGGCAATGAATAGTTGATAGCGAAAAGAATTTCTTAGAATTGTCTAAGTAAGAAATACAAACTTTATAAAGAAAAGTCGAACAATCAGGGAACAGCAGTTGTCAAAAATATATTTCACTTAGCTTCAATGTACTTTGAATTTTAGAAATAACAAAATGTTTGATTTCTTTGTATAAGGTTTTATAAAAATGCAAGAATTTAAAAACAGATAACGACAAAGAACTTTATAGAATTAGTTTCTCGTTTGAAAAATTAAAGAAACTTACCTAGGTAATATTTAGTCGCATGAAATATAAGTCTAGATTATCGTCACCAAATCATACTTATACCGGCACGTGTCTTGGGTCAGCTCGTATACGGAGCCTTAAATATTCGACTAAACTAGGTGACTTAAAACGGTTGGATTTATTTCGAGATTTTTATCTTTAGATTTTTTTATTTATTTAGAACTTTGCATTTTCTTTAAAAATGCTAAATAAATTGAACAATGGTGACGTTCTATAATTAAATACCCATTAGTTTTTTTATAACGATCGTGCGAAGAGATAGAACGATGAAATGTATTCTGCGTCTCCATAACGCTCCTTGAATTATATTAACAGGTAGGTATGGATAATGTTTGACTTACTTTGGCACGTGACTTCGTCTATATTGAGTCTAGAATTAGCTCTCAAAAAATATTTTATAATAAATAAAAACTGAGTTCAAAAACACTGAAAAGTTAAAAATAATATAAGAATAGGTACAGACAACATCACATTTCTATATTGAAGTCGGTACCAAACGATGATCTCCTAGAAAGTCTTAAAATTTGGTTTTTATTTTTTATAAAATATTTTTTATTTTTAACTTTTTAGTGAATGCAATCTTTTTAGTGAAAGAAACCCTAATTTAATACCAGCTTACCTTCGGTGAGCTAGTATAAAATTAGCGTTTCCCTCGATTTTCATGGGATTTCATGATCAGATCCTGACTTTGGTGACCTTGGGACCACTCCAGGAGTATACTCTATCGAATTCAAAAAGAATTTTGAAAATCGATCCACAATTGGCGAAGTAATCGCGTAACATACATACAAAACACGTTGGGCGCACCTTAAAATTTAAGGGTTTTCCTCGATTTTCATGGGGTCCCATCATCAGATCCTAACTTACGTGACCATGACACCACCCTAGGGGCTTACTCTATCGAATACAAAAAGAGTTTTGAAAATCGGTTCACAATTTGGCGGCGTAATCGCGTAACATACACAAAAATAACATACGCATCGAATTAAGAACCTCCTCCTTTTTTTAAGGCCGGTTAAAAATAATGCGGAACCAAAAAAATACGACATAAGAATGCTTTATTAACCGACTTCAAAAAAGGAGAAGGTTCTCAATTCGATGCGTATGTTTTTTTTTGTGTATGTTACGCGATTACGCCGCCAATTGTGGACCGATTTTCATTTTTTTTTGTATTCGATAGAGTATACTCCAAGGGTGGTCCCATGGTCACCAAAGTCAGGTTCTGATGATGGGATCTCATGAAAATCGAGGAAAACCCTTAAATTTTAAGGTGTGTCCAACGTGTTTTGTGTGTATGTTACGCGATTACTCCGCCAATTGTGGACCGATTTTCAGAATTCTTTTTGTATTCGACAGAGTATATTCCTAGGGTGGTCCCTAGGTCACCAAACCTAGGGACCACCCTAGGAAGTCAGGATCTGATGATGGGATCCCATTAAAATCGAGGGAAACGCTAATTAAATACCAGCTGGTATTTAATTAGAGTTTCTTTCACTAAAAAGATTTCATTCACTAAAAAGTTAAAAATAAAAAATATTTTACAAAAAATAAAAACCGACTTCAAAAACACTGAAAAGTTAAAAATGATATAAGAATTGGTACAGACAACATCACACTTCCATATTGAAGTCGGTGACAAAATTTAAAAGTTTCTATAGGAGCTCATCGTTTGGCACCGACTTCAATATAGAAGTGTGATGTTGGTTGTACCAATTCTTATATTATTTTTAACTTCTCAGTGTTTTTGAAGTCGGTTTTTATTTTTTTGTTTTGTGCTATGGTTAGATACATTTTATCATCTGAATAAGCATGAAAACTATTAACTGTTGTATTTAATTTGTTGTACAAAATTTTATTTGTTGTATTTAATTGCAAATGCAGGAATTACACGTAATTCACTGGTGTACTGTTTTCTTGACGAGCAAATCAAGGCGAATTCGGCGCCTATTGTATAAAAGTTTTCCATTGGCCGACTCTTTCAGTTAATAAAATAAGTGCATGCATGAAATGAATTTAGCGAAGGAGCAAACAGGAATATCCCCAACAAACATGGTTGTTTTGTTCATCAGAATCTGGAACAAGTCCAAATGCGTGTCGGTGACTTTTTCTCGAACATTTAGAAAATTTTATTAGTCGCGAGAGGCCTCCGCCGTTTCGGATCAACGATAATCCCATTACATTTCCAGTTTCAGCAATTTGACTGCTCCGATCTATCGCAATAAAAAGTTATTATGAAACGCAGGTGAAAACGTCGGATGATGAACGTAGCCAGACTTATATTATCTTGAGTTTGCAAAGTTGATTTGATGACCTGCGGATGTATTTTCTAACTTCGGCTGCTAACTAGAACTGACATTTTTGAAAGAAACTTAATATCCATTACTGCTATTACGAATGCCGCCGTAACAAATATAATCACTAAACTAGTAATGAATATAAAGTTTCTTTCAAGGATGACAGTTCTAGTTACCAACTGTAGTTAGTAAATACGCCTGCTGTAATGCTTAAATATATTCAAATCTGTTTATTACTGACGTTTTTTGGTAATTTATTATAAAAGTAATAGACGGCACAAATAAACAAGTTGGACTTTTCGTTAAACATTCAAAGTAATCCAACTGACATCTTTTTCATCCATTCCCCCTAGTGGAATCGAATTGATTTCAATTTATTAAAGATATGATAATATATCCAATTGAATAAAAATATCGTGCAAAAAAATACAATCCCTGGCCAAATTGCGGATTCAAAAGTCATTTATTGTGCGCCTTCTCCATCCTTTTCCTTGATGTAGTCAATATCGATAGTATTGTGCCATACATCGACTCCGACGATACAATAACATCGAATGGGAAGGAAGGCCAAACGCCGACACAAAAATAAATCTTAAGCCTCTGAGTCAGCAAGAAAGGCGGATTCGTAAGCATGCTGTGATCGTACAGCGATCTTCGCAGATAAGCGCCGGGGCTGTCCTCCTACCGGTTGATTTATATACTCGTCCCAGACATAATGCTTCTCAAATAGACGCCGATGAATAGTCAAGTTCTTTCGATTCAACAGTAAAATCTTCGCAATAGTGGTTTCTCCGTGTTTCTTGCAAAAATGTATTGCTCCATCTATTAACAGTGAATGAATCTATACAAATCTATACAAAGGACATCAATACAGTTGAAATTTTGTCCAGGCTGGATATGGGTCGATGATTAAATCAGTTAGGCGGTACGGTATACGAGTATTAAAGATGTAGACTTAAATTGTACTTCAAATTGTACTCGAGTCAGGATTTTTATTGTATTTATCAATTCATTTTTCAATTTGTTTAACAATTTTTAATAAAATGCAATAAATTCACAAGTTTGCTCTATTCTTAATCAATTTCTACGAAATCCATAAAGACGTAAGATGTTAATACGAAGCTACTAACAGTGAATAAGTCTATTTTAGCTTGACAAAGTACAAAAGAGATCGAGAAGATACAGTTGCAATTTCGTCTGGGTTGGATGAAACTACACAAAAATTACTGTATCCTACCGAAAGAGAAAGAAATCCAGTAGAATTCTAAAAATGGCTTGGTTACTCTATAAAAAACCTAGATGCTAGTATCATATCACAACAAGAATAATTTTATGTTAACGATTTCGTAATTTTCATAGATCGTTGTAACCCAATAAAAATAATGACATGGATAACGCGTAGCGTAGATAAAGAGTAAATTTACTCAGTTTATGGATACATAAACCAACGCAATCTTAAATAGGGTGTTCTTAGGTTCTTTACAATCTTTCTTAAAATTACAAAAAAAATAGACATTTTAGAATCACAGAAAATATCAGGTTATTTAATTTGTTGTCTGTTATTGTCTAAGAACATAAATAAAATATGTAGTATTATTTGGCAATAAACAAACGTTATATTTTAATATTAAGGTCATTCTCAGACTGATAAAATATTCAAATTCATCTTTGTAAGTGATGCAATTAACGTTAGCTTTAAAACAAGCGTAAAGCTATGCTTAAATGTTATATTTCCAATAATGGTAAACTAAATAATTTCAATTCATTCAATCAAAATTGGGAAATAATTTTTCTTTGAAAGCCAACGCGGTAGCCCTAATCTCTACCAACTCACTGTTTTTATAAGGAAAATATCTTAAGCTACAAAAAACTTCATCTGCAACTTTATCTTTTGCTTTTATTAACTTTCCACTCTCAACTATAATTCTTTTACATTTTCTCAGATTTAATTAAGTATGCTTTTTTCAGCATAATCAGAAATTTCATCGCAGTAAATGTCTGAGTCTCTCGCATGAATATTTGAAAGAAGAAACAAGTAAGCAAAAAGAAGTAAATAACGATTGTCTCCGGCTCAGAAGCTCAACAATATGACGTGGTTTTCTTAATGAAGGAGCTTAAAATTGCCTAATATAGTTACAGATTATTGAGCGACAGACATTGGATGTAAAATATTAATATACATACATATGATTATCTTATATAAAATATTTTCTTAAAGCTTATGAAATTGTTTGCTTTAAAATATTCTACAGATCAAAAGTTTTTAATGGACAGCCCATAACTTTCCTTCTACCAAAAGCTTTGGACTTATAAAATTATAAAAATTTAAAGCATGTCTTTAAAATTGTAAAATTTGCTCATCATACTCGTATCTCTGAAATATTGACGATCGATCTGAAATAGTAGATTTTATGCCGAGTGCATAAAGCAAGTCATTTCTATCCGAGATCGTTATATGCCCGAGCCCGCAGGGCGAGGGCAGATGAAGAAGTCGAGGATAAAAATGATTTGTGCACGAGTTATAAACTCTGCTTTTCACTTCGATTGCGAGAAAATAAAACAATAACATAACATACTATAAATTTGTCATAAGTTTTCATATATATTTGCCGAGATTTTGGCGGCAATATTTCTTGCACCACTTTTTGTGCGTTTATTTCCATTAAAGTATTAGGAGTAAGTTCTAAATCTTCTTCTTCACTTGACATTTTTAAAATTTAGTTAATTCAACAATAACTGAGAAAATTCAATACGAAAATTTCACGGCTTCTTTCCCGCTACTTTACTTTTTTTAATTTTTGTGCATGATTTTCGGGCAAAGTATAAAATATATACAGCCTACTCTTAAATTATTTTGGAATATTGTTTTTTTAGTGATGAATATGTCTTGATATTTAGTTACTTTTTCGTATTATCTTATTATAAACCAAAAATGCAAATAGGGAAGGATATATTATAAATTAGCAAGTTTTATCCGTGCACAATTTATTATGTTTGGCTGCATGGTCTAAATGGTCACTGCCTTAGTATAGATACATTTAAAAAGCTACTTTTTTGCCCTTGTGCATAAAGTTCAACTTTATGTCGCCTAGATTCTGCATAAAGTAGTACTTTTTCGAGCATGAGAAGTGAAAATTAATTTTTTAAATCACTCTCATTAGCTGTCTAGTCTTAAACTAGATGTTTATGGATTATTTAAATAAAACATAAATATTAGTTCCTTTGGTTTTCTATCATTGTCTATACAACATTTGTGTATTTATTTATTTTAATTTTTTTATACGAGTGTTGTGGTCTTTCGGAATTTAGAGTAAAATTTTGAGTTTTTTTTTTGCTGGAATGTTAATGTTCCATAATCTAATCCAACTATAATATGAAATAATTCAACCTGACAATTATAACGTAGCATGTGATATTTCACGATTACATAATTTCAATTTACATTTACAAAACTTAAGGATGCCTATTTACTTCGTCTCTGAAGCGCGCGAGGAAAGTTCGTCAAGTAATAATAAACACGATGCGGTTCCAAAACGGAGCTACTTGGTGGGGTGTAGAAAGTAATTAAATGTGAATTGAAAACAAGTCAGTTGTTGCCAGCACCCCCCGGGAACTCTCCAAAAGAACGGCAACAATGTATTTTCTCGTTACATTACGACTGTTTATTCTGGGACTTGGTAAATACGTTCTCGGTTTAGGTATACCTACCACTTTGCGTGACATTTCGATTATGAACGATATTCTAATGATTTTCTTGTTCGGTTATAAAATTTCATAGGATTATTCTATTTATTTAGACTGGTCATCACTTCATGCCATATGTTTTGTGTTTAAGTCCCGTTGCTGAGCACGGGTCTCACTTTAAACGAGGAGGAATTGGACTACTGACAGCACGCTGGCCAGACATGACTCTGACTTTAGTGTAAGATCCACACCCACCCGTTGTTCCCGGTGTACCTTAGTGTAGGACACAGATCGGTTTGTGTTTCACATAAGAGTGGAGAAAGAGTAAACGTAAACAAGGGAGTTTAACTCTCTACTTCCAATTAGATGTACAAGTAAAAGGTAGCGGTGACACATAAACCCTAAATCCGTTATCGTACAAGACGAGATTGGTCGTACTTATCTAGAATATTAGCTACTAGCTTTCTGCTCGCGGATTCGCCCGCGTTATTATTGTTTTCCCGTGGGAATGTTATATTTTCCCATAGGAAAAATAGTGTTGTAGCCTATTATATAGAAGACTGTTATTTATATTTACGAGCTCGGATAATAAATTTCATAGAAATTGGAGCTGATTTTAAATATTTTCCATAGAATCTTTCAACCCCTATATTGCATCCTAAAGGAGTGAATTCCAATAAACCGTGAAACACGTGTCCAATGAAATGTTTTTAAGATCATGAATCTCAAGTTTTATCAAAATCGTTGCAAATTTAAAGATTTTTCCATACAAATTTGCAACCCCTATTACATCCCTTTATGGTTAAAAATGTTATAAAATCCCTTCTTTGTGTGCGTTTACATTTTGAATTAAAACAACTGTCCAAATTTTATGTTTCTACCGTCTATAGATAGGAACTTCTCCTTTTATATACAACTAACTTTTCGCTCGCGACTTTGCCACCGTTATTTTTGTTTTCCCGTGAGAAATTTTTTTCCCTTAGGAAAATTATCCTTTGTCCTTTCCCTGGTCTCGAACTATCCCTGTACCAACTTTCATCAAAATCGGTTTTAGTAGTTTCGAAGCCTATTCAATACAAACAAACAATCAAATCTTTCCTCTTTATAATATTAGTATAGATATAGATACAATTTGCCGTTACTTGCAATTCGAATATAAGATAAATAGGTAAGATAACACTGTAACCTAAATGAAAATAATAATAATATAATCTTCTTATCTTCTTTTCTTATATGTAGGTAAAAATGAAAGGACTCGTTAGTCTCGATAAAACTCAAAAACGGCTTAATTGATTTGAATATTTATTATAGTTCTTTGTGTTCCTTAATACAGGGGTGGTTTAAAAGAAAATATAATAAGGAAAATCCTATAAAAAATTTATATAAATAAATAATAGTAATTGTGTACGGAAAATGACGGTACACTTCTGTAATCTATCAAGGTGATACAAAGTTCGCTGGAGTAGTTAAAAATTTATGACCTGATGATATGATGATATATTAGAGAAGTGGTCGTAAATAATTTTGGCATCACCTGCTAAAAAATGTTATACTGTGTCATGTAAAGCCAACACAAAGTCATTTAAAGCCTCCAAAAAACAGGGATCGAATATTGTATTAAATTTTATTCAAGCCCTGGGGATAAAACTAATTTGTATTTGTAACACCGAAAGTACTTTAATTTTGATAGAAACCCATTTCATATTGTTCAGCGAAAAAAACAATCATTTTGATTTGACAACATAATGCACAATAAATCCGTTCTGAAGATACTACAATATAACAAAATCAAACTATGTAATCTCGCCATGTTAATGATATTTGTAGGTTTTAGTTTGCCAAGCTGTAAAAGCGAAGGGATTCAAGCATATATAGCCATGACTTTTATGATTTATTATGATATGATTTTTTAAAATAAAAAGTTTCGTAATTTTTTATTTATATTAATAATTTAATGTTTAATTAATATAATTTTGATTTAATGCTGTATTTTTAACGTATTTGTTTTAATTATATAATATGATATACAGGTGGATTTTTGAGATGGGATTTAAAGGGCAGGTACATTAACCGTTATAGTTACAAGAAAACATTGTTAGGCAACCATCCATAACTTTTTAAGATATTCTGATCTGCATTCACGGATTTTGGAAAAAAATTACAGACAACAAAAAAAATGCTGAGATAGCAAAAAAATTTTTTTTATGCCTATCGATCCTATTTCATGTAGGGATCAAAAGACTCTATGGGACCATTTAAGGTATGAGTACTAGAAATGACAGAAATTGCCAAAAACATTTCCCATACATTTTGTACGGAAAATCCTCGGATCCTATTTCTTACGGTGATCTCTCTATGAATCCTATTTCTTACTTTTAAGGGAAACTGTTATTCAAATAAAAACAAATTAAATCATTTAAACATGTATTTTTAAACAAACGCAAAAATATCAAGTTTTCTTGTAACTATAACGGTTAATGTACCTGCCCTTTAAACCCCATCTCAAAAATCCATCCTGTATATATTTATAAAAAAATTACTCTCCTTTTTGCCCCATCTGCAAGAAGGTGATCCGAAAAGTAGACTATTTTCTTTGGGGATAAAGTAGTCTTGGGTGAGCTTAAATCCCTTTCTCTAATTACTCTTACTTACTTACTTAGGACTCTAATGGCCATTTTCACCAACCTCTTCTTAGCTTAGGTGACTCTTAGGTGGCATGCTGTCACGTTCTTTTCAGTAAAGATAAAAAGTGACTGCATACGTCTTAGGGGCTTCTTAAGCTAAGTTATGGTTGGTGAAATCGGTCATAAGTCTTTAAGTCTTAAACACTACCTACACCCGTAACTCACGCACGGACAAGGATTAGAGCCCACAGATAATCTATAAAATGTTTACATTGAGAAAAATGCTCTGTTATCAATCGATTTCCATATAACAAATGTATTAATAAAAAGCGAGAGACCAAATCCTTTTAAGCAAACAATGTTTGGATGTATTAAGACGTGTTGCTAAAAGTATACACGAGCTTTATAATACGTCACCCGAACGCCACACAGAAATAAAAATACAAAACCATTCCGCCTTAAATCTACTATGACAAACACAATATTTATACGACAGAGCAATCGGCACATTTTATACGCAACGTAAAGATAACGAGCGGGCAGAGAAAATCGACAACGAGTTGTTATTTCTATTCGTTCCTTACTTGTTAGTCGATGCGCCTTACTCGATATAGGATGTTGTCCACTGAAATTGTTTGTTTTTGTACGATTTAATGAGATTTTGTTCGGGCCTTGCGGTGTTCGCACATTTTTTTGTTATTTGACGCTTATAAAAGAACTGTGGTTTAGAAATGAGTTATATTGCAGAGGAATAAGGACTACAGTGGTTTGTTGCGCGAATTGCGGTGATTTATTTGCAAATTAGCACTACATGTACACGTAGCAAATGGTTCTAATTAGAATTGATTTCATTTTGGGCTGCTCGGTTATGTTATGTAGGTGAACTTTTGGGACAAACATCACTATCCTACTTACTTTCCAGAGCACATACAAAAGCGAAATTGCCTGGTTATTCTGATTAAAAAACTAACTATGAGTTAATAATACATTTGACTAAAAATGTCCTATCTGGGAACTTGAGGCTTTGATTGTGGTATGTTTCTGTAGGTATTAACTGATAACTTGTATAGCTTGAAAGCTCCGAAATTACCGTCCGTTTGGGTAATTTACTTTATTGTAATAGTTATTTTCGTCATAAGTAGACTAGATACGATTGTAATATTATATAGAGCTCTTGAAACTGGGGGACTTGACAAAGTAACAGTTCAAGAATGATAAAGAAGTTCGAAAATAACCAAAATATGTGGGAATGATTTCATATGACGAATCATTCTCATACTTTGCCGTTCGATATAGAACGTATCGAAAACGAAACGAATGGGCATGTTACTTTGTCTAATAGGCCCCCTGATTATCGAACAATTGTTAAATTATCCCCTATATGTTAAACTGATTTGTTTAATTTATTATATCATATTTAAAGGTACGTGTGCAACAAAAATGGTTACTGCTTTTTTACAACTTTTCCAGTAGTATTTTAGTATTATCATTATTCATATTGTCTACCATTCGTCATAATATCCCCCGTTCTTGCCAGCTTACGTGCCGGCAACTGTACACAATATTTTAAGATTCTTAATAAAACTAGATTGCATTTAGTAGAAGTAATAAGCGATAAAGAAAGTTGGCGATAATAATTAAATATTACTTAATTTGGATAGTACCTAATAATCAAGTAGTAGTATAATATTTTAACAGGTATGACCTATACTGCTTTTATTTTGTACTCCCAATTAAAATATTATACTTCTACTTGATTATTAGGTACTATCCGAATTGCCCAAACATATATTTACGTAATAAGTATATTATGTAAATATGTGATTTGATTTAAACGTTTAATCGCGTAGAGGGTAGGCCCGTGCGCTAAATTAGGGTTTTATGAGGTTCCCAATTAATAATGTTGTGATACACGGTGGACGTGTAATATGTATATTAATTGCGCGCAATGAAGGCTATAATGGCTATGTTGGTCTTAACTATGGCTTAATTATATTAATTTAAAATGGATTCATACGTCTAAATCTTTTTTCCAGTACCACTCCAAAGACTACACGTGTACAATGAGGTACAGTACGCTCTAAAAAGTGTTACTTTTACCTCAGGCGAAGACCGAGCAAATTTGCGGGCAATCATGTTTGCCCGTACAGATGAGCCCTTCGTTCACGTTCTATGTCAACAGTCATCTTTGAGACTAGAATAAAGAAAAATAAAAAAATCACGCGTATTGAGCTTTTTTGCTTAAACTGTTACTACAAATTTTATATAAAGTAATTGTGAGTCGCCGCCAAATAATTAAATGATTAATTACCTACGTAGAGCCTTTTCCATTTCTACCTACATATATAAAATTTTGATAATTAATTAGTTTGTTGAATGGCGCCTATTAGCTATAAAGTTTTGCGTATAGATTTTGAAAGTTGACTTTAACAGTCAACTTTATTAAACATAAAATTAAAAGTCTCTTCTATAAATTATGCAAATATATAAGAAAGTAATATATTCAGAATGGTTATTTAACGTAGGTATGTAAATACAATACAAATACAACATAATTTTACCTTTTGAGCTCCATACCATAGAAATATTTTTGAATTTCCATACACTGCTGATATCAATTCATAATTGACATAGCAAACAAACGAGATAGCCGTTATTATTATCCACAAAGTAATATGATAGTGCCGTGAGCCTTACGATAACGATACAGTCCAGTGCCCCTTATAGCCGGCACGAGTTCCAATAAAACGAAATGAAATCGCATCCACATTGCCGCCTGCGTTTCATATATACGCCTAGCGAGTACACTAGTATAAGGTTCAGGTCATGTTCTCCCTTGACAATGCGTATTTTTGGAGGCGATGCACCTGAAGAATAACGAAATTCATTGAAACAAAGGCTTTCGAACGCCAAATAATCCAAAGCTTCATGAATCCTTACGAAATTTTAAAAAAAAAATCACACGCGGTTAGGTATTCAAATATTTTTTTTTAGTTTTATATAGCTGGTTTAGTGGATAAATATCAAATGGTTAATGGCTTAAGTCCGGCATTGATGAATCAAGCTCCAAACCCCCAGACTTTGGGGCTTAATTCCGTTAGACGAAAACTGCTAGACTTGATGTTCCCCCACAAATGTTTTAATGGAGCTATAAAATCCGAAAAAATATCAGTTGTATTCGTATTTTCTTATCATCATCACAGCTCATATACGTCCCCACCGAGGGGTTCGAGCCTACCCTATGTTAGGGTGATTAGGCCTTAGTCAAACACGCTGGCCCAGTGCGGATTGGTCGACTTCACATACATCATTGAATTTCTTCGCAGATGTATGCAGGTTGCCTAACGATGTTTTCCTTCACCGTAGGAGCGTCAGACAAATGTACATATGAAATTCGAAACGAAAAACACATTGGTACATGGCGGGTCTCGAACCCCGACCCCCCGATTGGAAGGCTAGTGCCGAGTCCACAGCGCCACCGACGATTTTCTTATCCCTTTCATATAATTACAAGGACTTTCCGTTCTCCTGTCCCGAACCAATATGCAAGCGCATTCACCTTTGCCTCGTATTCTACTCGATTACTCACTACTCGCTTGTCTTTTAGTTCATTTACTTTCAAATTTGGTATCCAAATTGTATAATTGTAATTTAATCTTGAAATACTAATTGTCTTACGTATATTGTGTTAGCTTGTAATCAGCTTATACAGAGAGTAACTGAACACCCTAATAACATTTAAGGGGTATATAAGTTAGATACTAAATGGACCCTCGGTGCTTGTCTGAGACCTGGACCTGATCCCCAATACTTTCAGAGTTATTTGATTTTAATCTAAAGGAAAAACTTTCAAGTGACAACCATAATCAGCTCTTAACACAAAAGAAATTTAAACACAAAATGCCACGTGACAGAAGTGAGCGTAGTATTCTTCGTACGCTTACGTAGGGCTATCGGCACTTAATACCAAAAAATATTTTTTTTAGTTTGTATGGGAAAAAAAGTATGTTTGTTAGCCCTAATATTTTTCCTTCAGAATCTTTACTTCTGATGGATACATACGCTTAAATGTTATTGGGGTGTTCAGTTACACCCGGTATATAATATTAACACCTATGATGTACGTGGATTATATTGTGTTGTATGTACGCTGTTGATTGACCTTAACAATAAATGAATAAGATTCTGTGGAGTAGCTATGGAGCCTGCAAAGGAGCGTAGTTCCTTCGCTGCTCTGGGGGGTGATTTTGTAACTCATCGGCAATCGGCCATCGTATAGATTTGATAATTCTGTTTTTAACCTCGTCGTTCGAGCTGTCTTGGCATATTTGTCGAATGAATCAACCAATACCCATAGCCAGTGAACATAATTCCGCTTTTTTATTCATCTAGTGTGGTAATGATTGCCGACCAATCGATGTGTTACAAAATCACCACCCTGATCCACTGTGTACGATGGGGTTAAATGTAGCTCCATCGCCTATCAGAGACTTCGTGGGGTAAACAGGAATTTCTTAGTTTTAGTTCCCTTACTTAGTTCTCTTGGTGTGTTGAACTGTCATGCGATGTGGGGTGTAATATGATATTTTAGTCGTTAACTAGCCAGGGGATATTAATACCGGCCTGTGGCCACCTAACATACCTATTAAAGGTTTCCCCCGTTCAAAAAAGGGTTTTGTTTCGAGTTCTCCATATTTTCGCAGATGTAACATTAAGGCTGACTCCCTTAGTAGATTCTTAAGAGTAAATAGTTACAACATGTATAAAGCTACAGCTATAAATTACTTAAATCAAAGTGCACAATTTGCATTTCCTTCAACTAGTCTGCAGAAAGAAAATCGATTTACAATCAACATAATTATAATATAATTTTTGAATTTTAGTTTAGTTACGGATCTTATCAGATTTTTCATTTAATTAACTTGAGTCAATTAAGTCAAAGAGTTAATGTCGAAAAGTGGACGTTGCTTACACAGTTTATAGATATACTCGTTAACATTTAACTTAGAGACAAATAAATCTGGCACATCGGGATGAAACCATGTCCAAGCGAGAGCAAAACACATGGGGTGCAGTTTGTTACTTTTACATTCGATTACTGTACCTATAGCCTGGGGCATTTATGTTTAGGTTTTTCACTACACGCAATTTCGATAGTGTTTTTTATTTAGTAAAGTGTGTGAATCAATTTCATTTAGTAAAGGTAGTTTATGTATTAAAAAAACAATATATCGTTTTTAGTATTCAAATTCATAGCAATATTCAAATACAATCCAATATTTACATTGTCTTAATAATATGACCCAAGTTGAATCGTATTAACATGATGACTTTGACCTAAGAGTCGTTTTGCAAGAATTGTGCACGGCACTTTTCTAGTCGTTTTTAGGCATTAAAATAAATAGGTATTCTAAGCACATAGCTATGCTTCGAACGTAGACTTAGTCGATATTTCTTCTTGAATACTGTTGTACAAAACACCTTAGCTATAATTCGAAATCAGATACGTTCGAGTTTGCCGCATAAAAGCCTTTGTTAAATGTATCCGCAGGTTCGTATCTGATTTCGGAATGTACACACACACCCAACAAAAAAAATAATCACTTTTATTTGTACGCTCACGTTTCAGTTTGACTGGAATCTTAAGTTTGGTTCAGCCATACTACTATATCGCGTAATACTAATTGAATGAATGACGTATTCAAATAAAATACAGTACAGCCTTCGGATTTACTCGGGTATATTTGATTTTAAAGATTTTTCATTACTTATACTCTGAAAGTAAGTTTGAAGTTGCCTGAGGAGTGGGGTGAAAGTAATAATTTTTAGACCTATCTCTGTGCTACCTACTTTTAGCAAAATCTTTGAAAAAATAATGTTGGAACAAATGCAAAGCTTTTTTAACAGAAATAATCTTCTACACTGTAAACAATTTGGTTTTAGAAAGGGTCGCTCAACAACTGATGCTGGTGTTGAGTTAATACAAAATATATATGAGGCCTGGGAGGACTCACATGATGCGCTGGGCGTTTTTTGTGACTTGTCCAAGGCGTTTGATTGCGTTCATCATGACACCCTGATCAGGAAATTACACTACTATGGATTTCGCGACACTGTTCTGGATTTACTCGTCTCCTATTTGACTGAGAGGATTCAGAAAGTAGACGTCAACGGGGAGAGGTCCCAGGGCGCCTCGGTTAAAATGGGAGTTCCGCAGGGTTCAATTCTTGGTCCTTTTCTATTTTTAATATATATAAATGACTTGCCTGCTTTTGTACAAGACAGGCATGAGATTGTATTATTTGCAGATGATACTTCACTTATGTTTAAAATTAAAAGACGATTGCAAATTTATGACGATGTAAATAGTTCTATCTCAAGAATAGTTTACTGGTTTAATGCGAATAACTTGTGCCTCAATGAAGGGAAAACTCAATGTATAAAATTTGTTTTACCCAATGTTAAAGAGGTTCACACCACTGTTAACATAAAGCATAAAAATGTGGACCTTGTGGATACCGTAGTATTTCTTGGTATTACTTTAGATTCAAAGCTTCAGTGGGGCCCACATATTGATAAATTGTCGAAGAGACTTAGTTCTGCAGCCTACGCTGTATGGAAAATACGTCAGCTGACTGATGTTGATACAGCAAGACTTGTATACTTTGCCTATTTTCATAGTGTGATGTCGTATGGCATTTTGCTGTGGGGAAATGCTGCCGACATTCAGACTGTTTTTGTGCTGCAAAAAAGGGCTATTCGTGCTATTTATAACCTTAAAATAAGAGACTCTTTGAGAGAAAAATTTAAAGAAATTGGTATTATGACCGTCGCGTCGCAATATATTTACGAGAATATAGTATATGTTCATAAAAATATACATTCGTTTTGTAAAAACAGTGATATTCATTCAGTAAATACTAGGCAAAAGAATATGTTAGCGTTACCAAATACTAGGCTTAAAAAAATTAATAATTCTTTCAAAGGTCTTTGTGTACGTTTCTACAATAAAATCCCAAATAATATTAAAGCACTTAACTTGAATAAATTTAAAGTCGCTATCAAGGGCGCACTTATGAAAAAAGCATATTATAAAGTGTCTGATTATATGACAGATAAAACTGCTTGGGATTGACAAAAAATGTGATAATTGACGTTTAAAGGGTGTTAACACTTTGTGATAGTGGGATAAATTTCATTCGAGTAACTGTTCCACTCACACCGACAGGCATTTCTATATTATTTAAAAAAATGTTTGTGAAATATAATATTGTAATGTTGGCATTTTAAAAGAGGAGACAAAAAAAATACAAGACCTTCCGAGTTTCTTGCCTGTTCTTCTTGAGAAGGCTCTCCCAATTTCCGAACAGGTGTAGAGTCAATTTTTTTTTTTTTTTTCATTTGACTTGTATTTGCACACATCTTAATAATGGTTGGGGTGTGTGTACATACAAGGATTAAATAATTTAGTTAATTAGATTCTTGGTTGAATATTTTTATGTTTTTATTTTGACGTCAATAAGTGCCTGTAAAGGTCTATATTGAATAAAGATTTTTGAGTTTGAGTTTGAGTTTGAATACTTTTCAGCCCTAGAGAGAATATATTAATTCATAAGATTTATAATTATGAGCAGTTGTTAACCCGAATAAAAAAAATAAAAAAATAAAGAACTTGCATTATATTAATCCTCTGCATTCGTTCTTTGCAAAGGCTTATCCTCCGCAGTACGCGATTTTTTTATACAACCAAGAAGCAGGCTGCCCACTTGATGGTAAGTGGACACATTCGTTTATAGTACATGTGGTTCCTGTAAGAATTGCAAATCTATATCCCCGACAAGAACGCTTATGTTACAAGTTGGCAACGTGCCAACTTATGATATAGGGTGTCAAGTCACAGTAAATACACAGTAATTTCATTGTATTACGGTCAAGATGATTATGCCAAACAAACAACAATTTAATAACAAAAATAATTCTTAGTTTGCGCTTGGGTATAACACACAGTTGATGGAATATAGAAAATTTATCGCCATAATCTGCCTTTCGGCGTGCAAAATTTTGGTGGGTGCATATTAGGGGTTAGGATATTGTTTTGGATTGGTGCAACCCAAACTATTCTCTGCTACCACTCGAAGTCAATTTGGGCTTCGAGTCCCTATTTAATTAAAACATCGTTTGTTTTACGAGTTTTAAGATATATAGGTAATACTAACTTATACGGTTTGTTATGGAGTCCGCCCTGGAGATCACCCGCCACGGGTCACAACTTGACGTGTTTATTCACAATTTCCTTTGCGATTCCTAATCACCCCGACTACCCCATGGTACCACCACCCCGACATGAATTTGAAGAATCTCACGTTCCTCGGTGACGGTGACTAATTTATGATAAAGAACATACGTGTCTTTGTTAAAACATTAAAATGTACAAGAATTGGACCAAAAATACACTCAGGAACAAATTTAGAGGAACACTACACTTTTTACATAGATTCAAGCTAATTTTACAACATCATATTGATGTGTGATTGATCTTTAATTCGTTGGTTTATTGTTATACAGGATTCATGACCAAGGCCATAACGGATAATGACAAAATTTCCCTATTTGTGACCTGGAGAAGAACGGTAACTTTTAATGGTGCTCTTTTTTTTCACAATCGTACAACTGGCTTCCGCGGTGAATGTTTTTTTGTAGCGAATCCGCTGGCTAGAAAGCTGGTAAAACTAACTATGGTTTCGTATGCTGAAGTACACAGCGTTATCAAAAGTAAAAGTGATTTTTTATCGTTCCTCTAAATTTGTCCCTGAGTGTAGTTAACTAAAACAATACGGTCAATCCAAAACAAATAAATGCCTAAAACACATACGTCTATTTAAAGTCTATTCTAAAGTCTAGTTATATGACCTTGGCTAAACGCGGCCGGAGTGCGCGAATCGGTTTAACTTGAGCACTTTGAACGCGAAACTTGTTTCAAGTCCAATGTTGTTGAACAGTAAAGCTTTTGAATGTGTTTAGTTCGAAAGATCGTCCGCAGCGGCGAATGCTGGCAATTAACCGTCCTAGTGTTCAATTAGAGAGACGCCATTAGTGCCGTGCGTAAGCCAGGCTCGCTGCCTGTCCCGCCTAATACTTACGTATGTGCATCATTAATACGTGTATTCCGTCGAATAGAGCTCAAGCTAAAGTTCGTTAGCTATTTGAATTATGCAGCTGGATTTTGATGCTGCCCTTGAAGTGGGCATAGAAATAACTTTAAATTCTAGAGGTGAGATTCAATATTAGTTACATTGTCAACACAGATTTAATTGATTTCACGTGCCGTTAAAAATAGAATTTAACAAAAAACCCGTCTAACTACACGGTGCAATGAACTAAAAGTAATAATTCAAATTACGCACAAAAATAAACTGGAGCCGTTAAACAGATGGTATATATTCGAAGAATATCATAATTAAAAATAATAATTACGAAGACAGTCGTTTCTTGTGGATATCTTTTTTGTAAATATTCTATTTCAAATTAGACCCTTATTTGAATTTAAGCCTGCATACATAGATTTTACTATCTAGCATCGTGTTTTTAGCCTATTTAGCATTGAACTATTTCGTACCTTGTCTAAAGTCTATTCTTTGTCGATTATTTTTGACACTGGTTTGAAAATCATCTGTCAGCAAAAGGAGGATGCCCGATTTTGCCCCACTATCAAGGTCGACGACCAATAAAGTGGTATTTCTAATTAAATATATTTTACCAAAACATGATTTTTCAGTGTAATATAAAGCAGATAAAAGCTACGGTTTATTCGATAAAAAAATTAAAGACTTACATTACATGCATTTCCTGTTAGAAAATGGCGACTGCATTTATGCATTTTTCATTGTAGCTACAATTACACCTTTTCCAATGGTATGCATTATTTCTTTCATTATATTTTTAAATAATTATTCCTAATAAATTATAAAATATTTCATTTCAATTAAAAAGCATTTTTTTTTGCTATGACAAAAGGTTGACAGATCGCATAGAATATAAAACCCCGTTTTCCACCTAAGCAGCGCACCATTTTTTACGATAAAATCAAATGTTAATTATATTTTGCGTTTCTTTTAAATGGTATGTTAATGTTAACATTTTTACCTACGCTATATTTCACAATGGGAATCTTACCGAAAATACCAGATATTTTTAAATGTAGCGCATTACGGTAACATACTATGCTCGATGACGATGGTCAAAATCCTTAGAGCATAGAAACGAATGAATCACGATGATATTGAAAATGCTACAAATCTGTAGTTAGATGGAACGCGCCTATAAATAGCAGTTCCCTTCGTTGCTTGTTACGTTGCGTTCTTTGCGATTTTTGTTACACATTTGATTCCATATTATTGTTAATACTGGATATCAATGGGTATAATTGATAGTATTATTTGGTATAACTGATTTTTAATGATCGATAGTTCAGCATAACTAGTTTGACGTCTTGCAACTTGCAAACATAGGTTGCTTATTTTGAAACTGCAGCCTTAATTAAAAAAAAAATACTTGTTTCCTATTCAAGGCCGAAAAACGTTTAAAATGAGGCTAGGATTGTTTCTGTTCATGGAAATTTGTAAGTGGGGCAAGTCTCCATACAAAAGTGGGCATCGTCCTTTGTTTCTTATTTAAGATGGCAGAGAATGCTTTAGGCATGAAGTCCGCCTGGCATACTGTTTTTGCATTTTTAGTAAATAATTTAATATTACCGGAAATTCTTTCATTACAACAAAGTAGTGACTGAAGGTATAAGAAATCTTCACCAAGGTTCCTGCTGAACTATAGAGAGTTCGCTCTTAGAATATAGTTACGCTGTTAAATTTTTATTATAGCGTTAAGCTTTTGTATGTAGGTACCCATAATTAGTACCAGTTGGATCAAACAACAATAACATAAAAATAAGTTCAATCAAAACTTCATCTCGCGCAGGATTCAATTCTGCAACCACTAACAACCGAGGGCTTATCCAATCCGAGTGAAATTTCAACCGAATCATCACTACAGCTCATATACCTCCCCATCGAGGGGCTCGAGCCTAACCTAAGTTAGGGTGTTTAGGCCTTAGTCAACCACACTGGCACAGTGCGGATTGGTTGACTTCACATACACCTTTATATGTCTTCACAGACGTATGCAGGTTGCCTCCCAATGATTTCTTTCGCCGTAGGAGTAGTTCCACGGAATAAAAATAGAAAATAAAAAAATGTATTTATACTTAGTTACCAAAAAATTGTATAACGTTTGTTGGGGAAATTCTCTCATTATGTTTTAATAAACATAATGAGAGAATTCTTTGTATTATGTATTGAGAGGTTTTCGCTCTTCAGTATTAGTATACTGTAGGTATACAGTATTAGCGCCATAATACCGTTAATCTTCTTCTTCTTATATTTAAAAATGAAACGCTGTGTGTTAGTCTCGCAAAAACCCTGAAACGGCTCGACCGATTCTCACGAAATTTTATGTGCGTGTTTGAATAGGTCCAAGGAAGGCTTAAACGTAAAGTTGGACCCGGTAGGTGGCGCTGGAATCGGGCAGGACATCGTCTGCCGGGCCCACTAGTATATGATAATAATACGTGCATGCAAGACCAACAAACCAGAATCATAACAAAAATAATAACTAAGTAGGTATCTACCTAATCCATTTACATAACCATAAACAGAAGATAAAGACAACTCACCATTTTAATATTTCATTAAATCTTCATTTATACATTGAAACACCAAACATTTTTATTTATACGACAGGGAAGCTGTTGGCCTTCGTTTCACCTGATGGTTGGTGGTGATAAGGCCGAAGGTGGAATCGAGCTTCACCTGGACTCTTCAACAATTGAGGTACTGGCTATCATAATTATCTCCAATTATCGAAATACAAGAATGCTATTAACATTGTTACTCGAGCGAGAAGCAAACTACGTATCATCGTCCAATTCAGAAATCTTTACTGATTTCGTGAAAGTTTCTTAAGAATAAAGCACGTTTAGATTATCTGAATTATTTGTGATTTTTGTTTTTTTCCATGTGCTAAATAAATTTTCCAGCAATATTAAAATCAATGCAAGGAAAACTTAATCAGGCAAGATTCAAAATGAATGACCACTTAGGAGATCTGTATAATTATATTATTATTATAGGTGTATGAATTATTGCGCCAGAAAACGAAAAGTCATCCATTCAAAGCTAGAGTGGTCTGTTAGATAGAGCTCTTTATTATAATTTTATCATTACCTTGGATCTCCAACGGCGCGTATAATGAAGTTTAGAAACTTGGAATTAGTTGGGGTCATAATCTCACATCCCGCATTATGTGAGCTACTACGCAAACTGAGGCTTTGATGATAGCTTTGATGTGTATCATTTTATTAAGTAACTATACAGTTAGATAATTGATAGTGGTTTTAAGTCTAACGTGACTTTATTGTACAATGTGTTATTCCTTTTTTGCTTTGAATAGACTAATTTTTATCGGGGCAATACCGTATTTTTAACCGACTTCAAAAAAGGAGGAGGATTTTGAAAAAAAATTTGTTACCTCATAACTCCGTAATTTTTAAACCGATTTCCAAAATTCTTTTTGTATTTGATAAAGTATACTGCAAGAGTGGTCCCAAAGCCAGGATCTGATGATGGGATCCCATAGAAAATCAGAAAAAGCGTCAAGCTGGTGAAATTGGCCGAGATGAACCTAGAATTTCACCAGAAAAAATTTGAGGTTGAATTTTTCAACTGTCTTTTGGACATTGCATTAATTTCACTCAATGAAAGATTTGAACAGTTAAAACTTAAAAAAGCATTCAGAATCTTGGTCTTTTTTAACCGATTTCAAAAAAGGAGGAGGTTCTTAATTCGATGCGTATGTTTTTTTTTGTGTGTATGTTACGCGATTACGCCGCCAGTTGTGGACCGATTTTCAAAATTCTTTTTGTGTTCGATAGAGTATACTCCAAGGGTGGTCCCATAGTCACCAAAGTCAGGATCTGATGATGGGATCCCATGAAAATCGAGGAAAACCCTTAAATTTTAAGGTGTTTCCAACGTGTTTTGTGTGTACCTATGTTACGCGATTACTCCGCCAATTGTGGACCGATTTTCAATTTTTTTTTGTATTCGATAGAGTATACTCCTAGGGTGGTCCCAAGGTCACCAAAGTCAGGATTTGATGATGGGATCCCATGAAAATCGAGGAAATTAGCGTTTCTTTCACTAAAAAGATTTCATTGACTAAAAAGTTAAAAATACTTTTTTTTACAAAAAATGGAACCGATTTCATCACACAGTACAGACAACATCACATTTCTATATTGAAGTCGGTGACAAATTTTAACACTTTCCAGGAGATCATCGTTTGGCGCCGACTTCAATATAGAAGTGTGATGTTGTCTGTACCTATTCTTATATTATTTTTATGTTTTCAGTGTTTTTGAAGTCGGTTCTATTTTTTGTAAAAAAAATTATGTTATTAGATTAAAATGTCCATATAACTTCCGTTTTTTTTTCAATTGGTAATGTCACTGGCAACTTAATCAGCCTATCACCAACGAAAGAAGAAATAAAAAACAAGTTATTGTCTCTAGTTACTGCAGCTGAGGCAAACGTAATGAGATGTCCCGCACCTGTGGTAGGTAGTAAATTCTTGTAAAAATATTTGTCTCATAGGCAATGATGGCATTAGTATAAGTTAATAAAATTTATTGAAATGGATAAAATAGTTGTGTTTTACGAAGAAATGAGCGAGCGAAGCGTTCGCGCCGCAAAAGTAGAACTAAAAAGAATTGTCAATATCTTTGTGCTATTTGTCCATGATATTCGCTTCGAATAAATTACGTAAATTGTGAAAAATTGCTCTTTTTCATAATTGAACATTTTTTAAACTATTAAGTTATAAATGAGTTACTGAAGTAACAAGTAGTTACAAGTAAAATATCTAGGTCTATTATTACTATTAAATAAAAGAAGGTTGTCTGGTAGAGATTACCCGTTATAATATGGCTACCTGCTTTAGATTAGTATTTTTTAGAAAGTTAACTTTGGAAAATAAAGTGTCTTTTTTATAAATATAAAAAATGTTTCGTTAATATTGTATAAAAATATAACACCCATTCAAAAATTAAACATGAATACACCGCAAAAAATAGATGCATGTTAAGGATATCCTTAAAACAATCTTATATCGCTGGCGATGCGCAGCGATCCTTTTGACAATTGAGTTTCTGTTCCCCAAGAAACTAATTTACCTTCTATTGTTCCTTCATATTTACTAAGTTATTACATTTGCCTTGATCAGATATTAAATTGGCTTGCGTAGCGACCCTCTTTATAAGATTTGCGAGCACATGCACAGGCTAAGGCAATCGTATTTATTTGTAATTTAACCATCAATCAGTTTATGGATATCTGGGATTTTGTTTAGTGGTAATGTTCTTACGACTTGTAACTTAGAAGAACTGTAATAACTGTATGTTTGTAGTAAAAAAGAAGCATTAAAATAAACCCGCCGTTTTGAATGCAACCTAATAAAAATAAATAATAATTGTTAACCGAGAAAATAATATTTTTTATTGCTACTAAAAAACTGCGACCCCTACAAGAACCACAGTGTACGTTGCCAACTTGTGACATCAGATGTAAAGTCACCGTACCCAGTAATTTCAATGCCATATGAATGCCAATTTCATGCCCTTTAAACCAGAACACAGCAATGCAAGCAGTGCTGTTTTGCGGCAGAAAAAGGTAAGACGGAGGACGGAGGTACCCAAGCATACGACCCTGGTACAGAGACTCCCTCTTGGCGACTAGTAATGGAAAACTTTAAAACTAAACCGAACGGCATTAAATTATTTCTAGAAAATATTATGTTAAGTGGTATTGTATATGTATTCTTCTTATATGTATATTCTAATATTGTAATAATTTTCATAGTTTAAGGCGCATGTAAAACAGACTCTTATGAGTAAAGGTTACTATAAAATCAACGATTATTTGAATGATGCCAATGCCTGGTGTTAAATTGCAGATAATGAATCGTGTTGTTATGTATAACTATTTATTTAAACAAATATTGTTTTTGGTGATGACAAAGTAAGAAGAGAACTGACACATCTAATCTTGTAATGGAAGTTGAGCTCAAACTTCCGCTGTGAGGTCAGCTTCCAATTGACGACTCTGTAACAATACAGGAAGAAAAAATAGCCCTTGCTGGTTTTCTTGCTGGTTCTTTCCAGTACAAGGTCTCCCGCCGTAGACTTGTGAACCAATGGCGTAGCTGCTTTGACGTTCAAAAGAGATTGTAACAATCCAATTTGAATAAAAGATATTGAATTTGTATTCAAATTTTCAAGTAACTGAATAAAATACTAATGCGGATACTAAATATATACATGATCATGATTGCTGTAAACAGTAATAAAATCGCGACGAGAGTTAGATGAGGCTATACGCTACTTTAGCGGTGTCTCTATTTCATTATTGGTTTAACCTTACCCTAAGTGATCATGGTAGGGCTCCTGATTCCTCTGATATTTGTAAATATGCAACCCCTACAGCGTGAGTGTAACCATTTAGCTTCAGGTGGGCAGTCTTCTTGTTTCCTAGCTTGTATAAAAATATTCGAGTAATAATTCGTCTTCGTTAAATAGGTAGGCACTAGAGATTTACTGGAGGGAGACTCTGTACCAGGGTCGGCTGCTTGGGCACCTTCGTCTTACCTATTTTTGCAGCAAAGCAGCAATACTTGCATTGCTGTCTTTCGGTTCGAAGTGTAAGATGTGGCAGTGAAATAACTGGGTACCGTGACATTACATCTTATGTCACAGGTTGGCAACGTACACCGTGCTTCTTGTAGGGGTTGCAGATTTTGGTCCGGCCGGCCGAAAACCGGTTGGGAGACATTACTTTCCTACCCCTGGCCTGCCCGTCTGGGGGGTCGAATTGTTGCACTTGTCGACCCGTCCGTAGAGTAAGCCCCGGCGCTTGGGTCAGCTACGCTGGCTCACAGTCGGGCTTATTCTCCAGGGGGCGCACTCGGAGAATGGCTAGCTCCGATCCCGATTGTGCCTCTATGGGGGGTAGAAGTTGCTTGGAGGGTGGTTTTGCCAGGTATGGGGTATATATCCGAGTATATACCCGATATATACCCGAGTCCAATGGCATATCCTTGAGGCGGCCTTGTCAGCATTCAGCCCCTTGTCGAATCGTAACGAGATTCCCCTTCGTTAAGAAAAGGAGTTGCAGATTTGCAGCGAATCTCACAAGAACCACGTGTACGAGTATTATAGGTATCTGTTACCACTTACCATCAGGTGGGCAGTATGCTTGTTTACAAACTTTGCTGTATAACATTTTTTATATATTTCTTCTTTACCTTTGTTCAAAGATATGAAAGTACCTACTATTAATTTCAAATCTGTTTGCATCATTCACAGATTCGACGAAATAGGCCTAAGTAGCAACATAGCGTGAAATTAATCAGTGCCCACACTTATCACGGGAGATGAATGCCGATAATTGAAAATTCAGTGGAGTGGCGACGCTTTAAGCCGAGGACAAATGAACAGACAGCTCGGAAATTATTATTAAGTTCAATTACTCTTCTAAGTTAAATCTCATTTATGAGACAAAGAGTACCTTTGGTGCTATCAGTTACAAACAATAGGTGTTCGGTTCACAGATACAACCTTTCATTAACAGGAACTTCTGATAGGGATTTTATATTTGAGCTATGAACGAGTGTGATTGTGGAGAATCTTATCTCTCGTGTATAAGTCACTTATACTTTGAGATTTAATTTCTTAGCCATTAATCAAACCACAACATTCACAATATTAAACACAAACACAAATTTCACACACTTAATAATGTAGATTCTCCGAAATAGCAATTTCAAAATTTTACTCTAACAAATTTCTCTGAATTAATATATTCTCGTTGGTCTCTATTTCCGGAGGCAAATATGACAAGTGTTCTAAGTGTTAATTAATGTTAATCATGACAGTTTTTTAATTTTTAACCGTCTTCCGTTTTTTTAATGCATACGATTACGCGCTCATAAAACAAGTATCAGGCATCAGTCATGGCTGATGGTGACTGACGAATGAAGGAATTGACTCCAATGTCAGTCATTACAGTCATTATACGATACTCGTTAAGTCAAATGGTGTCGAATCCGTCAATTTTTTTTTTCTATTTTATTGACTCTGTGTTCATTTGTGGTTTTATCGGCCCACTATTCTCTTCTATCCACTATCCCTTAATATTTTAGGGAATTGGTTTTTAAAATCAGCTTTAGTTAGTTTTGGATAATGTAGCTGTCCAATTGTAGTTTCAAAGTTTATCGATTAACAAAAACAATAATGTAAAAACGTAACAATTTTTGTGAAATAAATAAACAAAATAACTAACTTTCTACTTAAAAATACAAACTTATTATTGTAGCTGCATACTTATTATAATTGTATCATAAGTATCAAAATAAGTTTGTGATATAATTTGGACTAGCTACTTTATTAAAATATAATAATGAGCAATGCATTCACTTTTTAAAATTTCATAAAAATCGGATAGGTGTAAATAGACCAATAAGACGAGCAATTTTTTTGCAATTAACTAGCGACAGTGACGTGTTTGGAGCGCGGCGGCGGCGCTCGGCTTTCGGCATCCGCTAACGATGATAATTATTATGAAGAGCCGGTCCTACGTTCACGTTAGTCCCGTCAAAGGGGAAACTTTGCTAATTAGCAAATACGCCGAATTGAACTCACGTTCGCTAAACGTGAAAGTTCTCATCCCGGTAATGTCTTTCATGTTGCATTTAGGCGCTGTGCTAGCACAGATTGCTTTGGTTAGATATCAAATTTGACCCGGAACTGTTAAATCAGGAAATAGCTGATTAGTTTATTTATATTGTTATATTATGTACAGTTGTATCGTGACGCTCCTACCGTGAAGGAAAACATCATGAGGTAACCTGCATACATCTGCGAAGAAATTCAATGGTATACTTATGTGAACTCGACCAATCTGCACTGGGCCAGCGTAGTTGACTTAGGCCTTTTTTTTTGTCGGGGGGAAATGCGCAACCGCACCGTACCCGCCGTTGGCTAGACGGCGGGCGTGTGTGGGGTTGGCTCGGCAGAGTGCCAAGCCGACCCACTAAAACCCCCCGGTGTTCTCCCTGCCCTTGTGGGCGCGCATGGTAAGGTCCACACTGCGACTACCACTACCAGCGCGCCCGGGCAAACCCGACCAAGTTGGTCGGGCTATCGCCAAGCTAACACTCTAACATAGGGTAGGCTCGAGCTCCTCAGTGGGGACGTATATGAGCTGTGATGATGATGATGATTATATTCTTAGAATTTCGAAAGCGATAGATTTAACACTTTCTAGTTTATTTTGTTCTATATTTTCAGATAAAATCAGTATTTTCAAATTTTTACATGCTAGTTTACTTCACAAGCTATGTATCCATTGAGGCTTTCTTTAGATCTGTTTGCGTGTTTGATCATTAAAGCCAATTAGGTATAAGATTTTCAAAGCTGCAAATCTCTTAATGCTACAGCAGTTTATGTATTATTATAGTTCACATTTTTATTTATTAATTTCAGTCAAGGCTTCTAGTTTCAAAATTACGTCTGGTACTAAGGATTGGGTGCAAATTCAGCGAAATGTTGCTGAATACGAACTTGCTGTAGTTCTAGTTGGTTAGGCTAAATATACAAAGGATTATAGTTAATTAGTTTGATTTTGTAGCCGTATATTTAACAATTGAATTGGGCTGATTGTTTACTGAAGTTACAGTATAGTATGTATGTAATCCTTACATATTATAAAACAAAGTCCCCCGCCGCGTCTGTCCGTCTGTCTGTTAGCGATAAACTGAAAAACTACTGCACCGATTTTCAAGCGGTTTTCACCACTCGATAGCGTGATTCTCGAGAAATGTTTAAGTATATAATTTGTTAAGTTTTTGTATTTGTTTCTGTGTACATTAACGATATTTGTTGAAGATGTCAGGAATAAATAAATTAAGGCGAAACGTAGTTCGCTGGCACAGTTAGTTAGTTATATTAGTTATTTTGTGTATACCTGAGTGTATGCTTGGAAATTGAAAGCAACTTAAACGACTCAAATAAATTATACACCTACCAACTAATATCGCTAATAAAGATAGTAAAAAACTATGTGTGTATTCTCTAAATTCGTCACTTCTTGAATGAATGAATAAATTCCACAGTGTTGCTGATTTTTAACCGACTTCAAAAAAAGGAGGTTATCAATTCGACCCGTATGTATGTAATATTTCCAGAACTGCCCAGTTTTCGTATATGTTAGTGTATATCCGCGTCTGAACAAATGTGGCAAATTTCAAAAGTGTATATGTATGTTTTTATGTTTGTGTTCGCATATCTCCGGAACTACAAGTTCGATTCAAGTAATTCTTTTTTTGTTGTACTAGATATTGTTCAACTCAGGGAATACTGTAAGTTTCATCAAAATCGGTTCAGTAGTTTATGAGATAGGGAATTTTAACCGACTTTTTAACCGACTTCAAAAAAAAAGTTACAAATTAAAATTTTTTTTACAAAAATTTAAAACCGACTTCAGTAAAGTTAAAAATAATATAAGAATAGGCACAGACAACATCACACGTCTATATTGAAGTCGGTGACAAATTTTAAGATTTTCTAGGGGATCATCGTTTGGCACCGACTTCGATATATATATAAGTGTGATGTTGTCTGTGCCTATGTTTATATTATTTTTAACTTTTTTGAAGTCGGTTTTTTATGCCTAAATCGCATGTCAAAAGAACGCTTATGTAAATGGTGTGTTCTTTGTGGTTACACCACACGTTACATTGGTGTAACCACGGGGAAGACCCTATTCCTCGTGGTTACACTACGATAGAAATCAACTGTCGACGAATAATCAATGAATAGTTGAATGATCTCAATGTTTGACGTTAATTTGTAGAGATAACTCGTTACGACGTAAAAAAAGTAATTATGTATAACTATTTATGAAAACAAATGTTATTGCGTATGGTAACGACAACTTATTGCAACTGATTCAGCTGTTAAGTTTCTTACGTTCATTCTTTATTATCAGCTAAAAGCCAGGATGTTCCTGGATGTGTTTTGTCATATTTGAATAAGCTGGAATATTATTGTAGGTAATATATGGTTGTGATTCAAACGCCCCCACTCATTGACTGAACAACAAACTGCCTGCTGGGGTGAAAGATCAAACTAAATGGAAATAGGCTTAATACACATGGGTCTTGGGTATTATTTTCGGAAGCTTACCTGCTCTCACTAATTCGATAACAGCATTGTTAATTGAAGTAAAATGTTAGTGGAAGTTTACTGGTGCGTTCAAATCGGCAAAGTGGGTGGGCTGTGACCCACCCCGGGATCCGGCGAAATCCGTCTTGATGCCACCAGGAACCCGCGATTTTGTACAAAATTAACTATATTATATAACAATGTCTATTGTAGGTGTGTTTCTAGTATTGTGTTATTGTAAAGTCCTAAGATACGAGTACACTTTACCAAATTGACTTAAAATTGAGTGGACATTCTTTTATTTTACTCTGTGGCCTAGCAAAAATACTGACGAGTAAATGAGAATTTGTCAAAAATATAGAATAAAAACAAAAATCTATATGTACTGATATATTTAATCATAGTTTGGGCCCTTCGGGCAATGACAGAGTGTGAAAAACCATCCATATATACAAACTCCTCCATTTTTATTTTTAATAAGATACATCATCATTTTATGTGAGAGGCGGCCACAGCTGCACATAGGCCTCCGGAACAAAGATCTCCAAACCGACCAGACCTGCGCTTCACCAGATCCTCGGTTAACCCCAAGGAGGGTTACCAACGCTATGTTTCCGGTACGGGCCGTTACTTGTGGACCTTTCGACTCCAATGGCCGTCAGTCCTGCGAGCATATTATGCCCTGCTCACTGGCCCTTATAAGGCTATTCTTTGAGCTTTGTTGATAACTTTGGTTTTCCTGCGGATCACATCATTTTTGATTGGATGTTACGGTTGTCAGTGACAGGATAAGATTTAAGGTATGTAGACCTTAAAGGACATCACACAGTGCTCGACAACCTATGTAGATATTCTCAACAAGTGGGTCTTAAAATGAAGAAGTATAATGCGAATAATTTTCGTCTGCGTGGAATTCAATTATAATGTGCATTCGATTATAACTCTTGTTCCCTGGGCAACACATTAAAATACGAAATATTCTTTTCTCTGCTAAAGCTATCTCATTACCAAATTTTGTCAAAATTGGTTCTACAGCTTATGGTCAATTTCACTAACCTTGTTTTAGCTTAGGACAACCTTACGTGGCATGCTGTGACATTCTTTTCATTAAAGACAAGAAGTCATTATGCGTAAAAGCATAACAGACATAAAGACCGGCAGACAGAGATACTGTCGCCATTATAATATTATTAAGTTGGTATTCCCACGTCGTACACACTCCTGTAAAGGCACAGGCTCTACTGATAGTTGTCGTCAAATATTTTTATGTGGGACATAAAGTTCAAGGCTGTAGGTCAAACTCCCAGAAAGAAGATCAATCGACGAATCCAACTCAGCTGTAGCATTCAGGAAGTAACACAGCGTTTTCTCTGCCCATTTATCACAGTGTTTCAAGACAATTTGTGTAGGTGTTGTCTAATGGTACCGCCCAAATATGGCATGCCTTACACTGGGTTTTATAATGAGCCCTCTTTGGATGACCACAGAGAGTAATGGAGAGGGCTTTGCTCTAAGTTGTATGAATAAAAGTTGATAAAAATACTTTTCTCACAACATTGTTGTTGCGGTGATAGATTTAGAAAATATGTGTGGATGTCGAAAGAATTGACTAACTACAATTTACCACAAATACCTTTCTGTGATGAGCTGGAAAATGTGAACAAAACTGTACGGTACGGTAGGTACTGAGAGTACCTACCGTCACATTGACTGATTCTCATCCTCTCGACAGAGTTAAACGAATTTATCAGAAAACACAAAAATATATCACTCATTTTTAGCTGACGCTCATGATCCGTGATGCAGCACTTAAACCGGTTCATTGTTCATTTCCACCCGCCAGAAGTATTTTATTAATATACCTATTATGAATTTACATAAAGCACAATCGTACGAACGGCTCTTCTCACGGTCTCGACACAGCGGGTGCATTTGACACGCGATTTATGATTTTAATAAAATTCTTGAGTAGATGTTACAGCGCTTTCCCTTATACGTGGGTAGGTATTATAACTTTCTTCAGTTTGCGTAATTATGAAGATTCAGAGCAAGCATAAATTCCGTTTTAATATAATCCATTATCATATGAACACACATTCCGTTGCTTACCTATTTAGGTAGGGGCAAAATAATTTGTTTTTTTTTTAAGTTAAGAAGGAATGTGCAGAAACTTCGCTTAGTTAATTTGTTATGCACTTTGCGTTCATTTTTATAGGTAAGCTTTGGAAGAGTTATCATATTAGGTATGAAAAGCCCTTATAATTGACTCAATGAAAATTTCATAATATTTTTTTTCACTTTTCAATTGGCTGCTGTTGCCAGTGTCGGTTATAGGAGAGTTAGCTTAGAATGTATCGGGGACACACTTATTCGGGTAAAGGGGGTAACTAGTCTGAACAAGATATTTATTCCCTAATCGGTGGACATTCCGAACTTTCTTAATATCGTTTACGAGTTAAACTGTAATCATAAAGTATAAATAGGTACTACATTTTTCTATATAATTTAAACTACGATACTTTCAATAACGATCGCAAGGAAATCTCTTCCAGATAATTAATTATGGAATTTATCAACATTTTGTTCTAAATAGTTTATAGGTATTTAATTTTTTTTATTGCAATTAAGTTGGCAAACAAGCAAATTGCCCACCTGATGGTAAATAGTAACAATCACCTCTAATACATGTGGTTCCTGTGAGATTCACAGCAAAACTGCAACCACCACAAGGACCACAGTGTACGTTGCCAACTTGTGACTTAAGATGTAAAGTCACGGTACCCAGTAATTTCACTGCCATATCTTACCCTTCAAACTGGAACACAGCAATGCAAGCACTGCTGCTTTGCGACAGAAATAGGTAAGACGGAGGTACCTATACACACGATCCTGGTACAGAGTTTTAGATAATATAGGTATTTAGGTTGCATTCACAGGTTTTGCTGCAACTCTGACTATGTGAACGATAGCATACAAAATTATTGTTGTACAAAGAAGTCATAAGGTGTTTATCTATTAGTTACATTGATATACTACCAAATTGATATACTACTAAATCAATGATTAGTTATAATAAGACTCAAACCTACGGGTGGTTTGGGCGACGACAATGAAACATTTGAATGTAACGTGTGTCGTTTATTTGCAACGGCGTCGGAGTTAATGTGCTGGAAAAGCCTAATGTGTGTTATCCTTTTAATCCAGTTCCACAATAACACACGGCAACGCGTGGAGCTCCGTGATATGTGCGGATTACAGACTAAAGTTGCCTCAAAAACGACCGGATAATTGAGTGGTCCTTATGTTAGATGTACTCTAATGTTTGCACAGATTTAATAGATTTACTTAATTCTGTGTACCTACTCAAGGCCCTACACACGCTGAATACACATGGGTTGGATAAAATGTTAGACTTCTTTTTGGTTGCGTGGGGGAAATGTGTGGTGGTGTAGATAATTATATTCTTCCTTTTTTACATCAGACGTTTCACAAATTTGCCAAAAAAAAAACAAAGAATATCGATAAATTATATTAGTTTCACAGTGTGTCTTTAGCTAAGGTGGATTTTATTTTCCAAGTTAGAGAACTACATATCTTATTTAAACAACACGTTTGGCACAGAGCTTCTTACATGTAGAATCAGTAGGTTTTCTAACTTATAGTCTAGAACTACATAGTACTACTTATTAACAAACCTTTCATCTCACTATCAATTTGATAAAATATTTTTGGTCTAATAGATATGTAGGTGCTCTTACAAGAAATACTAATACCTACTGAGATTCTAGAAATCATTATTTAAAGTGAAGTATGGTCTAAGCCAACGACCTCTAAGAAAATTTTATTTATTTAGGTTAATATTCAAGTCAGATAACGGAAAATTTACCAAGTGATGCGATTTAACAACTATGCCCATAAAATACGGGAAAGATTTTCTTGACGTCGATTTTGGCTTGATATCAAAATCCGTACTTTTTGTTACGAGGAAAAACACAAAATCTCCCCCTCTTCTCCGGGGAATTTAAGTGTGTGTGACCCAATTTTCCATGGTTTAAAAACGTTTCACGTGTTTATGAGCTAGTAGTATAGGTAGTTATTTACACTGCTAAGCCCTAATTACAGTAAACATCAATTATTAACTATCGATAATTTAATGCTAGTTGGTACAGTTAGCGTCGAAAGTATTCATAATTAATTATATATAACAAGTAATTTTTAATTGCTATAAATAAGCACTTAAGATTCGTTAAAAATGTTGCGTAAAAAATATTGTCATAGAATCACAGTGATATTGCTTGATTTATTACTGCTGCTAAATAAGTATGATGAAAGAATAGACGATTTTTGAACATAGGATGTTGACAAAATTTTAAGAATACCCATGTTTAGATGATTCTATTGGTTGTTATCATAGGTGTTTGAAAATGAAATTCAATTAATTGTAATTGAAATATATTGTTATTTTCGTAATTTGACAAGCTGATAAAAAACGGACGTAAGTCATTACAAGTCTTTGCTTTTAGTTAATTATAAAAACCCTGACGGCTTATTAATATTAATGAAAACTTTTCCTTTAAAAACACACCGAGGCGATCGCTCGTCTTAAATTTTCAAGTAAATGTTGAACGTCTAATATTAATGCTTTAATTATTCAAATCTGCAAAGCTAATCAAAGTGTTGAAGTTCTGAGTATAGGCAGTGCCTGTATAAGGTTATTTTCCTCTGCATAATATATCAACGAATCCCGCAGAAAAATAACTTATAAGAAATTTTTGTACGTTAAATTTATTGGCCTTCATCTCACCTGATGGTATTAAGTGACGATAAAGCCGAAGATAGAGGTAAGTTTTCACGGAGGGACTCGCTCTCTTACCTCCACACAGCACTGTTTGTTAACTCGCTATCTATTCTCAACTGTACTTGTCGGAACAGGTACCTACCTACCATTGTTATTATGGCGAGTTCAAAAGCCCTGCCACCAACCATACTTAACACAAAAACGTCAGCCCCTATGAGGAACCAAACCCCGGACCTTCAGACCAATAACCGTTTCTACCACAAGACCACGGAGGCGCTTAATGTCATGTTAAGTTATTTATAACTGATAAATCAGAGAGGGCATTTTATTATTCAGCGGCAATCGATCATAGTATAGTGGTATAGACTTTATAATAATGTTTGATTGCAGATATACAATTTTAATTAAAGTGACTAGTACGTTAAAACAGTAATTTCATATTAAACCCCCTAATATGAAAAGTAGGTTGCTAACCCAGATTAGTGCGGGCGAAGCCGATAAAAATGCTCGCATAAAATAACCTAATAAAATACAATCAATAAAATTAAATAAAAGAAATCAGGATGTATCCAGCCCGTGTTGATATTTCATTATCTCAGCATCGCTGCTCCCTGTGGAGTGCGAATTACATCATTTTGCTAGGAAAAAAAACGAGTGCAAAATTGGACTCTCTTCAAGCCGACTTTTCATAATTAAATTTTGAACCTCATTTATAAAATTGTAACAACGCATATTTTACTTTGTCGGCAGATTAAATATTTGTATTATTAAATAAAGGTTGTAATTATTTTTTTATCACTCGGGTGAAAAATAAACAATACTAATTGGGTGCGAGCATTGTAATCCGACGGGGAGGTAAGAGCAAGCCTAATTAAATGATTTTGTATAGAATGTTAATTAATTGTTGTTTTTTAGTTCATTTTGAGACCAATCTATTTACTATAAATTATGTTATTCCATAGGCGAGTTAAATCATTTATAATAAAAGCAATTTTTGAAAAAATAAATCACTGGAGTTTGTCCGTTGCATTTAGTAGTAGCGTTGCGCTGTATTTTAGAAAATTAACCAATAATGCCTGAAAAAATAACTGAACTGTTATATATGCAGGTGTAAAAAGACCCACAACGAAGCCCGCGTCTTCGCATTCAGATCATTAAAATTAAGTTATATGAAAAAGTTATTAATGGGAAACAAATTTAATTTTTAGGTTTTACAATCAACTGGAAAAGTACAGCAATGAAACGCGCTCTCGCGCGCTATAGGATAGGATATCGTCTTTGCGTGAGTCAGTGGTGTGTAGAGGACTTTATATTAGACTTATGGAAATATTAATGTCTACCGGGTGTAACGGAATACCGCAATAATATTTTACGAAATAGGCATATAAGGTTATTAATATGTAAGGTTGTTGATTTAAAAAAAAAACATTTTTTTTGTAAATCAACAACCTTACATATTAATAACCTTATATGCCTATTTCGTTTTAATACGCTTAACTATTAAGCGTATTAAATCGAAAGTAGGCATATAATAAAAATACAAAGAATAGTCATAAAACATTTTTTTTGTTAATCAACAACCTTAAATATTATTTCGGTATTCCGTTACACCTAGTCTAAACCAGCAAGGATGAGAATAAATAAACCGGCAAATGTCCTGACTGACTGTTTTAGGTACTATCGCGCGCAGTTCCGCCTGATCACCGCTAGGCTCATTTTCGTTTGCACTAGCGCTCTCTAGCCCCACCCCGTCGACCTCGAATAGACATGGAATAATGAAATAAAAGATCATGCTTGGCCGTTCGAACACTTCTTCGGCCTGCCGCCGAGCCGCCGAGGAACCCCCCAACGCCGATTAGAGAGAGAAAGAGTACTTCTTTTCTAATAGGCCAAAACTTAAGGGGGCGTAGCCCGGCGCTTCCGCACAATTCAAGCGAATAAATTTTTAAATGGCCAGGCGGAAGTGCTCGCGATAGTACGAGTACCATCTTCAAATCTATACCATTAAATCCAGACAAAGAAATTTGCCCATTATATTTGTTCTAATAACGCGTACGTCCACTAAGAAAAGCTTTTTCGAAATTTAAGCTCTTGGGTAAATTAGAGATTAGAAGTTGGTATGAAACCCTTAACAAAACCTTAACCTTTGGAGATAGATAATGAGGAATGAAGAAAGACGTGCTGAAGCGTTTTTGAAAATTCCACACGTAAAGTGGTGAAATAGAGGTTGAATGTTTGTTTTTCGTTTGAGTATTACATAAACGTGTTTTATCGAAACTTTTTAATAAGCTGTTGATTTATAGTTCGAATCATTTTACTCATACTACGGGAAAATATAGAATTTCCACAGATAAATTATTGTCACTATATACGTGACGTCAGCCAAAAAGGTTTTTGGGAACTCCCTTCCTCAAGAGGTAAAATGGGTGAAAATCAGCATTTTTTGTTATCACTTTGCTCAGCAGTGTTGAGCTGCATTATTCCACTGTCATGAGATGATGATGATAGAATGAAGATCATCAGTTCGTCCGTCTGGGAAACATTCCGCATTATTACCCAACTATCCCAAACTTATGCAATATAATCATACCCAAAGATCAAACACTCTGTTTTAGGTTTAAAACGTAATCTAAATTTCTGAAATAATTTTGCGTATTTCGATGCGCAGATGAGTGGCCAATATAAGCAATGTTACATTCAAATTTCGGACGGCGATCAATAGGGAGCGATTGCGACCCACGCAATAACTGCCAATGCTTTACAATTAAATGAAATTAACTTGATAAATCTCAATAAACCGGCTTGGAAATTCAGTTTTAATGAACTTTTAAATGTAGATGTGGCAATACTTCAAATGGTTTAAGCTCAGATTTAATTTACTCTTCAGGTTAGCTAGAAAGTCTTGAAATCATTTTAATTTATTTGTGTGTTCTATAAGGAGTTTATACAATGTGTAGCAAAAACCCTGTGAACCCTTTTAGGAGCATGTTCAGGATCGATATGTAAAAGTTATGGCGTCATTGAAAATTCAAAATTATAATTTTGAACTGTATGTTAGTGGTTTACTCGCGCAACATTTTATTTTATCGTACTATCCGACCGTTGCACGGTTGCCTGTAAAAATTGCTCGTAATATAGTCGCACAATGTCATCATCATCATGCACAGCTCATATAGGTCCCCACCGAGGGGTTCGAGCCTACCCTATGTTAGGGTGATTAGGCCTTAGTCAACCACGCTGGCCCAGTGCGGATTGGTCGACTTCACATACTCCATTGAATTTCTTCGCAGATGTATGCAGGTTGCCTCACGATGTTTTCCTTCACCGTAGGAGCGTCAGACAAATGTACATATGAAATTCGAAACGAAAAACACATTGGGACATGGCGGGTCTCGAACCCCGACCTCCCGATTGGAAGGCAAGTGCCGAGTCGCGCCCACACGCTCGCGCAATGTACTATCACAGTAATATAATTGTTTTTTGCTGTGATCGAGTAATCCACGCTAAGCTGCGTCGATTTTCGACCTTACATTTAAGTACCTGTTTTTATTACGGTACACCTTAAAATCAACCAGCACGATGAGGATTATATTTTTTTCTGTATCGGAAACTTGGAACTAATAATGGGTTCATTGAAGTTGTATAAGGAGAGGTGGTTCATAAAGAGGGTTTAGAAATTTTGCGTAGTGGAAAAGTCAGGGCCGATCCTCTCGGACAATATGGCGAGTGCCGCGATGCAGCTGAACAATGCGCGGTGCCCACAAAGCCCCGCTAGATAATGGATATTGCTTTTCTTGCGAGTTTCAAAGCAGCCTACTTCGGAACCTCTCATAATCCGCTTACAGCGCCGCGCAAGTACGTTATTGTACTTTAGTGGAAACATTCCCTTCGGTGAGTCGAAATTCGTGCCTCCAGTTACCTCCCCAATAGAGCTTTGCTGCCCAAAGACCGTTAAATAAGGGCTATCATTGTGTCTGGTACTTTGCTTTTAAATAATTTTGTATATCCTTAGCGCCTTTGAAGTTAAGACGATGGCACACTGAATTACAGTTTAATCAGAGATATATATTAATCGTAAGTGTATTACTGGTACATACTCCTCGTGATATAAATATAATTTCATTGCGTAAATTTGAAAGTTAGGTTTCTTTTGAACTAACGCTGAGATCCATTAGCAAAATTTACATACCTCTACAGGTTGGTGAGAAGGGTTAGAGCCTCGTCTGTTGCTCGGCAGGTTGCACCGCCAGCAGATGAGGCTGGCTTGGATTTCTCAAGGTTCCGAACCTTTATCCCGCTATTGTTTGCTCAGAGTGCCATATACAATAGTTTTCCTGATTAGCTAATAATAGCAAATCCGGTGTGGGCAGGTGTCGCCAAGACCACCAAGTATCAAGTGAGACGACTCAATTACCCGCAGTGGGCGCCATAAATTTTGTGTCCGCACGCCGACACGGCAATTACTGTCGCCGCTCATCCGCAAAACGATGTTAATAGCCCTCTGATTCCTACATTTATCTCGGCTACGATGTATCCTTTATTCCTAGCGAATCGTGAACTTCGACACAAACAGTTCCTACGCCGCGGCTTCCCTAATCGTTATGGTAGGGGTAAATGTTCTGGAGCGTAATGACGCTAAAATACTTTACTGGATTATATCCCTCGGGTGAAGTGGATCACTGAATTTTAAGCATTGCGAGACAGAGATGGACCAAGGAAAAGAAAATTAAAGATAGCATTCCCGCCGTAATAATGTCACGGAATTCGTTTTCTTTGTGAACGAGAAGAACTCAGGCCATTATATACCCTGATGAATCGTTACAAAGTAACGAAGCTTCTCGATATCAGTGAGTGAATTTGAATTCTTTCAAAGCTTCAGGATACTTAAGCTGTTTTATTATGCAGTGTTTATATCGCTTTATATCGCTGCTTAATTGAAATATTGTAAATAAGAGTAGTTTTTTGATATCATACCTGTAAGCTTTGCTTAGATTGAGCAGGGACGATTTACGTACTTTCTTTACGCCCACGATTTTATTTTTTTGTCTGATCAATGCCCTAGATTAATGAGGAGTTTTTAATACATTATCTACGTCACTATTAGTTTTATTTTCAAAAATACCGTTTAAGTTAAAAGAAACCTATTTTTTTCATTTTCTCATTACGTTTGAAGTAACTGTTGTTGTCAAGATTTTTTTCAAGCTTTTTGCTATTTAAAATACAAATTGTGTAGCTATTAATGTAAACAAATATTTCTGTGTATGGTTGGATGGTATATATGTGACAAAATTAGTGATGCTTTAAGATCTATCTGTTTAATTACTTTAACATAACTCGAGATTTTGTACAATTATGCAGTACCTGCGTTTACTTTTGCTCTTTTCCTGGAAATTCACTACCAGACAAAGACTTTATTTTACCAGTTAGACATATAAATCGTCGAGTTTCAAAATCACACCTCAAATTCTGAAACAAACCAATGCATGCAATGATATTAAATATATAATTATATTGTATTTAATGTCGATTGAAAACAAACGAATTAGACGACTTGATAAGGAAAACAGGGAATTTTGTAAATTGGCTTTCAGTATTGGTAAATTTATTTGGATATACCTCTCGGGCGACAATGTTACGTAATGAATGTATTAATAAATCGGTTTAACTCAAACAGATTTGACCACCTGGCATTGTTCTAAAGGTCCGGAGTTCGATTCTTTGTATAGCCAGTACCTCACCGGACCTCAGTACCTCTCTACCGGACTCTGTACCAGGGTCGCCTGCTAAAGTACCCGCTCTGTCTTACCTAGTTCTATCGCAAAAAAGAGTGCTTGCATTGCTGTGTTTCGGTTTGAAGGATAAGTTATGGCAGTGAAATTACTGGGTACCGTGACATTACATCGTACACTGAGGTTCTTGGGGGGGGTGATACCACTAACCATCAGTTTGGCAGTTTGCTTGTTTGCTAACTTGGTTGTATAAAAAAAAGTTGTTGAGGAGCCCAAGTTGAAGCTTCCATTTTCGGCCTAGGCCTCGGCGAGATGCAGCTTAAGAGCTTCTTCCATGTTGTTTTTAAAAAAAGAGGTCCCATATACTGACCATTCAAAAAATCGCCCTTCAGATATGCGAAAGGGAAAAATCGCTTATTCACCACAGGTACTATCGGGACGTGTTGACTCGTTCATTACATAGAAAGGAAAGATAATTTAGAATGTAGACAGCTAACAAAAGGGACAGCTTGGCAGTCAGCATGTGTAATCCACATTCGTTACATCTCACGGGACGTGATACAATGCGACCTCGGTCCTTCTGTTGCCGATGCTACATCACAATATTTACCCGCACTCAATCCTGTCCCAATATTATTGCAAATCTCAATATGAAACTCGCGCGAACTGTACTAGAATATGTTTGTAGATTGTATGTCACAAAATAATTATATTTTTGAGCTATTCATGCCACTTAATATTCGACTCCATCATACATGCCGACATCTGTCCACTGCTGGACGTAAGCCACCCCGAAAGGTTTTCGGCCGTTTTCTACCATAGTTTGTTGTGTGGTTTGTTAGAGATATCGAAATTTGACTCAGTTACTTTGTTAAATAAACAGATAAGTAGAATTTCATACAACTTCTGAAACAGATCTTTTTGCATTTTTTAAAATAAATTTATTGTGAGAATGAACAATTCTTAAGAGTTAATTTATAACCATTAGAATGTGTTTATATTCGTTTACTACCTATTTCTTGTTTTCTATCACTGTTTATATACTCAATTAAGTTCCTCCTTATTTAAAGAAGTGCATAATTATATAATTTTAGGTCATAAAATTTTCGGAACGGTGTATTGGTTAAGGTTAATTTACGAGTATATCTTTTATTTTCTGTGATCCTAAAAATATTTTAGCTTTAGAAAGGTTCATTCAATTGTTTGGCTAACTAATAATTTATTCTGATTTTTGTTGACGTCAAATATAAGCGACTGAAAATAGTCCTACCAATACTGAATTGAAAGTTATTTTTGGAGTTAAGCCTCCTGTGCTAATTCTCAAAATGCTTTCAGCGAACTGTCGCACAGTGACACAATCTTTAAATAGGCGAGTAGAAAATAACCAATGCCTTAAATTAATTTTTGACAAAAAAATAAGCACAGGTTTTGCTCAGATAAACAGTTAAATAATGCAAAGCGAAACGAATAGGAAAACTGTAATTTTTATGATTTTTATAAACTTTTTAAAATTATAGCGCACATTACATAATATTTTGATTCTTATAAACTTTTTAAAATTATACCGCACACTACACATAATATGTGTACATCGTACTAAAGAAAAAATACTATAATTTCATGTAAGTAATTTTTTTTATTTTATAAAATTACATTTTAAGATCATCGCGGAAACCACAAATTATGTATACAGGCTGGACCATTTAGATGGGTAAGTCTGAAACTGCACTCGCAGTATTTTTGACAACAAGATACTTATTGTTGTCGAAAATACTGTGTGTAGTTTTGAAAAAACTAAAAAAAATTGGTGTGTGTGTGCGCAGTGAAGTTGAGTCGATTTGGTTGCTCGCGAATGTATAACACATACAAAGATCAGGCAAGCAAGCAATTACAGCAAGGTAAAAAATATCGAAACAGAGACACCGCTCTTGCTGCGAATAGCGCCATCCCGCTCTCAGTGCGGTTTTAATATTGTTTTGGGAGATTATGGTTAGAGGGCTGTTCTTTGGAACCATGTCACTGATTTTAGTAAAATAAAAAAACTGCATTCATTGGTTAAAAAAAGAACTTGTACTAAGTTGGGGAACCGCCTAATTCATAGCGATCACTTGCTATCGCTTTCGTGACATTAGAACCATAGGTAGGCAGCAACTGAGCTTTGCCCCTGGCATTGCAGATGTCCATGAGCGGTGGTTACCACTTACCATCAGGTGGGCCACTTGCTCGTCTGCCACCTTTAGCAATAAAAAAAAAAGCTCAATTGTCACCTGTGACATTACAACTATTGTTCTAATGTCGAGACAGCGATAGTGAGTGATCACTATGAGTTAGGCGGTACGGCCGCAGGTCGTATTGATTAAAAAAACTTTCGATATCGAATGTATAAATATAACATTGAAATATGTGATACGCTGGTACTGGTCCTCTAATCGGGAGGCCCGGGGTTCGATCCTGACATGTACCAATCGAATTTCATAGGTTCATTTTCATTAAGGAAAATATCGTGAGGAAACCTGCATACATCTATGAAGAAATTCAGAGGTATAAGTATGTGAAGTGAATGAATTGAAATGTATCACATATTTCAATATTAAATTAACCAGCGTGTAATCAATAATAAAAAACCGGCCAAGTGCGAGTTGGACTCGCGCACCGAGGGTTCCGTATAAAGTTATCTACTTTGAACAGAGATTTAAATCGTTAGATGCGCCCTTCCCATACATAAGGCGCTCGAAAATGTGTCAACGTTGGGAAGAGTGAGCTCATCTTCATCTCGTCGTAGTCTGTGGCAGAAAGCACCGAGCGTTGGACGTCAAATGCATTTTTTCTTGTCCCTAAATTCAAGTGTAAAATAATAACATTTGCCTTCCTGTGCCTTTAGAGAGTGTTTTAATAACTCGAGGAATACCAACAAATTTAAGCGAATTACATTTTATGCGTAACTACCTATTTATTAATTATTTTCATCATTTTCCAAATAAATCACTTAGGTACTTAATATGGCGTCCGGTACGTGTTTGTACGAGCGAGACCGAGCAATACGTGCATGAGCGAGATCGATATAAGTGTCATTGTTTTGTCGTATAAACCAAATTAGTTTGACCCCTTGCATAATACACCTTTAGAGATTTTAGGTGTTAAAGTTTTATGGCGCGTCGCGTTGTTGTGTGAATTTGTCATGTAACGCACACAGACATAAAATGGAGTCACTTTTTGGAAGCGCAAGGCGCATCTAACGATTTAAGTCTCTGCTTTGAACTTATTTACCTAAGGCTTTAAATTTTTCCTAAGTACATTCTACAAAATCTTGCTTCGTGCCAAATCTCAGGATTCTAGGTTAACGAGAAGCACCCTATAGGTTTTGGTTCCCCCGTGAAATCGCAAAATTTGCAAAAATATACGACATCATCAAAAAAAAAAGATAATATTTCATATATAAAAAAAACAAACACTCTCTAGCCATTTTGGTAACAGCATACCAAATTAAGTTTTAATGGTTTCCGCTGAATCTTAGATAACGTTTTCCGGGGATAAGAAGTTATACGTTTATAAATGGCTCTTTCTTAGAGTATTCGGGTCAGAAAATAGTGAGTTAATGTCGCTATTTCCCGTCCAAAGTCGCGATCGCGGAGAAAGTTTTGGTTCGGCAGCAATCTCTTATATCCCGACATAACTGAGCTTTGGTGCAAGACTACAGCTTAAGTAGTTTACACAGCTAGAACCTATTATGTTTGCAGACGCTGCTTTTCTATTATTTTCAATACTTTGTAGGTTAAATTAAAAATCTCTGAAAAAGCTTTTCTTGTTTTATATATTGTGGACGCTTGTGGAGGCAAACGCCATTATTTATCGTAATAAATAAATAAATAAAAAAGAACTTTTTTTAAAAACAAGCTATTATTTTAATGCTCTAATAAGAGGAAAATATTCGTCAATACCAATCAAACGAGCCCAAACTCATGGGGTTGTGACGTTTAACTGCGGAGTTCCTATGGCCACCTTCTAGCTCCAGCATCAGATCAGCTCCATGTCATCATAATATTGTATTCTCACGCGATATACATACGGGGTATAAGGGACGGTGTCCCTTTTCTTTTAACAGTAAGTTCAGACCAATGTTTGATTACCGATGTTTATTTTTCCCGGAAAAAGCTTTTAAAGCGAAAAAAAGGGGTTTCATTTTTAATTTTCATTAATGTTACGCAATGTATGGTGCGTGGGCATCATTTTTGTTTCGCTCACACCGGTGCGTTAACGTTCGATGACCCAAACAGCTGATTCCGCGTGTACTATGATGGAAATATTATACAATTTACATTGCAAAGTTATTTTTTTGTGTATTTATTATGGTTTTTGACAGAATATGATTTGTAAACGTTAACTTAGTTATATTACACCATAAAATTAAAAAAAAAACGAAAAAAATATTATGAATTTTCCGGGAGAAAATTTCAGTGATTTTCAAATTAGTATCATGGTCTGAACTCACTGTTAAAAGAAAAGGGACAGCGTCACTTCTACCCTGTATGCATGCAAAATTTCAACTTAATCGGAAACCGGGAAAAAAACAAATCGGGTCAAATGTAAATTGCAATATTTCATTACAGCCACCGGGACAGCTGAAAGTAAATAAAAGCTTGTAAAATACAGCCATAGGCTAGGTTTGATATTTTATTAGGGTTCTGTACCTCAAATGGAAAAAACAGAACCCTTACAAGATCACTTCGTTGTTCATCTGCTCGTCTATCAGGACCGTTTTTCTTATGAAGGCCCATAGATATCAAAGTTAAATTTATATCAAGCACTTGGGTCTACGTTTAAATAACATTTGTAAGTAAACGCGATCATTAGATATGCGTATCACCATATATGTCAGATATTTCAGCATATTTTGCGGTTTCACAAGAGGAATCAAAGCCTATAGGGTACTTTCCATTGACATGGAATCATGACATATGACAAAAGACCCGGCCAAGTGCGAGTCGGACTCGCCCATGAAGGGTTCCGTACGATTTATGACGTATTAAAAAACTACCCACTAGATCACGTTCAAAGTAATTTTCGGTGGTAGTTTATATGGTAATGTACATTATATATTTTTTTAGTTTTATCATTCGCTTATTTTAGAAGTTACAGGGAGGGGACACCCATTTTACCAATTTGGAAGTGTCTCTCGCGCAAACTATTCGGTTTAGAAAAAAAATGATATTAGAAACCTCAATATGATTTTTGAAGACCTATCCATAGATATCCCACACGTATGGGTTTGATGAAAAAAAATTTTTGGGTTTCAGTTCTATGTATGGAGAACCCCCAAAATTTATTACTTTTTTTTCTATTTTTGTGTGAAAATCTTAATGCGGTTCACAGAATACATCTACTTAACAAGTTTCAACAGTGTAGTTCTTATAGTTTCGGAGAAAAGTGGCCGTGACATACGGACGGACAGACAGACAGACAGACAGACAGACATGTAGAATCTATAAGGGTTCCGTTTTTTGCCATTTGGCTACGGAACCCTAAAAAGCAATATCTTACAGCATATGTTAAGAAAAAATCTGAAAACCGTGAATATGTAATTATTAAAAATGCAATTAAAATAGAATGTAGTTAAAATTAGTAATGTGTTTAGTCCTGCGTTTGCTAAACAATACTTTGATGTCACAGGAGTAGCTTCTTATGGTAAATTATCGGGATATTTGCGAAATAGAGAAATAAAAAAAATGGCGAAGTTGTTAACGTAACGTGAATGTATTAAGTAAGTAATGCGCATTACATAGTTCGAGGATAGTGGGGATAGGGAACAATTTTTATTGGTCGATATGATCGCGTATTATAATCAACGTGCATAGATGGCAGTACTTGATTGATTCTATTCCGAACATGCCCCCGGCCTTGGAAGCAGTCAGCTTTCAACATCTTAAGCTTCTGCAGAATCTTGCGTGTCATGGATGAGAGGACAAATTTTTGCGTACACACGCCGCACCACTCCTGACGTGGTTTGTATGTCTGCCACTCTCGATACACCATCTGGCCCTGGTATTGTGCGCAGAACTCGTCCGAGATGCCACTTGAGAGGAGGAAGATTCTCTTCTTTAATCAAGACCAGTGCGTCCTTTTTCAACTCGTACTTATTGTCGGTCCATTTACTTCGTACCTGCAACTCAGACACATATTCTTTGGCCCAACGAGACCAAAAATTTTGGCGAATCTGTTCGAGCCTTTGATAACGCTGCAGACGGTGAACAGGTGTAGAGGTAAGATCTTCACAGACAGTAGCAGTCAGCGGTCGACCAACTAAGAAATGACCAGGAGTCAAAGGTAAGAGGTCACGTGGATCTGCGGATAGAGGAGACAGCGGGCGGGAATTAAGGATCGCCTCAACTTGTGAAAGGACCGTGCTAAACTCTTCGAAGGTAAGGTGCGCGTTTCCTATTACTCTGCGAAGATGATATTTGCAGGATTTTACTCCTGCCTCCCACAGACCACCAAAATGTGGTGAATAAGGTGGTATAAATTTAAATTTAATCTGGTTACTACTAGCAAATTCCAAAATCTCAGAACTACAATTGCGCAAAAACTTTGCAAATTCGTGCATCAAACCCACGAAATTGCGACCGTTGTCAGAATAAATAACTTGAGGCTTACCACGACGCGAAATAAATCTTTTAAGTGCTAAGAAATAGGAATCACTCGAGAGGTCACTCACTAGCTCTAAATGCACACCTCGCGATACAAAGCATATAAATAGGCATATGTAGGCCTTAACGGTCTTGGACCCCCTACCTTTGCGATTTAGTATGAGCACTGGTCCACAGTAATCGACACCGCAATGAATAAAAGGAAAAGTTGGAGTTATCCTCTCCTTGGGTAAGTTACCCATTATAGGGGTAAGCGTCTTACCTCTAATGCGTGTGCAGGTAACACATGCATGGATTGTCTTTCGCGCCAGGTTTCTACCACCTAAAGGCCACCATGTTTCGCGTACGTGAAAGAGTAATGCCTGCGAAGCACCGTGAAGTAGTTGTAAGTGTTCGTAACGAAACAATAAAAATGTAAAATAATGTTTACTAGAAATTAAAATAGGGTGTTTTTTATTATAATGAAATTCCTCGGAGTTCCCTAAGCGACCACCTACTCGAATTATTTTATTACAATCTAGAAATAAATTTAATTTTTTCAAAACATTTTTACCTTGAATTATCTTATTATTAGATAATAATTCGTATTCCTTTGGAAAAGATTCAATTTGAGACCATTTAACCAGCATTATTTGTGCCTGCTCCAATTCATCAACCGTTAAAGGGCCCGTACGCTTATTAAATTTGTTGCGAGTATTATAAGCAAACCGCAGTATAAATGCTACTGAGCGTTTCATACGCTGAAACCGAGAAAATCGCTCAAAGGGAAAGAATGTAGTGTCAGGCGAATCGCTCGCCAATAATGAAGAAACAGTTGATTTTACGTCAGGCAGCTCCTCATCGTTAAGTAACGAGTCAACATTTAAATTATCTAGCGTCATGTCCGGGTCTCTGAGGAACGATGGGCCCTCCCACCACAATGAACAAGTAGAAAGCTCCTCCAGGCCGACGCCGCGTGATGCGAGATCTGCCGGGTTCTCCTTGCCACTGACGTGATGCCAAGGATGGCCTTGCGTTAACTCGTGAATCTCAACGGTCCGATTTTGGACAAAAGTCTTTAGTTTGTTTGGCGACATGCGCAACCACCCTAAAACAATGGTTGAGTCGGTCCAAAATATAGCCTTATCGATATTGATACGTAAGGCATTGCGAACCTTGTAATATAATTTAGCGCCAACTAAAGCACCGCACAATTCGAGTCGCGGAATACTTATAGGCTTTATTGGAGCAACTTTCGTTTTAGAATAAAATAAGCGTACTGTACATGATCTATCAGTATTAATAGTGCGAATATAAACACACGCCCCGTATGCAGTCTGAGACGCATCGGTAAAAACATGCACTTCGATACAACTAGGCTGAGTACCTATAGCATGGCGCGGTATGCGTAGCGCGTGCAGTGCGCGAAGGGACGTAACAAACCGGTTCCAAGCTTGGGCGACGTTCGAGGGAACTACGTCGTCCCAGCCGATTTTTAACAGCCACAGTTGCTGTAATAAAACTTTGATTTTAATTATAAAAGGGCTTAGTAAGCCTAAGGGATCGAAAATTCGAGAAATATTAGATAAAATACTACGTTTTGTTATTGGATGATCATCAAGTTCAATTTGTGTATCAAAATAAAGTATGTCGCTAGCGTTATTCCAGCCTAAGCCTAATGTTTTTGTAAAATTATTTTCATTGAATGATAACTGTTTATGCTGCTCGGAAAATACATTATCATTGCATTGAAAATTATAAATCCACTTTCGAAGTGGAAAATGACCTAATTGCAAGGTGTGTTTTGTTTTATCGCATAATTCTAACAATTTAAATTTACTATCCGAACCCGTAATTAGATCGTCGACGAAAAAATCTTCCCCAATTACTCGCTGAACGTCGGGGTCAGATGATTCAATACCCATCTGTTTTAAACATCGGCAACTCAAGAAAGGTGCAGATGCAGTGCCGTACGTCACAGTGTTCAGTCTGTACATACTTATGGGCTGCGACGGATCTTCGCGCCACAATATCATCTGGAGGTCGCGTTGATCTTCATCAACCAGACAGTTTCTGAACATTTTTTCGACATCTGCACATGCAACGAATTTATGTTGCCTAAACCTAAGGAGAATAGATATGAGGTCACCTTGCAACGCGGTGCCTACCATTTGTAGGTCATTCAGAGATTTACCCGAACTAGTCGCTGCGCTGGCGTCAAAGACCACGCGCAGCTTGGTTGTGGTGCTGTGTTCTCTGAACACGCCATGATGGGGTAAAAAATAATGCGGATGATTAAATGAAGACACTCGAGTCATGTGTTCGAGTCGTTCGTATTCGCGCATAAAATTCACATATAAAGATTTATATTCAGGAGAACGCTGAAGGCGTTTTTTTAGTGCAATTAAACGACGCTCCGCTTGTGTATAAGAATCGCCTAAAACATCAGGTGATTCCTTGAACGGGATTCGAACCTGGAACCTACCATCACACAAGCGCTTAGTAGTGCGAACAAAGTGCTCTTCACACTCGCACTCCTCCTTAGACAATATGTTATTTTGCTTAGGCGGCTCCTCAACCTCCCAAAACAAACGCAATTGAGAATCCAAAGAATCGTAAACAGAAATATTACATTGAACTGGCGACGCATTATTAATTTTATATTTTAATTTACTACTAAAAACTGGACCAGATAAAATCCATCCCAGCCTTGTATTCTGCAGGTATGGGCCACAGGCTAGTCTAATTTTACCTTCGCCTAGAAGGTCCCAGAATCTGTCAGCACCAATCAAAATATCAATATTTTGACAGTCAAAAAATTGTGGATCTGCCAACTGTATGTTGTCTGGAATACAGATCTGCGCGCTTAAATGACACACAGTCGGCATCGACGAAGTTATTTTTGATAGCACAAAACAATTAATGCGCGTAGAAAATGTGCTATCAACGCAAGACTTAATTTCTACATTACATATTTGCGAACAATGTATAAGTGAATCACCCACGCCGCGAATTTCGTTTGTGGACTGTATTAATTGTGCGTTAATTTTTTTGCAAAATGAACTTGTAATAAAACAGCGCTGGCTGCCACTGTCAAGCAGCGCGCGCGCCCGATGATAAACACCGTATACATCAACAACTTCAACTATAGCTGTAGATAGCAGAATGCAATTCATATTTGCAATAGAATTAATAGTGCGCGTTTGCATGTGTGCATTGTTTACTTGAATCGGCTGTTGGTCCGACTCAGGTAAGGAACCGGTGGCGAAAGAGGCGAGAGGGGCTGGTGGAGTGCTTGCACACTCGCTAGGCCGCTCAGTCGCGGGCGCATCAAGCGTATGGAATGTCATCGAGCCCTCAGTGTTATCAGTATGAAGTAATGAGTTATGCTTCTGATTACATTTTCGGCACGGACCGAATCTACAATTTTCTAATGTGTGCCCCGATCGTAAACAATTGACACAAAGCTTGTGCTCGCGTATTAATTGATATTTACGTTTTAAATCGCAATCAATAAATTTTTGACACGAGTAAAGTGGATGATTCGCGTTACATTTTATACATAACATTTTAGAACGGAACGAATAATTTGCTTGCGGCTTGTTGGAGGAACTCGAAACATTGCAGTGTGACGCGAACGGTGATTTGTTTGTACTGTGCGCTTTTTTACTATTGACTTGAAAATTGTTGTTTTGATTATCACGCGACAACTGCAACGCCTCCAACATATCCGCCCTACCTTTTAAGAAATTAATTAAATCATCAACCTTAATAGTGAACTTATTAGATTCGTTATTTGTGAATAATGAACACTTGAATGTTTCCCATTCGCGTTCAGTGTTCTTATCTAGCTTAGACACAATTATGTAATTAATTAATGTGTCCCAGGAGTCCGTGGGCTCACCGAGGATTTTCAAAGCACGTAGGTTTTTTAGGATTGTGTCAATCAATGTTCTGATTAGAGATGGAGACTCTTTATGAAGCGAATTGATAGAAAACAATGCCTTTACGTGGTTGTGAACCAAAAGTCGGTTATTATCGTACCTATTGAGCAACAAACCCCACGCAACACTATAATTTTCGGCGGAAAACTCGATCGAATCTATTACTAAAGCTGCGTGACTCTTAAGGCAAGACTTTAGGTAGTGGAATTTTTGAATACTACTTAGCTCACTGGAATTGTGAACCAGTGACAAAAATGTGTCTCGAAACTGTAACCAGTGCTCATACGACCCGTCAAAGGTGGGCATAACAATGGTAGGCAGCTTTACAGATTTTAACGAACTAGATTGCGTATTAGAATTATCGGTAACACCTCCAAGCCCCAACAATGACTCAGCATGAGCCAGGGTAGAATAATAAGCGTTTTCGAATGATTCTCTTTGATCTAATTGATCCGGTAAGTCGGAATCGGTTACAGATTCTTCAATTTTTGTTTGAATATTATTAAATTCGGAAAATAAGCTAGATGCCCCATTAATGCGCAATTTCAAATCAATACGAATCTTCGATGAAAACTCGTATTTAATAGGCTCTAGCGATTGTAAATAGTTAGTGAATTTAGTGAGTCTACTTTTAATAATTCCTCGTTTTTTAATAAGATCACGAACTAACACGTCATCTACACCTAACCTGTTAGGTGACCTATCGCGAGATTTCGGAACTTCAACAGACATTTCGGTGATATGTGAAAGAAGGAGTACTTACAGTTTGTGAGTCGACTGGACAGCAGTGCTAGCAACGTCACTGGTGTTACAATTGACCAAACACTGACTCTTTTGCGCTTAGTATCACTGAAAGCAGTTAAAGACACGGTATTACACAAGGGCTAAATGGAGGTGATAGGAAGAAAAGAATGGTTGGTCCCACCAGAATGCGTATGATGATTGATGGAATGCCAATCAAGCCTCGTTTCCTTTTGCGCTTAGCCTCCAATTATCCTTTTTCCACGATATTTCTGCGGTGAAAGCTACAACCACGTGCACGCTTGCGTATCCAAAGTTGCTGAATTCTTGTTTAATTCGGCTCCGAAGGTCCAAATGTTTAGTCCTGCGTTTGCTAAACAATACTTTGATGTCACAGGAGTAGCTTCTTATGGTAAATTATCGGGATATTTGCGAAATAGAGAAATAAAAAAAATGGCGAAGTTGTTAACGTAACGTGAATGTATTAAGTAAGTAATGCGCATTACATAGTTCGAGGATAGTGGGGATAGGGAACAATTTTTATTGGTCGATATGATCGCGTATTATAATCAACGTGCATAGATGGCAGTACTTGATTGATTCTATTCCGAACATAATGCTTTATGAACTTATATACTTATGCTACGGCTGCACCTGCGCCTATCGCGCTGAAGCAATGCGTGCCAGAGCTTCGTTCGTTTTGTACGCTAAAATGATATCGCGTATATGCCATAGTCACATTATCGGCTTCGTTATCTTGCACGAACTGTCGTGCGATAATCCAAGATGGCCGAAATCATTTCCAGACGTTGGATTACGGACAATGACTTTGTTACTTTTACATGTGTGCTAACAATTACATAAAGCATTTATCAAAATCTAATAAGAATACTATTTTTGGATCCTATATGATGATCTCAGCTTCATAATTATGTATCTATCTATATAAATAAAAATCAATGTATTGCTATGTTTGTTTGTCCTCTATGCGTTCCAAAACCATTCATCAGATTGTAATGAAACTTTGGTAGGGTGTTATGGGGACACACGTGAGAATTCCTAGCAAAAAAAGGGATTTACGTGGCATTGCAACGCATGCCGGGTACAGCTAGTAAATTATAAAACCATTGCGTGGCACACGTCTTAACAAATCGAAAGCAATCGCCGAAATGAACAACGCTAGTCTGACCACGCATCGCGACTAAAACCCTTTGATATACCGCCACACGCGCGATAAAGCACACGTAACCCGAATATTCTCGATGATAGCCGGTAATGACTGGTCAGACAGATCTGCGTGTATCGCGTCATAGCACGAAGCTTCGTGACGATAGGCGCAGGTGCGGCCGTAGCGTTAGATGCGTTTGTATGGAACCCTTGGTGCGCCAATCTAACACGTTCTTTTTAATCAAACTCAAATATCATGCAAATAAATTATGAAAGTTTTTAACGCCTAAACCACCATATGAACTAAAAGAAGAGCGCTTAAAATAAAATTTTATATTTATTGAAATAAGGCAGAGAGCAATGGTAGTGTTCCTCTTTGTATGTAAAAATCAAAATCTGTATACATTCCCACAATTTTATGGATTCCGGAACACATCTGTTTACAGGAAATGACAGCTTAATACGATATAGTCCGAGAATAAAAATAAGTGAAAGTGACATGCCTGGTTGCGTCTCTAACGTACCTTACAAATGGTCTTGACATTTTCCTCAATGTTACAGGCAGCCATGGCATAGCTAGCAGATAATAAGCGGGCTTAGAGGAACCGTATAACACGGTAGAAACGACATCGCTTCTAGACCCTGTTTTTTTTGCTTATTTGTATATAAACGGACGAGTATTCCAGGATCATTTGCTCGACGGATTTGTCTGACAGATTTTGCGAGGCTTTCTGGAATGAATTCGGAAAGGTCAAAGGTCCATTTGGTTCATAAGATAGTGCGATCATTTATTCCAACGCAATATCTTTCGATATTCAACCTAATCCAAATCTTTCAACTGTGATTGCTATCTCATTGTCATGCGTCCATTGGGGCGGGCGGGCTTAATCAAGGACGCTGGTATTCATTTGCTACAAATTGCGCTTTGTGTGCGATGCCTTTGATACAGTATAAGCTCAGGCATTCGATACATGTCTAATCTAATGCGATAGATCAAGCGAACGCACGTCAATGCGAGTCACACGAGCGACTAGTTAATGCTGGTTAACCCAGTTAATTGTACTAGGTTATATTGACTTGATTGAGACTTGTGTCGCATCAATCATAATATTGCTGACTAACCAAAGTCTGTTCGATGTAATTCGATGTTGGTGACGTACTGAAAAGACTGAAATGTTTGTTGTTATTTTTTTTAATACATGGAAATTTGTTTCGTAAAGTCGATCAAAAAAGTAGGTTATGTAATATTCGATAATGATATCCAAATCCTACCTGAGGGTAAGAGTGAGCGTAACAGTACAATCGAATATGTTATCGAAAAAAATTAAGAACCACAACCATTAGTCCTTTAACACAATATTTATTATAATAAATGACAACATTATTAAGATTAAAAAGGTTTACGGCATGCATTCAGAATGCCTTGGATTATTAACCATTAATTATTTACCTGTCAATCATCATGTATTTACTTTTAAACTCACTGGCAAGCAAGGCGCTTTAGTCCAATGAGTTTCAGATTTGCAGATAGCACACACGTCGACCAAGAATGTGCAAACGAGCTTTTTGAATAATGACGCAAACGCTCAAACCATTCGCACTTGATTAAGCGTCTCTTTGAAGTAAGCGACACGATGATTGATAACTGTTTATGACAACCATCTCAACTCAACGTGGGTGCTACAATATAACATAATATGTTTCAGAAACGTTTTTAACCGAGAAGATTTTGAAATTCAATTCATCCCAGACTTAACCCTCTCTGCCAGTAATTAATGTGTGAGCTCGCTTTATTTATATTTTTTTCATTACGAACTTTAGACTATGAATAAAGATTTCGATAACTAATAAAATTAATGTTAATAGGTAATCATTATGATAGTAATAACTACAAAATATTATGTACTTTTATTTGGCTATTACTTGTTTACATTTAAGAAATATAGTATACTAGCTTCTGCCCGCGACTTCGTCTGCGTGGACTTCAGAATTGGATCTAAAGCTTCGCTCGTTAACAATTTTTAATCTTCCCACGGGAACTATTTGAGAGATCATTAAGGAATATAAAGTACATGTCCTTTTCCATAGCATAGGTGACATGCATACTTCAAAGCTGTCTGCCCACGGCTTAGCTCGTAAACAATTTTCAATTTTCCCTCGGGAACTACTTAAGAAATCGGGATAATAGGTAGCCTACGTTCTTTTCCATATCAAAGGCTACATGCATGCCAAATTTCATCCAAATCCGTTCAGCCGTTTTTGCATGATTGAGTAACAAACATCCAAACATCTAAACATCCAAACATCCAAACATCCACACTTTCACATTTATAATATTAGTAGGATATCCCTCAGCGACTGCATGTCTAAGATCATTCCCAAACCAAAACCGCGGTCTCGGATTGGATTAACGGAAAAGAGTTTTGCCAACAACGACCAATTTACCCCAAGACACATAAAACTCGTGCCCCACATATATCGTAGATGACGATCGTTAACTCCCAATGACTCTCTTAATCATAATTTATTCTATGGAAGCTAAGAAAATAAATAGATTCTTATCCGACTCGAAAGAAAGTAGGTAACGTGAATCCAATTTTCTTATGTAATGTCTTAAATATGAGAACGAAAGAGCGAGAAGATTAAGATACAAATGAAATTAGAAGAGAAATTTCCACAGCAGTCTCTAGACGTCTTCGGTATTGTGTAAGGTAGGATATTAATTTTTATGTATTACTTTGTTTACGGAAGCCCACGGCGAGTAGAGGTTTTAATGTTTATTTTGTAATATGAAATTTGTTATGAAACGAGCAGTAAATGGAGGTGAATAGTAATGATAAAACTTCTTGACGACATTGGCGCCTAGAACCAGCGTCTAAGTGGCGCTACTCCATATTTTTTTGTAACTCATATTAAAAATACAAACTTTCTATTAATTTTTAACTGTTTTTAGCGTTGCGTATAGCGGTTAGATGCGCTCTTTTTCGTTCACGTGCACGCCTGATTCGCGGATAGATTGTTGTCTTGATATATGAAATGGGTTATTTTGATCCCTTTTTGATAAATTATGCTGTTTCCTTTCAAATGCGCTATCCGTACGACTTTAGTTACGCCACGGCTTCTTATATTAAAAAAAAGAAAAGCAGTCCACATTTATAGAGTTTGAAATTTAGAGCTAATACAGACGGACGGCACTTGCACTTTACATTATTTAAAATTGTTTTTTTTTTCTCTCGGCATTGCTAAGCGAATACACAGATATGACGAATCGTAGATAGTGTGACATATAGGCGTATTGTTCAATAAGTCGCAAGGGCCGGCGGTTGCGATGCCGGGCACGTGCGTATTATTGGCAGCCGGAATCAGAGGCTGCCGTCAACGCCTCGCTACGCCTCCCTATACTCTGCGCTCCACTGGATGCTATAATAAATATGACATAATACGAAATTAGGCTATCATTTAAGGAAATCTCTTGTGATACTCACGTGCTGATGGTTTGAAATGAAACTCTACTTGTTTGTTATTACTTCAATGTAAATATTTTACGAAATTGAGGACAGAGGGAGAGTTACGGGTTATAATAAAGTACTAGAAATTCACAAATCTGCATACAGTTTTTTTTTTGGAAATTCTCACGCTACCGTTTAATGTTTGTTATTTCAGAACAGACAATTACTTGTATTTTGTATAGTTTTATGATGCGTATGTTTCACACTGTATAATAAAATGATATTTTTCCTTAATTATTCGATACATAACAAGCATTACGTACTGAATCTCGATTCTTAAGCTGTACTTACTGCTGATTTTTTCCTTTGTAAAAGTAAGAAGCAAGTTTTAGTCGCTGGGATAAATATATTTGTAGCAGTAAGTGGACCTAGGCCTTATAGTAATACTCCTCGCGTGTCCCCGGCCGTTTCACAAAGACACACGTACAGAAGAGACGTCATTATCGCCTTTCTGATCGTGCATTATTGTACTCCGGTGTATTTAGGCGACACATATATACGAGTATACACCAATACACTATTTACAATATAGTTAAGACGTGAATCCAATTTCTTACGAAAAAAAGTGTATTACAAACAAACAACCTTGAATGCGACCTCGACCACATACCTACATAACTTTCCTACTCTGTAAGTGAACACAAAAGTGACAAAATACAAAAGTCGTATATTTCCCAAAAAGAAACAGCACGTCATTTGGGATTCAGTGTCGTGTAGTATTTCTCGTATCTTTCGGCAGGTGACTGAAAGAAAATAATATTAAGTATGAAAAATTGAAGTCGATTCGCAACGTACATATTTTTGCGTTACACCCGATATCCTTTCACGTTTCGATTGATTCACGTAGTTGTAAATAGGGCGGTCGATTTTGGGAAATAGCCCTTTCAGGACTGATAGACGCCGTAGCCAGTTCTCATTGTATCCAATTACATTTGGCAAGGCAATTATTATGATGATGGATGAACGAAGCGTGACATAGATATTACCGTGAGAAAATCTAAGCTGATTAAACAAACTACTTTGAAGCTTTTATTACATAATTTTAGGCACTTTCATATTTCCAACATGATCAATATTAGCATTATGGACACATAGTTGTTAATAGAATCTTATTATATTATCAAGTAACACAAGTGACCAATATCTTATTTATTTGATAGTTGATTGTAAAAGCTTTATGTAAACCAATGTATTCCAACTACATATGTGTCGCTGTTTTTGTCTGCCATCCGTCCATTCATCTGGCCCCACTGAAAACCAGCGTCATGGAATTTTGCCATGGCATATAGCTGAGTGGGCAGCCATTTTGGACATTATCCGTCTTATTGCAAAACGTGGTCTAAATTTAGTCCTGGTCTAAACCAGGACTAAGTTGATGCTGTCTTTATCTATATGTATTAACACAAGTGAAAGCGCACTAGGTTTAAACCAAGACTAACTTTAGACCAGGTTTTGTAATATGTAATAAAGGCTGAATAAGTTCAAAAGCGTCAATGGCGTAGTGTGTAAGGCTGTCGCCTTCCAATCGGTAGGTAGCGGTTCGAACCCTGCCACGTACCAATTTGTGTTCAAATTTTGAATTTATATGTACGTTTATTCGACGCTTTTACGGTGAAGGAAAACATCGTGAGGAAACCTGCACACACCTGTCAAGAAAGAATTTCTTTACAGGTTGTGTGTGAAGTCGACCAACCCGCACTTGGCCAGCGTGGTTGACTAAGGCCTAATCGCCCTAGTTTAGGATAGGCTCGAGCCCCTCGGTGGGGATGTATAATGTGATGATGAAGTTTAGTTTTTGCATGTACTATAATGTTACTTGTTATTTTTATTATAATGTCTATATAAATTATTTTTTATTTCATTTCATTTCAATATACCAAGCCATACTACACTAGTCGACCGGTCATCGGCAAATTACAACAATCGATATTTAACTTCAATCGGCTTCTTCGGCAATCACATAGTATTGGGCTCGAAATTAAGTAACTATGTACGAACCTTATTGTTGACTCAGAAGTTTAATTCTAATTAATATGTTGGGCGTGCCATATAAGATCGTGTTGAAATTTGTAATTACCACGCAGATAGTTATATTGCGTTGGTGGCTAGTCAAGAAACTGGGGTGAGGTCGGGATAACTCATGCTTACCGATAAGAAAGTTGAGAACAAGGAACGGATGCGCAGCCCTCGCCTTGTTCTTCAAACAATAGTAAAGATCATAATCTAATGAACCCGTTTGTTCATTTAATTAACTTCACAAATTGGTATTTTAATGGTGAATAGCTAGCGAGAATTTTGAATCAACAAGAGTTACTCGCTATGAGACTTTAAGCCTGAAGGGGCTGTTATTAGAATCCCCATGCAAATGATTGAACATTGGACATAATCAAAGTAATATAATCTGCGACAGCGAAAACCCAGTAGGTACAATTTAATGTATGAATAATTGAAAACAGAGGTAAAAGGTTCAAGTAGGGTCGTTATCGCTACCCCCGCGGGAAATGAAGCAGCGGCAGATTTTCGTTCGACCGGAAAAATTTTTCCTGTTCATTCGCCAACTCCGATAATAAATTATTTTATTGAGTCAAAGTTATTCAATTCGGCGTTGTCTTCCAATGTTCCCGTACTACTAGTATCGCGACATAGTCTGTTGCACAACACAGACGGCTCGTGGGTTTCGGTTGGTTGATTAAAAATGTCTAAAAACGTGTCAAATATGTATAATGAGTCACTTGCCCTAATCAATGAAGTCTTTGTAGTTTGATTGGTCTTAAACACCTCATACGTTACACTTTCATATGCTGCTGCGCTATGATAAAGCTATTAGCTGATTGTCCACTGCAACGGCACGACCCCATCACACGGCACCGGCTAGGACGAAGTATGAAGTTATATTAATATTATATTATGTTTTTCTACTTGCTGCTGGAGCCGGAAACGCACTGAATCTCATGCTTCTAGCTCTAGTAGCTTGGTCTCTACGTTAATACCTCAGTCAATTACTCACCAGAGCCTTTTAGGAACAGATAAAAAAGTCACAATAAATATTATAATTTTTTTATTGCAATTAAGTTTGCGAACCTGATGGTAAGTGGTAACAGTCACCTATAATACATGTGGCTCCTGTGAGATTCGCAGCAAAACTGCAACCTCCACAAGAACCACAGTGTACGTTGCCAACTTGTGGCTTAATATGTAAAGTCACGGTACCCAGTAATTTCAATGCCATATCTTACCCTTCAAACTGGGAAACAGCAATGCAAGCATTGCTGATTTACGGCAGAAATAGGTAAAACGGAGTCAGTCAGGGTTTCATCCGCCATGGGCGGGTGCGGGATTCGGACATTTGATCGCCCCTTGCCCGGGCATCTTCTCGGCGAGCGGCAGCTCGCCGGTATTGGGCACGTCACGTGGCTCCTCTTCGCCACCCCCCTGTGCTGCGACTCCGGGATCGATGCACGGCCCTACGCGGTCAAGCACACCGGGTTAGAGGGGCTTCTCCCACGCCCAGCGAGCGCCAGCGAGCAGGCCGCGGCTTACACTGCGCCCGGAGGAACGGTGGGATGGGAGGAGGGGGCCATTGGTCTTCGTGGGGTGGTGGTATCATGTCCGGTGGTGATGTGTCGCTTAGGCGAGTCACACGCGCGAGCAGTGGGGTCCCGCGGCAGACTACAAGCCGTAAGCGACACGAGGTCTGGTCAGGTGGTGGCGTCGTCAGCGAAATCGCTGACGAAGCGGAGTCTTGGCCGGGGTGGGTCGCCTCGTCGTGGAGATGCAGCTGGTGACGGTGGTGGTGACGATGGTAGGTCATGGTCTCTCTCCATCCTGGGTGACAACAGGTCGCGGGGCAGCGCTCGTCCGGAAGAGTCTGGAGGCCTGGGAACATAGGGAGCAATGTTGTGGAGGTGGAGGTGGGGCCCGTTGTCGACGTTCATTCGACGCGCCAGACTGGCGACGAACTCCTCCACCGTCGGCATCCGAACGTCCCGGGCAATGACGTCATTCCTGACGTAGCGGTAAGACGGAGATACCCATGCACACGACCCTGGTCGAGTCTCCCTACAAAATTACAATACATATTGTTCTTAGCTTCGTGTAAAGCATAATATTATGTCATAAACATCTGCTATTGCAGTTGTAAAGCCTGCCTAGTGTTCGTTTTCACAGCTTTGTCTCAACTCATTTGCATTTTACAGTATGTGGAGTAAGCCTCTTTGTTAAATTTTATGCTCACAGCTACTTTGCAGCTGCTTTCATTTAATGTGTAAACAAAACGTTCTCAAAATTGTCACTACATTAAATAACAAGTATCGTCCATTTTACCACAGTATACTTACTTAGTAAAATGAAATATAGTGTACTTATAATATGAAATTTTATACTTATACATATTACACTATATTTTAATTTTGCCCAATTATTATGCCCTATTGGCATAATAAAAATTCCGCGCACTTAAAGTTCAAATCAGCTAAGAAAAAATAGATCAGATTTAAGATTAAGTTATTGTTGTTATTATTATACTCATCCCATATTGACTCACTGCTGGGCATAGACTCATAATCCTTCCACACCTCTCGTCCTGGCATTAGATGTTTGCAATGTTTAAGTTATTCTAATCATACTTTTTCAGTAGCGGTATTACGCGACCAGTTACACATTTGAATATGTACGAGTAGTTGCAAATACCTTCGTTTTTTTTTCAGTGCCGAAAATACTTTGACCGCACGTTTGCTACTGAAATCTGTTCAAAATCATATCAATTCGCGTTTTATTATCCCGGTTTCCTCGCACCAGCGATCCATCATCTACAATATGCTTAGTAGCTCTAAGTAGGTTGGTTGTGTGGTGATGCTCGAGTTCACCTGATGATTGCTACTGCGTAACAAGTTTAGCAATCGAGAGAGGACAAACATATTAGGTTGGGGAAAAAGTCTTTTCGCATTATAGTATGTATAAACTTGTAATAAAATCTCTTTGGCTATACTATTTGTATCTGGCTGGTTTTGGTATCATTGAAAGTTTAAATTTTAAAGAACATAATTCCAAATTCTAATTAGGAAAATGTGTGATTTTCATTTGTTTTTCGTACCGCCAAGATGAGTGAATCTAATGAAGAAATTCGATACATTTTAAAATTTTACTACAAAAAAGGTAAAAATGCAACGCAAGCCGCGAAAAAAATTTGCGATGTTTATGGACCTAGTGCAGTGTCTGTGAGAGTAGCACAAATTTGGTTTAAGCGTTTTCAATCCGGAAATTTTGATGTCAAAGATGCACGTCGCTCTGGTCGCCCTATTACAGATAAAATGGATGCCATTTTTGAAAAAGTGGAGCAAGATCGGCATGTCAGTAGTTACGACGTAGCTGAAGAACTGGGAATTGACCACAAAACAGTTTTGGCGCATTTGAAAAAAACTGGGTACACAAAAAAGCTCGACATTTGGGTACCTCACGAGCTCACTGAAAGAAACCTAATGAACCGTGTACTCATTTGTGATTCTTTATTACGACGTAATGAAACCGAACCATTTTTGAAGAAGCTGATAACTGGTGATGAAAAGTGGATCACGTACGACAAGAACGTGCGAAAAAGGTCGTGGTCAAAGGCCGGTCAGGCTTCACAGACTGTGGCGAAACCCGGGTTAACTCGCAACAAGGTGATGCTGTGTGTGTGGTGGGATCGGAAGGGCATTATTCATTATGAGCTGTTACCACCAGGCAGGACCATCGATTCTGAACTCTACTGCGAACAACTGATGAGATTAAAGCAAGAAGTTGAGAGAAAGCGGCCGGAATTAATCAACAGAAGGGGTGTGGTTTTTCATCATGATAACGCTAGACCTCACACATCTTTAGCCACTCAGCAAAAATTAAGAGAGTTTGGCTGGGAGGTGTTAATGCATCCGCCGTATAGTCCTGACCTTGCACCTTCAGATTTCCACCTGTTTCGGTCTCTTCAGAATTCTTTAGGCAGTGTCAGGTTAACATCACGAGAGGACTGCCAAAACCACTTGTCGCGGTATTTTGACCAGAAGTCCCAAAATTTCTATAGCAATGGGATCATGTCCCTACCTACAAGATGGCAAAAAGTTATCGAACAAAATGGTACCTACATACTTTAGTTAAATGTAAATAAACTATATTAAAAAATGTTTTGAATTTTCTTAAAAAATGCGAAGAAACTTTTTCCCCAACCTATTATAATTTCCTACATTTTTTGCTTTACCGGCAGCCGTACAGTTGCCAGCGCCATGTGGCAAAAGGGATCTAATGGGTAAATAAATAAAATAATCTATAGGTACTATCATTATAAAGCTGAAGAGTTTGTTTGTTACGTAGGTTGAACGCGCTAATACTAGGAGATATTGATTGAAATTGATTTTTTTGTGTTGAATAGTCCATTAATCGAGTAAGGCTTTATTATAATATCACGATGTTATTATTTTCCGACACCCACGCGAAGTTGCGGGCACAGATAGATATACGTTCAAAAATAAAGAAATCAATACAAGGCGACACCAAGACGGTATGTTGAAAATGCAGGTTCGAATGTCTGAGGTATTTTTTTTCATTTTGATTTTTTTGAAAATGCACAGCTTTGCATTAAAAAAATGTGAAGACAATAATAGAAATTTGTGAGATGGGTTTATAAGAATAAATTAATTTTCACGAAATCTGTAAAGATTTCTAGCTTGGATGTTAGAATGGAGCTATGTATTAACAGTGCTGTCTCTTGGGCTTAATAAAGTAATCAGAGATCAATAGACGTATATATAAGTAGTGCCTGGTTCTTAACATGTGTTAAGTATATTGTTCTCATCCTACTCGTATGTTAAGATTTTGAAGCTATCAACATCAATGTTTTTCAAGCGAGAACGCCACAGATATTATTAACCGAAATTAATTATTTGCCTTCTATTAGAATATTGCCAAAATGAGGTTTCAGGAGAATAAGTAGGAAAACAATGAATTTACATTTGAAAGATGCCAGTGTAATAAATTAATTAAGTAAATTAACTAAGCAGAATTCGCAGCTAGGCCCTTTAAGTAAACGAAGGAAACAATACGTTCGGCTCATTAATCAATGTCACGTCTTAACACGACCGGAATGACCGATTTTCGTGGAAGTTCGTATAAAAATATATGAATATGCTAATACTTACGTTGTGCCAGAGCAAAAAATCTAAAGCAAGTTGATGGATGAGGTGCCTATTCGCTTTTGAAGATCTGTCTTCGAACCATTGTGATTATGTCAAATGATGTTTTGGAAAAAGGAACGGTGTTCGATCAAACACAACACAAATCAATTTTTGGTTTTTTGTGTATCATAGTTTAAATGAAAGGAAAGAAGTAGCCTTTGGAAGTAGCCTGGATGATTTTGTGAATTTGAGCTGAATACAATAACGATACCTTTTCCCGAGTTTTTAGAGAGAGCAAAATGTTATTGATTGTTTTATGATTTTAAAAGTTGCTTTTTTTCAGGAAACATAGGTAGTAAAAAAGTCAAAATGCTGATCACGTGGTACTATAAACAGTGGCTGGTTGGATTACGATTCTCTCACATCGACTTTATGAGCTATATGATAGAATACCTACACATTCTTTGAGCGTTCTCTATCGGAGTAACTGCCGCTATATAGTCGTGGTTGCTCATTCACAGCCGTCGTCACACATAACATAACGTCTTCTAAAATTAAAACCAGTCTATCTATACGTGAAGAGTTAAAGGCAATCCTCCCGGCCTTTAACTGTTCATGTATAGATAGACAGGTTTTGATTTAAGAAGACATTAAAAAATATTCGTTTTATGTGAAAAGTGGAATTAGGAGTATATACGACGGAACCACACGTTTTGCTTCCATACGCTCTCCCGCAAACAAACGAAACGTTAAGCCGCGGTCTCGTGCGTTCCCATTGTTCCGCGAGAGACAACAGAAATTAAGGCAGTATTTTATTATTCCCATTTTTAAATCCCGAGTTAAAAGCGAAGTTTAAAAAGCAGATAATAACCTTTACGCAAAACAGCGGCGCCGTCGAAAACGGTGAAATGTGCTCTTTTATTGCTGCTTTAATTACATTCTTCGCGCTCGCACCACTTCCTTCATTTTTCGCGCGTTACATTTTCATAAAGCGATCGACGTTGTCATTGTGTACATTGTTTTGTCCGCGGACCCTCGTTTTTGCTTATCCAATCCTGTTTCGATATTTTTCATTTAACCTTCGAACAAAACCGACGGGATATTACATCTCGAGGTTGTGCTATATTAAAAATATAAGCTCGAGGCGCAAACCTTGCGTATTATATTAACCTTTATGTTGTTACTTCTTTATAAAATAGGTGTTGTTGGCTGTTTAATTTCACGAGTCCCTCAATAGATAAATATAGCAAAATTTTCTACTAAGTAAATAAATAAAGGATCTAAGAAATGCCTTTCAAAGAAAATCTCACAACGCTGGGTATCTCGTTATCATGAAAGCGGGTAATTATATAGATTAAATTACGGCCGAAACAAAGATAACTATTTTATTTGGATCCTTGACACGTATAATCAGTTTAGCAATTAGTTAATGGCTTGTTCCATTCGAGATAAATATATAGCGAAGTTTCTTGTACTTAGCCCGTCTTGAGAAACACAAATATTGATATAATTAATAACAGTGGAGCACGTTCGCTGACTACTTGGCTTGAATTATAACTAGCAATATATATCTCAGCCTCATAGCTCAAGTGGGAGGCTTTGAATTCAGACTTACTTCTATAGCTTGCTGGAAGGTGGGAAGAATTGATTAAAACTTGTTAGACGTTGAGCAATAATAATATAATCAGAGACCATCTTATTAAAAATCTCGTTCAACATGTGTCGAAACAATTTTAAATTGTAAACCATAGTAGGTAATATGAATAAATTAATTGAAGTAAAATTTTTCTAGAAACTTATGTACAGTATATTCACAGGTTTGTAAATATGTTGCGTAGTATACCTATTCACAAAAATAAACAATAAATATTAAGAAAAAAAATAAAGAATCATGATATTTATTTGGTATTTATATTCGATGTAGGTGATACGCTTCAAAAATGCTCATCCGACTGCATTAATAGACACGGTTTTGGGGTGGACATTGGATTATTAAAATGCCCCACAATTCATGTGCCCCAAAGGAACTAATTGCTTATTCTATCAAAAACATTTTATGTTAAAAAAAGCTGCCAAGTTTACTCATCATTCGCCATGAAAATTGTGAGATTTATGGAGAGCCACGTTCAGAATTCTAGATATCTTTCATACTACATAATAGTTAACTTCGTTCATGTTATGAGGTCCAACCCTCTCAACTATATTTATCACCATCGGTAGTCCCATGAGCAATCCTTCATTCCTACCGAAACCTTTGATTTCAAGAGACAGCTTTGCAACATCAAGGGAAGTGTTTGTGATTTCAAAGACACCTTTTTTAATTTTTTTTAATTTATTGCCAATTTATACATACCTAATAGGTAGTTATAAAAATTACGTTCTTAAATCACGTAAACGGTTTATCTGGCATGACTGAGTTGCTTATTACAATATTTTAGAGATAAAAAACAAAAAGTACACTTCATTATTAACTGTCGCTTCCTGGGTTCCCTTCAACGAGGTATCTTTTTAGTTTGAGTTTGTACTTCACCCCTGTAGTGTATAGCTGGCAGAGGCCCTCCGGGAGGTCGTTCAGTATTTTCGGCAGGATGTACTGTCCTACCCTTGTACCATATACATTATTATACTTTGACAAATTGTAAGTACTTTGATAATTCAGTTTTCTCATCCTAGCAGGCCGACACCTTTGGCATAGGTTTGGTATATTATTTATTTCATCATTAAGTACTACAAACTTTGTTTTATTGTATATACTCATTACTTTGCAGAATTTAAATATATTTATTTTATTGATCTTATTTTTTATTCTACTCTTTTTATTTAATACACTCTATAATATTTTAATTTGTAATCTATATATTTTATCTAAGTATATTATGTACGTTCTACCGTATGATCCGACACTGTAACTTATTACTGAATCTGCCAATGACATATACAACATTCTTAGTATTTAATAAGGTTATACTTTAATATTGCGAGCTTGCTTAAGAGACTGTGTAATTTATTGCAAACGTGCTCAACATGTGGCCCCCAGCTAAGCTTATTATCAATGATAAGTCTATACTTCTAGCGGCGCGCATGTACACGGAGACGCGGTATTCCTGTGTAAACAGACCCCCTAGACAAGATGCCTTTCGATAATCGCTAACGCAATCGCTAAATTGACAATGTATGAGATTTGACAATTGCGCTCGAAATCTAAGCGACAGCTTATGTCAAATCGCATACATTTTCCTTCTAGCGATTGCGTTAGCGATTATCGAAAAACGTCTTGTCTAGGGGGCTGCTGTGCTCGTGCGCAACTATCACAGGCTTGTGGTGAGATTTATTATGCGCCGAATGTATGTACATCGTTTTAGTTTACTGTGCGTTAATAACAAGACCTTTATCGCGTGACCACTTACCTACACCAAAGGTCGTAGTTTTTTTGCATCATAGTTTGTGCATGTATTAAGTTAGTGGAAGCCGTTATTAAGCAAGTATCCTCCGCAAATTGGTACACTGAGCAATCTTTGAAAATGTTGCACATGTCATTGACGTACAGGAGATATTCCGTCGGTTCAATTATTGATCCCTGTGCTGTTCCTTGTTCAGATAATATTTTGTCACTATACTTGTCTGCAATTTTGACGCTATTGTATCTCTGGAAGGATAGTTCCAGAACAATACCAATACAGGTCCCTGGATGCCGTTGTTTTCAAGCTTTCTACATAGTGTTTTATGATTTAAAGTATCAAAAGCCCTGCTGAAATCGACAAACACAACATAACATGTTCTTCAATCGCGAAAGCTGAAGATTACGTTATTAATCGTCGCGATCAATTAGTTATAAGTTTAAGTAAGTTTAATCACCAAAAAAATGTGAATTCCATTAATTATGCTATTTTTAAATAAATCTACACTTTTCGGATTTACTCAAAACATTTTAATTATTTAGCCCGACGTTTTGAACGCTTTGCAGCATTCTGGCTGGTGGGTATCATAGTATTAGGTCCTTACATGAAATTGGCGTTTTGGCGTTTTCTGGTCACTTTGATCTCAAATATCTCTTATATAAATTTGATTATCCTAGATAAATTTGATCTAATATATAAATTGAGAAAAAACAAGCGAATTATAATTTTCGAAACTCAAATACATGAGTAAATAGCTGTATAAATTTGAATTTGGAATTCCTAACCATAGAGGAGATATTTGAGATCAAAGTGGCCAGTACGGCAAAACGCCAATTTAATATGTAAGGACCTAATACCTATATCATCATTTTATTATTTTACAACCGTCATCTCATATATTTGTGGTCCGTTTCATTTGCCATGTTTTTGATCCCTCGTGTTCTCTGGAACAAAGAAAAGTTTAGTTTTATTTGAATGTGTAGTACTCGTGCAAATAAAAGACAGTAAAGTTATATTAATAAAATTTTTCCCTTTATAAAAATTACCCGACGGCTCAGTTCCGTAACTTTTAATAAAATAGTTGATAACAGTAAATATTTACAAACAATTTTATTTGACTTGACAATCCCGCTTCACAAAGAAACAAATGCGTATGCTCCGCAAAGAAGACTGTAGTAATGTTTTCTTTCTGTGATACTGTGGTAATGTCCTCTTTATTTAATACGCAGATTTAACAAGGATTTTTTCTGAAATATCGCCTATCTGTATTTTCAAAATATCAGAAATAAAAATAAAATAACAGCTTAGTTTTAGTCAAATAAAGACTATTCACAAAGCTTTATGAGGAATAGTGTGAAAGTCGTTTGAAGCCAGCCGTCGCATGTAAAAAGCGAAAAATTATCAAAGTACGAGTACGTCACTTAAAGGGAAAACGCTGCTTTATAAGCGATGGCAAAAATGTATCTCGGATTTTGTGTAACGACTTTCGATTTACTGAATACGAGTGCCCTCAAGAAGGGTTGGAGAGGGGAGGTATCACTTCACTTCGGCTCGAGCACCTTCGTCTGCCAAATAAGGCGTAACAAACCCCAGCCGCGAGTTTACTGCCTCTATGAAATGAAAATCGACCATTGACGCTCTATAGTAAATTATAAATTTCATATTCCATCGCTTTCACTATGAATTCTGAATCATTCGAAAGAGAACATCAACAGAATATTTTGATTACCTGTTGCATTAGTGCTGAACGATTGAGAGAAAAAAAATGTGAAGTCGGCTACGAATATAGGATTCAACATTAAAAATGTTGCTTCTGTGTAACCTCAGAAGTTATAAAAAATCACTGCATAACAATTTAAAGAATTAAGTGTATACTTCTTGATTTCTACTAAATTGTTGGCAAATTTTGATAAAAGATTGGTATGTTAAACAAAGCAACTGGTTTAGCAGTATGGTGCGCAAGCTCACAGATAGGATGGTTTTAGTCGTGTTTAAGTTTTCAGGCCAGTTACGAGTACTTAATAGCATTATAACAAAATATATATACCAAAATTTATGAGCGAACATTACAACTATTCAAACGAAGTTAGAGGCTTATACCATCAGTTGCACTAGTCAGGAAAATATAGAGAACCTAAATTCTAATCAATATAAAGGTAATAAAATGCCTTTTAATGTATTAAGTAGGTACAAAGTTAAATTGGCACTGTAAGTACAAACGACATAATAATTCGAATAATTATTTTAATTAAAAACTGATTCTACCACTCTCTTGGAATGTTGACCTACCCGAGAAGAGCGAGCCAGAAACTCAGGAGTTGCTCTTCTTTTCTTCTTATACATAAAAATGAATTGCCGTTCGTTATACTTGCTAAAACTCGCTTAACCGATTTAAACATTTATTTTTGTTTTTTGTTCGCTATAATACAGAGGTGGTTTAAAAAGAAAAAAGAAAAATAATAAGGGAAATTGTAAAGAAAAACTATAAGTATATTATAAAAAGTAACTAGCTGTGCCCACGAAATACGTTTCGCCCGTAAAATACTAATATAGCTATTAAAAAATGGGGGTTGGTGGTAGAAGGGAGAAAAATTAAGGTAATTAGTATATTTTGATGCCAAATCATAAAAAAAATGTTTGTCCAAAAAATTTCGGGAGGGCCATCCTACCATCTGGGGGTATTGAAAATAGCGTACGACCTATTTATCAGACCTTACCAAACATACACAAAAAAAAACATAAAAATTTATTCTTTTCTTTTCATTCAAAAGAATTTTGAATAAATAGTACCTATCTAATGTCTTTGTCTCTCCTTATTCCAAAATAAAATTCACTCGAGGACACTTTTTAATAGTTGTCGATCACTGGTTGTTGATAACTGGTGAATGTCGATAATGGGTGTCGAATATTGGATTTCGTCTGTCGGTCATTGAAGATTCTTAATATTTGTCAAATTATAAAAAAAAAATTTTTTTATTTCAATGCCCAGTAACTGTCCTTGACATAACTATTATCATTTTTACAAATTATCGCAAGCTAAAACCATTTCCTTTAATTAAACCGTAAAGTCGCAAAGTCGATCAGTGGTGATCACCCTACTCATCATATAAACAGAAAAATAACCTGTCCTTTTTTCAAATAATACTGTGAAAACTTTGCAATTGTACAATTCAGATGCGGTAAAGTGTATATCAATGTAATATCTTCTTTTTTATATTTCAACATGATATAATTTCCGATAACCGATTTCAGTCGAAGGCATCCGCAAGCCAATTTAACTTTTGCTCGTTCTTGGAACACAACCTCACCTATTCATCGAAGGCTTATATTTTTTATGATGAATAACAATTGCTGTTTTATCCATGTAGTACCGTGATACTTGGATGAAAGCAAAAAGTTTTTTATATCCGTAATATTATTTTAAATCATGTCTGCATTTTGACGTATGCTTTCGCTTTCCGCACGAATATTTTATTTTGAGACCGAGTATTAAACTTTGCTTTCTCCATATATCAGAAAAGTCAACGTCTAAAAGTAAGATCTGGGCCCGCAATTAATATATCTTAAAGAATTATGTCGGAAATAATTAAATAAATAGATGTATTAATAGTGGTCCCCCGACGTGACCACGTTTGACTCAAAATATAACTAAATATATCAATGTTAAAGGGCCAACCAACACATTTTATTTTGTACTCTTTGGAGGTTTCTTCTTCTTTAATTAGTGGCAACTGGTCGTAGAGGATAACAACCATTACTGCCACTGTCAAGTGGAGTGCATTAATATTATTAGTGTCTTGAATATTAAGATAAGATCATTTTACTGTCGTCAAGTCAGACAGTCATGTCCTTCAAGTCAGGTCGCCATTTTGTCCTCCTTTGGAGGTTTTTTTTATTGCTACTAAGTTGGCAAACAAGCAAACTGCCCACCTGATGGTAAGTGGTAACAGTCACATATAATACATGTGGCTCCTGTGAGATTCGCAGTAAAACTGCAACCCCCACAGGAACCACAGTGTACGTTGCCAACTTGTGACATCAGATGTAAAGTCACGGTACACAGTAATTTCAGTGCCATTCTTACCTTAGGTAATTCTGCTAGTTAGTTAGTTGCTATTCTTAGGTAAGACGGAGGTACCCATGCACACGACCTTTTTTTTTACGAGGGGAATGCGTTTGCGCACCGTCCAAGCCTCCGTAGGGGCAAGGGTGTGTGGGACTCCGCAGCGAGCGAGTACCCACTAAACCCCTCGATATGCCCTCTTTGGCGCCTGGCGCAGCCACGTCCATAAGACGCGCCGCTGCCGAACGAGGTCGTGGAAACCCTTACGGACCGACCTAACCCCGTCCGTGGCACGTGCCCACCAATGGCGGGCCCCTCACGCCCTCTCCTAGATGGAGATGGAGAGGAGTTCATTACATCAACGAACTTTAATTAGTCACAATACTTAACATATATTGTAGTGCAGTGACAGTGACAGACAGATATTTTTATAAATTGCCGGAGAAAACCAGTATTTGATCAAGTACCCATTTATTTTATTTTATTTTATTTTATTTTTTCTTACCCTCGTCCATGTGTCACTGCGGGGTGCCAACTGAAAACCAGCGCTGGGTGTCTAACGTCCGCAAATACTTACTGAGATAGCAATCCTCTCGGTACGGGCACGCACAGCGAAATTATCAGTTGCAATCAGTTGTATTCTTTATAATTTGTTGTACATACTATCCGTATGTTGCTGTTGTGACTGAGTCGAATAAATATTTTCTATATCTATTATAATATCTATTCGAAAAGTGCTGATAAACAGCGTTTTTCGAAGTCCGAAACAAATTTCTGTAGGCCATACAAAATATTTGTCCCGTACGGGAATCGAACCGGGTCTCCGGGAATCTCCGGGTTACGGAAGGCCGCCGAAACTGAACTGAACTAAACTGAACTTGGCGACGTACAATGGTCGCACGCTACGGCTTGACAGTCATTTGGCCCAACTCGAGGAAGAGTTGAGGCACATAAGATGGCATGTTCTGGGTTTAAGCGAAGTCCGTAGAGAGGGCGAGGATACTCTGAGCCTAGAATCGGGTCATCTTTTGTCTTCAGAGAGGGGGATAATCCGTCGCAGGGTGGCGTCGGGTTCCTAGTCAATAAAGTCCTCACTGACAACTTTATTGAAGTTTCCAGTGTGTCGGCGAGGGTTGCGTACCTTAAATTAACCAATAGATATAATTTAAAGGTTATACAAGTGTACGCGCCAACGTCGGAATACTCAGATGATGCCGTGGAAGAGATGTACGACGACATCTCTCGACATCAGCCTTACAGAACACCACCAAGGCTCACTTCAACGTTGTTATGGGGGACTTGAACGCTAAAGTGGGAGTACAGACTTACAGCGAATCGATGCTAGGATCATACGGCTACGGGAGCAGAAACCATAGAGGGCAAATGCTAGTATATAAGTTACCTGGAACGCGAGGGGCTTTTCTTAATGAATTCGTTCTTTAAGAAACAGCTCCAGAGGAAATGGACGTGGCAGAGCCCCGATAATGTGACCAAAAATGAGATCGACTTCATCATATCGGACAAAAAGCGTGTATTCAGAGATGTCTCAGTGATCGATAGGTTTAAAACTGGAAGTGATCACCGACTCTTGAGAGGCACTCTGAATGTCGATTTTAAGCTTGAACGCTCCCGATTGATGAAGTCCACGCTCCGACCAAATCTGCTCCAATCGGCCGTTGGTTCTGACGCATTTCAGCTGCAGCTGGAAAATCGATTTGCTGCCTTAGAAACCACAATCGACGTTGACATCGACAAGGAACTCGACCAAGTGGTAGAAATCCTTCGGGACGAGGGTGTGAAATTTTGTGACATGCGACTAAGTGCAAAAGGCCTAAACTTTCGAAAGATACTCTGGATCTAATGGGTAGGCGGCGAACCAATCCGACAGTCACTCCGTCAGAACAACGGGCCCTAAAAAAGTCCATCTCCAAGCTGGTAAGACGTGACCTCCGACGCTCCAATACACTCTCAATACAGAGAGCAATTGAGCAGAACCGGGGGTTCAAGGTCTTCGTGCAACAGCTTGGAAGAAGCCACCTGACAAAGTTGACCAAGGCAAACGGAGAAATCGTCGCTTCGAATCGGAGATTCTTTCGGAAGTTAGCACCTTCTACAGTCAGCTATACGCGTCGCACTCGCCCCATCACGCGCCGGATGAGAAGGATCCAAGAGCCACCTTAACCCGCCATGCAACGGAGGATCTCCCCGACATCAGCCTAGATGAAATCGAGGCGGCTCTTGGGCAACTTAAAAATGGAAAAGCCCCGGGGGAGGATGGAGTCACAACGGAGCTTCTGAAAGCTGCTGGCAAGCCGATACTGAAGGAGCTCCAGCGTATATTTAACTCTATTCTTTTATCCGGGAGAACTCCTAAGGCATGGCACGGGAGTTTAGTCGTATTGTTCTTCAAGAAAGGCGACAAGACTTTGTTGAAGAACTATCGACCAATTTCACTCTTGAGCCATGTCTATAAGTTGTTTTCAAGAGTCATCTCGAACCGTCTTACACGAAGACTTGACGAAGCTGAACCTCCGGAACAGGCCGGGTTCCAAGGCTCACTTCAACGTTGTCATGGGGGACTTGAACGCTAAAGTGGGAGTACAGACTTACAGCGAATCGATGCTAGGATCATACGGCTACGGGAGCAGAAACCATAGAGGGCAAATGCTAGTATATAAGTTTCCTGGAACGCAAGGGGCTTTTCTTAATGAGTTCGTTCTTTAAGAAACAGCTCCAGAGGAAATGGACGTGGCAGAGCCCCGATAATGTGACCAAAAATGAGATCGACTTCATCATATCGGACAAAAAGCGTGTATTCAGAGATGTCTCAGTGATCGATAGGTTTAAAACTGGAAGTGATCACCGACTCTTGAGAGGCACTCTGAATATCGATTTTAAGCTTGAACGCTCCCGATTCGGAACGGAGCTTCTGAAAGCTGCTGGCAAGCCGATACTGAAGGAGCTCCAGCGTATATTTAACTCTATTCTTTTGTCCGGGAGAACTCCTAAGGCATGGCACGGGAGTTTAGTCGTATTGTTCTTCAAAAAAGGCAACAAGACTTTGTTGAAGAACTATCGACCAATTTCACTCTTGAGCCATGTCTATAAGTTGTTTTCAAGAGTCATCTCGAACCGTCTTACACGAAGACTTGACGAAGCTCAACCTCCGGAACAGGCCGGGTTCCGACGGAGTTATAGCACGATAGACCACGTTCACACAGTAAGGCAGGTTATACAGAAGACCAATGAGTATAACCAATCCTTGTGCATGGCGTTTGTGGACTATGAGAAAGCTTTTGACTCCGTCGAGACCTATTCTAGAGTCTTTGCAGAGGTGCCAAGTTGATTGGCGATATATCGAAGTGCTGAGATGCTTGTATGACGCTGCTTATATGACCGTCGTTGTCCAGAATGGTCAAACTGAGCCTATCCTCCTGCGACGTGGTGTGAGGCAGGGGGATGTAATATCACCGAAACTCTTCTCCGCTGCGCTGCAGGATTTTTTCGGAACGCTCAGTTAGAGGGGACGTGGCATTAATGTAAATGGCGAGTACATCTCACACTTACGATTCGCGAACGATATCGTCATTATGGCTGAAACCCTGCAAGACTTACAAGAAATGGTGAACAGCCTGGCTGAGTCTTCCGAACGCATCGGTCTCCGGATGAACTTGGATAAAACCAAGGTCATGTTCAACGTGCTCGTTGATCCGGGACAGGTCGTAGTAAATGGAGTATCTCTCGAGGTTGTTCAAGAGTATGTGTAGTGTACCTAGGGCAAACTCTTCAACTAGGCAGAAACAACTTCGAGAGGGAAGCCAATAGAAGAATTCGGCTGGGCTGGGCAGCATTTCGTAAGCTTCGACATGTCTTCTCATCACCCATTCCTCAGTGTCTTAAGTCGAAAGTCTTCGACCAGTGCGTCCTCCCAGTCATGACATACGGTGCCGAGACGTGGACACTCACGGCTCGACTAGTCCACCAATTTAAAGTCGCTCAGCATGCTATGGAAAGGGCTATGCTCGGAGTATCTCTGAAAGACCGTATCAGAAATGATGTGATCCCGAATTAGTAAACTGAAGTGGCAGTGGGCTGGCCACATGAGCCGCAGAACTGATGGCCGTTGGAGTCGTAAGGTGCTTGAGTGAAGACCGCGACTCGGAAAACGTAGTGTGGGACGCCCTGCGACAAGATGGGATGACGATATACGTAGGCTGGCTGGAGTGGGCTGGATGAGTGTAGCCGAAGATCGGAAGGGTGGCGTGCATTAGGGGAGACCTATGTCCAGCAGTGGACGAGTGTAGGTCGATGATGATGATGATGACGGGAATCGAACCCGCAACCCGTTGCGCAGTGGGCGATCACTCGACCTCTGCGCTAATCATGTCGTCAGACAAGACGATAGTTGTACTAGCCCTGCGAGCATAGACTTGTCGATCGAAATATGTCGATCGACAAGTCTATGCTCGCATCTGTCCTTGTCACTCCTAAGGAATATCTAACAAATTTATCGATTTTTGTCGAGTATGTCGATCTTAACTGTCAAATTTTGTTTATCGAGAGTTCCATGCTCGCAGGGCTGGTTATATACAGTACCTACCTACATGTCTGAACAAAATAATTTTTTGGCTAAATCATATACCTATCTTACACCGACTTTGGTTCGGCTGAATGATTCAGCACTAACAAGCAAGCTTACGAAATCCGCAAACCGTTTGTCAGGTAACGAGCCTACCTACGTGATTGAATATAATTGAAGGTCCAATTTTATAATAATACAGCCATGATGAATAGAAATGAGATAAGGCGGTCCTACCTTTTTCACGATCACCACCACCGCTACGAATTATGTGTCTCGAGACCTGAATATTAAGTGGAGGTAACGAAAGAAAAAGGGTTTGCGTGAACTTATATTAAATTACGGTGACCGCGCCTGCGGTGGCCTTTACAGCGGCCTGGCGAATATCACGGGCGTCTCAAATTTTATTAAACTAGCCCTCGCGCGTGACTTGGTACGCGGCGAACAAGAAATGTAAACAACGAATCGCACCCTCTCCACCTGTATTATATTCGACAGTGTTGTTTGGTTTTGCTGCTTACTTAATTGTTTATGGGGTTCCCTATAGGTACTTTAATTGAAAATAAAAAATAATGGTTTCCCTCAACTTTCCTGGGTTCTCATTACTAGATCCTGAATTGGTGATGGAAGTATACCCTCTCAAACAAAACATAATTGGTTGCCTCACGATATTTTCCTTCACCGTAGGAGCTTCGGACAAATATACAAATGAAATTCGAAAAACGAAAAACACATTGGTATGTTGTAGGATCGAACCCCGGATCTCCCGGGCCAGAGCCGAGTCTACAGCGACGCTCCGAAGTAATGGGGTTAAATTAATAAGAACAGAAAAGTTGAATTTTCTAAGGTATTGCGTCCCTTTTCTCAAGACCAGGAACCAGGAACTCAGACATTTTATATCTGTTTGTCG